>JAMXBC010000008.1:51515824-52765824 GCA_024138005.1 Lumnitzera racemosa | reverse complement strand
GTTTATAATCTATGCTTATGTCATCGCTTACATTATCATTTGCTTAGGTCATTGCTTATGTCATCATGTGCTTCCCTCATTACTTGCTTTCATTATATGATTACATAAGCCTCTCCTCATGCTTATGTCATATGTACATGTCTTATGTACATTTTACATTTTCCCTTATACTTATGTCCATATACCTTCTACATATATATACTTATAAATCTACTTAGACTTACACCGTATTTATATGTGTATACATACTCATTACCTATACGGTTAGATACGTATTTTTATACAAAAATTCGTATGCCTAATCTTTTCCTTAAGAAAAGCTTCCTAATTCCATCCTTTTGTGTTTTTAAGTGTGTAATTAGTGTAGTATAAGTATGTATGGTTAGGTTTTGTTTTAATTTAGGTTATGTACATGAAAAATACTCATGTACCATGCTTCTCATGCTTCTCTTCTTTTCGGTTTACCTCATGTACACATTCTTTGAGCACATATTCATGTTTTCCTTTCTTCTTCTTCATGATTCCTGGATTTCTACACTTAAAGATGGGAACTTAGTGCCCTCTTCTTCAAGATCATACTTTTCACATACCTAATTGTCTAATCTGCCTAATTAACTAACTAATGAAGAATAGAAAGCAACATAAAGTAACTTAAGTACATACCTTTAGTTGTATTGGAATGATGGAGACAAAAGGAGAAGTTGTGAAAGTGAAGGAGGAAGAAGAAGCTCACGGCATTGAAGGGAGAGTTTTGTTTTGTTTCTTTTGTTTTGTTGTCATAATGAAAGAAAGAAAATGGTGGGGTCTAGAAGAAGAAGATGTGGACGGAAACAATTGAGGAGAAAGAGAAGAAGAGAAAAATCAAAAGAAAAGATAAGAAAAGCCATCATGAAGTCTTAGATATTTTCTTTATCTCTTAGTGTCTTTTGTTGACTTTTCAAATTATTGACTTTGGTCAACATGTGTTGACTTGGTCAACTCTTTGACCTTAGTCAATATATGTTGACTTGGTCAACTTTCCTTAAGCATATGTAAATTTGTGCACATAATATAGTAATTAAGGGAAATCATGAAGGAAATGAGAGGAAATGAGGTATTTGGTGAATTGACTAGTAAACATAGTTGATGAGGTCTTCCTTTAGGTCTTTATAGACTATACATCTCATTTGATAAACTACTTTGGCTAACAAGTGCAAAAAATACTAATTCGATTATTAAAGTTCACTACATGTAACCTAATCTTCAACTATACCTCTAACTCTAAGTAAGACTATCTTAATCATATACTTAACAAATAAATGTAAGCTATGATTCATTATCTTAGTTTATAAAGGACTACTTATGGATTCAACACATATATGCATGATTGAAAGTCATCTCTAATCTTTTTCTAATGATTTGGCAAAATGTGAGGGTTATATTTTCACTTAGAGTTTTAGGGTTTATTATGTTAAATTAGTGCACATGTCTTTAAAATGTTCATTTTAGGGTTTCTATGACTTTTGAATGGAATCTTTAGCATTTGGTTACATTTAGGGTAGAAAAGTTTCTTATGCGATTAATTAATTCTTTTAAGGTATTCTCTTTCATTAGCCTTGTCGACTCCTAAATTGTCTAACATACTTGAGTCTATTTCAAAAGCTAGATCGAAAATTTTAGGGGTTTACAAGTAAGATACAGTTAAATGAATTTTAAAGCCATGATAGGAAAAGTTTATGAGAATTTGGATTCAATCGATAGTTGACATGGAAGCTGTGTTTATATTTTTATAGGTATGATAAGAACCACGTGGCAAAGTTTAGGATTTTACACTATTACTAAGCCCGAGTAAGTGGATTTAACCCATGGTTATGGTAGATAAATTGCTATTCATAATACTATATGCTGTTTAATGTTGTGTTGATTCGATGCGGTTACATTTTGGTCGACGGATTGATATACTACTATAGCAAGTGGATGTTGATGTAGTGATTTTGAATTATGGTAACTATATCTTGGTTTTATTGTTATGCTACTACGTTAGGTAATGTGGTGTCTACGAATGATTATACTAACTTGGAGAGTTGAGTAATTGTTAACTCAATCTTCTAGGTGTTCACCTAAGTGAACCTTAAGTGAGATATTAGAATTCCGTTGAGGAGAGTTTGAAAACTAGAATCAAATCATTAGGTTGAATAAAACTAAAAGGTTAGTTGTGCTAAGTGATATATTTGAGTTATTATTACATATCATGGCATGGCATAAAAAGGACTTAGGGGTCAAAACTTTCAAAATGAGGCTTTTAAGTGATCACAGAAAAAACATGGCTTTATGAACTTAGTTTTTAGAGGCATATAGATTTGCATTGCTTAAACATTGTGACTATTTTGATAGTTAGATTTGGTAGACTATAGTATGTGGTCTAAATTGGCATTGTTATGTCTTAGATTTGGTAAACTATAGTGTGTAGTCTAATTTTGTAAAGCAAAGTTGAGGTTCTTACTCTCAAGCAACTCCTTATTGCCCTTTTTGGATAATGGTAGACTACTGTGTCTTGTCCAATTTGGTAGGGGTCATACTCCCAGGTAGCTCCTTATTGCCCATAGGTTCTTAGACATTATATCCAGATGCCTAACTATGCTAACTAAACGAATGAAAATTGGAAGGCATAAGATATCGGTATCGATACATGCTATGTACATGAGCATAGCATGTTGCATTATTAACAATAAATGCCTAGTTGGGCCAATGCATATGTAAAGTTGAAACTATGGATTATGATTGAAATGTTATAGTTATGATGTGTGATATTGTCTATATTGTATTGTTTGTTATTCATCCTTACATAGCTTTAGTAGCCAAGAGGAATATATACTAAAAGCGTGAATTGGAGTTAGCGATTTTTGTAAGAAACCTATACTAAGTTGGGAATCCTATTATTGTGAAGACTAAAGAAAAAGCTTGTTAACATTTTGATGTAAATATTATATTGTGCACATAAGTTGTAATTGAATATCACGCTAAACTCTGATGTAGCAACCCTTTTATCATGTAAACAAAGTTGTCTTTTGATGAATGAATAGGTTGATTTATGTTTTCAATAGGTATTCCTATGTGATGGTGTATTCCATGCTATGCTGTGATGTGATAATGTTAGGTCGGAATCTTCTTAACTTTTGCTTTGTAGGATTAGTTTCTTCTTATTTAGGTAGATGATAGATCATGATTGACAAATCTAACCCAAGCATATCCTAATAAGACTAGGCAAATACATCTCGATATTTTAGTTAATAACGTAATCATTTTTGTTTTTGTTGCTCTTTCGTGTTCCATCCAATCTTCATATTCATAGGGCTATCCTCATCTCCTACGTTAACTATCTCAACAGGTTCATCAATGGAAATTCTACTTAGTTTATGTTTTTGCCACTTCTCTTATATATCACTATAGCCATCGACATTACACCCGACAACAAACCTAGTAAGGTCGAAAGTGATATCAGTAATCTCATTATCTACTTACATGATGTATCCCTAGTTTTAATTTGAATCATTGGATTTGGATAAAGTATATAAAGAAAAGTGTATGTAGTAAAAGAGAACTGAAACATAGCAGAGGAATGAAACTAACTAATATTTTATTTATTGAATGAAAAGTTCTGATGATACATTTGGAATGATAACTATTGAAAAGAAAGAATTCAAGAAATACTAAACTAAGGTTCACGCTTTACCCTAGGGAAGACTTATTGCCCTTCACTAGGATCGAGAATCAATTATTTAAATGGAGTTGGAACTTATGATATGAGGTTGTTGATCTTTTGTCGGCAAATTCTTAAGCTTGAGTCTATACCCTGATAAATGTCTCGATTAATGGTAGGAAGGTCATCGAGGTATGGTGCAATTTGTTACCCCTCTTGCCTCTTGCTTGTTTCTTCTAAGATTCTTCTATTGGTGACTGGTTTTAGCCGAGGCCATAAGTACCGATTTGGCCTTCTTTAAACTCTACTTCCTCATTCTTTCTTCTGTTGGGATTGGTGATGATGCATACCTCTTCAAATGTTTGTAAACCAAAGTCCTCTTACCTTTCACTTCCTATATAAGTATGGCCGTTTCTTTGTAAATTTTGGTCTTAGTCTCCTAAAATTGAAATTACATAGCCATTTGAGATAAACTTTACTTTCTAGTGTAGGCTCAAAGGAAAGTTCCTTACTGCATGAATCCAGGGTCTTCTAAAGAGTAAGCTAAAATACCTTAGGATGTCCATAACCTAGAATCAAATGCTGAAATTCTAAGGGTTGATACTCATGGGTAAGTCTATCTCCTCTATAATCTCTTCTCTAGACCCATCAAAAGCCCTAACTATTATAGAAGTAGGTCTAATTACAGTCATATCAATGCCCAGCAAATCCAAGGTGGCAAGCATGTAGACATTCAATGATGATCCATTGTCAATGAGTACTCTAGCAATGATTATGTCATTATTCCTTACCATTATAAAGAGCGGTTTCATGTGCTGATTCCTTTCTTATCCTAATTTTTTTACTGAAAATGAAATTTGGTCCATGGTAAGGATGGAATTAGTGATTAGTCTCATCTTCTTGGTTGGGATTTCATGGAGGACCTTAACCTCCCTTAAGGTGCAAAATAAAGCTTATTTACGTGGTTCAGATGTGATCAACAAACCCATTAATGATATTTTTGTTGGAGTCTTACTAAGTTATTTCATGATCTTGTATTCACTTGACTTGATCATCTTAGTAAAGGTAGATAACTCTTCTACATGTTAAACCATTTTATCTTTTACCTCTTCTGATATGCCCTTCTTCTTAAGCTCTTCCTTGAGGTGAGAAATCCTTCCAAATCAAATCATTTGCCCCATCAGAGAACTTAAATTGTCCTGATTTACCAGTTAGCAGCCAAATGGGCTACCTTTGTAGTTTTCTAGTGCTATTACTATGTAGAAAGTGTACTTCTTAGTTTTTGGGGCCTGTTTGTTCTTATAGAACTTAAAAACTTTAAGCTTCTTACTAAACCAACCATGTTGATGGTGAAGTCATCGTAAATCCTACCAATAACAAGGTTGTGGTTAGGCAAGGGGTTATTATTAACAATTGGAGCTAGTGCTTCTACAAAATCCAACTCCTTTAACCCTTTGTCTATCTTGTCTTGAATCCTATTTTTCAATCTCCAACATGTATCAACCAAGTGCTTAACTTGACCATAATGATATTCGTATTTCTTATTGGGATCATAAATTCTCAGCTTATATCGGTCACTAGGAAGCTCATACTAAATTAAGGTATCTATTCACAACTTCTCAAAGACCTGACTTAAAGGGAATATTATTTTTGTAAATTGTCTATGGACCTTTATGGCTTGAGGTTGATTTCTAAATTGGTGTTGAGTCAGAAGTAGATTTTTCCTAAAAGAAGCTTGAGCATTTGGTCTGACATTTGAATTTACCATGTTGACTATGGATTCTTTAGGCTCACCAACTACTGGTCTAGAAATAGAAGATGAAATGAATGGTCTTTTTTCTGATGGCTCTTGAAGCTTACTAGAGGAGATGGCACTTTCAACACCCTAATGTAACTATTTCAATGAAACTAGACGAGGCTTATCAGATTAAATGTGAGAAATAAGGCCAATCAAATGTATTTACAAAAATTGATGTAAGCTCTTTCTTGGTCGTAGGAATGGATGGCCTTATAGCTAAGGATCTCCACCTTTGAGCATACTCTTTGAATGATTCATTATTCTTCTTCCATAAGGTGACCAAATCGATCATGGTCGAAGCTACTTTAACCTTGAACTTGTATTGTTCATAAAATGCCTTGGTAAGTTTCTCTCATGTATTTATCTAGTTTAAATTGAGTTAGATGTACTAAGTTAGAGCTAGACCTGTAAAACTATCTTGGAACGTCTATACCATGAATAAGTCATATTGAACATATTTACCATCTTTCTTATGTACAACCTGGTATAAAGCTAAGGGCACCTCGTCCCATCATACATTTCAAACTTTAGTATGTTAAACTTTTCGGGGAGGCTTCTATGTCATATGTAGAAAACATAATGATCCCTACCTATTCAAACCATCATATCCTCTACGTGCCCTCATGTTCTTAGTTATTTGCAAGGTCAGCTTTCTTTCCAGCTCCTTTAAACTGTCTATACTAGGCCCTAAGTTAGCTAATCTTGTGTTAGTTGGGGCTACATATGCGTTAGGCTCAAATGTCAGGTTAACTTTTAGATAAACTCCGTCTAAATCAAATAGGTCCCTTGGATAATAACCTTCGCTTCAGGAGCCTCAATATTTGTCTCGTAATGGGTCCTGAAACTCTCTTCATTAGTTGGTGCTATGATTAGAAGCAAAGCAATGTTGTTTACTAGGAAACTCATCTACTTTGCCATCTTTTCCATAAGCCTTTCTAAGGAGTAAAGTCTTAGCTCGGAGAGATTAGTGATCTCAAGGTCATTGTCTTCTCCTTAAGTGGTGACCATTCTAGTCTAGGAATGCATTTTGAATGGACTTCTCTAAAAGATTTGATGTTTGTGAGCTATCTTTAAATGTAGGAACGAAGAACTGATAAAAATGTTAGTATATACCACATTTTTATAAAAAAGATTACTAAACGTATAGATCCGAGGATGTGTGGCATACAGATGCAAGGAAATTTAAATTAACAAGAGACCCTTAAGGTCACATTCGGCTTAGCATGGAATGCACCATCACACAAGAATACTTATTGAAAACTTAATTCAATTTGCTCATTCATCAAAAGATAACTTTGTTTACATGATAAAGGGGTCGCTACATTGGAGTTTAGTTAAATATTTAGTTACAACTTACGTGAATAGCATAATATTTATATCAAAATATGAACCAGCCTTTTCTTTTATCATCTTCACAATAGTACAATTCCTAACTTTGTACAAGTTCTATACAAAAGTCATTGACTTTGACTCATACTCCTAATATACATTCCCTATAGTACTAGGCCCTTTACGATAGTATTAACCTAAGGATAAAACATTTTATCCCTTCTGCTATTGAAGTTGAGTAAGAGTGGATAACAAATACTACAATATAGATAATATCACATATCATAATTGCAACATTTCAATCATAATCCATAGGTTTGACTTCATGTACGCATTAGCCCAACCAATCATTTATTGCTAGCAATGCAACATTCCATGCTCATGCACATGGCATGCATCGGTATTGATATCCTATGCCCTTCTACTTTTCATCCAATTAGTTGACATAACCAGGCATCTGGAAACAAAATTTAGGAACCTATGGGTAATAAAGAGCTACTTGGGAGTAGGCCCCCTACTAATTTGATATATATACTATAGTCTACTAATATAAAAAAAGGGCAACAAGGAGCTAATTAGGAATGAGACCTGCAACTTTGTTTTACAAAATTAGACTATATACTGTAGTTCACTGAATCAAAGGGGCAACAATGCCAAATTAGACCACACACTATAGTCTAACAAATCTAATTATCAAAATAAGCCATGCTTTTTCCATGATTACTTGAAAGCCTCATTCTAAAAGTTTTGACCCGTAATTACTTTTTATGTCATCTTATGCCATGATATGTAATAACAACTTAAGCATATCACTCAGCATAACTAGTATTTTAGTTTTATTTATCCTAGTGATTTGATTCTAGTTTTCGAACTCTCCATAGTGAAATTCTAGTATCTCACTTAGGTGAACACCTAAAAGATTGAGTTAGCAATTATTCAACTTTCCTAGTTAGCACAATCATTCATAAGCACAAATCAATACCCAACTTAGCAGCATAATAATATAACCAAGATATAATTACCGTCATCCAAAATCACCACATCATCATCAATCACTATATTAGTATTTTAGGCCAATCCCAAATATGGCCACATCCAATCAATACAACATCAAACAATATACAGTGTTTTGGGTAGCAATATATTTACACAAAGCATAGGTTAAATCCATTTACTTAGGCTTAGTAGTATCGCAAAATCCTAAACATCGCATCGCCAAGTGGTCATTCCTTACTTATCACACCTATGAAAATATAAACATAACTTACAAATCAAGTACTAATCAAATCCAAATTATCATAAACTTTCGATACCATGCCTTTAAACTTCATTTGACTGTATTTTATTCATTTCCTATCTGATTTTAGTAACCTTTATATCGTCAGGATCATCATTTGGATTACTATTAAGATATCCTAAGAAACAAGATTGATTAATATTGTCAATAACCCAAAAATATCCTTTCGTATTATCAATTCAATCGTACATTATCGTTACTCCATAATTAACCTGAATAAGTTTTAATACTAAACTAAAACCCTAAAAATTTTACTTTCCAAACTTATTTAGTAACCCTTTATATACCCCAACATGTTTTATTTTACGTGAATTTGACAAGTATTTTACTAGTATTTGTAAACCTCACAAATTTAGCTATTTAAGAGAATGATTGAATCCTAAGACTATAGATGAGTTGAATAGTCATTACAGCTGAGTAAGATAAAAATTTAATAAATCATAAATATAAATATATTATAAGGAGTAAAAACCTTAGAAATTGATCAAAACCCTAAATCGTATACTAAAACCTTAAAACTACTTTAGGCACCTTTAACCAAAATTGAACCCGAATTTATTTGAAACCCCAAAATAATAAATATAAACCTATAAAATAATTAAATATTACTCAATAGTGATAAAATTATGGTCGATTGCAATTTTCGACTAAAACACCTATTCACACGAAATTGTAACAAAATTGCCACAATAACTTGTAAAAATTATAATTGTAACGGGTACCAATTAAATTGATAAAATTTCGCAGAAATTTGAAAATTAATTTACGAAGAGAATCGTTATAATTTATATGATTTGAAAATTTACATATATTTGTTAATAATTTTCATTTTCCTTCTCTTCTATTTTCAATTTATCTCTTTTTTTTATTCCTTTCCTCAATTCCACTCATGTCCTGCACAAACCAAAACCAAAAATCAGCAAAATGAAATCAAATAAGCCACCTACGTGAAGGAAAGAAAATTGCTAAGTGTTGAATGAAAAATAAAAAAAATTTGGATAATTAGTTAGCTTAAATTTTAAGCTAACTTACGTGTATAAAAGGAGGAAAGAACAAAAAAAAAAATTGAACACAAACACAAAAGTCTAGACAAAACCGTGAGAGAAAAAGAGAGAAAGAAAGAAGAAAAAGAAGGAGAAAAGAAGAAGAAGAAGAAGAAGAAGAAGAAGAAGGAAGAAAAGAAGAAGAAAAACTAAATCAATAGGTAAGTAATTATTTTAGTAGTATAGATATATAATATATAGTATATACATGTATAAATATAGTATTTATTTTTCTACATATAACATTATTAATACATGTCTATGTACATAAATATTTAGATTTAATTTTATATATGTATAAGGCTAGATATGTATACATATATGTACATAGGTATATGGAAAAGCATGTCTTATGTATTATTTTTTTTAAAGTATACATATGATTAGTATTAAGTATTTATATTAAATAACTATAGTATGTCTATGTATATGTGTGTACCGTGAGTTATATGAATATATATGTAACCATGTATAATTATTCTCCTACATATGTATATATATATATATATCTATGTAATCGTATAGTATATATATGTAGTAATATATTCCCATAAGTAATAATATATGTATATAAGACATATGATATAGAGTATATGTTTTATGGTATATGGCATAATATATGTATAATATATAGTATACATACTATATAGCAAATGCTATATAAATATATATATATATATACCAAATATATATAAAATAGGAATAGGTGTTTGTGGATTATTTATATATATTTAAATATTTTAGAATTACATAAGTAAATTATTGTGTATAAATACAAATACATGAGTACATGAATATGTATATAAGAGTAGGTATATTTTCAATAAATATACATACAACACGTATAATGTATAATATATATATATATAAGTAGTATACTGAATATGTATTAGCATATATAATATATTTACTAAATTTGTAAATATGTAAGGTGTATGTATATAGATATATATATAGTACCGTGGTTAAGGATCATGTAAAAATAAAATTATGACATATGTTATAAGTATATATATATATATATATTAAACGTAAAAGATATAAACAATGGGTAAATTAAATATAATAAATAAGAAAAGGAGAAATAGGAAAAATAATAAAGGTGATAATAATGGTAATAATCATAATAAAGTAAAAATCTCAAAAATAAGAAAATATACTCAAAATAATAAAAATATCAAATATATGATTTAAATAATTATTAAAGCATAAATGTGTTAAGAAAAAGTGAAAATTAATATTTTATAATTTTAAAACTTAAATAATAATTTTTGTGATATTTTTATATCACAGCTTAAATTACGAGTCACAACATCCAAAACAGATCTCGTTACGAGAAAATACGCTCGAAAACGATCAAAATGGAGTATAAGTTCATAACGATCCGAGCTGAAACGAAAAAATTCCAAAATATATAAAGGAAGTCTCATAACTTACAAATATGAGAAAATAGTTACTATTAACCCCATTGAGTATAATAAACCCTATACACATTATACTTGGGTTATATTGGGGGAAACTAGATAAACTACAATAGACTTTTAGTTAATTAAGGAGTCTGACTTTACATAATACTTATAAATGTTATTATATTTTAGATGTTCAATATCGAGTTTTGGAAACCCCAAAGGTTTGGAGAATAAGCAATAATCTAGGTGAGGGAGTTCTAATGACCTGCTACTTGCTTGTGCGTATTACTTGTATGATGTTTTGCTGCTTGCTGTTGCTTATATGTTTGAATGACTATTCTGCTTGTGTACCATCATCTGTATGATCACTTTTTTTAAAAAATTTGATAAATATAAATATCTGACCTAAATAACCGTTTCTATTCATCGCATGTTTATAACCTAGTAAATGTATGGATGGAGAGTGCTAGTATTGCAAAATTTTGAAAAAGGTATTTTTAGAAAAAGGTTTTCTTAATCTTAAACGTATTTTGTACGAATTTGATAAGGGTCGTAGTGCTAGAAATGGTATTTTATTGTTAAGGCAAAGCTAGTATGGGTTCTCCACTTGATAGTGAAAGGACTCACTTTATTGTGCTTGTAAGGCCTTTTGGCTTGTGAGATAGACTCGCAAATTTGGTTAATTTTGGCTTGCAAGATGGACTCACAAGTTGTGCCTGAGGGGCCTTGGAGGGTAGACAGTCCTAGTTTGGAATCCCCCTATTTGAATTGAAATTTACTTGAAAACTACAAAGCATCCTAAGTAGCTCTTTGACTTTTATACCTTGAAAGTAATAAACCTAGTAATAGGTAGCTTTGTCTTTAGGCAACTCAATTTGCTCTTCAAAAGACTTGATGAGGTCATATTGCTATATAAAGTTGGCCTTATTGAAATCGAGTTGGTAGGCCCTCATGTGGCTAATGAACAAGAACAAAAGTAGAGCCATATTGGTTTTCAAATCTCCATGTTTCTTCTTTTTAAGATGATTCAATAAGTAGATTTGTTCAGCTAAGAGAGCAGGGACATATGACTTCCCTTTAAGAAACTAGGTTACCATTTCTACAACTCTGAAGTAGACTTGTTGTCTTTCATCAAGGAAAAGGATAGTGTTGAAGATTACTAAGATATAGGCATTGACTCAGTATTGGTGCTAAGTTTCTTGGTTTACACAAAAAATATCCATTTATCTTTATGTTTCAACTTGGTAGAAAACCTATTGATGATGTTCTCCATTCAAATAGTCTTCTTTTGAACAAAAACTTAATTTATCTTAGCTTTTTTTTACTCCCAATAGCTTACTGAAGATTGTCGGTATGGTAGCTTTTAAGTCCGGGACATAGATAATATTTGTAATAGCAAGGGCCCATAACAATTAAGAGTACTCTTCGAGGGTTGGATTGAGTCGATGTAGGCTAAGGCAAAAAGTGACGGATTTAGGTTTCCATAAATGTATTAAGGCTATGCTAAAGTAATATTGATAGGGATCTTTTGCAGTGATACTATGTGCCTAATCTTGTTTTTAATGAATTCTTGTTTGTTTAGGCTGAAAAGCCAAAACCATGTATAGAGTAATTTTTTAAGCTCAAAAGGTGGATGAACATAGATTTCTTCAAAAGTAGCTTAACTTGATCTAGCCATATCTATCTAAAAAATTAAAATTGTAATTAAAACATATCCTAAACTTTACATGGAATTATAGAATATTTACAGGGAAATATTACAAAGTGACTATATAGGAGAATGCAAGGAAAATATAGGGAAAAAATATAACTACACAATTGCACTTATCTACTTAGGTCTATTACCTTATAGTTTCTTATAATTTTTTTTCTTTAAAAGTTTCCATGTATGCGAAGGGTAGGTGCTAAAGGTCCTTGAGTTTTGTGACCACCTGTATTCTTTAAAGTAACAATTCTGTGGTCACATCTAAACTTAAGTGGGGTATCTTGATCGACCCTAGAACATAGTTTCCCTATAACATCTAAAGCTTACACAATGACCCCTTTCCTAAGGTCCTAAGACAGCTTGGTTCTAACAGTATCTTCTATACGTATGATTCATATTATAAACCCCTCAAGAAAACCCCATAGGTAAGTTGTAATAAACATGTTAGTACTTATATACATAAATAAATAAAACATATTTATAGAAATACATAAAAGGGTACTTAAAAAAATAATTCTAATTTTGGAAGGTCTTTAGTAGCTAGCCCCCTTGACGTTCCTAATAGAGTTGCTAATCTATTAAGCCTGAATTTTGGGTTTCTTATTTCAATTTCATTTTCTTTAACTTGATTTAACTAAACTTTATGCTTATTTAGTTTAAACCCTCAACTGAAATTAAAGAAAACTTAATTTCTTTATTTTGAAAAATTTTAGAGTTGCTACCTTATAAGACCAGTAAAAGGTAATTAAACTAGAACCGATTAAGCAAACCAATTCTTATTTAACCATTAGTCCGTACTTTGAAAAAAAAATTTAAAAAGGAATTTAATAAAACAGATTTCTTAAGTTTAAGGGCTACCCTATGAAACCCTTACAAGTACTACTACTAATTTTCCAAAATTAAATTTAAATTTCAAAATCACTCTTTTTAATATTTAAAAAAATTCACACACCAAAAAATGAATTAAATTGCATTTATCTTACAAAAATAGTTAAGTCGAGCTACAATTTATAAAAAATCAAAAACTATAGTTTTTACAAATTTTACATCACTCTAGATGTGCCTATGTACTCGTTAGTTAGGATTGGACGTTCGTAGTTCATTCCGAAAAATTTTAATATGTTGATTCTTTTTAATTTATGAAAACTAGCCAACTTGTTATGTTAATTTGTTTATTATGACTAAAAAAAGCTTTAGGAAAAGGGTCCCAATTTGGGGTTTATATTTTTTTTTAAATTCTAGAAAATTTTTCTAATTTTAAAAAGGATTGATCAAATTTTTTATTTTGAATACAACTTTCCTAAGTGCCAAAATGTTTTTATTTTATTTATTTAAAAAAAAACTTGCTATACATATATATATTGACCTTTATTTTTTAATTTAGATGAGTTAACATATAAAAGAAATAAAATAAAATAAAAAACAAATAAAAAGGTTGCAGTGACCAAACCAAAATAAAGATTAGACTTGATATTAGATGCGGGTCTATAGTCTTTGGATCCTAGTTGGATCAAGCATAAGAAATTTGGGTCTCAAAGAGAATCTGAAAGATAAAGAGAACAGGATAAAGTTGTGAGTGGGATCAATAGCAGTAGCAATAGGGGTTTGTTGTTGTTTTAGGTACCTAAACAAACAGGTGAGGGGCATTTCATGCAATTTGTGTTGAGTTCAAGGGGTTAGGACTAACACCATTGATCGTAGTGGTGGTTTAGGGGGTTTGGAGCTAGTCTAGTGTGTCGAAGGAAAGTGTGACTGGTCATGTTTGGTGAAGATGGTTGGTAGTGAATGTGGGGGGCTATAGTTGATGACAAGCATGCTGGATGTGATTAGGTTGATTGTGGTTTGTTGACAGCCGAGATCACTGTTGTGTATAGTGGGTTGGGGTTTATTGTGGTCATAGAGAGTGGATAGATTGCATGAGCATGGAGTGTTTTTTGTAGGCCATTATTGTGGTTGAGGTGAGGTTGTTGGTTAAGAACTGTGTGGGTTTACAGTTGTTGGACGTTTAGGAGTAGCGTACATGTGTTGCTATTGTTTGTGGTTGAATGAAGATGAAGATGAAGATGAAGATGAAGATGAAGATGAAGATGGAGATGGTAGTTGGGTGTTGTTGTTAAAGGGATAAGGAAGTAGGTCTTCGGTAGACTTTCATTGGCATGTGCTTATTTGGGTAGATGATGACAGTAATGGCATCGGGTTGGTTCTGTTCGCCAGGATGTAGATTGTTGTGTGCGTCAGGGATTTACTATAAGGGAATTCGTGTAGTGAAGGTAGCCTAGGCATGATAGTAGAGCAAATTAATTCTCTTAAATATACATATGAAAAAATAAATCACGAATACTCCAGCAAGTATACTGGGTTGGAATCAAGTAATCAACCAATACTATGACGTGTTTGCATGGTCTTATGACAATATGCCCAGATTAAACCCATCGATCGTGGTCCATCACTTACCCACTCAAGAGGATATCAAGCCTAAAAAACAAAAGTTGAGAAGGATCCGACTAGATATCTTATTGAAAATCAAGGAAGAAGTTAAAAAATTATTAGAAGTTAGCTTCATTGAGATATCTGATTATCCTGAGTGGGTAGCCAACATAGTGCCAATTACGAAGAAGAATGGGAAAGTTAGGGTGTACATAGATTTTCAAGACCTCAATCAAGCAATCCCTAAAGATAATTTTCCTTTGCCCCATATCGATGTATTGGTTGATAACACAGCTGGAAACTATATCTTTTCTTTCATAGATGGATTTTATAGGTATAACCAGATTTGAATGGCTGAAAAAGATAAAGCCAAGACCACGTTCATCATGACATAGGGTACGTTTTGCTACAAAGTGATGCCTTTTGGACTTAAAAATGCTGGGGTAACTTACCAAAGGGCCATGGTAGCAATTTTTCACGACATGATGTACAAAGAAGTCGAGGTATATGTCGATGATATGATTGCCAAGTCTAAAGAAGGAGAAAATCATATGGAAAATCTATGGAGATTGTTTGATAGGTTGAGAAAATTCCAACTGAAACTTAACCTAAAGAAGTGTACTTTCAGGGCAACTTTAGGGAAGTCGTTAGGTTTCATAATTAGCTAAAGGAGCATTGAAGTGGACCTTGATAAAGTTAAAGCGATAGTTGACCTGCCCCTACCATGCACACTTAAAGAAATCAGAGGTTTGTTGGGCCATTTAAACAATATAGCCTAGTTCATATCCTAACTCACAGACAAGTGTCGTCCCTTATTTAAGTTATTAAAAAAGAATGCCAAGATCAACTAGGACGAAGAGTGTGAACAGGCCTTTACAACAATCAAAGAATACCTCATGAACCCTCCAATTTTGGTAGCTCTAAAACCTGGGAAGCCTTTATTCCTATACTTGACAATATTACCAAAGTCCATTGGGTGCATACTTGGCCAGAAAGATGAGGAAGGAAAGGAACAAGTTGTATACTACTTAAGAAAAAAATTCACTGAAGGGGAGCATAAATATTTAGAAATTGAAAGAACCTGTTGTGCGTTAGTCTGGGTAATGCATCAGCTCATATAATAAATACTCTACTACCAGGTGGAATTACTAACCCAATATGATCCCTTAAAGTACTTAGCAGACAAACCGGCCCTAATTGGCAGAATCTCAAAGTGGTAGATGCTGTTATCAGTTTTCGACATTACATATGTAAACCAAAATTCAATCAAAGGGCAAGTTTTGGCAAATCAATTAGTAGAAAACCCCTCTGATAGTACTCCCCAAGAAATACAAATCAATTTTCCTGATGTGGGTATCTTAGTGGTTAAAGGAAACTCTGATAAAGGAAAGGATGACGAGCTACCAAAATGGAAAATGTTCTTTGATAGTGCAACCAACATGTCTGGATGTGGAATTGGGGCAATACTAATATCTCTTGAAGGCACTTAGTATCCTGTGGCCATAAGGCTTGTTTTCCCATACACTAATAATATTGCTGAATATGAAGCATGCATCATGGGACTCAAGATGGCCCTAGAGAAAGACATTCGAGAATTAAAAGTGTATGGAGACTCCTCGCTCATTATTGGCCAAGCACGGAGAGAGTACAAAACTAAAGATCCTAAGCTGGTGCCTTATCACCAACATTTGATGGCATTAATGGAAAGTTTCACAAAAGTCACCTTCAATCGTGTACTAAGGACTCATAACCAATCTGTCAATGTTTTAGCTATGTTAGCATCTATGATCCAGACATCTGGTGGAGCCGAGATTCAGCCCCTTACTATTGAAATTGTGGATAAGCCTACCTTCTACCTAACGATTGAGGGTATAAACAACCAAAAGCCGTGGTATCATGATATTAAGGTATTCTTACAATAAGGTACATACCCAGAAAAGGCCAAGAAAAAAGATAGAAAGATGATTAGGAGAATAGCTGCCCAATTCTTAGTAAGCGAGTCTACCTTATACCAATGCTCATTTGATGGTACACTCTTAAGGTGTGTGGTTGATGAAGAGGCTGAGAATTTAATGAAAGAGGTACATGAAGGAGTATGTGGCCCTCACATGAATGGGTATATGTTGGCAAAGAAAATCATGAGGCTAAGGTATTATTGGTCAACAATGGAAAGTGATTGCATTAAACACGTTAGGCACTATCATTTATGCTAAGTTTATGTGAATAAGATAAACACCTCGCCTCAAGAATTGCTTGCCCTCTCAGCACCATAGCCTTTCTCAATGTGGGGCATAGATATCATTGGCCTTATCACTTCAAGAGTGTCTAATGGGCATCGCTTCATATTAGTCACCTTCGACTACTTTAGTAAATGGGTAGAGGCTTCGTCATACTCGAATGTTACTAAAGGGGTCATAGTTAGGTTCATCAAGAGGGACATCTTGGCTTGGTATGGGACTCCTGAAACAATCATTACTGATAATGGCACCAATCTCGACAATAAGTTTATGACAAAATTATGCTAGCAATTCCGAATCATTCAGAGGAAGTCTACTCCTTATTGACCCTAAATGAATGGAGCTGTTGAAGCAACAAACAAAAACCTCAAAAGAATCATTGAAAAAATGGTTGTTACATGTAAGGATTGGCATGAGATGTTACCCTTCACACTCATGGCCTATCGAACTTCTATTAGAACATCGATTGGGGCAACACCATACTCTTTAGTATACGGCATTGAAGCGGTGTTACCAGTAGAGGTCGAAATCCCATCACTTAGGGTACTATCAGAAATTCATTTGGATGACGTCGATTATGTAAACAAACAAGTCGAACAGCTAAATCTGATTGATGAAAGAAGATTGATAACCCTGTGTCATAACCAATGCTATCAGTAAAGAATGGCTCGGGCCTTCAACAAGAGGTACTTCGTAACCTCAAAGAAGGAGATTTGGTGTTAAGAAATGCCCTCCCCATTACACAGGACTCTAGAGCGAAATTCGCCCCCAATTACATGGGTCCTTATGTTGTAAAGTGAGTATTATCAGGAGGAGCTTTGATTTTGTCCCAAATGGATGGTCCAGATTTGAGAGACCCTGTAAATGCCGATGCTGTAAAATTGTACTATCCATAAGAAATCAGTGGGAATTTTGCTCAAGATACAAAAATGCCAGTCATTTTGAATGTCATTGTGGTCCAATTTTCATTATCTACAAGCAAATTTGGTATCCTTGGCCATTGTCATCGTTGGAATAATCACCCTTTCCATGGAGAGGTCTAATTCCCTTAACCTCATACACTGTAAACACGAGAGGAGTTAAGGAATGAGATTTAGCACATTGGTAATTGACAAAATTCTTTAAATACTTTATTATGGATTGATCCCTCTCAATGGGGAGTTTTATTGTCCATTTTTTCAGAGGAAGGTAAAACTCAAGTGTGTAATCATGGTAGATGGGAATGAAGCTTTTGGGTTCACAAAAGTTCCAAAGAAACAAAAACAGTAGGTGGTTTTTCCTGCAGCGGGCTAATCTCCATGAGTTCTCCAAAAAGAACTAGTAAGTCTCGAACATTGTATGTTAAGAACATCTAGTTGATAACAGGGGACTAAAACAAGAGTCAGTGATTTTCCAATGGGGGGTTTTCAAAAAAGGTTTAACAGATTGGGTGTTATTGATAGAGACCAGGTAAGTATTTCTACACAATATTAGTACACCGATTTTTTCTTGCATTTAGACCACTTTTACTCCTAACAATCTTTTTTAACCAACATAGAGGCGTTTACTTTCTACATTTAGTATTTGGCCAACCTATGAAGACACGATCTTAGCTTAGTTCTTTCTTCTAAATTCCTTGCAAACAAGCCCCTCTCCTTACCAAGTTCTATATGGCACTTTCTTTCATCAATTTTCTCTTAACTGGCTCATAAAGCAATTCCCTTCATCATCTTCTTAACTAGCCTTTCAAGTTTGGTCATCCTTTTTAGGGTCTTATCTAGCTCTAGAAGTACTTTGCCTACTTTGCTTAGTCAGCTCATCAGAGTACGACCAAGTTTACTCATTCTTTTTAGGGTCTTAGCTAGCTTTAGGAGCGCTTTACCTACCATGGTTAGTCATCTCATCAGGGTATGACCAATTTTCCTCATTCTTTTTAAGCACTTAACCAATACTAGGAACACTTTGCCTACCTTGGTTAGTTATCTCATCAGGGCACGACTAAGTTTTCTCAACTCAGTTTAGGGTCTTAGCCAACTCTAGGAGCATATTGCCCACCTTGGTTAGTCAGCTCATCAGGGCACGACTAAGTTTGCTCATTCTTTTTAGGGTCTTAGCCAGCTTTAGGAGCACTTTGCCCACCTTGGTTAGTCAACTCATCAAGGTACTACCAAGTTTGCTCATTCTTTCTAGGGTCTTAACCAGCTCTAAGAGCGCTTTGCCCTCCTTGGTTCGTCAACTCATCAGGGCACGACCAAGTTTGCTCATTCTTTTTAAGGTCTTAGCCAGCTCTAGGAACGCTTTGCCCACTTTGGTTAGTTAGCTCATCTAGGTACGACTAAGTTAGCTCATTCTTTTTAAGGTCTTAACCAGCTCTAGGAGCGCTTTACCTACTTTGGTTAGTCATCTCATCAAGGTACAACCAAGTTTTCTCGACTCAGTTTAGGATCTTAGCTAGCTCAAGGAGCGCTTAGCCCATTTCACTTCACTTTGTCAATTCATACAAGCATGACCAAACTTCAATTCTTTTTTCGTCTTTCGGCTATCTCTTAAAGCGCCACCCTTCTCTTCTCAAAATCCTTAATGGATTGGACTTAGGATAGTAAGCTAGCTGTAGTGCTTCCTAGCATAAAATCCATTCTTGGGGAAAAAGTAATGTCTATTTTATCCTTATGGCAAAGTTTTGTTCAAACTTTTCCACAAAGAGGAGCAGCTGTAGATACCTAATTTTTGCCCCCTTTTATTTTTCAAATTAGGTTATAGGGTCATAAATTAGAAAAAGTTGAAAAAAAAATAGAAAATTAAGGAAAGCCCCAAAAAATGAAGACATTTAAAAAAATAGGAATTCTAGAAAAAAATATGAAAATAGGAAAAGAAAAAGCACAAAAAATAAGAAATTTAGAAAATACAAAAAAAAAAAGAAATCTTAATAAATAAAAAAAAATAGAAATAAATAAATAAAAGATTTTAGCAAATTATATTTTATTAGATTAAATTTAGGTTTAAAACTTGGGCCATTAAACCTGGGCTTAGATTTAAATACAACTTAGGTTAACTAAGTCATAATTACACATATCGACAAGATACAGGCCAACGGTCTGACAGTTAAGCATATGGACATAGTACTAGCATTAAGCATAAGGTCTTGGGTTCGAAACTTGGCAAAGGCAGGGAAGCCTTTTTCTCATTTTTTGGTTTTTAATCACATCAGGGACTGCCACGTGTTAAGGTTTAATTGCACCACGTATCAAGACAGGTAACATCATCGGATTTGTTGGCCTACTGACGTGGTGCCACGTGGCGTACCACGAGTTCACGAAATGACAAATGGCATGCCGAGGTTGGTCAGCCTACTTTTTCTTCCCCCTTTTCCTTCCTTTTCCCTTCTTTTTCCTCTCTTTTCCTCTCTTTCCTTCGACTTTCTCTAGGTTTCTAGCACTTTCCACTTCAGACCACCCACTTTAGCATGATTTTTAGACCCTTTCTTGTTGCAATTTCACCAAATCAATGGCGAAATTGTAGAATAGATATAGCTTATTATGAATTGGTACAAAAAACATGTCTAAATACAATCAAAGGAGCATTCAATTTGAGCTCCGAAAATTAGAAAAAGCGATTTTCCTGGGCATTCTTCATTAATCCAATTCCAACTTTCCTTTGTTTCTACATTGGATTTGTGTATAAATTAATGATCATAGGACATAGACGACCACACACAACAAACTGAATCAATCCTCGCACTCTCTCTATCCATTCCCGATCACTTTCTCTCTCTAACCCACTCTCTCTCTCTTCGATTCTCTCTCTTCACTACGACCTAAGCTGAGCCACCACTTTAGGAAGACTACCCATAGCTCAAGCTCTCCAACCCAGCTATTTTCAACCTCTTCCGTAACCTCCAGCTGTGCCAAGCAACTACCATTGAACCCTAACCACCCCACCCCCCTTTTCTTCCTCTCTCTTCGAACCACCACCTCCAGCCACCCTCGAGCAAAACTAAGCCTACAACCAAACTCCCTACACTCTAAAAAGCCTATCCCAACCAACTAATCATACCCAGCAACCCCCACACGACCAAACCACCACCGTTACCCACGGCTAACTTTCGAAAACCACCCAAATGGCTCCAAAACACTAAGGTATTGAACCTACCCCCTCATCTCCAATCCAATAATCATAAAAAGATTGCCACCTGCTCATTTTGGTGGACGAAACAAGCTAAATCGTACCCCGCTGCTGGAGAAGAAGAAGCCAAGATCCGACCCATCCGACTTAGTTTGACCCAACCAGATCTGATCCGACCTGTTTAACCTGCTTAGGTCCGACCCATGCATTCAAATCCGTTCGAAGTTCTTTTTTTTTAATATTTTTAATTCTTATTTTTTGTGTTGCTTTATTTTATTTGTTATTTTATTTTTGTTTATTTATTTTGTGTAAATGTAATAGAAAATACTAATAATGAAAAAAAATATAAAAGAAAAAGAAAAGAAGAAAGAAATAGAAATAAATAGAATAAGTATAAAATAAATAAGATAATAAATAAAAATAAAAGTAAATAAATAGGTTAATAAACAAAAATCGTTTTCATGCTTAGCAAGATTGAGTTTTCTGAAAATAAATTAATCAATTTTCATATTAGAATCATTTAGAATTCCCAAAAATAAAATCTAACTTAGGACCCCTTATAATTTTTTCTCAAATCAACTCAAAATGGGTAAAAACGTAAACTCAAAAATTTTTCCAATGTTAAAATCAAACCACCTACTAAAGTTTTTTATAAATGAACTACTGAAGTCTGATCCTAGATAGCGAGTACGTAGGCACCCGTACGCAAGCATAGGACGACTTAAAATATGGAAAGTTTTATTTTTTTCATTTTAAGATATTTATGTAAATTAATCAATTCAGTCGCATGCGTCATTATTAGATTTTTTTAGAAATTAAAAAGGGTATATTTGGAAAGTGAAGTTAAATTTGGAAAGTTAAAAGTGGTAGCCGTTTGGGGTTTTATAAATTTGCCTCCACATCTAGATCTCTAGTTTTTAAAAAACTATATTTATAATTTGGTTTTTTAATCGATAGACCGGTAGCTAAGTTATAACCTATCCACCCAACTGGTTATAACTTAACCCCTTTTCCTAACTTCAATCGGGTAGTGACTCCAAATCTTTTCAAGTTGGAAAAAAGGTCTTCTTTAAACTCTAGTCGAGGGTCAACATTAAACGGGTAGGGTTTAGTATTGATCGATTTAGAGAAGACCTAATTTTATAAAAAAGAATTAGGATGGTGAAAAACCAGGTTCGATAATGATCAAACACATTCATGGCAATTAGACAACTTAGGAGTGGATTTTTCTCAAAACTTATCCTTATACCTAAGTCTCTTCCTTGTCCATTTCACTAAAACGAAATGCATACATCATCTAGAGTCAATATATGTCAAGTGTCAACAAGAGCATTAACTTCCTTACACTTGAGGTCCAAGTCTTAATATGATTCCTTTTTGGATAACTTTGGTCTCAAATATATTCTGACCCAATTTCTTACTACTCCCTGTACATAAGGTCATATACTAATTTTAGGATCAAAACAATATCATTTAAGGTTTTTGAAAATTAGAATAAAAATTCATTTTTGACCTAGTTTCTTAAGAAACACATATTTTGACCTTTAATTTAAAAATTTTGGTTGCATTTTTTAGATTCTACATGAAAAATTACATAGGAAAACTAAAGATCATAATTTTAGGAACTCATTTGCCATTTTTACAAAATTAAGAATCAAAATTAAGCAAAACCAAAACTTACCACCACTCGAAGCTTTGGCTACCATCTAGAGGTAGGGGTGTGTCAGCCTAACTTGTTGGCACATCCTTTGTCTTCATATGATTTGGTTCACTTCAGGTGGTATATAGCCTAAGAAACTCAAATTCTAACTATTTTGCCCTATTTCATCTTGATTTTTGCAAACCCCTCATTGACACTTCCAAAGCTCTCATATGTTTTTCCCATATCCTAAAATGTGTAAACTCAATTCTAGAAATAGTTTTGTGATTTTATAGCCTCCCTCAAGTCGGTGGTGAAATTTCTAAAGCTCCAATTGTCCTTATTTTAACATATTTCCCTCTAATACTTATATTTTTGTCACATGTAAGTTGCTCATAATTTGTTCTGGCATTGTACTTGATGGATCGCCAACCTCCGGACCCATCACTCACACTTACCTCCAAAGCCTCCAATCTCTCACTAGGAGGATTCTCTCTTATCAACCTTATGAAGACAAGCTCCTAGACATGAAAGAGTTGTGGATGAACTCTCTAAGGGCCTAGATTAGACACATCCAACTCTTCTAGGACTCTAGCCTAGTTGCTGACTTACTGAGTGTCGAGGCTGAGGCCAACTTGCTAAGTGCCGAATCTAAGGACACTATACACCGAGCTCTACTCTTCTAACCTATTGAACTACAATGTCACTAATTACCTCGATAACTCTTAGTACGAGCCATTAATAATAGCCCTAACATCAACTTTACTCAGCTATAGAACCCTAAGACCCTAAAATACAAACCCATTCATAGGCTGTTGTCACGAATTGTGGATGTCCTAGTCATGGCAGATACCATATATTGTACAAAGAACCCTTGATTGGTTACCCTTCTAATCATGAACTCTTCAGACAATATATAAGGCTCTATAACCACTAATTTCCCAAGAACATATAAATCCATATGATATCATTACACAAACATATTTTTATATAATTTGAACTACAAAGTTTACAATACATAGTAATTTAGTATATCTAAGTCTATATTACTGGTAAAACAAAAATATATAAGTAAGAGTCTACATAATCCATTCTCTCAATACGTTATATGGCTTGCTCTTGCCCAAGTCCCTAAGCTAGCCTATGACATTCTCCGGTCAGCCTCTACAAACAAGTTATTCTGTAGCAAAAGTCTAAGGAGGGTATAAGCCTAAGCTTAGTGTGCAAAACCCTTAGTTATACCACAGGCAAGTTATAAATGCATTATACTCACATATGTGAATGCATGAACAAATAGAATGCCAAACAATACGTATAGTTAACTAGTCCATATATGTAACTCAGATTTAACACCCTCTAAAGTCAAGTTTTGAGTATACACGGCACCAATTAGAGCCAAGTATTATACTAGAACTTACTTTACTATGGAACCCCGTGTTTTGTACTTAAATTAAACAAGACTTTTATTTTCATAAAAAATCAAGTTCTATTATAATCGTGACTGGGCCCCCGTAGTCCACACTCACTCCTAAACGAAGGTCTCTAAACTCAACCCTTAGCCAAGTGGTTGGCGCCTCTAACGCCTAGTATTTCCGTAAGCCAGGGTAAGGTCATTTTATACGAGTGTACCGTACATAACCAATAAATTTATAATAACAACCTCCGAATGGCCTCTCTTTACCTTCATGTGATGTGACGGTCGGAA
Organism: Lumnitzera racemosa; assembly: GCA_024138005.1. Lineage (NCBI taxonomy): Eukaryota > Viridiplantae > Streptophyta > Magnoliopsida > Myrtales > Combretaceae > Lumnitzera > Lumnitzera racemosa. Next base: position 52,741,455 of record JAMXBC010000008.1, on the reverse strand, counting down.
TTAAGTCTATGCAATACATGTTGATGCATGTACCAGTTTCTTCTTATGAGTATAGTTAAGTCTAATTTTGATGTGACCATTCAATAGTATACACAATCATTTTCTATACTACCATGCAACAAACAAAGTATTATTCATACTTAAGGTAAATTCACAACTCAGGACATAATAATACACTCAAGCATATCCTGACCCCACACAATAGTTAATTAACAACAACATTTAAGTCCACTATCTGTAATCACATATAAGCATGTTATCATAGGGTAAATACTCACTCGACCATAATGACTTGCTCTAATCGTAGTAATCAATTGGGAGATCCTTGCCTACCTTGAGATCACCTGATCATTACAATATAATAACACTAGTAAGTAATTGAATTAACCAGTAAATCTAAATATCTATTTACCTAACTCTATTTAGATTACTATCAACTTTTATCTGGTTAGACTTTATCACTAATCATATGCAACTTTTTGTTCTATTTTAAATATTTATGAATTTATAGTTGTTTTTCATTGTTTTCGAATGCACATTCACACGGTGACGTCCGTTTTGGATGTTAAGACCCATGTTTTACGATATGGACTAAATTTATGGAAATTTTAACTATTTAAGCTTAAATATTCTTATTGCTTATATTTATATCCTATGTTTGTACTTAATGATTTAGTTAGCCCTTAGATTCTTACACTTAGAGAATTTTACCTTGATATTACTAATTTATGTACTTAATTAAGTTTAATCTAATTTAGAATGTATATTAGGGTTTATTAATTTATGTACCTAATTCTTATTTACTCTTCTTATTTCTTATTTTATAAACTTATGCTTATGTCATCAATCACTTGTGTTATAGCTTATGTCATCATGTGATTACATCATTGCTTACCTTATCCTTTGCTTACATAAGCCTTACCTTATGTTTAAGTGTATTATGTACACTTATGTATATTTATACATATGTTAAGTTTATACTTATACCATTACTCTACTTGCATGTATACTAGTATATTCATACATATACTTATACCATATTTATATTTGTACATATACCCATATATACATACGGTTACATACGAATTTTGTATGCTTAAAATTCCTCTTAAGAAAGCTTCTTTAATTTCATTCTTTTTATGTTTTACGGGTGTATTTAGCATGGTATTGGTATGTATAGCTAGTATATGTCTTAGTTTAGGTTATGTACATAATGAATACTTATGTATAAAGGTCTCTATACTTATATTTCTCTAGTATACCCTTATTTATACATACTTAATGACATATATACATGCATCTTCTTCCACTTTACAATGATTTCTACTCTACTGCACATAAAGATTGAAACTTTAAGCCTTCTTCAACATAGATGTACATAACACATAACTACTCAAACTAACGACCAAGAGTTGCGCAAGTGTAAGCAATATTATTTCATGATAATAATAATAAGTTAAGGAAATATAAAATCTATTTATATAAGAATTTATAGATAAGAAGTCTATAATACTTCTTAACTCAAACTAATATCATTTTATTACATAATCATAAACTATCATGAGTACACACCAATCACGTCTTGCTCCCACATTGACCCTCTAATGTACAACTAACTTCGGGCATGCGGTGGCCCAACTCCACGAATAACTTGGCTTGCAAAAGAAGACTATAAGGGTATAAGCAAACTAGCTTAGTGAGATAATCTACTCCACAATACAACAATTAAGTTATACATCACATAAGTTTAATCAAATGAATGCATATCAATCAATATGCTACACAAATACATTCAAGATACTAGGTACTACATGCAAGTTAGATTTAACACCTTTCGAAGTCAGAGTTAAAGATACATCGATATAGTCAGATCCGGGTATCATACTAGAACTTATCCCATAACGAAACTCTACATTTCTTATTTAAAATGTAATGGTATATCCATTCTCAATTCTATCAAAAACAAGTTCTACATATGATTGTAAGTAAGTTCATACAACCTTCACTCACTCCTTAACAAAGGCCTCTAGACTCGACTCTTAGCCAGGCGATTGATGCCTCTAACACCTAGTGATCCTGTGGGCTAGGGTAAGGTCATATCCTATGTGTGTATTGTACGAAATCTATGATAATCTAATAATCAACCCACATATGGCTTCTTACTACCTCCGTATAATGTGATGATCGAAATTAGTTATGTTATGTATGATTATGTGTATTTCAAGTTAAATTTTTCTAGCCAAGTAAAATTAAGTCTTATTATTCAGTAATCAACAAGGTCATAAACAATCAGTTCTTAACAAATCTACTATGCAACAATCAATACGTTATTCTACTTTAAAGTAAAGTTACCATTAACAAACAGTTATCATACATAAGTATAACTCAGCCCCACGCCACATTCAATTATTAATCATAATTTATATTCGCTAATTACAAACACAAGCATGTATGTAATCATTAGGAAAAGCTCACTCAGCTATAATTGATTCAGAAGTTGTAATAATCCGATGATAGCTTAGGGTCAAGGTCGAGATCACCTAAGAATAAGGAATGTAAAAAATTATAAGTTTGGGAATTTAAAACTAAACTAGTATTGTAATTTGTAATATTTACTTTACTTAGTTATGCGAAATTATCGATTCGAGCTTTTTATCGAATTGCATATAACATTTTCGTTTTACCTCGTATTGCTATGAACTTATAGTTCATTTTGATTGTTTTCGATCGTAATTTCTCGTAGCGAGGTCTATTTTGGACGTTGTGACTCGCAGTTTAGAATATGATGTAAAAATAACATAAAATTTATTATTTTAATATAAAAAGTTATAAAATATTAATTTCAACTTTTTCTTTGTATATTTATGATTTAATAATTATTTAAATTGTATAAGTGATAATTTTATTATTTTAAGCTTATTTTACCCTAAGTACTTATTTTTATCTACTTTTGTAATTTTAGAAATTTTAATTCAATTTTTTTTCTAATTTATTATGTTCTAGTATTTTACGATATACATATATACATAAATACTTATTACTATATTTGATTAATTAATTTAATTTTTTTCCTAATTTATGGTAGGTATATATATATATATACCCACTTCCTATATATATATATATCTATATGTATATATTAACTTATTTTATGTTTGAACTTATTTTGAATTTAATTATATACCATATGTTATACGTGTAAGTATAATATGGATGTATTTATATTTTATATACACATACCTACTTTTATACATGTACACATATACATATAGATAATATAAAATACTATGTTTATATATATACATACATACCTTCACGTCAACTATACATACCTATTATACATTAAAAAAATACTTGAATACATAAATATTAAAATACCTAATACATGTATATATATAATATACCAAATACTAATTGTTCATACATATATAATATATACATATATAGATATATTTTCGTGTACATGCATATAAATATATATATCTAGCAATACTTAATTAGTGAAAATACTAAATACTTAGCATATGTATTCTTATTTATACTTACATATATATATACATATACCGTATCTTCTATATAATAATGTATATATGCATGTCCACATACATATATTTATACACACATAAAAGAGATATACATATATATTAATTTATCCACTCATGTATCTTTACATGTACATGTAATGAAACATATAACAAAATACAACAAAATACTTAGTATATAATGCACATACTATATAATATACATATGTATAAATAAATTAAATACACTTACCTAAATATGTTGGTAATATTCTTAATTGTCTTCTTCTTTTTCTCCTTGTTCTTCTTTTTTCTCCTTGTTCTTCTTTTTTCTTCTTGTTCTTAAACTTTGTTTTGCTTTTGTTTTGTTTTAGTTTTCTTTTGTTTTTTTCCACTTATATTTTCGGTTTGATTTTTCTAGATTTTTGGGACATGAAGTCCATCTGATTTTGAAGCAAATAAAATGAAAAATAAAAAAGCTTATCCTTTTAATTTAGGCATTAATTAAGATAAGGCATATACTTTATTATTTTTTCTTTTATCCCTTTAATTTGTGACACTTGGAGATTATATTTGTGCACATGGGTTGCTGTAATTTGCAGCTCCATTCACATAGGAAAAAGGAAGGAAGGAAATAAAAGAGGAAAAGAAAAGAAGAAAAATAGAAGAAAAAGGAAAATAGAAATAATTATATGTAATTTTTCTAAACATAAAAATAATAATTATAAATTAATTTTGGAATTTTATAAAAATTTATCAATTTAATTAGTACTCATTACAATTATAATTTTTACAAGTTATTTTAACAGTTTCGTTAAATGTTTTACACGACTACGCAACTTAGTCGATAATTGCAATCGACCACGATTATTTCACTATTGAGTAATTTTCAATTATTTTATAGGCTTAAAGTTATAGTTTTAGGGTTTTGATTAAGTTTGGGTTCGATTTCAGGTAATTGTGCATAAATTGGATTTAGGGTTTTTTGTACACGATTTAGGTTCGATCAATTTCTAGGGTTTTTATTATCAATGTTATATTCGATTTATTAAATTTCATAAACTTTTATCATTATTAGCCTTATCGACTCATGATATAGTTTAAGACACTCGGAATTAAATTAGAATTCAGACTACTGATTTTATAGGGTTTACAACACTACAAGCAAAATCAAGCATAAAGTCATCAAGAATTACTCGCTCAACCATAACGAATCAATCATAATAGTCCAAGGGTGGGTCATCTCCAATAATTGGGTCCCCTGAACATCCTAAATAAATGTTAAGAGTTTGAGATAAAATTAACAGGCCAACATAATACTAAAGAATTTATACTCTTAACTTAATTTTGTATTTTTCTCCAGTTGTACTTAAAACTTCAATTGTTTATAATTTTCTCTTTTTAAACCTAATTTTTATAATCTTATAGTAGATTTTCATCACTTTTTAGTGTCCTTTAATGTAGTGTAGTTAGGTTTTCAAGATAAGGCTTGCAATTTTGTCAACTAGTTAGAATAATAGCAATCTTCATGTTTTGGTGTTCTTTTGGGCTTAGTTTAGTTGTTGGGCTTTTTTTGTTATCATAGGAAATCTTTTAGGCTTAGGCTTAGAACTTTATTCTATGCTTAAAACACTCTTCAAAGTCAAATTTCCATTCTTATCTTATGACCTTATTGCTATTAACATTTTTTTTTGGACTCTTATGTGGGCTTATGTGATTAGATGGGCTTCTTTTTAGTCTAAACTAAAGTTAGTGACTTTGATAGGCTTAAGGAGTTTTATATGAGCTTCTTATGGGCTTCAAAACAACTTTTCTTGATAAATTAAAGTGCTGGTTAGAAATTTAGTGAGGGCCCAAGAAGTTCTAAGCTTGTTTTGAATGTTTTTAGGCTCGGTTTTGAGTTTTAAGCTTTATACACTTATTATACTTGCTTTGCGTGGTCTTTTTGCTTTGTTTTATTATATTTTTAAGTGAGTTTTCTTGTGGTTTTAGATCTCGACTATTTGCAGTTGTGGCTTCCAACTTGGTTTTTCAACTTTTTTTATCATTTTCTTAAGTTTAGGTAATAGATCAAGAACCTGTACTACTTATATTCCAACTCCAACTTAACTTCTCTTCTTTAAGGTGATTATTTAGCTTAAGTACTAAGTAAAAATTATGAATCACTTACTTATCATAAGTTCTATACCTTAGTTTACATCTTAAAAAGTTTTCTTCCTTCTAAAAAAACATCATGTAAGTGTTTCTCTTTCATCTAAGTCTAGACTTAAGCATATATGACTAAATGAAATTAAAAGTAACATCTAAATACCCTACATATACTTTACATCTCGCATGATATTCTATCATTTATGTACATATTTCATTATTTTCTCAACTTGCAAACTTTTATTTTAAGTATTAGACATGTATCCTATATAATACCGAACTTAGTATGCTCATAGTCTATCTTTTATGTAATGGATTTATGAGCTTATCACATAATGTAAACTGGACATGTTATTACCTTATGTGCATGTGAATATCTTCATGGAAATATCAACTTCTAAGCATTGTATGCCAAAGTACTTAACAGAGAAAAGAACTTACTCATCTTAAATGATTACAAAGGTGGTTATGCACTAAGAGTCCTCTTTTACTCCTTACTTTTCTTCCCTTTTTGTAAGCTCCTTAGGTAACCAAAGCCTTGATGTTTAAGGTTGATTTTAGGATGTTCTAAGTTTTCCTAAAATAGTTTTTCATGTGGACAAAGTGAAGCCAACAAAAAACAAGTCTTTATGTTGTGAGTGTATGTGCATATATGTGGCGACAATCGCAAGAAGTGGAGCTTGGTTTCATTTTTTTGGTTTGTGTGTTTGAAGTGTGGAAAAGGAAATGGAAGATGAGAGGAAATGAGAGAGAGTGTGCCGGTTGTGATTGTGTAAATAATGCCTCCATAAAGTTCCTTTTTATTACATAATCCTCACTTTGTAATGATTAGATGATGTAAGAATTATCGGGTAAATAGTAGATGTAAAAGACAAGTAGATTGATGGATGATTGACATGGTATGGCCTCCCCTAGGCTTTCTTTTCAATTGACCATGTAGGTGTCTTAAGGGTATAGGTTTTATCTTGTCACTTGTTTTAAAATTAAATAGATAAAATGATGGGATAACTTATCCATGTATAGTATAAGTTATGGTGATATATGGAAATGGTCTTATCACTAGCTTTTGACAGGTTATCAAGTAATAAATAATTCTAACTCTCCAATGATAAGTTATTTAATGTGATGGGTTAGCTTACTTATCCATATGTAACATAACTTATAAGGGAAAATAATGGGGTTATCTTAAATGTAATTCTTTTAGAGTTTAGTTCTTAAATTAATTCGTAGGTTATGATTTGCTTCTTAAGAAATTTTATAATTTTATAAAGTTGAATAAAATTATTCAAATTAAATTTTTAATTAATTGTTTATGGTCACAAGTTTTGAATTATCCCAAGGTTTAGGGTTTTGGATGACTTAGAATCCATTATTCTTATATTCGAGTTTTTATCAAAAATGAACATTTGAATTAAAAAACTAAGTTCGTTTTTGAAATGTAAGCTTTAAGTCTTAATTTAGTTGATCCTTGAGAATTATTGATAAATAATCTTAGTTAATTATATGTCCCTTAAGTAGCAAGGTTTGCACTAGGCACATCGTATAACCTAGTATCAAAGCTTAAAGTTGCAATCAAAGACTTAGTGTTGAAATATTTCTTGTTAGAGTTTATATGTTCTATTATACTATGTTTCTCAAGTAGAAAATAAAGTAAGTTCTTTAGTCATTGTGTGAAATCATATTTTCAAAGTTATCTATAATCTTCTATGAGTAGTGAACTTTTTGAAGTTTCATATTGAGAATGTCAAACCCTAGTGTTCAAGGATAGGTTAGGTTAATGACACTAAGAGTGATACTCATGGTCGCAGTTATGTTACCTAACATACCTTGCAAACTACTGATGAATAATTGCAAGACCTTACTGCTATTGTGGCTAACCTAGTTGTCTTTATATAGAGGATAGTAAAGACTAGGCTATAAGAAGGAGTTGATGAATGAGACCATGATTTAAGAGATAAGCCAAGAAAACAAGTAGCTAAACCTAGACCACTAGAAGTTGTTAATGTGAACCTAGCTCCACCCTAACATGCTGAGAGGTTTTCATGGAAGAGACTTTAGTTAGATGAAGTTGAAGAATATGGGGAAGAAGAGTAGTATGAAGGATTTAAAGAGTGAGAGTTCCATCTGTGCAAAGGAGCTGAGCATCTCAAAGTGCAGATTCTGAGTTTTAATAATGCTGATGACTACCTAGACCAGGAAGAGAAGATTGAAAAGATATTTGATTTCTATAACTACGAGGACTTAGTACGTCTTTGAGTAGCTGCAAAATGTGCGTTAGTGTACTTGACATGAAGTCTAAACTTTGAATAAGGTGGAAAGAGTTTTGAAAAGTAAATTTGTTCCAAAATACTATGAGTAAGACATTTTCTGACGTCTTCAAGAGCTCAACAATGTAGTTGATTAGTAGACAAGTATATCTGAGAGTTCTAGTTACTAATGATCCAATGTAATGTTAACGAACTAGAGGCACAAACAATAGCACGATTCATTTTTGGAGTAAGATATGAAATTTGTAATATAATTGTAGTATAGAGACTAGGGAATCTGGATAAAACCATCTGAGTAGCACAAAGGGTTGAAAGGTAGAGTTGAAATCAAATCAGCCTAGTATTGAGCAGCCAACCTAGCTTGTTGAACATAATATGCTGAGCAAACCCAGGTATGGCCGAGCTTAGTATAGTTCTAAGGTGGATCGTCGAGGCTAAATGTTGAGTAGACCTAGTGATGGTCGAGGTAAGACTAAAGCTGAAGAGCCTAAGGTTAAAAGAGATCATGGTTAGAGCTTAGGTAGAAAGACCTAAGAGATAAAGTGTTTCAAATGCCTAAGTTTTGGACACATGGCAAATCAATGTCCGAATCATTGTATTATGACCATTAAGGAAGAGAACCCCTAGTTCGAAGTACAAAGTGATAATGAAGGTGAGAAGCAGAGTGCCAAGTTGTGTTTTGATGAGTTCTTTGAAGATCCAAAAGGCCTTGCTTGACTTGAATTGGGAAAACAATACCTTAATTTAGTTGTTTGAAGAATTCTTAGTACTAATGTTGCAAGGGAAGAAGAAAAGATAGAGAATCTCTCTTATATGAATTTCCAAGTGAATGACAATCTATGTGCTTTGATCATAAGCCCTACAACATTCACTAGCTTAATGAGAAGGGAGCTTGCCTATTGTTGAATAAGTTAAAATGCCAACTTTTATTAGTGAACAACATAGGGATGAAGTATTGTGCAATGTCTTGCCTATGTGTGCTTCTCACATACTGTTAGGCCAACCATAGCTCTTTGAATACAAGGTACTCCACGATGGGTATAGGAACACTTATATGTTCACAAAGGATGGGAAGAAAGTTGTGTTAACCCTGATGAGCCTTAAAGAGGTCATAAAGTCACAAGAAAAGATTTCCAAATCACTACAAAGGAAGTCTTTAGTGATATCCCAAGCCCAATTCTCTAAACATGTTAAGAAGGAAGAGTATGTACTCTTAGTGGTCAGGAGACTTCTTGAGTTGAAAGAGGTTGGAGCCTTACCTGTTAAGGTTTAGACATATTTTGACTTATTCCTTACTGAGTTGCCAAGAGGTTTACCCCCTATCAAAGGGATAAAGCATTGCATTGACCTCTGGCTTAGAGCTACTTTACCTAACTAACCCACCTATAGGTTAAATCTTAAGCAAATAGCTAAGTTAAAGAAGCAACTTGATGAGTTAATTGAGCATGGATATGTCCAATAGAGCATAAGCCCCTATGTCATCTAGTTGTCCTAGTACCAAAGAAGGATGGCTCATGGAGAATGTGTATTGATAGCTAAGCTATCGATATGATCACTATCAAATATCGATATCTGATCTTACCATTCGATGATATTATAACGACCCAAGAGTATCATTGTCGCGATAGGTCACCGTGTACCGTATAAGGGTCATTATCAACCCCCTTGCTGATCATAGGCCTTTCATACGACATACAAGGCTCCTTCCACTCTACGTTACCACTAGGCCTATAGATAAGTAATATCGAGCAATTTAACTAAAATTACTTCTATGTTATAAATTAACTAAATATGTGTGCTCATGAGATCTACACCAAAACAATATTACAAACAAATGCAGTTCATAACGGAACTGCATAAAATCTAAGTTATGCTTAAAAACATAAAAGTATCCAAATATCTATAATCTATTACAAAATGTCCTCTTTGCTCTCTGATCGCTCCAACCCGTCTCTACACGAGACTCACCACGGGCATGCCTCGGCCCGGATTGACGAATAGGTCCTCCTACATCAACAAAAATCTATAGGGATGTAAGCTTACGCTTAGTGAGATAAATATCCTCATCAATACCACATGACAAAAATTTATTAGATGCACAATCATATGAATGCATGAATAATCAGTATGCCAAACAACACATGCAGTGACCTAGGAATTGCTTACGACTCAGAATTTTGCCCCCTGAAGTCAGGGTTTGGAGATAATTAACCGACTTAAACCAAAATCCAGGTTCTAGACCTTAGGTTTTATTTCATTTGCACAATCGTGCTCATACCAAAACAAAACTCTACATATATATATATATATATATATAAAACCTCATTTATATTGGTTAAAAATTTGAATAAAAATGTCATTTTGGGAACACCATTTATATATCAAATTCAACCATTTGTAGTAGATAAAAATGGAATCAAAACACAGTATCTGAAAAAAGAGTGTGTTTGAATTCGTAACCAAACCACAAATCAAATATATAAATCAGTTAAAAATGATGAATTAAATTGTTTAATACAATATAAAGAAAATCATTTAATGTACTTAAAAAATGATCTTGAATTCAAAATAATTGAAGATCAACTCAACAATCAAAGTATAAAATCAAAAATTTCTCAAATAGAATCAAAAATAAAAAATTCAATTTGGTCTACACTCCCAAATGCATTTTGGGATAGGAAATCACATATTGTAGATCTCCCATATGAAAATGATTTTAATAAGAAAAATATTCCAACGAAAGCTAGACCTTCACAAATGAATCAAGAAGTCCTTAATCATTGTAAAAATGAAATAAATGATTTACTCAATAAAAAATTAATAAAAAAAAGTAGATCACCTTGAAGTTGTTCTGCTTTTTATGTAAATAAGAATGCTGAAATTGAAAGAGGCGTACCAAGATTGGTAATCAATTATAAACCTCTTAATTTTACTCTGAAATGGATAAGATATCCTATTCCCAATAAAAAAGATTTGCTTAATAGATTAAATCAAGCTAGAATATTCTCAAAATTCGATATGAAATTTGGGTTTTGGCAAGTTCAGATTAAAGAAAGTAATAGGTACAAAACTGCCTTCACTGTTCCTTTTGGACAATTCGAATGGAATGTAATGCCATTTGGATTAAAAAATGCTCCTTCAGAATTTCAAAAAATTATGAATGAAATTTTCGATAATTATATCAGTTTCATAATTACATACATAGATGATGTTTTAATATATTCATCTAATATTGATCAACATTTAAAACATATGACAATTTTCATCAATATAATCAAAAGAAATGGTTTAGTAGTTTCACCTACTAAAATTAGTCTTTTCCAAACCAGAATCAAATTTTTAGGATTTACTATTTATAATGGAACCATAATACCTATTCAAAGATCAATTGAATTTGCTGAAAAATTCCCTAATGAAATCAAGGATAAAAATCAGCTTCAAAGATTTTTAGGCAGTTTAAATTATGTTGCAGAATTTTTCCCAAATCTTAACATAATTTGCAAACCATTATATCAGAGATTAAAAAAGAACCCACCTCTATGGTCTAGTGAACATACTGAAATTATCAAATTAATTAAATAAAGAATTAAGGAAATTTCTTGTTTACATATTGCAGATCTATCATTACCAAAAATTGTAGAAACAGATGCTTCTGATTTAGGATTCGGAAGAATTCTAAAACAAAAGCAAAATAATAATGTGTTGTTCAGCTTATATCAAAAAATTGGAATGATTGTCAATCTAATTATTCAAAAATCAAAAAAGAAATCTTAGCCATTGTCTTAACAATTTCAAAATTCTAAGGAGATTTATTAAATCAAAAGTTTCTTTTAAGAATTGATTGTAAAGCAGCCAAAAATATTTTGTTAAAAGATGTTCAAAACATCGCATCAAAACAGATTTTTGCTAGATGGCAATCTATTCTTTCTGTATTTGATTTCGAAATTGAGCATAATAATGTATCTTCCAATTCCCTTCTTGATTTCCTTACTTGTGAATTCTTGCAGGGAGATGCCTCCCAAAAAAGATAAGGAGAAAGGTAAGGAAAAGGTTTCCTCATCATCAGGAAAAGGACTGACCAATATTAAAACATGGTTGGATGTTTGTAAACCATCCAATACTCCATTAACAATCAAAGAAGAATCCTCATCAACATCACCAAAATCAAAATCCTCAAATACTCAATCCTCAAACATTCAATCAATTTCTGAAACTCAAGAGGTCCTTGCCAAATTAATTGATATGGATCCAGCTCATGGATTGCTTAATGCGATCTTAATGGTCTTACAATCACAATCAGGACAAAAAATTCTAGCATTACCAGATATTCCCCAATCTGTCTCTCAGCCAAAAGAAACCCAAAGAAGAAATCAAAATTTTCAGATCACAAAAATATCATCACCAACACCAGTTGGAACAATCCCTTTCAATCAGAGATCAAAATTTTTTATAAAGCCTGTTTCTAGATATGTTTTCTCAATAGAAGAAAGCTTATCAGAAAAGGACCCTTTTGATTTTGCAAATAAAATATTTACAAAAGAATTTTATTATGTACCATATGATCAATACAAAACAATCCAGTTTTATGAAAAAAATTTGACTGAAACTGGATCAATCGGATTCAAACATTTTGAAAAAGAAGGGATGATAAGTTATTCTATAGCTAGAATATTGAAAGTAATCAATTTGAAAGAATGGCTAGTTCATCCAATTACTGCTACAAAACTCAATATAGAACCATTTTCTGCACAATAAAGTCATCGAGCTACTTATAATTATTTTGATTATAAGCAAGCCTGGTGGAATTTGTTTTATCAGATGAATTCAAAAAGAACACATACTTGGTTAATATTTTTTGACAATTGCTCAACATTCAATCTTCCTACTTAGTTTAATCACTGGTGGGAATAATTTGGTGCTACATCAGAAATCATTCATCAGCATGCCAAGGAAGGATTTGATACTTTCCTAAGTCATTACAATCCTACACCTCATGAAAAGAATTTTCCAAAAGAAATGCTGTATTTTATACATCTCGGAGTATCATGGGTCATGGCTTGGTGGTTTGAATACAAGCCAGATAAATCGTCGAATACAATCAATTTGGTCAGAATGTACAAAATCAAATGGTGGGACAGCTTCAAAATGTGGAATAAATGTGAAAAAAATTCAATTTTAAATTGGATCAAGACTAATTCTATGAAGTCACCACCATCTCCATCAACAACAAAATAATATCACAATAGAGGATTTTTAATATCATCTCTTGCAAGTGAAAATTCTCCGGATCAATTGAAGCAAATTCTGGAAAGAGCACTAGATCATATCAAAGAATCAAAATCAGTACAAGAATCAAAATCAGCACGAGAATCAAATTATTCAGGATCGAACTCGAAATCTCACCACAGCAGTAATACCAATGAAGATGACTGCTATGGCATAGATTTAGGAGATCCGTGAAATTGTATCATTTAAATTTTCTGTACTAATTTGCACTGTAAAAGTAGAGGTACGGTATAATATACAGGTACTACAGTGCATAACCCAATCAATCAATCAGTCAATTAGAAAAGATTATCACTATCTTGCCTGCCACAAATCACTGTTCAAAACAGTACCCTGTCGGCCATAATACCACTGTTCCAACAGTACTCTATCAGCTCATTTCCACTATATACACCTCTTCATTCAGACATCAAGGGCATCCCCGGCTAATTCTCCTCTTCTTTGATCCGAGAAATCAACAATCTCTCTAATCCTCTTCGGCTTTCCTCCTTCACCTTCAGTCTCTTCATCTTCTTCCTCTTTCATCACCAATCACCAATCAGCAACCATCCATATACACTTACCAATCATCCAAACACCTTCAGAAGCATAACTATTTGCTTCTATCTCAATCAGATCAACCTTCTGAAGCATAATTGTTTGCTTCTTATCATTAGAAGTAGGAATATCATTTTCTTGATCATACCTCTTAATCATCCATTTATGCTCTTGTATTTATATGATTTGTAAAAATCAGTTTTAATCAATAAAATCAATTTGATTCTTTTCTTACATTCAATCTCGTGTGGGGAATCTCCAATTAAATTGGGTGTAATTCCACGAGATTATATCTGTTTAATTTTCTCTTATCTTTTTCAGAAACCCCATAATCAACTGGTATTACCGCCTTTGCAAGTTTCATATCTCATATCTGCATCATAGCCCCACTAACCTTGGCACTACTGCCTATGGTGGTTTCATATCTTATATCTCCATCATAGCCCCACTAGCCTTGGCACTGCTGCCTGTGGTGGTTTCATTCATATTTTACATATAAATTTATGTCTGTTTCTATATTAATCAATGATTATCATCTTTATCAGTACTTAGATAATGCAATAGAATTCCTTGAATGGTATTATACTGTCGTAGTCAATACTGATTGGTATTATACCGATAATGAATAATCTGTTCTATGTTGTAGATGTCAAAACAATATAATCCAGAAAATTGGGAAGAAGAAGCTGAAGTATTACAATATTTGTTTAGTGCTATAGTTTGGCTAGAGCACTTTCATAAAAATTACCTTTGGCTTGCTTTCTCTATAATCAATATCTTAGATCATTGATCTGTTGTAATCATTATTTTATCATTAATAAAATCAAATTTTGCTCCATATTATGTTTGTAAACACAAAAGACAATAACGGAGAAGATTTAATAGAATATAATCAATATTTAGAAGATGCTGTAGAATTTTTATTTTATATAATTTGGGACTATTCTCTACTTAGAGAAAGATTTTATTTAGCAGATATATATTTTAATCAATAAACAATCAATTAAAAGAACATTAAGTATTACCTGGGATCATCTTTTGATATCAGAGCCAGGGAGTATATATAAGTGTAATAAGTATATTTGTATTTTCTTATTTGAAACGAATGTCTTTTGTGATAATCTGAAGCTTGTATTTCTAAATCACTAGAGACAAATCCTTTGTGGAAAAGTCTTAATATTGTGATAAGCCTACTGAGGCCTAGCGTAAATCTCGTTTGTTGTTTAAGGGTTACATAAAGGTCATAAATTGGAAATCACAATATTAAACTAAATTTAGTCTCGTGATCTAGATCTATAAGATTTAGAAAAATTAGTCTCATTTGAAAATATGAATTTACTTAGAAGATCTATGTCCTCTTCTAGCTTTGCTCCCACAGAGCAATCTGAGGAATCTATGTTGAATAATCAAGATGAGATACATATAAAAGATTTTGACAAAGCAATTGATGAATGGAAAATACCAAAAACATCATATGATCAGATATATCAAATTGGTAAATAGAAAATTTTTGGAAGAAATGATTATGTGATAGCCACAGAAGAAAAGGATATTCTTGTTTCTGATGGTCTAACAACAATCAGACTTTTGAATGAAGAATCAATTAAAAAATATGTAAAAGATTGGAATTATATGCATTTAGGCTTAGTTCAAGTAGGAGCAAAACCTCTTACTAAATTAGGCTTAGATACATCAATTTTCATGGTTCGTAGAGATGCTAGAGAACTAATATATGAAAGATCAATCCATGCCACTATTGAAACTAGTCTTAGTAGTGGACCAGTTCAATTTGAGTATCATCTAAACATTACCCTTTCCCTTAGGGACAAGACAATCATGAAATCATTAATTCTTCAAATTAAAACACATAATTATAGAATGATAGAAGGATCAATACCAATGGTTGTAATATATAGAATATATTTCAAATTAATGAAAACTGCTTTTGGATCTAAGGCATATAAAATGGATAAGAGAGGTCAGACTCTACTTATTCAAACAGACTTAACAAAAGCAAATATATCAGTTCCAAAAATGATTCAATGGTCACAAGTCAATTTACCAGATCACTGGGAAGTAGAAAACCCACTTCCTAAAAAACCTATATACAATACTGAACCATCAAATGTAGTACAACATCCTAATGGTAAAGTTACCATTCAGTTTAATAGGAAATCATTTGATCAACCAAGAAGACCACTAGAAATAAGATCTATGACATCTTCTTCGAGAAGATCAGTAGATCTTCCCAATCCTCCTCCTATTATTTACATTCCGTACCATAATCAAACTGATAATCAACAGGTTAGACAACCAAATATTCAAGAAAATCTATCCTTTTCAGGAATTGTTCATGATAGGTCAGGTATAACCCAACCAGTTTACCAACCTAATGAGCCAGAACATAGAGAACCTTCATTCTCAGAATTAGGTGATCCAGAATTAAATGTCTTAGAAGAATCCTTTGTACCAAATAAAATACTTTTGAATCAAGAATTCAATCCTCGAAACAATGAAAAATTAGAAATTAGCACTTTGAAACATTTGGTCATATAAAAATAAAAATAAAAATTGAATACTATAATTTCATGGAAGAAATTGGTGCTCAGATATACTTCTTTGAATGGTTCGAGAATTATTATCTGAAACCTAAAGAAATCAATGTTATTAATAATTGTTTTACATGGAAATTAAGTGATGGACAAATCATAGAATCAAATCATCCACCATTAAGTAATATAAAATTGATTCATAAAAATACAGAAATCAGTCTTACTCCATTTAAAAATGCTATTGAAGAAGAAGGATCAGGAATCAAAAAAATAATAAATCAAAACAATTACACTAATCAACATTTACATACTATAAGAGAACAATTAAATAGAATGGAAGATACAATTAATATTGAAATTAATAAGGTAAGTGAAAAAACTTCAATCAATAAAAATACTCCTTTGTTTAAACCATTTGAAATGCCCAAAAATCCTAGTTAAGAATTTTTAAAAGCATTAGAAGATGGAAAAAGAATGTTAAAAAAAAAATCTATAAAAGAAGAGTCTTCGTCAACAAAACCAATAAATTTCTTAAATATGGATACTCCAACTTTAATCAGAAAAGGTATAGTAATAGAAGATACACCCTCAGAGAAAATCCATGTTCTGGATAATGAATCAATCAATAATGGATCAATAGATGAATCAGATAAGTCAGATAATGAATCAATAAATGAATCCATGTCTAATGTTTCTTTAAATATTAATAAAAACGATGATGAAATTAATAAGATCAATTGGAAAGAACCTCAAAAATTATATTATCAGAGAGCAACACCCCCTGATATGTTAATTGAAGAAAAGAATGATAATTATCAGAATAAATACTTAGTAGGATCCACCTATGAATGAAATATAGATGGATACTCAGAACAAAGAATCCTCAATGTTCTTAATCAGATGATCATGTTTTCAAATACTAATAAAACTATTCCAAATGTTACTGATTATCAAGTAGCACTCCTTCTAATTTCTGTCTTTACAGGACAATTAAAAGGTTGGTGGAATAATTATCTCACTGAAGAACAGAGAATCAACATTCTTACATCATATAAAATAGATGAAAACAATAGAAGAATTCTAGATGAGAATAATGAACCAATTCAGGATATTGTTAACACTTTAATATTTTCAAACAGTCAACATTTCATAGGAGATCCTTCTCACATTAAGGATAAAACCCTAGATCTATTATCAAATATGAAATGTAAGTCACTTGGAGAATTCAGAAAATATAAGGATATATTCTTTCAAAGGATATATCTTAGAAATGATTGTAATCAGCCTTTTTGGAAAGAAAAATTCCTAGCTGGTTTACCAAAATTAATAGGTGACCAAGTTAGAAAATTACTCAAGGAAGAAAACAATGGTGAAATTCCCTATGATAAATTGTCATATGGAGAATTAGCATCATATGTTAATAAAATTGGAACTAATTTGTATAATACAATTAGGTTACAAAAACAATTAAAAAATGAACAGCGACTAAAACACCAAAGTCTTGGTGATTTTTGTGCTCAACATGATCCCTCTTTTGTCAGTAAGAAATAAAAAATTCCTAAAAAATCATCTTATAAAACAAAAAATTGTCCTGAATGTATAAATAGAAAACCTCGAAGAAATTTTAAGAGAAAATCATTTAAAAAACTTCAAGGTAAACAAAATCAAGGAAAATCTGAAGATAAAAAATATAAAAGAAAATCATATAAACAATTAAGATGTTATTAATGTAAAAAAATTGGTCACACAGCAAATTTTTGTAGAATAAATAATAAACTTAATGAATTAAACTTAGATGAAAAGACAATGGAAAATATCTTACAAATATTTTGCGAATGAATCATCCTCATCAGAAAATGATAGTGATGGGATCTAAGTCATTGACATGGACTCCATTTTATCAAAATCAGAAGAAATTAATGTACTAACTAATAATGAAGAAGCAATTCTTAAAAGAATTGATCAGATGACAAATGACAATGAGAAATTTGAACATATTAATAACTTTAAAATTCATACAAACCCCACTCCAAAATTACCGTATAATCTTAATGAAATTCTCGAAAGAAATAAAAAGAAAAATAAAGAAGTATTAACAATCAGCGATTTACAAAAAGAAATCAATGTTTAAAAACAAGAAATCAAAGAATTAAGATCAATGCAAATAAAATTTCAACGGGATTAATTGAATTAAATCAAAAAATAATCCAAGAGAACGAATCAGATACTTCAAATGAAGTAAAAGAAACTTCATCAAATGGAATCAATGATATATATATATATATATATATATATATATATACATACTTCCTTTACCAAAATCAAATCATATCTTTTAAAATCCTAAGTCTAGCGGTGTGGTGGTCCCCACAGTCCACAAACACAAGCCCTAAGCAGAAGCCACAAGACTCGGCCCCTCATCGACGATTGGCGTCTCCCAATGCCTAGTAAGCCCATCAGCTTAAGACAGAGACTCAATATAAATAATGGCATAGCTAGTGCCCAATCCTACAGGAAACTCGTATTCCTGTGAGTCCCTTCCCATCTTTTGTGTGAAGCGGCAGTTAGTGTCATCTGTATGCGATATGGGGAATGCATGATTCATTTTGAGTACTTAATCGTATGAGTGATTAACTTGATTTTTAGGGTGATCAAACAATTTCATTCTATACATTCATATGTATAAATTAATACAAACAATTCTTATTATTATATCTATAATTAACAAGTCATCACATTCATCAATAAATTCATACACACGCATCTCCCATATCCCACAAACATCCAAATTTATATATATAAGATTAGGTGCATCTACTTTACAAGCACAATCAAATAAAGAGTCATCGAAAATTTACTCACTCTACCATGTAGGTCAATCAAAGTAATCTGGAGGCAAGTTGTCTCCATAAATAGTGTCCCCTGGTTATTGAAATAATTTTTATAAGGAATTAAAACAAACTTATGAAACTAAGTAAATTTTCCTTAAGTTATATTCTTAACTAGTTTTCGTAATTTTTCCCGGTTTTTACCTAAAGTTCAATCGCATATAACTTTTTCATTTTAAATCCAATTTTTATGATCTTATAGTCAATCTTCATCGTTTTTGAGTGTAATTTAATGTGGTAAGGTTATATTTTCGAAATGAGGTATATAATTCTATCCATCGGTCAAAACAGTAGCGTTCCTCATGTGTTGGAGTGCTTTTGGGCCTTGTTTAGTAAATGGGCTCTTTAATAACTTAAGAAATTCTTTGGGCTTGGTCTTAAGATTTTATCCTAAGCTTAAAATACTCCTTGAGATCAGATTTACAACTTTGATTTATATTCCTAAGGCTAACAACCACTTCTTGGGCCCTTTAGTGGGCTTAAGTTATCAAATGGGCTTGTTTTTTGTTCAAACTAAAGTTAATGACTTTGGTGGGCTTTGGGGCCTTAGGTGGATTTATTATGGGCTTCAAAACAACCTCTCTTAGTACTTTAAGGTGCTGTTCATATTTTTATTGAAGGCCCATCTTAGAGTTCTAGGCTCGTTTTGGGAGTTTTAGGCTCGGTTTTGAGTTTTAGACTTTGTATGCTTACCATACTTGCTTTGGTTAATCTTTTCACTTTGTTCTTTCACTTTTATCATATTTTTAGGCTTCTTTCTCCCAAGTTCCAGATCTGTTCATGATGGTTCCAAGGGTTCCTTACTTGGTTTTTCAACTTGTTTCATCATTTCCTTAAGTTTAGGTGGTAGATTATACGCTTAGACTACTTGTGTCCAAATCTTAACTTAAATTTTCTTCCACAAGATGATTCTTTAATTATGTTCCACACAAAGAAATAGAAGATCTTATATTTAATACAACTCCCATATCATAGCTCATGTCATACAAAGTTGGTTTCTTCATAAAACCTCATGTGATGGATTTTTCCTTTACTTAAGTCTAGATTTGAGCATGTTTAACTTAATGGAAACAAAATCAACATCCAAATGGCTATGGAACCCTCACATCCAGCATGCTTGTCCTCCATTAAAGTTCTCATTTCAAGATTTTCTTAGCTTAAAATCTTCCATTCATAGCATTAAACAAGTGTCTTTACAAAACATCAACTTTACATGATCATGTTTCAACTTCATGTAAGGGTCTCATGGTTTGTTTCTTAAAACGATTTTTGGTGTTCTAACAACTTAAACCTTACTCATATCTTCAAGAAATCCAGGTGTCCTAACATAAATACTAATCCACAAATCACAAGAAACACTTAATCGTACTTAACGTAAAGTTTGGTGGTTGTGTACTAAGGTTCCACTTTAGCTCTTAACTTTGCCTCCTCCTTTTTGCTACCTTTTGAAACCCGAATCTTTTGTTCTTTTGGTATGGGGTTTATGGAAGATTCTAGTAGTCTTAAAAGGTCTTAGATGGTGAAAGAAAATGATACAAGAACAAAAGAAAAAATGCTATGAGTGAAGCTTCAAAAAATTGATTTTGTGGGGTAAGGTTGTTTCTCCTTTTTATGTTTGTTTCAAAGG
This sequence comes from Lumnitzera racemosa, assembly GCA_024138005.1. Classification (NCBI taxonomy): domain Eukaryota; kingdom Viridiplantae; phylum Streptophyta; class Magnoliopsida; order Myrtales; family Combretaceae; genus Lumnitzera; species Lumnitzera racemosa. Next base: position 52,720,629 of record JAMXBC010000008.1, on the reverse strand, counting down.
AGAGAAAGATGAATTGAAAGTGAAATTGAAAGGGAGAGAAATGATGGAGAGAGTGGCCGGTTGGAAATGGAGAGAGAAGGATTGTTTAAATGTCTTGAAAGTATTGCCTTGTAGCTTACACAAAGTCAACAATTTCAACTATTGATGATGTAAGCATTAAAGGGTGAATAGTGATGTGTAAGAAGAAGTGATTGATGGGTGAATGACAAGTGCATGGCCCCCCTTTCTCCCCTTTTTAGATCTGCCATTGGAAGTATTTTTAGGCCATGGAGTGGTTTAGTCACATTTATTAAAGTTAAGCTTATGAATTCTTGTGAAAAATTGTCCATATGTAGTATAAGTGAAGAGGTGATAAGGAAATTATCTTATCACTAGATTTTGATAAGTTGTCAATTGATAAATGATTCCAACTCACAATTGATAAGTTATCTAAGGTGATTGATTGGTCTACTTATTTATGTGTAAGGCTTATACATGAAGATAAGGGCATAGCCTTATAAAAAATTGTTTTAGGATTTTTATCTTACATTGTTTTGTAATTTATGATTTGATTTTTGTAGAATTGTGAAATTTTTTAAAGTTGAATGAAATTATTCAAATTAAATTATCGATTAATTATTTAGGGTTAAAATTCCTTAATGGTTTTAAGGTTTAGGGTTTTAAGTAGCTTTAGAGCTAGTAGTTCTTCAAGCTCGGGTTTTATCGACAATTGGCTTTTGAATTGTAAAAATTTAATTCGTTTCTAAATATAAACTTAAATTTTTAGTTTAGTTGATCTTTAGGAATGTTCGGAAGGTACTCTTAATCAAGTCTTAAGCCCACTAAAAGTAGGGTTTACAGATATGCTCAATGAGTTGCATGGTATACAAATATTTTTAAAGATTGATATGAAGAGTAGCAACCACCGGATCCGAATGAGACCTAGAGATGAGTGAAAAATTGCTTTCAAAACTAAGGACAATCTATTCGAGTAGATGGTGATGCCATTTGGTCTTACAAAGACACCAAACACCTTTATACGGCTCATGAATTGTTTTTTGAGAACATTGATTCGTAAATGTATTGTTATTTACATTGATGATATTCTAATATGTAGTACTAACCTCATTTCTCATGTCATACACTTGAGATGTATATTTGATATCCTCTATGTTGAGCAATTATTCAACAATTTAAAGAAATATGTGTTTTGCTAGAGAGAAGTAGTATTCCTCGAATTTATTGTTTTTAAAGGAGGCATCAGAGTTGATGATGAGAAAGTCCAAGCTATTCTCGAATGGCCAATGTCGATCAGTGTCATTAAATAAGGAGTTTTCATGGTTTAGCTTTGCTTTATAGAAGAATCATTTAGAAACCCAACTGACTAAGCTGGCTAAGAAGAATTCTATGTTCAAAAGGTCTAAGATAGCTTAGAGTAATATTAATGAGATTAAGTCTAAGTTGATTTCTACCCCAGTACTCATCCTACCTGATTTCAAGAAAGCTTTTGAACTAGAATGTAATGCATCAAGAGTCGAGATTAAAACTGTTCTTATGCAGGAGTGCTGACCAGTTGCACATTTTAGTGAGAAGCTTAGAGGTGTCATACTAAATTACTCAGCATATGATAAGAAGTTCTATGCCTTTTTCCAAGCACTTCAAAAGTAGCAACATTATTTATTACTGAGATAGTTTATTATCTATACAAACTATGACTCCCTCAAACACCTTTAAGGCCAATAGAAACTCTCTTAACATCATGTTAAATGGGCTGAGTTCTTAGAAACTTGTAGCTATGTCATCAAATACAAGAAGGGAAGTACAAACACTGTGGTTGATGCACTTTTCTCATCAACATGTCCTTATTACAACATTACAAGCTAAGATACTTAGGTTTAGTATATTACTAAATCAATATGAGCATGATCCATACTTTAGACTCCTAGTGGCCAAATGCAACATTAAAGGAGTAGTAGATGGGTTCTATTTGACCTAAGAATTTTTTTATGAAGGGAAGGCAAGTCTGTGTACTGAGTGGTTCTAATAGGGAATTTCTTACTCGAAAAGCCTATGTTGGAGGCTTAGCTGGCCATTTTGGCGAGAAGAGAATGACCAAGTTACTAAAAGAGCACTTCTATTGTCCTAAAATGATGAGAGATGTACAAAAATTCTTAAGTGGTGCAAGGTGTGCAAGCGATCCCAAGGGAGAAAGGAACCGTATGGAGAATATACATCTCTACCCTTATCTAAGTAGCCATAGACTGATCTAAGCATGTATTTCATACTTGGCCTACCCAGAACACTTTGGAAACATGATTCCATTATGGTAGTCATTAATCAATTAAACAAAATGAGTCGCTTCATCCCTTACCACAAAACTAATAATGCTTTATTTGTTGCTAACCTCTTTTTACAGGAGATCATGTGGCTTCATGGAGTTCTAAGGAAGATTATATCTTATCGTGATTCGAAGTTCACGAGCTTCTTCTGGCAAACATTATGAAAGAAGCTCAACATTAAGTTCATGTTCAGTACTTCCTACCATCTATAGACAAATGGACAAACAAAAGTTGTGAATAGGATTGTAGGCAACCTCTTTCGAGCTACTGTAGGGAAGAATCTACATGATTGGCATCTCTACTTGCCCATCATTAAGTTTGCTTACAACTACTCTACTCGTAACTTGATAGGAAAGATGCCTTTCGAGGTCGTTTATGGACTTAATTCAAACTTAACCTTGGACATGATCATTAACCTACATCTCATGGAGAAATTTAGTCAGGCCTATAGCATACCAAGGTGTTTTAGAAACTGCATTAGAAGGTTACTGAGCAATTAGTTAAGACTATGACACAATAGAGAGAATAGGGAAGTCGAGGAAGGAGGCAAGTCATTTATAATCCAAGTGACGTTATCTAGATCCATCTCATCAAAGAGTGATTCACAAAGAAGAGGACAAATAAGTTATCTTTTAGGCTGAATGGCCCTTTTAAGATCCTTCAACGTATTAATGATAATGCTTATGACCTAAAGTTACCTAAAGGATATGGAGTGTCTCTCATTTTCAATGTCGCTGACTTGATGCCTTATATACAGAAAGAAGAAGAAGAAGACCAAGATTTGAGGGAAAATCTTTAACAACCTTAGGGAATTGATGCATTGCCAACCTTCGAACTAGTAAATGGATTGCCAAGCTCAAATCACCACTCGTACCCACCTTCGAGGCCTCTAATCCCTCGCTAGGAAGATTCTCTCCTATCAACTTGTTGAAGGTAAGCTCTAACATATGGAAGAATTGTAGAAGAACTCCCTAAGATCCTAGCATGAATGCACTTTACTCTACTCAGGCACTTGGCCATGCACCGACCTGCTCAATGTTGAGACTGACCTACCAAGTGTCGAGGCCTACCTACCAAGTGTCAAGGTCGGCTTATTGAGTGCTAAATTCAAGGTCAATATACATTGAGCTCTATTCTTTTAGCTTACCAAACTACAACCTCATTCAATTGCCTTAACAGCCTTAAGCACAACTCAACTACAAAAACCCCAACATCTATCGATCGCCACTTCATGTGGAAGATGGGAAGGGGCTCACAAGAGGGGGGCCTCCTACAAGGATTAGGAATTGATATGCCATTTACATATTATTGAGTCTCTATCTTAAGCATTCATGCTTATTAGGCACTAGGAGATGTTAACCATTAATGAAGGGTTATATCTTGTGACTTTTTCTTAACGTGTGTGATGTAGATTGAGGAGGCCACTACACTGCTAAACCTAGAAATTTTGCCTTAAATTTTGGTTTTAAAAAAGATAATATATTTTCCATATGAAAGCTAAAGTTGCTTATGTAAACCCTACTTTTTAGTGAGCTTGTGAATTAACTAAGAGTACTTCTTGAATATTCCAAAGGATCGACTTAACTAAGAATTTGAGTTTACATTTAAAAATAAATTTAGTTTCCCAATTCGAAAGTTTATTATCAATAAAACTCGAATACGAGAACTGCGGACTTTAAGTCAGTCAAAACTCTAAACCCTAAAACAATTAAGGACTTATAACCCTAAGAAACTAATTGATAATTTAATTTGAATAGTTTTATGCAACTCTAGAAATTTTCATAATTTTATAAGAATTAAATCATAACTTACAAAACAATTTAAGAAACAAACTCAAAAAAATTTCTTATAAGACAATCTCCTTATCATCATGCTTAAGACTTGTGCACATGAATAAGTAAACCATCAATCACCCTAAATAACCTATCAATTAAGAGTTAAAATCATTTATCAATTAATAACTTATCAAAAGCTAGTGATAAGACACTTTCCTTATATCACCATAACTTATACTACATATGGACAAGATATCACAATATTTTATGTGTTCAACTTTAATTTAAGATGACAAGACAACTCAATGCTAATAGGATAAGGGAGGCCATGCCTTGTCTTTCATCGATCAATCAACTTGCCTTACACACTACTATTCACCCTTTAGTGCTTACATCATCTAGTGTTGTCAAAAGTTAGCATTTTTACATGTTACAAGACAACAAATCAAAGCTTTTTAAACACACTTCCTTTTCCCATTCATAACCGGCTACTCTCTCTCTCTTTACTCTTACTTTCACTTCTTTTTCTCTCACTTTAAACTTAACACAAAAGAGGAAATACAAACCCCACAAAACCTTAACATTGTCATTACTTCCAAACTTCCACACTTACGGCACAAAGCTCCATTTTGTGTCTCCCATTTGTCAACTTCCAAAGTCACTTTTAGAAACCTTAGAATACTCTCAAAACCCTAATTTAAAGGATCAAAAGTCAAGATTCTGAAAAGGTTGCAAGAAAGAGAAGGCAAAATAAGGAGCATAAGTGGATACTTAATACGCAACCACCTTGTTTTTACTTTGAGGACGAGTAAGTTGTTTCTTTATGTTAGTAACCTAGCATGCTATGTTAGGAGACCATGTTTTCATGAGGATATTAACATGGTCACAAGTTAATAAAATAGCTAGACCACCTTAAGAAGTAAGCTTATGAACCCCTTATATGAAAGTTGAAATATGAGCATGCTAAGTTGATGTTATGTAAGGATACATGTTTAATACTTAGAATGGAAGATTTTAAGTTGAGAAAATCATGAAATATATACATGAATGAAGAGACATCATGCTAGACATGAAGGATATGTAGGTCATTTGGAAGTTATTTTCACTTCTATTAAGTTAAACATGCTCAAATTTAGTCTTAAAGGAAAATCTATTACATGAAGCTTTTATGAAAAAACAAACATTATAAGATATGAACTATGTTGTGAAAGTTATGACAAATATGAGATCGATTATTTTCATATAGAATATAAGCTAAATAATCATTTCATAGAAGAAAAGTTAAATCAAGATTTGAATATAAGTAACACAAGTTCATGATCTAACCCTTAAATTTAAGAAAATAATAAAATAAGTTGAAAATTGTCAGGACCTTAGGGGGCTTAGTAAGATTGTCTATAATTTTCATATCATATGTACACCCATGATACGAAAATCACCTTATAAGTTAGAGATTGCAAGACTCTTAAATAATTTATTACTAGGGTTTCTAAATTGTTAGTTAATTAACATATTATAAAATATTAATAACTATGGATCTACAATTCCTCAGAACAGTAGATAATCGGTATCCCTTACCAAATGATAAGATCAAGTAATATAGATTTAAAAATTCAAACTTAATAAGGTTAAAAAATCTAAGTACATAAGTGGTATTTACATTTAAAGTTTCACATGAACTAAACAATCTCTTCCTAATTCTAACCTCTAAAACATCTAAATACTTGCTCTTAACATTCGATTCTTAACCCATGTTCGATTATCTATCAACCTGCAAAAGAAAAACTATTTGGGAGTAAGTTATAAGAGCTTAGTGAGTTATCCCTCGTACTATACTGGTAAGCAAGTTATCAAACAAATTATTACAATCATATGAATCCATGCATACGTAGTATCCTAAACAATATATGCAGTTAATCGATGCTGCATATAACATCAGATTTTAACATCCTCTAAGGTAAGGGTTGAAGATGCATTGGCACTAATCATAACCGAGCTCTAGTACCTGAGTTTTTAACCATAATTTGAATTTCATATTTCGCAAAATACATTTCCATTTCTAAGAAATCTAGTAGTATACAAAATCCTAGGTTTAGTAGTGAGGTGGCCTTCCCAGTCTACACTCATACCCTACAGCAGAGGTCTCTAGACTCAACCCTCAGCCATATGGTTAGCCTCTCCAACTCCTAATAAGCTTGTACGTTCGGGTAAGGTCATGTTGTGTAAGTGCATCATACAAAACACTTTAATTCAATGTATATAAACAACCCCCGCATGGCCTCCCTTTACTTCTACATGAAGTGATGGTCGGAATAAGAAATGTAATGCATGGTTGATGCATGACCCTTTTTAATTTAAGATAAACCAAATATAATTAAGTCGAATTATGTGGTGATTAATCAATATCAGCAAACAATCCAAATCATGTAACAATTAATCATACAATCAAATCTTCAATTATTGTATTTAACAATATTTTCCACAATAATCGATCAATATCAAGCACATGCATATCCCAAACCCCCATGTATCAAGTTATTAACATTTAATTTATGTATGCTAACTACAAGCATAAAACAAGTGTAGAATCATTGGAAGTACTTACTTAGCTATGATGTCTCGTGCTAATCGTAGTAGTCCTCAAGACAATTACAACCTTCATTAAGATCACCTAATTATTATAAGATAAAAACAATAGTGAGTTATTGAATGGACTAGTTATTCTAGGTATTCATTCACCTATTTCTATTTAGGTTCCTATTAGTTTTCATTCGGTTGAATCTTATTACCAACCATATGTAACTTTTTTGTTTTATTTCCAAAATTTATAAACTTATAGTTATTTTTCATCACTTTTGCATGTACGTTTACACAGTGATGTCCGTTTTTGACGTTAAGACCCGTATTTTATTATATGGATTAAATTTATTGAAATTTTAATTATTAAAGCTTAAATATTTTTATTGTCTAGTTTTATATCTTATTTTAATACTTTATAATTTAATTAACCATTAGATTCTTGTACTTAGATGATTTTACATTATTATTACCATTATATGTACTTTTTTAAGATTAGTGCAAGGGCTTATGATGATTTCGGTCCACCTATGTATAAGTATATTATTATTTTATTATATTTTATTATATTAAATGCTTATATCATCACTTACATATATATACTTTATACTTATGTATTTATGTATTCTATACGTAAGTTATGTGTATACATATACTTTTAATATACTTGTATACTTATACCTATACTTGTACATATACCATATCTATACCTATATTTTTATATGTATTTTCGTATGCCTTGTATACTCTCTTAAGAAATCTTCTTGTAATCCATATTTTTGTATCTTATGGGCTTATTTAGTAAGTTACATGTATGAGGGTATCTATACATATATACATAAGAAATACCCTTGTAAACGCATACTTGAGGTGTATGTGCTCCTTCTCCAATTATCTAAGGATTCTTTTACTTATACTAAGTATTTTACTAAAATTCTTTTACTACTACTTCACATGGATCTACTTGTTATATGTACATATATATTTCTCCTTATGTCCTTAAGTATTTCTACACTTTTAAGCATGGTATAAGGATTCTTATCTTCAATAACATATAAGTACATGTTACATGTAAATTTCAAAACTAACCTAACATATACAACTAATTACTAATTAAGATAAAAGATCATATAAAAGCATAACTTCTCTCCTTTATAATATGAAAAGGAAAGCAAGTATATATGATATATTAGTTTGTAGTGGTAATTGAATTTGTGAAAGCGAAATTGAGAAAAGGTTGAAGATGAAAATGCAAGGGGAAGGCCATGGTTTGGAAATAGAGGGGAAAAGAGGTTTACTTTGTATTAATTTGTGGTTTATAAGTGGGACAAGTTGGGTCTAGAAACTCCCAATTGTTAGACAGTAAGATAAGGAAAAGAAAAAGGGGAAAAATCCTAAAAAAAAAGGGAAGAATTCAATAGAAAGAGAGGGAAGATTCTAGTTTGATAATGATATTTGTTGACTTGGTCAATATGTTGACTTCATCAACTATTTAAAATTACATGAAATTTTTGTCACGACTTAAGGTGGCTAGTCGTGGCAGTTGTCGTATACCGTATAAAGAATTGTAGATTGAATTCCCTTACAATCGACGACTCTTTTATTCGATACATAAGGCTATAGCTACTATTAACTACTAAGAGTATCCAAGCATAAGCAATATCATTTCATTATAAATAATAAATTACAGAAACATAACACATAGTTTATATATATACAAGAATTTACCAATAAGAAGTCTAAAACATATCTTAAGTTAAACTAGTATATTAATTACATATTCAACTTTATAAACTATTAGAAATACTCTTTGATCACATCCAATTGCCACATTAATCTCGTATAGAACTTTAACCTCAAGCATGCCATGGCTTGACTCCACAAATAGATCGGCCTGCAAAAGAGGACTACAAAGGTATAAGCTAACTAGCTTAGTAAAATAATTTCCCTTAACCATATAGCAATCAAGTTATACAATAGTTAAGTTCAATCAAATGAATGCATGTCAATGGGTATGCCAAACAAATACATGCAGGTGACTAGGTACTGCATCTAACTCAGATTTAATACCCTCCGAAGTTAGGGTTGGAGATACATCGGCATAGTTAGATCCGGGTATTATATTAGAACTTATCTCATAACCAAACTCCATGTTTCGTATTCAAAATGTAATGGTATATCTATTATCAGTTTTATCAAAACGAGTTCTATATATGATTGTGAGTAGGTTCACACAGCCTTCACCCACCCTTAAATGAAGGCCTCTAGACTCGACCCTTAGCCAGCGGTTGGTGCCTCTAACACCTAATCATCCCATGGGCCAGGGTAAGGTCATATCGTACGTATATATCGTACGAAATCTATAATAATCAATATTCAACCCACGTATAGCCTCTCGCTACCTCCGTATAATGTGACTACCGGAATTAGTTATGCAATGCATGATTATGCATCATCCAAATTAACTTTTCTAATCAAATAAAATTAGGTCTTACTTATTCAGTGATCATTCCAAGTCACAAACAATCAATTCTTAGTAAATCTATTATGCAATAATTAATACATTATTATAATTTAAAGTAAATTCACCATTAACAACAATTATCATGCACAAGCATAACCCAACCCTATATATATATTCATTTATCGATCATAACTTATATTCACTAACTACAAACACAAATAAGTATGGAATCATTACGAAAAACTTACTCAGCCATAGCCAACTCAAGGGTCGTAGTAATCTGGTGGCAACTTAGGGTTTATATCAAAATCACTTGAGAACAATAAAAATTTGTAAGTTTGGGAATTTAAAATTAAACTAGTATTGTAATTTTTAAGGTTTATTTCACCTTGTTACGTACAATTATCGATTTGAGCTTTTTATTGAATCGTGTGTAATTTTTTCATTTTAGTTTGGATTATTATGAACTTATAATCCATTTTGATCATTTTTGAGCTTATTTTCTCATAACGAGGTCTGTTTTGGGCATGGTGACTTACAGTTTGAGTTGTGATATAAAAATATCACAAAATTTATTATTTAAAAAATTATAAAATATTAATTTTGGCTTTTTCTTAATATATTTTGATTGAATAATTATTTAAATCATATAATTGATATTTTTATTATTTTAAGCATACTTTTCCTATTTTTAAGATTTTAGCCTTATTATAATTATTATTATTATTATTGCCATTATTATTTTTATTATTGGTTATTTTCTTATTATTCATTTATATTTTATGATTTATATACACATATATATATAGACTTATATTATGTTTGATAAATTGTATAATTTTACTTTAATGAGTAATTCCTAATTTACGGTATTATACATATATATATATACCTACTCCTTACATAATTATAAATTTATTTTAGTTAGTAGATGTTATTATATTATATATATATATTCGGTATACTACATATATATACTATAAGTTATACGCCATATGTAGACATATGTATATATTTATTTTATGAAAACAATAAATACTTGTTTGACAAACTCTTATGTATACATACATATATTCATGTATTTTTATTTATACACATAAGTATAGTCATATGTATATATAAAATATAGTTTATATGTGTACATAAATATATAACTACTTAATACATAAATATATATAGATACTATACAAATACTTACACATACTATATGACTACATATTCATATATATATATATACATATGAAAATAAATTTGTGTACGTATATACATCAATAAGTATTTCAAATGTACATATATATGATATATCTATAGTTATTTTGTAAAAAAATTACTTAATACATATTATATATAATCTTATGGATACATACTACATACACCTACCATATATTATACCTATGTACATACATGTATACATACATATCTTTATACGTATATATATTTCAATTTAATTCCTTATGCATACATACATGTAATAGTAATGTTATATTTACTAAAATACAATACAAATACTGCATATATACATGTACATACTACATAATATACATCTATACTTACAAAATAATTTGACTTACCTATTATTTGTTATTTTTTTTCTTCTTCTTTTCTTCCTTCTTCTTCTTCCTTTCTTCTTCTTTCTTATCATGGTTTGGGTTTTAAGTTTCCATAATTTTTCTTCTTCTTTTCAATTTGATTGTCTTACAATTTTTTTCCAGATTTTGTTTCTTCTTTTCTTCCCATGTGATCAGCAATTATAAGGAAAAAAATAATAAACAAAATCCTATCCTAATCTTTTAATTAATGATGATGGGACAAAGTTATCATGTCTAAATTTTTCTCATTTATAATTTCAACACTTGGTACTTTAATTTGGGTACATGGGCTGCTGTTTTGATTGTTTTCCATTTCGGATCCAAGATGTGGCAATAAGACGAAAAGAAGAAAAGAAAGAAAAGAGAAAAAGGAAAAGGCAGGAAATAAAAATTAAAAATAAATATATGTAATTTTCCTAAACATATAAATTATAACAATACTCATCATAAATTAATTTTGAATTTTTTGTGAAAATTTATCAATTCAATTAGTACTTGTTACAATTATATTTTTTACAAGTTATTGTAGCGATTTCGTTAAAATTTTATGCAAATAATCGATTTAGTCGATAATTACAATTGATTATAATTATATCACTATTGAGTAATATTTAACTATTTTATAAGCATAGTTATAGTTTTAGGGTTTCAAATAAATTCGAGTTCAATTTTGATTAATGGTGTATAAATTAGTTTTAGGATATTAGTACGTGATTTAGGGTTTTGTTATGAGTGTTATATTTGATTTATTAAATTTCATAATATTTTATTGTTACTAGCCTTATCGACTTATTATATAGTTTAGGACACTCGAACTTGAATTAGGATTCAGATTATTGATTTTCTAGGGTTTATAATTTATGTGTACAGAATGGGGTGATCAGGGATAATTAGGAGAAAAATTAAGAAAATGAAAGGAAGTAAAAATAGTTAATGAGATCTTCTTCTACGTATCTATATCCTATATACATCATTTGATATGCTACGTAGTGTAACTATCATTAAATATGCCATTTAGGGGTTTATAAAAACCAAAAGAGAACCCCTTAGATTCATCACGATCAAATCCGGAACTATGTTAAAAGGCACTAAAAAATATGATAAAAGTAAGTAAACAAAGTGAAAAGACCAACTAAAGCAAGTATAATAAGTGTTTGAAGCTTAAAGCTTAAAACTCAAAACCGAGCCTAAAACTTCTAAAATGGGCCTTAAACTCCAAGTTGGACCCCCACCAATTTTCTAACCAGTAACTTACTCCAATAATAGAAGTTGTTTTAAGACTCTTAAGAAGCCCACAAAACACTCCTTAAGCCCAACAAAGTGACTATCTTTAATTTGAATAAAAAACAAGTCTATTTGACAACTTAAACCCACATAAAAACCCAAAAAGTTGTTGTTAGCTTTAGTAATGTAAATCAAAGTTGGAAATTTGACCTTAAGGAGTATTTTAAGTTTAGAACGAAATCCTAAGCTCAAACTTGAAAGATTTTCTAAGATATCAAAAACCCCAACTATCAAACAAAGCTTAAAAGTACTCCAAATCATGAGGATCGCTACTATTTTGATCTAAAGATAGACTTTTGTATCTCATTTTGAAAATATAACCTCACCACATTAAAGTACACTCGAAAACAATGAAGATTGACTATAAGATCGTAAGAATCAAATTTAAAACGAGAAAATTATATGCAATTGAACTTTTAAGTAAAACTAGGAAAAATTCCAAACCTAGTTAAAAGTATACCTTAAAGGGTTTTAGCTTAGTTTTCTAAGTTCTATTTCAAATTCTTATAGTATCATATTTAAGATGTCTAGGGGACCTAACTTTTGGAGATAATTTACCCCCGAATTACTTTGATTGATTTACTACGGTTGAGTAAGTGATTTTTAATGACTCTATACTTGATTTTGCTTATAGAGTAGATGTACTTAAAATCATATAAAGAACTTGGATGCTTGTAGAATATGGGAAATATATGTGTATGATATTATGATTGAATGCTATGACTTTTTAATTAGATAATAATAGGAATTGTTTGTGATGATATCTATGTATAGTTGTATAGAATGAATTTGTATGATCCTACATGAAAACTAGATTAAGTGCTTATTTGATTAAGAAATTCAATAAATCATGCATTTCTCATAATCGCATCATACTATACTGACTACCACCTCATGTAGAAGATGGGAAGGGACTCATAAGAGGAGGGCCTCCTACAGGATTGAGCATTAGCTATACCATCATTATATTTTTGAGTCTCTATCCTAAGCTAACAGGCTTACTAGGCACAAAGGAATGCTAACCGTTAGCAAAGGGTCGCTTCTACTTATGGCATATGATTGTGGATTGCAGAGGCCACCACATCTCTAGACTTGGTCATTTTGGTTTAAAGTACGAGATTAAATAGAAAGAGTACTTTCCATATCAAAGTGGTATATGTTATTTATATATATATGGTTTTGTTTTGCCTTAAGTACAATAGTGCGATTAGTATAAAACCCAGGTGTTAGGACCCTGTTTTGGTTTGTGTTAGTTAATCATCTCCAACCCTAACTATATGGGGCATAATTCTGAGTTACATGCAGTTTCTAGGTTGCTACATATATTGTTTGACATCTTGATTGCTCATGCATTCATATGTTTGTGCATTAAATAAAATTGTTACGCGATATTGACAATAGGATTTATCTCACTAAGTATAAGCTTACACCCTAATAGATTTCTTTTGATGTAGGATAACCTCTTAATTTATTTAAGCTGAGGAATGCTCGATGTGAGTCTCATGTGGAGACGGGATGGTACGTTTAGGGAGTAGAGAGGGAATTTTTTTGATAACATTTTATAGATGTTGATTTATCATTTTCAGTTCATATTCTAGATAGTAGTTTATAACATAGATTCCTATAAGAATTGTAATTGTTGTGTTATAATATTCTTTTGGTGTGAAACTCAAAAAATCTACATGTTTACTTTAACATTTTATATCAAAGAGTAAATTTTAGTGAAATTGCTCGATATTACATATCTATAGGTCTAGTGGTAATGTATAGTGGAAAGAGCCTTGTTTGTTGTATGAAAGGCTGATGATCAACGAGGGAGGTTGATTGTAGATTTTTGTGCGGTACATGGTGATTTATTATGACAATAATACTGTTAGGTCGTAATAGTTTATATTATGTATAAGTTTGAGTTTTTAAAGCATGCTGTATAAAAACCCAAGTGCTAGAACCCAATTGATGGTTTGTGTCAGTTAATTATCTCTAACCTTGGCTACAGGAGGTGTAATTTTGAGTTGCATGTAGCTCTTAGGTCGCTGCATGTATTTTTTGGCATTTTAAGTGATTCATGCATTCATATGGCTATGCATTTAAATAAATTGTTTATGTAGCATGATAGAGGAATTAACTCACTAAGCTCGTATAGCTTACTCTCCAATAGTTTTTCCTTTGGAGGTTGATCGATAGTTGGGATAAGGATAAGAACCAAGTGCAGAGTGCTACCATTGAATAAGTATGATGAAAATCTTATGTAATTGATTTGGAATGCTCTAGAAAACAACTAATATCTCAATTAAGTTTAGTATCTTTAGTAAGTCTAAAATTTTTCGAAATTGTCTATCTTATTTCACTATTCTGATAGGGAATAACAATTCTCTACAGTTTTGAGGAATTATGAAATATTGGATATCTATAGTTATTTATATTATATCAGTTAATAAACTAAAATCGAAACCCTAGCAATTAACTATTTAGAGTTTTCTAATCTTTGACTTGTAAGGTGGTTTTCCTAATTGGTGTATACGTGATATAAAAATTTGAGACAATACTACTAGGCCTCCTGTAGAGTCCTTACAGAATTGGTATCAAAGACTTAGTTGTTAGAGAGATAGGAGAAACCTATCAAATGGTGAGATGGGGTAGATATTGGGTAAAGTTAGAATTTATGAATAAAAGATGTAAACTTCTATAAAATATATTATATATAGTAGCACCTATGCATATTTATGTTTATTAATATATGTACGTATCTCTAGTGCTTGTTATTTTCCCCTATGTAAGATGTCATTGATGAAATCACCCTAAAAACTCTCATGTTCTTTTTAAACATTGAACCACAAGACATAAGAAGTAAGTCTTGAAACCAATGGAAGTAAGCATCCCTGAATGCGCAATTAAGGATCATGTATCGAAAAATAAGGATACTAGAATTTCTCAATTGAGAATTAAAGGATAGACATTCCGAATTACAAGTGTTAACCCTAATGATTGTAGTAGCGGTTTCAAGTTGGAATCATAATAATGGGAATGATGATGTGGAAAGTTGTTAAGGTAATCAATTGCAAATCTCATTATTGATTGAATAGATTATTAAGTATAGATCGTAACTAGTGTCTGTGTATGCAAATTTCCTTCAAATTTTGGAGATTATGTTATAGAAATATTGTTAATTAATGAATGTGTTGCTAATTGATTTGTTTTGACAGACTTATTGTACGCATATTTTGTTTTGTGAAATTCCAACCCTTCAAGGATTATACTCAGCAAGATTAAAGGATTTTATAAACTATTGACTGATAAGATATGATTTCTAATCATAATGCGACATGAAGGAAATTAGAATTGAACATAATGGTTAAGTTATGAAGATGATGAAGAATGTATGACTCTTTAGTAAAACATGCAGGTTAAGATAAATATCGATGGACAAATATAGATAGTGAGAAGAAGAGTAGATACAATAAATAGTAGGTCATGATAAAATGGATGATGTCATTTACAGAAACATGGATTAATATAAGATGCGACAATTCTAAAACTTCTATGGATTAAGTTATTTAAATCATGAAGGATGAAGAAAGGGATTATCATAGAAGAAGGCACTTTGCAGTTAAAATTCAAAATTTTGATTGATTAGAAAAAGGGAAGTTCAAGAATTAGAGTTATGAATAAGAAAATAGAATCATTTAAGAAATTTTGAGCAACCCTTACTAACACACCATGTAAGTATCTACTCAAAATTCTTAAGGACCTAAGATGGAAATCTTGTGTTCAAGAAGTTCTACATGAATGTAATAATATTTTAGAAAGCCCATCTTAATACTCCAAGAGGATGTTTAGTGATCTTAAGGATTTGATCCTAAACTATCGAGAACAACATTAAACAAGGAAAGGAAATAGCTACAAGAAGGATTATGGCGATAGGAAGGTATCATACCTAAATGCTATATGACAAAGGAGAACAACCAATAGTTGTATACTATTATGATGAATATCTCAAAGATCAGTACTTAATATGAACGTAAGCTCTATATACAAGAAAACTGTGGAATCACAAGAAACCAAGAAAGGCGATCACATAAGACGCTAAAGAATAATTTTACTTTTAGTTATAAAGCTTGGGATCGATATAGAAGATGTGAGGTTGATAAAAACCTGAGAAAATAGACAAACCTAAATAGTAATAGTTGTCAAAAACATGTAAGTTATGATGTATGAAGTTACTTATGGAAGAGTGAGCATAAAAATTTATAAACCCATGTGATCAAATTTTGAACTAAGAGTGACAACATATAAAAAGGTAATGATTGGGTGATTTGACTGTATGAATTGTTGAATGATACTAACCTTGAGAAATATAATCTTAATAGGACTATGGAAAATGGAAGTAATCACGATCTTCATATGACCGCAGAAGCCCAAGGAGATTTGGACCATTCAAAGGATACCCTAAAGGAGCTAAAACTATCAACAAAGGTGTTTCTTGACTTGGTCTAAGCAAATAGTTTCTTTATCGTTAAGAAGAATAACCCCTTAGAGGCGGAAGATTAGTTAACCAAAGTTGAGTTATCATTTGAGGCATATGAAGTTCTAGAAAGCTTAAAGTTGACCTTTGGCTCCTTTATGCTATAACATGGAGGAAGAATATGGTAGGATTTCAACAAAAGAGCCTTACCTTAACCTATCACCTGGAATGATTTCAGAAGATAATTTCAAAGGAAATATGACCAAAACCATAAAGGGAAGAGATCAATTGAGGAGTTAAGGTCAGAAGTCAGTGAGCCAACGATGAAGAAGCCCTTTAGAAATGAATGTTGGAAATGTAGCCAAGAGTACCGCCTAAGGAATTTCCCACAATTAAAAAATAAATGCTTTTGCTGTGGAAAGATTGGGCATAGGGATAAGTAATGCCCTATAAAGAGTAAAGTGTGTTATAATTGTGGGGATTGTGGACATATGTTTTCCGTTTACCCTCAAAAGTGAGCAACTTGAAATAGTGTCAAGCTAACTTATTAAGGAACTCTAAGGCTTAGGCTCAGCAATGAAATATGTAGTGTCTTTTGATGCAATTATCTAAACTTTTAAAGATACGTTGGAAAGAGTGTATTAATATCAAGAAAAGATTAGGTCTAAGTGTTGCTCCACAGGACTAAGGAAAGAGACCTATGAATCAGATTCCAATGGCTAGTCCTATAACTATTCTAACTAAGCTGTACTACCCTAAGCCAATTTATCAATTCATGCCACTACCTCTACCCCTAATGGTAGCCCCAATGCTAAAATTTCCATGATGTATGGGACCACATGAGTTCAATCGATGTAGTTAGCTAAAAGGAGCTTATTTCTCACGTGGTGAAGTTGGGCACTCTAAGGAAACCTATAATTAGAAATTGATCCTTCAGATCTTTTGCAATATTTGTAAGTAGAGGGGTTACAAGACAATTGATTGTGGAGCACTTAGAAGGCAAACAACTTTAGTCCTACCATAGATACCATTACATAGCCTAATAGGGGCATCAATTAGAGCTATAGTTCCCAAACCATAAGGACCAAGATAGTGAGCTTCTTCATGTGTCTTTGCCTTACAATAGCAATAACATTAAGAATATCTAGGGCAAGACACTACAACAAGTACGATCATTGTACACTTTGCTAGTACTTATGTGCTAAATGACACTAGTGCTACATACTTGTATATATCTTATGTGTGTTTATGCATGCATGTGATTTGAAACCTAAGTTCCATTAAGCATTGATGCTCCGTTGGGAATAAGAGGAGTGTTACGTCAACTTTATAGAGAAGTACGTTTAGAATTTAAGGGGCAAGTGTTGCCTACAAACTTATGGATAGACATGATGGATTTTGATGTGATACTTAG
This sequence comes from Lumnitzera racemosa, assembly GCA_024138005.1. NCBI lineage: Eukaryota > Viridiplantae > Streptophyta > Magnoliopsida > Myrtales > Combretaceae > Lumnitzera > Lumnitzera racemosa. The sequence continues at coordinate 52,702,746 of JAMXBC010000008.1, read as the reverse complement.
AGTGAATTAGCTATACAAGTATCATACCACCATAGATTGCTACAACATGGTAGTGTATTTTGATCCCCTAGGAGAAGAGTAGTTCTCTCTTAAAGCTAAAAGGACAAAGGTTTACCAATGTCCCCACTTATGGATTGCAAGGTAAAGGAAGGCTAGCTACAATGACCTTACATGTGAGTAAAGACAAGAAAATTAAAGAAAGTGAATAAGTTCCTATATGTGTTTCTAGAAGACTTACTAAGTTTACCACCCATTAGAGAAATTGAGTTCAATATCAATTTGGTGTCAAGTACTAAGCTGATTTCAAGGCCTCCATACAAAATGGCTCTAATAGAGTTGGTGGAATAGAAGAATTAATTAAAAGAGCTATAGTAGAAGGGTTTTATTAGGCTAAATGTATCACTATGGGGTGCACGGATGCTTTTTGTAAAAAGGAAAGATGGTAGCATGAGGTTGTACATTGATTATAAGGAGTTAAAAAAAGTAGCTCTCAAGAACAAGTATCCCCCCCCAGAATTGGTGACATGTTCAATCAATTGTAAGGAGCTCATGTATTCTTTACCCAAAATAGGTCTTACCTACGTATGAATAGGTCCTTCGAAGAATAACTAGCGAAGAAAGGAGGAAAAATGGGTTTGGATGGAAAAACACAAATGGAAAAGATCCCTTATGAGAATATAACTCATTGCTCAAGAACTCACAAGCCTATAACTTGCCAAATGTAACTCACTAGTCCAAATTATAGGGTTACTCACTAGCATAACCTTGCTGAAGGGTTGCTATGAGCTAAAGAGATAAAGTTTTCAACCTGAGAAAACCTCAAAAATTTCATTAACAATATTAGAGGATTCTGATCACAACGATTGCTATAAAAGGGTATTTATACCCAGTGATCCCTAGGGTTACAATCATACAAATTTTCTAAAAAGTGAAAGATTATACACTACTAATAGGATAAGAGAAGAAGGATAATTAGACAATCCTTCTAAAAAGAGAAGATTCTGTTATTGAGTGCGTGCCCATAGAGAATGGGATACATGTCAATATGGGACTATTTTTAACATTTCAAGATTAAGTCAACATCAATAGGATCATGTGGTAGCTTAATACGAGGTAATTGTAATGCAAAGTGATTTTTAGGACTGGTTAAAAAACTTAGTTCTAAAGTCTATGACCACTCAGCTAGATGTAGGCCGATTAGGGTGACACATTAGACAACTCAAAAGTTGGGGAAGTCATATAAGTTGACATCTATCGAACTTATTTGATAACTGAAGATTTGAGAGGCTAAGTTGACCAAACTTCTTGCTCTTGCTAAGGTGAAGGGTTAAGTGGAAGATTCCTTTCATCATTAATTAAGGATTAAGAAAGAAGATATTTAGAAGACCAATTTTAGAAGTGCAAGTTTTGGCTTGATTAGGTTTCTTTTCTCAAGCATGTAATAAATAAGGAAGGTATTTTTGTTGATCCAAGGAAAGTTAAAGCAGTGGGTCGAATAGCCCATACCCTAGATAATGACTAAAATTAGAAGTTCCTTGGATTGGTAAGTTATTGCAAGTAATTTGTGGAAGGCATTTCTAAAATAACAACATCACTTACTAGATTGACTCAAAAGGGAGTACTGTTTATTTAGGACCAAGGGTCTAAGGCAAGTTTTATGAAGCTAAAAGAGAAACTTGTTTCTATCTTAATGTTGGCATTACACTAAAGTGATAAGGAGTATGTTATTTTTAGTGATGCTTCCATATAAGGCTTAGGGTGTGTCCTAATGAAAGAGGGAAAGGTGATTTCTTATGCTTCTAAGAAATTGAAGCCACGTGAAAAGAACTACCCTACTCATGACTTAGAGTTGGCAACAGTTGTTATAGCCTTAAAGCTTAGGAGACATTATTTATATGGTGTAAGGTGTCAAGTATTTATAGATCACAAGAGCTTAAAGTACATATTTACACAAAAGGAGCTAAATTTAAGATACAGACAATAGTTAGAGTTGATCAAAGACTATGATATTGACATTCAGTATCATCTAAGTAAAGCAAATGTGGTGTCAAATGCTCTTAATGTAAAGAAACTAGGCAACATAGCAATATTGATCACATAACAAAAATCTTTACTAGAAGACATGTACAAACTGGAGTTAGAGATAGTGAGACAATAAGTGGGGGCCAAATTAGAAAATCTACACATTTAACCTATTCTTGTGGATAGAATAAAAGCTGCATTGTTTGAAGATCTTGGAATCTAGACCGAGGTAAGGCAATTGAATTCAATATTGATGCTAAGGGTGTTTTGAGATATGGATATTGGTTGTGTGCATCAAACCAGGAAGAGCTAAAGTAAGAAATTTTAAGAGAAGCACATCACTTTAGGTACTCTATTCATCATTGGAGTACCAAGATGTACATGGACTTGAAAGAAGCACTACTGGTGGAATAATGTGAAGCATAAATCATAGAGAATGTTTCAAGTATACTACATGTGAGCTAGTAAAGATAGAATACAAAAGGTTAGTTGGGGAATTGCAACCTTTGTCAATTCCAAAATGGAAGTGAGCATGTAACCATGGATTTCATCATACACTTCCCCAAGACTAATGAAAAGCATGACACAGTATAGGTGATAGTAGACCGATTGACAAAGATAGCTCACTTCATTCCTACAAAACTAGAAAGGTTAGTAGGACTGCATGGGATTTCGATTGCAGTAACATCAAATAAAGATATGCAATTTGTAAGTAGATTTTGGAAAATTTTGCAAAAGTCTTTAGGTTCTATGGTGCAGTTTAATATGGCTTTTCACCCTTAGACTAATAGATAGTCTGAGAAGATTATACGAATCCTAAAAGATATGCTTAGAGCCTATCCATTTAGCTTTAGAGGTATTTGGGATGAATGCTTACCTTTACTTAAGTTCGCCTATAACAATATCTACTAAGCTACGATTAAAATGGCTTCGTATGAAGCATTGTTTAGAAGGAACTGTAAGTCTCTCTTGCATGAGCATAAACTTGGAAAAAGGTAAGTTCTAGGGCTAGAGTTGGTGCTCACCATTGATTAGGTCTAGGTGATCAAATAATGCATGCAAGCAACCTAAAACAAATAGAAAAGTTATGCTAAGTTAAAGCAACGTCCTATAGAGTTTGAAGTGGGAGATTTGATTCTATTGAAGATATCTTCTATGAAAGATTTAGTTAAATTTAATTTAAGAGAAAGCTAAGCCCTACATAAGTTGGACCATTTGAAGTAATGGAAAGGATTGGCAAAGTAGCTCACAAGTTAGCATTGCCACCTAACTTAGCAAAGGTACACAACATATTCCATGTATCCATGTTAAAGAAGTATGTACCCTACAAGGATCAAGATGATGCTCAAGGTACAACCTAAGGTAAAGCTTCGATTGTGGCACTCGAAGAGTTAGAGTCACAACCAAATCTGTTGATAATGGAGCGATCGGTAAAGATTGTAGATACCAAAGTTTAGGAGCTAAGGAAGAGGAAAATACCATTTATTAAAGTGTAGTTGGCTAACCATTAGGAACGAAAAGCTACAAAGGAATTGGAAGAAGAGATAAGAACGAAATATCTAGAGTTATTCCTTGAATGAGGTAACTTTCAAGGATGAAAGTTTCTTTAATGGGGGTAAGATTTAACACCCAGCATAAAATAAAACACGAAAAATAAGATAAAGTCATATTATCTTTTTTATGTGAAGGTAAGTTGGCGGTTTCAAATGTCAAGAAGGGGTAAGCTTGAAATAAACAAAAGTCCTTACCCTTTCCCAAAACAATCATTCTAACCTAAACCCCTTTTCGTTATAGAGGTGGACTATACTATAGAACATTTGGCAACCCATGAAGTAAGACTTCTTTTCATTAGACTTTATTGGTTTTCCTTGGATAATCATAATCCTAATCATGAAATTTCCCATAGTGCAAGGGGAAGAGTAGGAGGCGAAATTACAAAACTTGTAGTGAACCCTAGAACAATTGTTGGCAAGTGTCTCGATAGATGTGGTTAAGCATTGGATTGAATCTAAAAGCATGCTTTTGATTTTCAAGGTGGTGTACATTTGTTTCGATTAGAAGAATTAAGAGAATCTCTACAGGGTTCCTACAATCATAAGGTACAGTATCATTTCCCTTACGTATCTTTATAGAAATTAAGTAATTGGTTGTATTAGGGAGTCGTTGAGGCAAGCATTATTGAATTAAAAAAGGGATTGTGGTGTTTCTAGGATGAGATTGAGAACAGAGGTTGGATCTAGGATGTGGAGTATTGTTTTTGGAGAAAAGAGAAAAGAAAATTCAAATAAGTAAGAACATGGTGAAAGACCATAGGTGTAGTCTAGATCGGGATCTACTCTAGAGAGTTGGACTCAAAGAAATTTTGAAAGAAAATTAAAGATAAGAGGCCCATAGTTATGATCTAGACCATGGTCATTTTATGGTGAATCATAGCCGTATTCTAAGGTACGGACATTTGCTTTGACTTTTATAAAAGATTACGGGTGTGATCCCCATCCATAATACCTATAGTTGCTTCATTTCATCTATCTATCCTAATTTTAGTTCTATTTGACCAAGGATTCATGTCTAGAACCTTTAGAAAGCCAATAAGAAGCTATAGAGTGGTACTAAGCGATCTTTATTCATCATTTCTTTACATATTCATCTTCCAAAGCTAGAATAGATCCAATTCTTTCAAGGAACTCCACATACGTAACACTTAGATGTTATATGTGATTACTATGATAGAATATATATATATATATATTATATGCTTAAATTGACTAATTAAATATCCAACTTTAATTATCTTTGCTTACTAATTGTATGTGGCTTGACCTAGTGGCCTAAAATAGCAAATCCCTAAGAAGCAACCCTATCACGAATTGAGGACGGTTTAGTCGTAGCAGATGCCATATACTATATAAAGAACCTTTGATTGGTTACCTTTCTAATCATGAACTCTTCACACAATATATAAGACTCTATAATCATTAGCTTCCCAAGAACATACAAATCCATAGGATATCATCACACAAACATATTTATAAAAAATTTGAACTACAAAGTTTATAGTAAACAGTAATTTAGTATATCTAGGGTTATATTACTAATAAAACAAAAGTACATAAATAAAAGTTTGCATAGTAAGTTCTCTCATCACACTAAGTGGCTCGCTCTTGACTAGTTTCCCAAGCCAACCTATGGCATTCCGCAGCCAGCCTCAACAAATAAGCCATATGGCAACAAAATTCTATGGGAATATAAGCCTAAGCTCAATGAGCAAAATTCTCAATCATACCACAAGTAAGTTATAAACACATTATATTCACACAAATGAATGAATGGACAAATAAAATGCCAAACAATGCGTATAGTTAACTAATCCATATACGTAAATAAGATTTAATGCCTTCCGAAATCAAGGTTGGAGTATATACGGTACCAATCAGATTAAGATATTATATTAGAACTTACTTTACTATGGAACTCCACATTCCATGCTTAAATCAAATAAGTCCTTTATTGTCACACAAACCAAGTTCTAGTATAATCGTAAGTGGGATCCCGTAGTCCATACTCACCCCTAAACAGAGGCCTTTAAACTCAACCCTTAGCCAAGCGATTGGTGCCTCCAATGCCTAGTATTTCCAACAGCCAAGGTAAAGTCATTTTGTACGAGTGCACTGTACAGAACCAATAAATTTATAATAGCAAACATCGAATGGCCTCTTTCTACCTTTGTCTAATGTGATGGCCAAAATTATGTCTACGCAATGTATGTTGATGCATGTACTAGTTTCTTCTTGTAAGCTGAGTATAATTAAGTCCAATTATGATGTGACCATCTAATAGTATACACAATTATTATCCATACTACCATACAACAACAAAGTATTATTTGTACTTAAGGTAAATTCACAACTCAATACATAATAACATACACAAGCATTTTCAGACCCCATACAACAATCAATTAACAATATCATTTAAGTCCATTATCTACAATAACATACAAGCATGGAATCATAAGGTAAATACTCACTCGGCCATGACGACTCGCTCTAGTCGCAGTAATCAATCGGGAGATCTTTGCACATGTCAGGATCACCCAATCATTATGATATAATAAAGATAGTAAGTAATTGAGTTAACTAGTAATTCTAGATATCTATTTACCTTATTCCACTTAGATTACTATTAATTTTAATCCGATTAGACTTTGTCATTAATCGTATGTAGCTTTTTCATTCTATTTTTGATATTTATAAATTTATAGTTATTTTTCATCGTTTTCGAATGTAGGTTAACACAGTGATGTCTATTTTGGACTTAAAAACTCATGTTTTACAATATAGACTAAATTTATTGAAATTCTAACTATTCAAGCTTAAATATTCCTATTGGTTAATTTTATGTTCTATTTTAGTAGTTAGTAGTTTCATTAGCCAATAATTCTTACACTTTAATGATCTTATAATTTATTATTTTAGAGGCTTATGTCATTGCTGATATCATCAATTGCTTATGTCATTGTTTATATCATCATTTGCTTATATCATGGCTTATGTCATCATTTAATTACATCATTGCTTGTCAATTATTATCCTTATGTATTCATACACTTTATACATATATCATATATATACTAATACTTCTAACATACTAGTATGTATACTTATGTACTTATACATATACTAGTACATATACTCATTTACACATACGGTGACATACATATTTGCGTATGCATAAAGTTTCCTCTTAAGAAAGCTTTACAAATTCCATATTTTTGTACTTTAAGGGTGTATTTAGCATGGTATATGTATGCATAGTTAGTCTATGCCTCATTTTAGGTTATGTACATAATGGTTACTTGTGTATAAATGTCTTTATATATGTATTTATCAAGTATACTCTTATACACACATACTTAGGTAAATGTACATGTGTTCTTCTTCTAATTATCTAAGGATTCCTACTCTTCTATACACGGATATGGAGCTTCCACTTCCTACAACACATATGTAAACATTATACCAACTTTCTACACTAAACTAACTTACACAACTAACTATTACATAAAATAGAAAATCATATGATAACAAACCTCTTTCTCCTTGATTTATGTTAGTAGAAAGTGTGAAAGTGAAGTAAGAAATTGTTTGGAATTATGGAAGCAAAGGGAATCACGGTTTGGAAGAGGAAGAAAAGGACTTTGTTTTCTATTGTTTTGTGTTTTGAAAATGAAAACAAGTGGGGTCCTAAGTAGGGAAAGGAGTGGACTGCAACAAGGGAGGAAAAGGGGAAAACAATCTAAAAGAAAAGAAAAGAAATCAATAAAAAGGAAGAAGTTTTATCAACACTTATGCCTTTAGTGTAGTTCTTTGTCAATACTAGACACCATAGGCACTCAATTTGAGTGCATATTTCATCATTCATCCTAATATATCAAGTTTTTATAAAGCTTAACATAATGTTGGTATGTAAGAACTGTAATTGATGAGGTATACACTTCATTTGTTATTAGGGTGCAAAAATAAAAAAGAAAATGGGAGAAGCAAGTAAAGATTAGCTAATGCTTGATAGGCTTGACCTAACCCTACTTTTATAAGAAATAATACTTTTATAAGAAATAACAAAAGCATATTTTTACTAGCAAGTGCATCAGATTGCATATGCAATAATAACTAATGAGAACTAGGTCAAACCCATAAGAAATGGTGACTAACTTATCATAGTATTAGTCTAGTCAAAATCTAGGTAATTAAAATTAGAAATAATAAATAACTAAATTCTAAAAACTAATAAAACGAAGTAATTAAATTGGAATACTCAACATTTACAAAGGATTCAAATGTAATCGGATAATTAGAAATATCAGTTAATGTTAACATAGCATCCTTAACAAGTTTAGTTTTAAACCAATTAAGCCCTAGGTAGAATTCCTTGTTGTGAAGTGAATAAATACCCAAGATTAATCAACCCATCCTTTTTATTGCTAGATGAGTGATAAACTAAATTAACCCTCTTTAATTCCTAAACCTCAATTGAATTCAAGAGCATATCTTTGTTTTCTTTAATCTAAATCATCCAAGTCATAATAACCAATTAGAAAGGGTCTTGTATCTTAATTCTAATTAGCACATGTTCCAATAAAGTCAAAATATATGTTGTTGAGATTAAGGAATTTAAAACTTCAAATAATAAGCACAATTCATCAACTGATAATCTAAATACCCAATAAACAATATCAATTAAAGACAAGAGAAGTAATGGTTTGCACAATATCCAAAGCAAGGATTCATAAAAAGGAATGAATACAACCTTTGAAGGAGTTCCAAATCTTAACTCAAGATCAATTATTACTCCTATCACTTATGATGTTGAAATCCTGAAAAGAAAAATAAACTACTCTTATAAAATCCTAAACTAATTGAGAAAAAATAATAATCTACTGGACCATTGTCTATCTCTACTTATCTATTATATTTATATTACAAGGAATCCCACTTAAGAGTGGCCCCACAAAACATAAATGAATCTTTCTTATAATTGCTTCAATTCTCGAACGAAATAAGAGATATATGGCTTAAATAAGAAAGTACATGGCATGTATATTATAAAATCTAACTCATGACCAATACATGGCATATGAAATTTGGATGCAATCTTCAACACAACATAATGCATGGCGTATGGGCTTTTCCTCTTGGCAAGTACACAGCGTATAATAATTACACAACCATATTAATTCCCTGTAAAGCTCTCATAGCTAATTTACTTATTCCTTGTAATTTCACCTGCTTTTCATCATGATGTGTATATTTTCTACTATTGCACATTTTACCTATCAAAAAATTAAAAACACACAAACTAGTGTGATAAAGTACTAAAATAAAATATTAACAAATGGCATACTAAATTAAACTAAAAAGTCTATAAAAGCACTATAAAATTTACCTTAAAAAATAGGTATAATTAAGCTTTATCAAATTCTCTCACACATGAACTTTTTCTTATCCTCAAGCAAAATAAATAAAACAATAAAAACCTCTTAAGGACAAAATTCACTAAAAGATCAATTTATAGAATCTAAAGTAAATACTACACACAATCTATTTAGGAACAAAAGGCATAGTCTTCCACTAAAGGTCATCCTTTGAAATATCAAAATTCAAGGCTCTAATAACTTTTTATTTTGTAAAACTTCATTCAACTATATTTACATGACCTTAAAACACAATTACATGATACATGTACTAACTACTAAATACTATACTAAAATTCAACTATTAATTTATGTAAATTGGAGATAAACCATATCATTTAAACAAAGATTAAACTGGAAATTAGAATAAACATAAACTTAACTAAAAAAGAGTTATCCACATTTTAAAAACTAAAGGGTATGCACTCCCCTCTTTCACCTTTCTAAGCATAATAAATAAATAAATAATGCATACGACATTAGCCAATCCTCTTATTGTCTCCTTACTTCTTTCAATTTTTTACTAGCAGATTTTGTTGATTCAATTCAATTCCTTTAATTAAGCACAAATATTTCGGCAATAAGAAGAACCTTGCTTTTTTGATGGACAAAAGTTGATCCATACCATTTTATTTTCTACATTGGTAGCAAGAAAGTACCTTACTCTTCTTATAGACCAAGGCAAATCCATTCCAATTTAACCAACTTCTTACATTGGTAGTAGGAAAGAACCTTGCTATTCTAAGGGACCAAGGTTAATCCTTACCAAATTGTATTATTAGTATTATTATTATTTCCCAATCGACTCCATCTATTTTGATTTTTTAAGAAACTTTTAAGAAGATAGGCACCATTTGTTTATTTGTTAGAAATTAGAGGGCTCTCAAGGCTTCTAAGTGACTATACACTAAAGTAAAACATAGATAACCAACTCCTAATCAACAATGTTTACTCTAATTCCAAGTTTAAATCTAAGTATAAATAACAAGAAACTCTATACTTCATATAGATTTCATTATTCAATTTTACTATTGTGTAAAAAGGTCATTATGATTAAGCAAATTCATGCAAAAATCTAAAAATTATCCCAAAAAGTTGTCTATTTAATTAGATGAAAAACGATGGTAAATAGATATGCAATATCAAAAAAATTGATTTTATTTTTTTGAAAATTTAGTTGCAGAAATCCTAAGTATAAGAATATAATCAATTTAGCTCTCATGGTTTTGTAGATGTATTTTCTACTAGTGTCTAATTACTTTGTTTCTACTAACACCCTCCACCCATCACCCCACCACCAAAACACACACATACATAAATTGTACATTGTCCTCAATGCACAAATAATCAATAAAGAGCATCAAAATCAATAGGGGAAAAATAAGAGAAAAGATAAAGGGAACTAAAACTTCCTTAATTTTAGCTTTGGTAGTGCATTTACCACTTCCATAAGTTACATACTAATTAGAACTTTTTTAAAATAGCGGAATCAATATACAACTAATTAATCAAGCTTGCAAATTTTGATAAAAGCTTATGAAAACCACAAAAACTTTGGTAAGCATATTGGTCGATTGGTAGTGTAAGATGAGCTCCAAGGTTATATTTCCTAAATGAATAGTGTATTATCTCTTGGCCGTTTTAGTTCTTTTCATATCTAGGTATGCTAAACAAAATTTGATTCTTTTATTTCAAAACTCAACATCTAGCTTAATGTAGATAAATAAGTGATTCCAACACCAAAAAAACATAAAGATATGATTTCTATTAGATTATCTGATTTTAAGAACAACTCCTAATTTAACAAATCACAAGATTCCAATACTCTAATGATTAGGATTAAGAACTAAGTAAATGAATAACAAGAGATATGGTGTTTGAGTTATTCTACTGTTCATGTGTACATAGATTAAACATTGATTCCAAAAGTGAAATCTTAATCGAATCAACATGTATCAATAATTAATTTAAGTTAAACAAGTATGGAAACTATTGATAGTCAGTTTTTGTCTTTGTCTTACTTATCTATTTAGCTACCAATAAGCCGTGCAATATATATTCTCGGCACCTCGCCAAGTAATCGACATTCTCAACACTACATCGAGTAACTCAGATCCATCATAGATTTAAATTTAAGTTTATGGCGTGAACAATTATTACAAGCATAGTTATGATTACATAACTGCCTACTCTCCTTACATTTTAGGAAATTTGCTCGATCAAGAAGTTTCCACGTGCATCGGCAGTTATTCCAATAACTACTCCTTTAGACATGACAATCTCCTATAAATACAGAAAAGGAACCTTATAAAAGACATTTGATTACTCTTAACTTCTCAACTCTACAATTTTCATTTCTACATACTGACTTAAGCATTAGAGTAGTCACACCGAACTAGCCCTAGTATCAAGTATTTGTCTTATTTTTGCATGATATGTCTAATTTCCCAAATTCACTAATAACATTTGGCACCATCTTTTTTTTTTTTCTAAACACACCTATATGGCTAAAACAAGAGTTTCTAAGAGTACAGGCACTGACACTTCCTCCCAATACCCTAAATGGAGGGAGTCAGCACACTAATGAGTAGCGATTAGTTATACTCGAGCAACTTTACCCTAACTAAGCTAAAGAAAATCAAGAATTAAATAAAAAACACGAGCAAGTTCTTAACCTCCTTTATAATAATATTCACCCAAACCTAATCCAAAATAAAGACCATGGCAATCATGATGCCGAAAAAAACGATGATTCAATTTATTCACCTAAGTTGCAAAAAAAGCAAGCCAATAATATGATAGGACCTTTGACTCCTACTTTTAAAAAGAATGAGAAAGGCAAACAACTATAATAGGTACACCATGTAGGTCCTTTGCATATCAATACCCCTATTGCCCCAAGCAAGCAGTTCCAAATTAAAAAAGAGTCCTTTTTCCCAAAGATTTTAGAGGAAGTGATACTTTGGCACATCAAGCTTACACAGTTTGAGACTTATGATGGAACAAAAGGACCTTGAAGACTACTTCGAGTACTACCATACAATGGGCAAGTTGCATGGTTTGAGTAATGCAAAGCCTATCGAGCTTTTCCTTCAACATTGAGAAATGCAGCTAGCACATGATTCAAACATTTGAAACCAAATATCATTTCCTATTTTGATAAACTAGTAGAAGTGTTCCTTCAACACTTCCTTGCAAGTAAACTTCCTATTTAAAACTCTTTAATCCTTAACTCTATTAAGGAAAAGTCCGATGAGTCAATTAGGGACTATTTGGTCAGATTTATGGCAAAGATGGTTTAAATCCTAGAATTGGATATGAGTGTAGCTCTCAATGCCGTAATCGATGAAGTGAAGCCCCATGGAGACTTTTCTAAGTCTCTCACAAAGAACAAGCCAAAAATTTTCGTTGAGTTTGAAGTTAAAGCCACCTCATACATCCATCAAGAAGACAACATAAAGGTATGACAAGAGGCCGATCAGAGTAGAGAAGATGAAAAGAATAACAAGTGAAAAAAGTGCGAAGGATAGACTCAGCTTAAACAATGACCATAGTTCAGATGCAAAGAGGAAGAGACAAAGGATCCCGACATACTTATCCTATACGCTTGTCAATTGTCCAATTTAAGACATTTTGATGGAGGTACGTAGAGAGAGAGGCATCCTCCAATAGCTAGAAAGAATGAGAGGGAATCCCTCAAGGAGAAACTCCAACAAGTACTGTGATTTTCACCATGAGAAAGGTTACAATACAGATGAGTGCATTTAACTCAAGAATACAATTCAATATGTGATCCAATGTGGGCACTTGCATAAGTTCTCAACTCAAGCCAAGAGTATTTACAGACCGTCTCAGAAGACATGTGAGAAACAAGAGAATGACACACAGCCAGCAATAGCCGTGAGAGATGCAAGGGACATGAATTCCAGTAGAGCACCCAAAGGAGTGATCAACGCCATTGTCAACAAACCTAATATAGGCCAATCGAGTTCTTCTAACACAATTAACGCTAATAATTACGTTTGCAATATTCAAGGCAAGAAGGTCAGGATTGATAATACAATATCTTTCGAAGAGAAAGATTTTAAGGGCATCTAGATGCCGTATGATGACGTACTCATCATCAAAGCAAGAGTCACCAACTTTAAAGTCAAGAAGATTCTTGTTGACATAAGAAGTTCGATTAACATCAGAGTGAGAGTCACCAACTTAAATTGTCGTCGTAGACAACTTCACAAAGTGGGTGGAGGCTGAGGCCATGGCTAAAATCATGGAGAGAAGTATAGAGACATCTGTCAAAAACAACACTCTCTCCGAATTTAGAGTCCCCCTATGCACTGATCATAGACAATAGCTGACAATTTGATAACCCTAAGTTGAGGGAGTTTTACACTAAGTACCACATCGTTGTGCACTTCACCTCAGTTGCCCACCCCTAATCGAATGGACAAGTGGAAGTAACCAATCAGGTCATCTTAGACAGCTTTAAGAAGCACGTAGACCGACCTCATGATGCCTGGACAGATGAATTGCCTAATATCTTGTAAAGGTATGAACCATGCAACATACTTCGACAAACGAGACCCCCTTCCGTCTGGCTTTCGAATTGAAATGTCCTCCCTATTGAGCTTAAACTCCCCAATATCTAAACTTGAGGCTTCAATACCGCCCTAAATGACTCATTGTTATAGGCAAGCATCAATACAATCAAGGAAATCAGAGACCTCACTGCTACTTAAGTTATTACATACCAACATAGGGTCACCTTGTTTTATGATTAAAAAGTCCGATGCAAGGAATTCAAGGTCGGCAACCTAGTGTGCTAAAAATTAGAGGCCACAGGTTTATGAGAAGGCCAGGCAAGCTAGCACCTAGTTAGGAAGACCCGTTTAGAGTTAAGGAGAAGCTAGGCAAAAGAGCATACAGGCTAGAAAGATTGGATGGAGTACTTATCCCGCGTACATGGAATGTTGACAATCTACACCTCTACTTTGAATAAAATTTCACCATATAGTATTATTTTCAATTCAAGTCAAAATAAAAAGCTTTCAACTGATTACGTACTACTCTGTTTCCTTTTATTTCATTCACCTTACCAGCTATCAAGTTTGCTTTTTCGGTTTTGTTTAAAATTGATTTCTCATTTCTTGATTAATACTAAACCCTAACCCATTTAATATTAATCCTCGACTAAAGAAATTGAGAAATTCTGGTTTTTTATTAAAAATAATTTTTGGAGTCGCCACTCAACCGAAATCAGAAAAAGAAGAGAAACCGTAATCAATTGGGTAGATTGATTACAATTTCGCTACCAGTCTTTAATTTCAATTTTAAATGAAGAACTAGAAGGTTCCAAGTTCGGAGGCTAACCTATTAAACCCTTAACAAGTACCACTATCTATTTACCGAAATTAGGATTATTCTTCTAATATTTAAAAAATAAATAAATGAATAAAAGAAAGGAACCTAAGTTTCTACATATTTTATCGTTGTCCTGAAGGTGCCTACGTACCCGTTAGCCGGGATCAAACGATCGTAGTTCTTTCCAAAAATTTTAATGTGTTAGTTCTTTTTATAAAAACTGATTAGTTGAATTTACGTTTTTATTAACCATTTTATTTTTATTAAGAAATATCCCTAGAAGCCTAATTTATATTCCTAACATTATATATAAAAAAAAATTAAAAACCTAATTTTTGAAAAGTCCCAAATTAAGATTTTTATTTTAAAAACAACTAAGTCATAATTTGTATATTTTCAAGAAAAACCCTAAAGATTTTATGAAATATGCAATGTTCTACATGATGAAACTTTTCTATAGAAAAGATACTTAAAACATAAAAAAGAAAGAAAGAAAAAAATTTCCTAATCATAGAAAAGATGCCTTAATCATAGAAAAGATATCCAAATTATGAAAAAAATATTTAAACAAAAAAAAAATCTAAATGATTAAAAAGACGTCTAAATCATAGAAAAGAAACTTAAACAATGGAAGAGATATAAGTTATAGAACAGAAGCCTAAATTATGGAAAAGATATCTAACCATAAAAAAAATGCCTAAACCATAGAAAATAAATTTAAACTATGAAAAGATGTTTAAATTATAAAAAAATCTAAATTATACAAAAGATGTCGAAACCATAGAAAAGATGTCTGAATCATAGAAAAGAAACCTAAACTATGGAAAAGATACCTAAACTATAAAAAAGACATCTAAACTATAGAAAAGATGTTTTGCCATAAAAATGAAGTCATTTAAAGATTTTTTTTTTATTTTATGAACATCAAAATGATTTTTTTACCTAGAAAACCCT
Organism: Lumnitzera racemosa; assembly: GCA_024138005.1. NCBI lineage: Eukaryota > Viridiplantae > Streptophyta > Magnoliopsida > Myrtales > Combretaceae > Lumnitzera > Lumnitzera racemosa. The sequence continues at coordinate 52,687,439 of JAMXBC010000008.1, read as the reverse complement.
AACATGCCTAATGCAATTTTTATAAATTAATACAATATGCAAAGAACAAGATTTTGTAAAATATAAGATTTTATAAAAATATTATTTTGAAAATATGAAATCTAAAAGAATAATTTAAAAAAGAAAAACTAAAATTTTACTTAACACATGTTCACTAGACACAAATGTTTTAACTAATTACTAGCAATTAAAGATATGATAAAAATAAAAAAAAATTAGTACAAGTTTTAAAAATAACTATGCATATATTAAGTGAGATAAAAATAAATAAATAAAACAAGCTATAGACAATAATTAAAAACTATTCTTATGTGCCTGCAAAGCAAAGCATGCAAAGCTGATGAATTGGATCTCCAGTCCTATCGTGCGCATAACTATGGAATCAGTCTAAAGAGTGGGTTTGAACGTGTTTTTAACAAATGTCTAATTGTTTTTTTTTTTCTTTTACAAAAGGGTCCCGATTCTTAAATGTTATTGTTTTATAAAAAATTTGCTCTAACAATCTTATTTTAAAAAAGGATTTTTTATTAATTTTTATTTAAAGAAAACCAACCTTCTATGTGATAAATCCTTAAATAAAACCAAATCTTAAAATATGACTAATTCTAACAACTACTAAATTAATATATATAACTATCTATTGGAATAAATTAATTTTATATAATAAACTTGTATGAGAACTAATACTAAACTCCTAAACTAACATATATATATATATATTATATCACTAATAGATAATGTAATAAGGCATATAATAATAATAAAAAAAAAAACAATCTTCTAAGGTCTATATATCTCTATATTATCATAATATACCTAATCCATATTAAAGCTAATGCTAAAAGAAATATCTCAAACTAAGAAATATACATATATACATATATATATATATATATATATAGCACAGCATGTTAAACCACGAAAATCCTAAAAGCAATAATATAGTATGATAACAATAAATCAGAAATAGTAATATTAAAAAAAATTTAAATAGAAACTGAACCTGATGATGCCCAGCTTCGGCATGCGTATATTGTCGTTTGGAGCAGCATTGGATCAATCGAATGTTTGCAGCAGTAATGGATTTATGGCTGTGGTGGGTTGCATGAAGCATATGGCTGGATGTTGGAATTTGGTTTGGCTTGCTGCTGCCGATGCTGGTATGGCAAGTTAATCTGAAAGTTGGGACGGTGCTGCTGGCTGGGCTTACCGTTCAGCAATACGGTGAAGCTGTATGCAAGAGCTAGGATGCGGTGGACATGAGGTTGAAGGGTGTATGTGGTAGGGAACATGGTGATGTGTCGAAGGCAAAGAAGAGAATGAGCATGGGGGGCTGCCGCGTTCAGTTGCTATAGTTGTTGCAGCTGCAGTTGATGGTTGGGCTATTATGGGGTTAGAGAAAAGGGTCAAAGATTTGCAGTAAAATCTGGTGCTGGATCACATCTGCTTGCTCTATTGCTATGGTTACTGATAATGTCGACAATGAATAGTGGATGGACGAAGGATGAAAACAGTACGTGCTCAGTAACTGATTTGATTATATTGTGCAGCATGTATTTCACCGTGTGCTGCTGTGTGTGAGGGTCACACGTCATCGATAATTTGTATTCATGTACTGTTTAGCCAAAAGAATAATTCTATTATGTTGTTCGTGTGCAGTAATGTTATGTTTCTAGTTTCTGCAGGGGTTCCTGTTGCTGTTGTGTTTATAGTCTAACCAAATCATATAATATCATATGTAATTATATCTGATTTGTTAACTAAATTAGATTTAAATTTAATTCAAATATGATTTAACTAATATTCATATGATTTGATTAGATATGAATCCGATTTTAAATCTTGCTTCTGCAAAGACAGAAAGATAATATTCATATGATTCGATTAGATATGAATCCGATTTTAAATTTTGCTTTTGCAAAGACAGAAAAATAAAGACATAAGTGCCTACTGAGACACGAACCCGTGACCTCCAACTAAATCTACCTAAATACTCCGTTACTCATTCATTAGGCCGCTAATCTGTACCTTGACATTCATTACAATTAAATTATATTTAAACTATCTGAATCCCTAAAATAAAATTTTAACTAAACTAAAACTAAAACTAATTATCCCTAATATAAATTACTTCCTAAAAACATATGAAATTTTTATGATTTTTCCTTTTCTTATTTTTTTTTTGTATTTTCAGTATTTGTATTAATTTTTTTGTTTTTTTATTATTATTTTTTAATTAGGACCCTTTTTGTAAAAATAAAAATTAAGACTATGGAAGGGCAAAAATTAGGTGTCTATACTAGCCTTTCAAAAAAGCACATGAATAGTTACTCGGTTTAGTCAAAATGTCACCAACCTAAACCCCTTAGGGTAACCTTGGCAAAGGGAAACATGCCTTGAACAAAGCAACTCCTACAAACTAGGCAAGTCGAAACACCACTGACCTACCTCCCTTAGGGTAGCCTCAACATGGGAAAATACCCCTTGCATGGAGCAACTCCCACAAACTAGGTAGATTGCAACACCACCAACTTAACCCCACTAGGATAACCTCGGTAAGGGGTAACACTCCTTATATAGAGAAACTCCCATAAGTCGAATAGGTTGGAATGCTACTAACCTAACCCCCTTAAGGTAACCTTGGCAAGGTGAAACACCCCTTGTGTAGAGGAACTCCCCTAACAAAATCTTAACCAAAGGTCTACAAAGCTTATAGAAAGAATAGCAAAAGACATGAAAAACTTCATTTATTTATTATTCACTTTTATTTATAAGGCAAAGGCTGGTATCCTAACCCTGAATAAAAAAAATTTATAGAACCCCGCTATTACCTGAGAATAGCTAACCCGGGTAACTCTAAAAAATCCAAGGCATCAATTTGCTCCAAGTGTTAATCCACAAGCGCTTTAGCTGGTAGGCCTTGAGCCATAAGAGAGCACAAGACATGTGAATCAAAAGCGACAAGACTCCTTACGGTTAGATCTTCCTTAAGGATGACTTTTAAGGCACCTTCCTGCCAAGTCGCCAAAGTAGGGTCGGATGTAGAAGCGCCCTCCCCTCAAGCTAAAGCCTCCCTCTTCTCAATGAACGTAAGGGAGTCCAAAAAATCAAGGAAGCTCAAGTCCAAATTTAGATAATGGGAGAGGATTTCTCTCTCAATGAACGCCAGAGAAATTCGTAGACAAGTCCTCCAACTCCTGTAGCCACTCCTCGGTGGCCCTATAGTCAGCAACTGCCTTCCTTACGGTGGCATCGTTGAAGACCTCCTTAGTCTCCATCTTAGAGATAATCTCTTCCATCTCCAAAACCTTACCTTGTAGCTCCTCGACTTGTTTCTCCATAATGGCCTTCGAGCTAGCCAGCTCGAGCGACGTAGCCCTAACCCCTCACATTTAGACGCCTTCATCACCAGCTCGGCTTTCAACCTGGCCATGGAAGCCTTTTGCTCAACATTCTCTTTTTCAACTTAAGCCCTCGTCCAATTGTTGTAAGAGAAGAGCTTTCGTCTTTTTCTCGTTCTTGAGCCAAGCCTTCAGTTCCGTAGCCCTTCAAGCAGTATTAGGACCCTAAAGGGGGCCTAGTAAGATTACCTAAAATTTCCACAACATGTATGCACCCATGCTATGAAAACCGCCTTTCAAGTCAGAGATTGCAAGACTCTACATGATTAATCACTAAGGTTACTGATTTTTAGGTAATCAATTTACTGTATAATACAAATATAAATAACTATGGGTATTTGATATCCAACAGTTCCTCAGAACCGCAAAGAATCGGTATCCCCTACCAAATAATAAGACAGGATATACTAGCATTATAGTAAGGTTTAGAAAATAAATATTTTCTACAAAGGATGTCTATGTATCATCTAAAAAGTACTCAGCTACTTCCAATACTAATGTACATATCTTCATCTCGCACTCAGCACTCGAGACATCCCAATCCCATCGTATGTAAACCTGCAAAGGAAATTAAGGGGGAATGAGCATAAAACAGCTCAGTGAGTTTATTCCTCACCACTACTGGTCAAGCAAGTTTTCATACATTATTATCACATATGCAAGTAAGTTATCTACGTACATAATGAATACAGGCGTAATGAATGCAAGCAACACATCCATAGGAGTCCAGAACTATGGAAGGTGTAGAATTACGTCATCTACACTTTGATTATCCCCTGTACTTACCCGCATAGGGCACTTCAGCTTACCCGCATAAGGCTACCTAGGGACACTACCCCACTAGGCAAAACTCGACTATTACCCTAGTCGAGAAAAGAGTTTCAATCCAAATAGGGGGAGTCCAAACTAGGACTATCTACCCTCCAAGGCCCCTCAGGTACAAACATGCGAGTCCTCTCGCAACTAAAATTTAACCAAGGCCTTATAGGCACAATAAAGCGAGTCATCTCACTATCAAGTGGAGAACCCATGCTAGCTTTGCCTTAATGTTAAAAATACTATTTACGGCTCCACAAGCCCTTACAACGATCATGTAAAAATTTGTTTAAGGATAGAAAAGCTTTTTCCAAAAATACTTTTCTTAAGATTTTTGCAAGGCTAGTACTCTCCATTCATACCTTTACCAAGTCATAGACATGCGACGAGTAGAACCGGTAGTTTAGACAGATATTTATATTTATCAATTTAAAAAGGTGGTCACACGGATGATAGCATACAAACAGAATAGTCATTCAAACATACAAGCAATAGTAAACAGCAAAACATCATACAAGTAACACGCACAAGCAAGTAGCAGGTCATCAGAACTTCCTCACCTAGATTATTGCTCATTCTCCAAGCCTTTAGGGTTTCCAAGACTCAATATCGAACGCCTAAATCAAAATGGTAAAACTTATAAGTGTTCTAAGAATTCAGACTCCTTAGTCAACTAAAAGTCTATTATAGTTTATCTAGTTTCCTCCAATATAACCCGAGTATAGTGTGTATAAGGTTAACCCGAGTATAGTGTGTATAGGGTTACCATACTCAAGAGATTAATAGTAACTATTTTCTTATATTAGTAAGGTATGAGGCTTCCTTTATATATTTTGTAACTTTTTTCGTTCTGATTCCGATATTTGTGAACTTATAATCGTTTTTCATCCTTTTGGGACGCACGTTCACATGGTGATGTCCATTTTGGACATTAAGACCCGTGTTTTACGATATGGGCTAAATTTATTGACATTTTATCTTATTAAAATTTAATTATTCCTATTGGCTAGTTTTATGTTCCATTTTAGTAGTTAATGATTTAATTAGCCATTTATTCTTATACTTAGGGACTTTTACAATGGTATTACTAATCTATGTCCTTGATTAAGTTTGATTCAATTTAGGAAGGGTATTAGGGTTTAAAGTTTTGGATCCTAAGTACGTGTACATACTTATATTCTTCTTTTATCAACTTATGCTTATCTCATCGCTTATATCATCAATCGCTTATGTCATTTCTTATGTCATCATTTGCTTATGTCATGGCTTATGTAATCCTTCGATGATGTCATGGCTTATGTAATTCTTTGATGACATCATTGCTTACATCATACTTTGCTTACTTAAACCTTTTCTCATCATTATGTGTTTTATGTACACTTATGTACACTTATACATAATGTACATATGCTTATACCTTTCCTCTACTTACATGTATACTAGCACACTCATACATAGACTTATACTTATACTGTATTTATACTTGTACGTATACCCATATACACATACGGTGGCATGCATATTTTTATATATATTTTCGTATGCCTTATTTACCCTCTTAAGAAATCTTCACAATTTCATTCTTTTTGTATTTTAAGGGTATATTTAACATGGCATATGTATGTATAGTTAGTAGATTTCCAAATTGAGGTTATGTACATAATGAAAACTTATGTATAAAGGTATTTATACATGTATATATTTAGCATACCCTTATGTATACCTACTCAAAGACATGTACACATGCATCTTCTTCCATTGCCTAAAGGATTCTACACTTCCATATGTAAAAATTGAAACTTTAAGCCTAAATCAACATATATATAAACACAACACATAACCTAACCTTTTCTCCTTCTAACTAGTAAAGAGGATGAAGTAAGACATAAATACATAATAGCATACCTTAAGTTGCCCTTGACTATGGATGAAATGGTTGAAAAGGAAAGAAGAGTGAAAGAGGATGGAGAAGATACGGTTGGGAAGGAGAAAAAGAAAGGGATTTTTGTTTTGTATTATTTTGTTTTTGAAAAGGAAAAGAAGTGGGGTCTAAGAGGAGGAAGTAGTGGACGGCATAAAAAGAAAAAGAGAGGAAAAACCAAAAGAAAAGAAAAGAAATCATGAGAAGGAAGATATTTTTTTCCAAATGAAAGAGACACTTTTGTTGACTTTTCTAAATATTGACTTTAGTCAACAAGTGATGACTTGGTCAACATTTTGACCTTGGTCAACATGTGTTGACTTGATCAACTTTCAAAAAAATAAAGACCCTTTTGTGTACACAATGAACTAATTAGGAAAAATTTGGAGAAAGATTAAGGAAATAAGAAATTTAGTGAATTGATTAGTAAAAATAGATAATGAGATCTTCCATTAGGTATTTATATCCTATATACACCATTTGGTAAGCTACTTAGTATAATTAAATTGAAAACTATCATTTAAGGTATTAAGGTTTACTACATTTAACCTAAGCCTCAACAAAACCTTTAACTCTATGTAATACTAACCTAGTTATATACTTAAAAGATGAATGTGATCTAGAATGCAATATCTTAGTTTCTAAGGGGTCACTTAAGTATTCCAAATGTTTATGCATGATTAAGGGTTATCTTTAGTCATTTACTGATGAAATGGCAAAATATGGAGGATATATTATCACTTAGGGTTTTAAGGTAAATTATGGTGAATTAGTGCTTTTATGTCCTTAAAGTTATAGTTTTAGGGTTTTTATTACTTTAGGGCATAATCTCTAATGTTTTTCCACATTTAGGGTTTCATATATTCTTACGCGATTAAATCTTCGATTGTTATCTTAGGGTTTTGATATGGTTCAAGGTTTTAGGGTCTTCGTATGCGGTTAGGGGTTTAATTGATGATTTAAGGTTTTTCATATCCACTTTAGGTTTTGGATTGAGATTTTAATTGGTTTTAAATATCATTGGCTCTTTTGAGTTTAGGAAATTATCTACAGTTTGGACGTTTGTTTCTATACTTAGAAAGCTAAATTCGTGGGGTTTACAGGCATCCCGATCTTACTTCGCATGTTTGAGCCATGCTTGAAGCCCTATTGTAAACTCCACAATTTTAGCTATTTAAGAGTAGAATTGAACCCTAATATAGTAGATGACTTGATAAGTCATTAAAGGCAAGCAATATAAAAATTTAATAAATTATAAATTTAAATATATTATAAGTAGTAAAAACCTTAGAAATTGATCAAAACCCTAAATCGCATTTATGTACCATTAACCAAAATTGAATCCGAATTTGATCGAAACCTTAAAATTATAAATATAAACCTATAAAATAGTTAAATATTACTCGATAGTAATATAATTATAGTCGATTGCAATTTTCGACTAAATCGACTATTCGCGTGAAATTTTAACGAAATCGTTACAATAACTTGTAAAAATTATAATTACAACGGGTACCAATTAAATTGATAAAATTTCACAAAAATTTAAAAATTAATTTACGATGAGTATTGTTATAATTTATGTGTTTCAAAAAATTACATATATTTATTATTAATTTTTATTTTCCTTCTCTTTCTTTTTCATTTTATCTCTTTTCCTTTCTTTTCTTCTTTTCTCCTATTTTTCCCTTAGTCTACACGTAAATTTAAGCTACAAAAATCAACAGCCCATGTGCCTAAATAAATGTACATGTGTCACATAATAAAGGGAGAAAGGATAAAAAAATAAAGTAAATATCTTATCTTAATTAATGCCTAAGTTAAGAAGATAAGTTTCCTATTTTTTCCATTTACTTTATTAGATTAAATGTACCCTCTTCATGTCCAAGAAAACTTGAAAAAAAAAAAAAAGAAACAACCGAAAACACAAAATGAGAAACAAAAGTAAAGAAAAGAAAATCAAAACCAAACCATGAAGAACAAGGAGAAGAATAAGAAGAAAAGAAGAAAAAGAAGGAGGAAGAAAAGAAGAAGGAAAACAAAAAATAATTAGGTAAACATAATTATTTTAGTAGTATATATGCATATTATATGATATGTACATGTATATATGTGTAGTATTTATATTGTATTTTAGTAAATATAACATACCATTGCATGTATGAGTGCATAAGTAATTCAATTGAAATATATATGTATGTATACATTTATGTACATAGGTATATTATATGGTAGGAATATGTAGTATGTATTTTTTTAGTTTACATATAATAGGTATTAATTATTTTTACAAAATAACTCTAGGTATATACATATATATATGTACACGTAAACTAGTTGATGTATATGTGTATAAATTATTTTCATATGTATATATATATATATATATATACATGAATATGTATTCGAATAGTATGTTTAAGTATTTTTATAAATATATATTTCATTTATATACATGTAAGTTATATTTTATATAGGTATACATGTATGTGGTACAACATATAGTAGATATATAGTATATTGAATATTAAGTGGTATATATATAATATAATAGTTACTAAATAAAATAAATTCATAAATATGTAAAGAGTATGCATATAAAATATATATATATATGTATATTACCGTAAATTAGGGATTACAAATTAAAGTAAATTATAAAATTAATTAAATATAGTATAAGTACATAAATATATATATGTAAATCGTAAAATACAAATTAATAATAAGAAAATACTAAATAATAAAAATAATAGCAATAATAATAATAATAATAATAATTTTAATAAGGCTAAAATCTCAAAAATAGGAAAAATATGCTTAAAATAATAAAAATATCAATTATATGATTTAAATAATTATTAAATCATAAATATATTAAGAAAAAGCTAAAATTAGTATTTTATAATTTTTAAACTAAAATAATAAATTTTGTAATATTTTTATGTTACAATTCAAACTGCGAGTCATGACTTCCAAAATGGACCTCACTATAAGAAAATATGTTCGAAAAAGATCAAAATGGACTATAAGTTCATAATGATTCAAGCTAAAACGAAAAAATTATACGCAATTCGATAAAAAGCTCAAATCGATGATTTTACGTAAATCAATAATCAATTTAAGTAAACAGTACTATTTAGCATTCTAGTATAGTTATTTAATTCTCAAACTTATTATTTTCTATATTTCCCTAATGTTAGGCGATCTTAAGATCGAGACCGATTTTCCTTTGGACTATTACAATTCCTAACATTATTTATGACTAAGTGAGTACTCCCGATGACTTTATACTTGTTTTGTGGTAGTAGTTAGTGCACATGAATTAAATATCAATAACTTGATGCATGGGGTTTTGGGTTATGCATACGACTGATATTGATTGATTACTATGTAAAATATTGTTAAATATGATATAATTGATTGTTGCATTATTTGAATGATTTGTTAATAATGTTTGACTACCTTATAAATTGACTTAATCATATTCAACCCAACTAAAATTAAACGGTTTATGCATAAAGCACGAACATTGCAAATAATGTTCTGGCCGTCACTTCTCACGGTTGGTAATTAAGGGCTTTAGAGGGATGGATTCTCACATGATTTGATTAGTACAGTATAGGAGCATTGGTAAAACAAGACCTTACCCTTGGCTCGTAGGTTCTATTGGCACCGGAGACACTAACCGTGGGTGACTGGGGGTCACGTCTAGAGACTACCGGTGTAGGGTGTGAGTGTAGATTGTGGGAGCCAGCTTACTGCTAGACCTGGATATTTGTATACTATTGACTGATGGAAGTAAAACCTGTTTAGTGAAACAGGGAATTGATATATATATATATATATATATATAATGATATAAGGTTAAAAACCTAGATTGTAAACCTCGCAAACTTAGCTTTCTAAGTATAGAAATAAACATTCAAACTGTAGATGATTTCCTAAACTTAATAGAGCTAGTAAGATTTAAAACCGATTAAAATCTCAATCCAAAATCTAAAGTGAATAGAAAAATCTTAAATTATCAATTGAACCTCTAACCGCATACGAAGACCCTAAAACCTCAAGTATATGTAATTGGCAAAGTTAACCTCGAACCTTATCAAAACCCTAAGATAACAATCGAAAACTTAATCACGTATGAATATATTAAACCCTAAAGGTGTAAAAACATTAGAGATTGTGCCCTAAAGTAATAAAAACCCTAAAATTATAACTTTAAGAAAATAAAAGCACTAATTCACCATAATTTACCCTAAAACCATAAGTGATAATATATCCTCCATATTTTACCATTCCGTTAGTAGACGACTAAAGATGACTCTCAGTCATGCATAAATATTTAGAATACTTAAGTGATCCTTTAGAAACTAAGATATTACATTCTAGATCACATTCATCTTCTAAGTATATAACTAGGTTAGTATTACATAGAGTTAAAGGTTTAGTTAATGCTTAGGTTAAATGTAGTAAACCTTAATACCTTAAATGATACTTTTCATGACAATTACATAAAGCAGCTTACCAAATGGTGTATATAAGATATAAATATCTAATAGAAGATCTCATTATCTATTTTTACTAATCAAATCACTAAACTTCTTATTTCCTTTCATTTTCTTAATCTTTCTCCAAATTTTTCCTAATTAGTTCATTATGTACACAAAAGGATATTTATTTTTTGAAAATTGACCAAGTCAACACATGTTGACCAAAGTCAACATTTAGAAAAGTCAACAAAAGTCATTTTCACTTAAAAAAAATATCTAAGTCATGTAATGATTTCTTCTCTTTTAGGTTTTTCTTCCTTCTTCTACTTCTTTGCCATCCATTCTTCTCCTTCTTCTAGACTTTTCTCTTCTCATTCATAAAATACAATTTGAGACAAGAAAAACTCCCTTTTCTTCTTCCATTTCAATTGTGAACTCCCCTTTTGTTTATCATCTTCACTTTTCCAAAATTTCACTTTCACAATCTTAAGTACCACCACACACCAATCTACTATATATACTTGCTTTCCTTCTCAAATTATAAAGGAGAAAAAGGTATGTTTTATATGATTTCTTATCTTAATTAGTGAGTTAGTTATCTATCTATGATTAGTGTGGAAACTTTATGTAAATTGTGCTTTTGTGTTATGGAAGGAAAGGAATCCTTATACTTATGTTTAGAGTATAGAAATACCCATGTACATACAACAAGTGAGTATATATGGAGTGTACATATTAGGGTTTTAGTGAAACCCATAGTATAAGTATATAAATCCTTAGCTAAATGGAAAGAAGAACACTTATACATAGGCTTAAATATGTGTATATAAGAGTATACTTAACAAATACATGTATGGAAACTCTTGTACATGAATAACCATTATGTACATAACCTAAAAGGAGGTTTATACTAGTCATACATACATATGCCATGCCAAACGCACCCTTAAAATACAAAAAGAATGAAATTGTGAAGCTTTCTTAAGAAGGTAGATAAGGCATAAGAAAATACGTATAAAAATACGTATGCCACCGTATGTGTGTATAGGTATATGTACAAGTATAAATACGGTATAAGTATATGTATAAGTACATAAGTATACATATTAGTATGTTATAAGTGTAGGTAAGTATATAACATATGTATATGTATGAGTACATTAGGATATATATATTTATATGTAATTAATGAATTACATAAGCCATGACATCATCAAATGATTACATAAGCCATGGCATAATCAAGTGATTACATAAGTGATGATATAAGCATAGGTTTATAAAAAAAAAAAGGAAATAATAAGATTACATAAGCATATAACATAGGTATATACATGTACTTAGAAGCCGAAAATCCCTTAAACCCTAAGACACTTCCTAAATTGAATTAAACTTAATCAAGTATGTGAATTAGTAACACTAATGTAAAATTCCCTAAGTGTAAGAATCTAATGTCCAATTAAATCATTAAATACTAGAATAGGATATAAACATAAGCAATAAGAACAATTAAACTTCAATAAGATAGAATTTCAATAAATTTATCCCATATAGTAAAACACGAGTCTTAACATCCAAAACGGACATCATCGTATGAACATGCATCCGAAAACGATGAAAAACGATTATAAGTTCGCAAATATCGGAATTAGAATGAAAAAGTTACAAAGTACATAAAGGAAGTCTCATAATTTACAAATATAAGAAAATAGTTACTATTAACTTCATTGAATATGATAAACCCTATACACATTATATTTGGGTTAAATTGGGGAACTAGATAAACTACAATAGACTTTTATTTAACTAAGGAGCTTGACTTTTCAGAATACTTATAAGTGTTACTATATTTTAGGTGTTCAATATTGAGTTCTGGAAACCCTAAAAGCTTGGAGAATGAGCAATAATCTAGGTGAGGGAGTTCTAATGACCTGCTACTTGTTTGTACGTGTTACTTGTATGATTTTTGCTGCTTGCTGTTGCTTGTATATTTGAATGATTGTTCTGCTTATATGCCATCATCTATGTGATCATTTTTTTTAACTTGATAAATATAAATATCTGAACCAAATAACTGGTTCTATTCGTCGCATGTCTATGACTCGGTAAAGGTATGGATGGAGAGTGCTAGCTTTGTAAAATGTTGAAAAACGGTATTTTTGGAAAAAGGCTTCCTAATCCTAAAGTATTTTGTACGATTTTGATAAGGGCTGAAGTACCAAAAATGATATTTTATCGTTAAGGCAAAGCTAGCATGGGTTCTCTACTTAATAGCGAGAAGACTCACTTTATTGTGCCTGTAAGGCCTTGGTTAATTTTGGTTGCGAGAGGACTTACAAGTTTGTGCCCGATGGGCCTTGGAGGGTGGATAGTCCTAGTTTGGAATCCCCCTATTTGGATTGAAACTCTTTTCTCAGCTAGGGTAATAGTTGAGTTTTTCCTAGAGGGGTGGTGCCCCTAGGTAACCTCATGCGAGTAAGTTGAGGTGCCATGTGCGGGTAAGTACAGGGGATAATTAAAGTGTAGACAACGTAATTCTACACCTTCCATAGTTCCAGACTCCTATGGATGTGTTGCTTGCATTCATTACACCTGCATTCATTATGTATGTAGATAGCTTGCTTGCATGTGTAATAATAATGCGTGATAACTTACTTGAACGGTAGTAATGAGGGATGAACTCACTGAGCTGTTTTATGCTCATTCCCCCTTAATTTTCTTTGCAGGTTTACTTACGATAGATTGGGATATGTCTCGAGTGCTGAGTACAAGATGAAGATATTTATATTAGTATTAGAAGTAGCTGAGTACTTTTTAGATGATACATAGACATCCTTTGTAGAAAATATTTATATATTAAAACTTACTATAATATAATTTTTCTTGTATCTATTTTTTTTATATAATGTTAGTATATCCTGTCTTATTATTTGGTAGAGGATACCGATTCTCTGCGGTTCTGAGAAACTATGGGATATCGGATACCCATAGTTATTTATATTTATATTCTATAGTAAATTAATTACTTAAAATCAGTAACCTTAGTGATTAATTATTTAGAGTCTTACAATCTCTGACTTGCAAGGCGGTTTTCATATCATGGGTGAACACATGTTATGGAAATTTTAGGTAATCCTATTAGGCTCCCTTTAGGGTCCTGACATAGGTGCTAGAGCCTAGTTGTGATTGATGCCGATGTATCTCCAACCCTTACTTCCCAGGGCATTAAATCCGATGTTATATGCAGTACCGGTCAACCACATATATACTGTTTGCTGTACCACTTGTTCATGCATTCATACGTTTGGTAATAAACTATTTGATAACTTGTTTGCTAGTATAGTATGAGGGTTAACTCACTAAGCTCTTGTAGTTTACTCCCCAATAGTTTTCTCTTCCAGGTTATTAGATTATCAGGCATGGGTTAAGAACTAAGGGTTAAGTATTAGTGTCGAGATGCATAGAAGTTAGACTATATGGTTCATTTGAATAATTATTAATACTACATTTAAATTTTGTGACTTTAGTAAGTTTGAGTTTTAGAACTTTACTACCTAATCTTATTGTTTGGTAGGGGCTACTGATTCTTTGCAGTTCTGTTGGACTGTGGTTTATCGGATATCTATAGTCACATATAAGTGGTCGTAAGTTAATTAAATAAATAAATAAAAACTTTAGTGACTAATTATTTAGAATCTTGCAATCTCTACCTTACAAGATGATTTTCGAATCATGGGTACACACATGATATGAAAATTTTAGGTAATCCTACTAGGCCCCCTTTAGGGTCATGACACCTGCCACCTACACAACAAAGCGATGAAGGCGCTAGTTAACTTGAGCAAACTTTCTCAAATACCTCCTATTAGAAGCCTCTTCCTCTTATAAGCACTTCTTCTGCCGATGCAACTCCTCCTGTAATCTAATTACCTCTTTCTAAGTGGCATAAGACTTGCTTAACTCGAAGAGAACCTGGTCATAGTACTGTAAGATTAAAATAGAACACACAAGTTAGTACCAAGTGCTAAAATACAACACCACAATAGTGTGAACGACCTACCTACCACATTAAGGTACTCAACTGGCTTACAGTTTATATGGGGTCACTCGTACCCTTTTAGGAGGTCCTCTCCGGTACGGCCCAGTCACCAGGGGTATAAGACCCCATTAAAGCTTAGTAATTAAGGGTCTAGTAGTGCAGCATCAAGTCGCCAGCACAAACTTCCTATTTTAGCTGCAAGATCTTTCCTCGGGCCTTCTTCTTCTCCATCTTGGGGACCCCCCCTATTTAACTCCTCGTCCAAGGAAACATACAATGCTTTTATGAATGAGTCTAGCTGTAACATCATCTTTCAAAAGTTGTTGAAGACGTCTAAAAACTTGTCCCCAACGTCATCTACGCTCTAGAAGGGACGAGCCAAGGGCCACTCATTCTACTTCCCCTTGGCTAAAGGATCCTTTACATAGGGCTTCTACCACTTTGTACTTGGACCTGGTTCCCTTGGTACCTGTGGAGCCTTACACTTATTGCCTATGGTAGCAGTAGGGGAGACTATTTCCCTGGTTCCTTCCTTGGCTGCCCTTAGAAGGGAAAGCACCTTCATGTTAAGCCCCTTCGTGTTGATACCTTAGTTGCCCAAGGGATGGGTTCGGACAAGGGGTTACTAGGAGTAGGCAAAGCTATGCTCAAAGGCATCATGACTATTGGCTTATCCCAAATGACGAGTGGAATTCCTTAAGGTACAGACCTTTGCCGCAGATGTTGGTCTCTTCAGGCCCTAGCTTAGGCCTCGCCACCTTCCTTAGCGACTAGTTTACCTTTAATTACATCTAGCGTCAGCTTATCAGATCGTCTACAAACGGACGAGTGACCCTTAAAGCCAAGCTCTTGCCTGTAGGAAGACCAATCTAAAGGTTAGAAAAAGAAAACAAGGACAAATCAAAGGAAACTACCACTAACATTTGTAAAACACCGCTGTAACCAGCATGACCAAGGAAGTCCACGTAATGGTTTCGAATGAAGCACCCAGACGCTAATAGAACAAACAAGCGCATAGGAATGAACCAATACTTTCAACCCACTCCTCTGCCACAACTTTCTTTATACTGGGGAAGAGCTTGAAGATTGGGTGCCGAAAATACCTTTCTATAGTCTCCATAACATTGATCTCCTAGCCACCTTTCAGTAGAATGAAGGCCAAGATCTCCTCGACGACCTTACCATTGCTGGGACCCAGCATCTTCTCACCTCCAGTACAAACCATTTCGGTCCACTAGGTCCAAAAGTAGCCTCTTCAAGCAACTCTACCACCATATATTCATCCTGCCAACCTTTGATCGAGTCGATAAGGTCATAGAGCAGTTTCTTTCTCGGGCACGTATGGAGGTAAGGCCACCCCCTAATACTCTTCCATATATAGAAGTGGCAGAATAGCTCGAGAGTAGCCCTTATCACCAAGTATTCATAGAGCACCTAGAATGCCTTCAACACCCTCTACCCATTCAAAGGAATCTAGGATGAGCTGCAACGGTAGTAGTAAAAAAACTCTTTCTCAAAATGACTTAGGGGGAGGCATTGCCCAAACTCTAGGAACTTCTTGAAAATTGTGAAGCACCTCCCTGATAATAAGGTTACCCATTCATCCTTGTACAGTAGTCTAATATGTTACCTGGGTATTTCCCCCATGACGAAATTTCTACTGACCCAGCTAAGGTTAAAATCCTTACTTTTGCTGATCTGGCCATCAAGCCCCTTCCCCATACAAGGAGCATCGAATAAATCCTTGGCCCAGAGGGGGACACAATGGAATATCCGCGTACATGTCTCTGGGTATGGCAATGATGATTTTAGCCCTATCTAATGCCTCCACAACCATCCTCATAGGATGACACTATGCCTGAGGAGGATCACTCCTCATAGAATCTAAATTGGAGGTAAGTTCTAGTGAAGAAGAATTAAACTCACCCCTATTAGTAGACATGGTTGTGATTGTTGAAAAGGAAAATTGAAGCTTCTAAAGAAGGTTTAAGAGTTTGAATGCAAACGCAAAAATTGTGACAATTGAGAGAAAAGATTGCAGAAAAGCATTCTCTTTTTGTAATCCTCCTATTTATAGGAAAACTGTTTGAAAAGCGATACAGGTGGTTATATGGATACGTATAAACATAAATCCCTTGGATTGTTTCCCACTTGACATGTGGAAAGCATTTTAATCGGATGACCACCTTTAAAAGGGCAAAAAGCATGTAGCTGTACACTAATCTACTGCAACATGACACCTATCACGTCACTTTTAATGCATGAGATACAAGTAGGAAAAAGTTGCATTTTGAAAGTCCTTTTAATAGGAAGCTTCTTCAAGGCTCATCCAATCTACATCTAGTCAACATTACGAAGACATGATACACCTATGTCCACTCAATCCATATTAGGCCCTATTCAAGTAGACTGGTCTGTAGCATTAGAGTACCTTAGCACCCCTACTGCTGCCTATGGTGACTTACCATTTCGAGCTTCCTCACCTCAGATCATCCATCACTTCAAATTTGTAACCTCATCACGTTGGCATCATGGCATCAGATTGAACTTTCAGAAGTCGAATTGCTCATGTCTAAACGGCTTATACATTCCTTCTCCTTGCCTCTACCTTATCAATGAGATATCGAAGGTGGGGTAAGGGGGCAGGGCACTTTGGTTAGGGACCTCTCAGTCTCTACTAGATCTGCCTAGCCTTGCTTTGTTAGGTTCTCCTCTTTAGGCCTTAAGCCTGGCCCTTAGTAACCCAAGCCCATGAAGAACTGTAACAGTTATAAACTGCAAGATAAGGATAAAACAGTCACATCCTAAATGTTAGGGACATGTTGGACATGACAACTCCACCTCCTATACTTACGGGAGAAGATCTCTCCCACCAACTAATCCCTAATGGCCAACTCTACTCTGCTATAAATACTAGACATCTATCCAACGGTAACTCTATCGACAAACTCTACATTTTAGGCTTGTGTACTCAGTATTCGATACATAAAAAGCTTATTGCTGACTTAAACATTGGAGTGACTACGTTGAATTACCCCCTGATGTCCCTTCACTATGCCTTATTTTGTAGGCTCAGTACGTGCAAACATTAGTCAACTATCGGCAATAACTGAGGAATGACAATCTTCATCAGATATGTCGGCTATCCTAAGAGAAGTTATGGTACTTAAGATCCAGATTGATCGAAACGTAAAGGTGGTCCAACAAAAGAAGAGGCATTTTGAACTAGAGAGATAAGCACTAATAAAGGAAGAAGTCTAGAAGTTATTGAAGGTAGGATTCATCGGGGAAGAGCATTATCCAACTTGGCTAGCCAATTGTATGCTAGTCAAAAAGTCTAACGAGAAGTGGAGAATATGCATAGTTAAAAAGTCTTAACAAGCCTTGTCTCAAGAACTGTTTCCCACTGCCAAAAATTGATTAGATGGCAAATGTAACCATTGGATACATGTTGCTTTCCTTTATGGATGCTTTCTCTGGTTACAATCAAATGATGATGAATAAGAAGTATGTAGTCCACACATCTTTTGTTACCAATTTCGGAACGTATTGTTACACGATAATGCCCTTTGGGTTGAAGGACATCGATGTAACATACCAGAGACTTGTTGCCTAGATGTTCAAACCCTAGATCCACATAAACATTAAAGTATATGTCGACGACATGATTGTGAAGAGCGTGAAGGAAGATTGGTGCCGACCTAAAGGAGACGTTTGCTACAATGAGGAGATACAGTATGAAACTCAACCCATAAAAATGCATCTTTGGCCCATCATTAGGAAAATTTTTAGGTTACATGGTTACTCGATATAGCATTGAGGCCATCCCGAGAAAGATTGAAGCCATGACGAACATGAAATCACCTTGTACGATCAAAGAAGTACAAGAACTCACTAGATGAATTGCCACCCTCAACAAATTTATGTCAAGAAGTGCGAATAGATGCATAGAATTCTTTAAAATTTAAAGAATCCAAAAGAATTCAATTGGACGAATGATTGAAAAAGAGCTTTGAACAAGCTAAAGGAATTTCTTACTCTTGACACCCATTTCTGGAGAAAATTTATATTTATACCTATCAGTC
Organism: Lumnitzera racemosa; assembly: GCA_024138005.1. Classification (NCBI taxonomy): domain Eukaryota; kingdom Viridiplantae; phylum Streptophyta; class Magnoliopsida; order Myrtales; family Combretaceae; genus Lumnitzera; species Lumnitzera racemosa. Next base: position 52,668,684 of record JAMXBC010000008.1, on the reverse strand, counting down.
AACTACTAAGCTCTTTCTTTTATACTAGTTCGAATTGGTGGTAGAGAGCATCAACCTGTTTATTACATGAGTCATGTTTTGCAAAGGCCAGAGCTTCAGTACATAAAGATTGAAAATTTTGTATCAGCAATAGTTATCTCGACAAGAAAGTTAAAGCCATATTTTGAAGCTTACCAGATCAGTATTCTCACCAATCAGCCATTGCGGTAAGCATTACAACAGCTTGATTCCTCTGGTAGGATGATGAAGTATGCCCTAGAGCTTAGTGCCCATGGTATACAATATAAACCTAAAATGGCATTAAAGGCTCAAGTATTGGCAGATTTTGTAGCCGAATTCATTGGTGAGGAAGATTGTACAAAGGTTGCCAAGAAACCTATTTGGTTCCTTTATGTCAATGGTTCTTCAACGTGAGAAGGAAGTGGTCCAAACCTAGTTCTTCAAGGCCCCCATAATGTCAAATTTTATTACTCACTAAAATTCGAATTCCCAACTAGCAACAACGAAGTAAAGTACAAAGCTCTAATTACTAAGCTAAAACTAGCAAAAGAAATTGGCACCAAGAAACTCGAAGTGTTCTCTGATTCCCAACTAGTGGTGAATTAGGCACAGGAAGTTACGCGGTAAGGGAAGAAGAAATGAGCAAGTACTTATTGGTGGTACAAATGCTAGCAAAAGAATTCTAATTTTTCTCCATCCATAAAATTTTGAGAAGTAAGAATATTGCAACCGATAAGTTATCGAAGTTAGCTAGTATGGCATTCCCTAAATTAAGAGAGAAAATTTTTGTTGACTTTCTTCTATAGAAAAAGTTTATCTACTCTCTCATAAAGTCATTAGTTGGCTCCTCACTTGAGAAAAGAATCATAGATGGATCCCCTTGTGGATTTTCTAAGAGTTGGTACTCTCCTTGACGACAAGAAAGGAGTGTGAAGATTGACATACCAAGCCACAAACTATACGCTAATCAATGGCTAGTTGCATAAACGCGACATATTATAACCCTATCTTCGATGTCTTCCTCTAAGAGATGCCTAGAGGGTATTATCCAAGCTATATGGTGGCGTATGTAATAACCATGTAAAAGCCCAGAAACTGTATGTTCAAGTATTGCGACTTGGCTATTACTAGCTGACTATGAGAGAAGATACAAAGGAGGTTGTTCGGCACTATCCCTAATGCCAGAAGCACAAGTCGCCAAGTAATGTGCTTACAACTAAGTTATGTAGCCTAAACAGCCCTTGGCCCTTGGCCTAGTGGAGGCTAGATATTCTTAGACTATTTCTGAAGTCTATTGTCTAACGACAATTCATCATTGTTACTGTAGATTACTTTACCAAATGTGTAAAGGTCAAGGCAGCGGTGAAGATCACCGAGTAGAAAATGGAAGTGTTCATCTTTAGCTCCATCATATCAAGATTTGAAGTTTCTTACGTGATAATTACAAATAACAGCCCACAATTTGACAACAATACGTCTATAGCACACTCTCAGATGAATGGACAAGTTGAAGCCATAAATAAGATCATACTACACGACCTAAGATGGAAAGTAGATTAAGTCAAGAGGAAATGGGTCAATGAATTATCGAATGTTTTATGGGGGTACTGAACTACCTATAGAACTGCAACTGGAGAAATGCCATTTAGGTTATCATATGGCATGGAAGTTGTATTGCCGATTCAATTGGATTTGCTGAATCTACAAACTCATAATTTCGATGTTATGGTTGATGAAGTTGGATTAACAACAAATTTAGATACTATTGATGAAATTCGAGATATTATAAGAGCTAGGATCGCGGCATACTAGAATAGAGCGACAAGTTATTACAATAAAAAAGTGAAGTACAGAGTTTTTCAACCTGAGGATCAAGTTTGCTGAAAGATGGAAGCTACTAGCGTGTGAGCAAATCAAAGGAAGCTCGGTGCGAACTAGGAGGATCCTGTCAGGATCGAAGAAGTAGTTGGCAAGGGGGCCTATCGATTGAAGATTGGATGGATCCATCATCCCTTGAGAGTGGAATGTCAAGAATTTAAAATTACACTTCAATTGATAACTCTACTTATTTATAGGGCAATAACCAATAAGCTTATAAGACTACAGCTAGTCTTATTAATGACAAGTTAATAAGTTATAGTCTATTGCACCTAACGAACTGCATAAATTAATCTTACAATCAAGTAATGTAGGTAACTACACCTCAAATGACTAATAGACAATGTTTATATATAGACGCGTAAATTGGGTGTGTGAATTAAAACATACTAAGAAATAATCAGGAGTGTAAAATAAAACATGCTAAAAATTAATTAGGCATATGAATTAAAATATGCTGAGAAATAATCAAGTGTATGAAATAAAATATACCGAGAATTAATTGGGTGTATCAAATAAAATAAGTTGAGAATTGGATTGGCATGTGAAATAAAACATGCCAAAAATTAGTTAGGTATATAAAATAAAACATGCGGAGAAATAATTGGGCATGTGAAATAAAACATGTTGAAAGATAATTCATGTGAGTTGTAATATGCTGACGAATAGGGATGAATGAAATAGAACACATGGAACTCTCGATGTGTGAACTAAAACGTACTGAAAATAATCATATGAAGGATATTTCATTCAACCAATGCAGTTACAAATGTATGGCCTAACGATTCGTTCAAACAATTACACAAGAGGATACAAGGTACAAAGAATACAAAAAAATCCTATGGCCTACTATCAGAATCAATGGAAGTAATTTATGGATAGGAGGCTGGGGCTTTCTTCAAGTAAGTTGCTTTCTCAGCACATGGGTTCTCATCTTCCCCTGCATCCTTAGTGTGAGCTTCGCTATCATCAATACTGCTGACTTTGTCATCGACGTCGGTAAAGTTAAGGCATAAGAGATCATAATTAAGGTAAAGCTTTAGGATCTCCTTTCTTCTTGCTTGAACCCCCTCCAACAACTTTTTCCATAGAAGCCTCTCCTATTACTGACTAAGAGTGACTATATCGAGAGCTTCTTCAATTGATGGCCTTCTCCTCATAGTTTCCTCCAATTCGACAACATGGCTCTGTAAGTTTGAGTTGTTGGTCTCTAACCTACTAATATGCATTCTCAGCTTATCTTCCTCATCGCACATCTTGCAAAGAGTTCAGCCCAAGCCCCAATACTCTTCTTTCTTCATCTACAACTCCTCCTTTAGGCCTTTAGACTCTTTGTATTGCTCTTCCATTTTGGCCTTCAGGCTCAAAACTTCATTAGCAGTAAGGGTATGTGGTAGCTTCTCAACAACATGGTCTTCTTAGAGCTTCCTCACCCCCATCTCGACCCTTATCCTCACGTTCTCAGCAGTAGCAATCGAAGCTTTCGATGCATTGTATGCATCCTCAATTCTCTACAACAATTTTATTTAACGCAATTAGGAATGATTGAGCATAACACGAATTCAACCAAGGATATTACCTTCTTCGCCTCTTTGTCGGCTTTGTCTAAAGCTATCAAAACATAGTTGCTCATCTAGAAAAGGAAATGTATTAGTAACCCAAACAAATTCTACATTTAAAAGTAATGGTTATGGAAACTTACATCATATAATTTGGTCATGATATGACCCTTATTGCAACTACCGACCTGGTTAACATCCTTCTTTGCAAAATATTTATCTTTAGAAAGATTTAAAGCCAAGGACTTTATCCTGTCACGCAGGGCCGAGTCATTGTCCAAAATTGTGTAGCTTTAGCACGAGACATAAAATTCACCAACCTCCTTATTGGGGACAAGTGCTTTACTGTACATTACTTCCTTCACCCTCTTATCTGAATGTTTCAACCTTTTGGTAGTAGGTTGGCTGACGAGTCCTTTCCTTAGTCTTTTATTGTTACTCGGCACCACTTCTACTATCAGGGATGAACCTTTGGTAGCAATGACATCAGCCTCACTTTAAAGTCAAATCTCCTAAACCTCTTCTCTCAGCTCTATAGCGGGTGAAACATCTTTAACATTCTCGACAAGTAGAACCCCCCTGTCGATCAATTTCAATTTTGATTTACAGATCTTTCTTCCCCTTCTTCCACATCTCGATCGGCTAAGAAGGTTTCTATTGCACAACTGGCTACTTAGTTGTATCTTTTGGCCACCTTTTACACCATTGTTGGTCGAATGGTAGATGTAGCGGCCACATACTTGTCAGCCTTTGATTTTTTATCCTTTGCTTAGGCCAGTAGCTTGGCAAGGTTAACCTTGCCAGCACGTATATTTATGACATGAGCAAACAAGTTAATATTAATACAGGAAAAGAATAAACTTACATTCTCGATGTCAAGTAAGGCTTAAAGGCGACAACTCTTCCCCCAAGTAGCGAGAACAACTTTCCTCTTGCAGCTATACTCGATATGGTGGCGACTCATTAGCGTACCTTCTTTTTCAGAAAAAATTGGGTCTTCAATTTCATAATGCTGTATAATTCTCTTGACGTCTCAAAAGAACATTTTACTCTTCCTCCTTTTCTGAATTTTCTTTGCCGCTTCTCCATCGTTCGACATTAGATCAATATCTTTAGTGCAAATTGGCTCAGTCCATTAGGTCCAAAAGTTTAGCTCTTCATCAAATACTATTGATATGAATTTATCATGCCACTTGTGAATCTTAGACTCTAACCCATCTATGAACTTCTGCCCATGCCTTGCAACGGCAAAGTACCACCCGTTAATCTACTTCCTAATCATGAAGAAAAACCGAAACAACTGAGGCGTAGCCCTAACTTTGACTTCTTCGCAAACTATCTCAAAAGCTACTAGAAGCTGGTATATATTAGGTGAAAACATACTTAGCGCAACTCTGAAGTAATTGAAGAAACCTTTAACAAAAGCTAAGAAAGGGAAGCATAACCTAAATTCTAAATATTTCAGGTATATATGGAACTCGTGCGCCCTTGGGAAATATACCCTCTCTTCCTCTCTTAGCCTCCTTAGATTCTACGTTCTGGGAAGGTTTGCCAATACTAATTGTACTTTGTGATAAGAACTCTATCGATAGAACTGGCAATTCCATTTAGAGAGTCACGAAAATAGGCTATGGTGTTCTACAAATACCTTACTGAGGATCAACCTTCCATGTCCTTAGGATAATCATCTACAGCAAGCTCATTGATCCGAGTCAGTTTATCCTACCTTCTGTCATCAGAGTTGCTAGAATAGCACACTACCTCACTCTTTCTTTGTAGGGGAAAAGTGGCCTTAGTTTCCATTACTTCGGAATTGAAAAGGACAAGTCAATGGAGAACGTTGTGAACCATATGTGAATGTTTATGAATAGTATCTCGAATATTGAAGAACTTAAAAGAGTAACAGCAAGAAAGTAAGAAAATATGTTTAAAAGAGTCCTTTAAATATGGACAATTCTCCCTCGTAACTATAAACACATTTTTTATAGTAATGGTCATTGATTTGATAAGTAGTCCAGATTGACAACGTATGTCATGTCTTTGGAATCTAACAATTGATAACTCTTTAACTGTTATCGAGTCTGCAGCATAGTGGTTAATGAGGCAACAGGTGTCATATCACCTACTTTTTGGTTTCTTCAATAGGCAGGAATTAAAAAATTAACTTTTTGATTTGGATGCAAACTGCCTTGCTCCATCTTTTGCTCAGTATCCAAAGAACTGCTCCCACTTGGCTTCTTATGCATTATATACAACTCCCTTTATCAATTACTCAAACATAAGAGTTGGGGGGGGGGGGGGGGGGGGGGGGGGGCAAATGTTGATAGTTAGTTTTTGTCTTCATCTTACTTGTCTATTCAGCTACCAATAGGTCACACAATATATATTCTTAGCACCTCACTGAGTAATCGACATTCTCAACACTACGCCGAGTAACTTATATCCATTGTAGATTTAAATTCAAGTTCATGGTATGAACAGTTATTACAAACACGATTAAGATTACATAACTACCTACTCTCCCTACATTTTAGGAAAGGTGTCTAATCAAGAAGCTTTCACGTGTCTCGGCAGTTATTCCGTTAACTGCTCTTTCAAACATGACAATCTCCTATAACTATAAAAAAGGAACCCTATAAGAGACATCTAATCACCCTTAACTTCTTAACTCTACTATTTTCATTTTTACCTACTAACTTAGGTATCAGAGTGGCTGCATCGAACTGGCCTTAGTACCAAGTATTTGTCTTATCTTTGCAAGATATTTTCAATTCCAAAAATTCACTTACAACATAAACGACTATTAATCATACTTCATACATAATCTTAATCTACACGCATTGCTTCATAAGTGAAATACATGTTCAATGCTTGAAACCCACAACCCATGTAACACAAAATCACAATAAACAACACAAACACCAAATGTTAATCTATTAACATTAAAAGATTCATTATCCTAATGATACAATGGGATTACAAAGTTAAACAACATCCCAAAACAACAAGAAATTGGGTTGAGAGAAAAATCACCTAACAAGAGGAGTTCCAATTTTCAATCCCTATTGGAGTGATGTTTTTCATGCATCCCAGGGTTAGGATCCACTGAAATTAACTTAATCTAAGGTAAATCTAACCTCAAATAACTTAGAAAGGTGAAACCTTAAAAGCCTAGAGAGAAAAGAAGAAAGAAAGTCAAAAAAGAAAGAAAAATCACATCCCCTAAATGAATACCTTTTATATCAGAAGGGTACTATCTTGACGATACTACTAGCTTAACAATAGATATTGTCATGACAATAGCTAAGACTACTATCAAGACTGCATAGTCCACTCTTTGTGATAGTTACGAATGTTCTGTTCTAGACACCGACTTAATGGTAGCTAGAATTGTCATTAAGTCGGTAGTTCATACTCCATGCCTTCATCTTCTTCTTCTTCTTCTTTTGGCTTCTTATATGGGGGCATGGTGAACCTAAGACCTGCAAGAACAAGCATAAAGCACTTAAATTCTTCAAATAAATATTACTTTTGAACACTAAAACGTAAAAATAAGACTTACACTTATGTTAAGAAATTATATGTGATTTTAATGAAAATTCATACACTTTGGCTCCAAATTCTATTAAATCACATATAATTGTTAAAGAAATCCTTCAAATAAGTGTTTGTTTTTGCACAGTTGTTAAGCTCCGATACTAAATTTGAAACTACCGTACTGTAGGACTTCTTATTCTAGTTGAAGTTCATATAAGCCTTGAAAAAGAAAAATGAAAACAAAACAAAGAAGGAAAAGAAAGTAAAGTATTTGAAAAAATAAATGTAAAACTAAACTAAAAATACATCAAGCAGTACTCCTCTTGCACATGTTAAATTTCAAAAAGCGGCATTAGAATTAGCAATAATTCCTTACAAGCTATAAAAGATAGAAAATAAAAATTACACAAGTTAGCAAATTTACCATGAATGTGTATCCTACTAACCCTCCTCTTTAGAATTGTCATCTTCCTCCTCAAATGTATCATCCTTTCCATCACTCTTGAGTATTCCCCAATTGATATAGCATATGTCCACAAATTTCTGGTTCTACAATCTACAATATTTCAATCTTTGGAGTTTCCTCTCATTGCCTTCTTCCACTCAATATTTTTCTAAATCAATGAAAATAGGAGCTCATATCCATAAATAAATTTGCTTGCACATATGCAAAAAATTTAGCAATTATACAAAAATAACATAGACAATTAAACATAGCATTTTTCTAACACAATTAGAAGCTAGTGTAATTAAGCTCAAAATAAAAATTGAATATCAACTAGTTCCTATTTCCATAGCCTAAATATAAAAAAAAAAAAAAACATGAGTTTAGTTAAGTTAATTCACTAAATATCAAAAGATATACCCTTGATGTGAAGGAGCACTCAATAGAATGCAAAATTCACAAAATAAAGGCTAATGAAATTCCATAAATACATACTAAGCTTCATCCATAAATTTCAAATGCAATATTTATGGAAAAAATTTAACTTCTTGTGATAATAACTATATTTAACAAATATAAACTAGGATCTAATAACGATAGTACACTAAGATCTCTCTAAAGTCATGAATTTAGAAACCTAAAACATGGAAGAAAAACAAGTGACAACTATGAAAAAATAGACATTCATGTAAAAATAAACAAGTTAGAGAGAGAGAGGGAGAGGGAGAAAAACATACCTTACTTTGATGATTTCTCACTATGTCGTGGAAGGTTGTGTGTGAGAGTGTTAGTGCTTTTGTACAAGTATGTGAAAGTACAAAGAGTGAAAAGTTGAAGGAGAAAGAAGTGTGGTGTGTGATCTATATAGCAAGTGCAATAGGGTTTTAAAGTGCAACAATACAGGATGTTAAATTTTTTTGATCCATTGTATGTCATATTTGTGTTTAGGGTGCTACACATTGTAATACTTGAGGGTTTCGAACCCATACGATAACCTTAGAATCCGAGGCCTTAAATTTAAGTTACTAGGCAATATTATCTATTTTATTTCAAACTTTATAGTAAAGCTAAAAAAGTTAGATGAAATATTAATTTGAGAAAAAAATGAATTTATTAGTAAAGCCAATAACCTATTGAAAATTAATGCATATAACGACGACAAATGTGGAGCAAATTCTCTGGCTATGCGTAGGGCTTGGTTAGCAACTTAATCTACTAGACCATGAATGTAGATGCTGCATTTATTCAGTTACCACTATCAACTTAATGCACACAACAACCCATTTATCTTGTAACAAATGTGAAACAAATTCTCTCGATGCTTATCCTTTAGCACAAGACTTTTACTCATTATTCCCCTTAATACCATGGTTGCAAGCATAAAATTACCTTCCTTACTATAAATGATCTCCTCCTTGGATAGCTCAATTTGTCTTATCTTTTTCAATTCTTCTACTTCGTCATCAGTACTATCTACCTCAATTGTCAGTGTTTCTCCTTGGATTAACATGGCTCTCCTGTTTAGACATTGAGCAACGATGTGTCCAAAACTTTGACACTTGAAGCGCTTAATTTTACTCGTCTTCCTTCTTGAGCTCTAGCTTTTCTTGTACTTCCTCGAGATCTCCTTCTCCTTAGCTTAGGTATTTTGAGCTAATTGAACCTCAGAAACTTTACTTAGTTTCAATAACACAGGCCTACTTGGAACAAGTCAACTAGGAGTAAGCCAATTAACAAGAGCTCAAGACCTTCTAGATTAGCACCTCTTAATCAATAGGCAGCTCGGATGGCCTCACCAAGTGTACTTATGTCCATAGTCTCTAGAATATCTCTAATCTCATACTTCAACCCACTAATAAGTCAAGATACTGTTCAATCTTTAGGCTCAACAATTTCGTAATGAATTATTAACATCTAGAATTCCTTCACCACATCAACACTTGATCCTCCTTACCTCAACTCTTGTGACCTCTTGAACATGTCCTATAAACAATAGTTCAGGATAAATCTTCTCCTGAAAACTCATTTCATTTCATCATAATTCCTAACCTCACATTCTTCTTCTCTTCTTCAAGTGGCTTGTACATTTTTCCACCATAGGGAAAAATAGTTAGGGAAAAATGTATCATATATATATACATGTGTTCCGTATTTTTATACACATGTAAGTTATTTATATATATATATATATATATAGAGAGAGAGAGAGAGAGAAGTAGCGTGATTATACATATATAAACATAGTATTTTATATTATATATATGTATATGTGTACATGTATAAAAGTAGTATATGTATATTAAATATAAATACATCTAAATGGTACTTATACGTATAGTATATAATATATAATTAAAGTTAGAATAATTTATCGCATAAAGTATATTATATGTATAAATGTATGTATATGATGTAAAAATATGCATATAGTTAAATAGTATATATGATATACGATAATATTAATTTAATAAATAAATTAAGTTAATAAATATGTTTATATATATAAGAGTACCATAAATTAGGAAAAAGAATTAATAATTAAGTAAATTAGAAAAATTAATCAAATATAATCTAAGTATTCATATATATATATATGTATATCATAAAATACAAGAAAAAAAATAAAGTAGAAAAAAATAATTGAATTAATTAATCCTAAAATCTCAAAAATAAGTAAAAATAAGTAATTAGGGTAAAAAAAGCTTAAAATAAGAAAATTATCACTTATATGATTTAAATAATTATTAAATCATACATTTATTGAAAAAAAGCTGAAATTAATATTTTATAACTTTTTAAATTAAAATAATAAATTTTGTGATATTTTTTTATCACAGCCCAAACTGCAAATCATAATATTCAAAACGGATCTCACTACGTGAAAATACGCTCGAAAATGATCAAAATGAACTATAAGTTCATAACGATCCGAACTAAATCAAAAAAGTTATATGCTATTCGATAAAAAGCTTGAATCGACAATTTTACGTAACTAAGTAAAGTAAACCATACAAATTACAATACTAGTTTAACTTTAAATTCCCAAACTTACAATTTTCTATATTCCTAATTCTTAGGTGATCTCGACTTTGATCCTGAGCTACCTTCAGACTATTATGATCCCTAAGTTGATCATAGCTGGGTGAGTTTTTCCTAATGATTCCATACTTACTTGTGTTTGTTATTAATGAATATAAATTATGTAAACCCTAGGAAAAATAGTAGTTGAACCTTAACTCAAGTCCGAGTGTCCTAAACTGTACAATAAGTCGATAAGGCTAATAATAATAAAAGAATATGAAATTTAATAAATCAAATATAACACTGATAACAAAACCATAGGAATTTATCGAAACCCTAAATCGTTTACTAAAACCTTAAAACTAATTTATGCATCATTAATCGAAATCGAACCCAAAATTGCTCGAAACCCTAAAATCACTCGAAACCCTAAAATCATAAACGTAAACCTATAAAATAGTTAAATATTACACAATAGCGATAAAATTATAGTCGAATTTAATTTTCGACTAAATCGCTTATTTTTACGAAATTGTAATGAAATTACCACATAACTTGTAAAAATTATAATTGTAACGGAAACGAATTAAATTGATAAAATTTCACAGAATTTTGAAAACTAATCTACGAGGAGATTTGCTATAATTTATATAATTCGAAAAATTACACATATTTATTAATAACTTTCATTTTCCTTCTCTTCCATTTCCAATTTATCTCATTTTACTTCCTCATTTCCAATTCACTTCCTTTCCTACGTAAAACATGAATCAAAGTCAACAAATTAAGATAAAAATTCAGCAGCCACGTGATGTTTTGTTTTTATCCTATTTACATTAATGAAAAGTTAACTTAGCTTAAAAATTAAGGTAACAATCACGTGAGCAAAAGCAACATATAAATATGGAAAAAAGAAAGAAAAATCTGCACAAATACATACACACAACATCTGCAAACCGTGAGGAAAAAGAGAGAAAAAGAAAGAAAGAAAAGAGAGAAAGAAGGAAGAAAAAGAAGAAGAAAAATACAAATTAATTGGTAAGTGAATTATTTTAGAAAGTATATATGTATATTATAGTATACACGTGGTGAATTATAGTATTTTTATGGTATTTGTGTGGTATTTTATGGTATTTTTACATATAATACTAATAGTATATATTTATATACATGAATACCCAAATTTAATTTTATGTGCAAATATAAGATTAGGTTGTGTTTACATGTATGTACATAACTATATAGTATATATTATGTATTTGTTTTTTTTTTAATACAGAATTATAATATACATACATATGTTTGTATCGTAATATATATATATATGGGTATACATATATGATTATCTATATATGTGTGTGTAGTGGTATAGTATATAGTTGGGTATTTTTATAAGTATGTATATAAGATATATGAAAATATATATATAATAGTATACGGCATATTATGTATGTAATGTATAGTATACGTATTTTATGATAAATGATAAATACTATATAAGCATATATATACCGAACATATATATATATGTATTTATAGGTATGTATGCCCAATATATATATTTATATATATAAATATATGAATATGTGTATAAGAGTATGTTTTAAATAAGTATATATACATATATAATACGTATAATATATAAGTGTATATATGTATATATGATACGATAATTTAAGAATTTACGATAACATAAACCACAAATTATATATTATAAGTATAGGAATATATATATATATATATATGTATAATCGTAAGGTACATAAGAAAAAAATAAGAAAAAGAGAAAAATAGGAAAATAAGCCCAAAATAATAAAAATCACAAACATATGATTTAAATAATTATTAAATTATAAATAAGTTATGAAAAAACGAAAATCAATATTTTATAATTTTTAAATTTAAATAATAATTTTTATGATATTTTTGTATCACAATTTAAGTTACGAGTCACTACGTCCAAAACGGGCCTCGTTACGAGAAAATACGCTTGAAAACGATCAAAATGGACTATAAGTTCATAACGATCAAAATGGACTATAAGTTCATAACGATCCGAGCCGAGCTGAAACAAAAAATTTACATGCGATTCGATAAAAAGCTCAAATCGACCATTTCACATAATTAAGTGAAATAAACCTTACACATTATAGCACTAGTTACCTTTAAATTCCAAGCTTACAAATTTTCCTTATTCTCAGGTGATCTCGATATCGACCTTGAGCTGCCTACCGACTATTACGATCCCTGAACTAGCCATGCCGAGTGAGTTTTTCCTTATGATTCCATACTTGTTTGTGCTTGTAATTAGTGAATCTAAAGTACGGTTTATAAATGAATGCGTATGGGTTGGGTTATGCTTGTATATGATAATTATTGTGAATGGTGAATCTACTTTAAATTTCAATAGTATAATGTTTATTGCATAGTAGATTCAATAGATTGATTGTTTGTGACTTGGAATGATCACTGATTAAATATGACTTAACTTTTGTTTGACTAGAAAAGTTAACTTATATCATTCATAAATCATGCACTGCATAACTAATTCCGGGTAGTCATATTACATGGAGGTAGCGAGAGGCCATACTTGGGTTGATTATTGATTGTTATTGAGTTCGTATGATGCATACGTGCGATATGACCTTACCCTTGCCCGCAGGATGACTAGGTGTTGGAGGCACCAACCGCCTGGCTATGGGTCGAGTCTAGAGGCCTTCGTTTAGGGGTGAGTGAGGGCTGTGTGAACCTATTCACAATCATATATAGAACTCGTTTTGATAAAGCTGGTAATGGATGTTCCATTACATTTTCAATACGAAACATGGAGCTTCATTATGAAATAAGTTCCAATATGATACCCGGATTTAACTATACTGATGAATCTCTAACCCTGACTTCGGAAGGCGTTAAATCTGTGTTACATGCAGTACCTGGTCACCTGCATGTATTTGTTTAGCATATTGCTTGTTCATGCATTCATTTGGTTGAACTTAACTGTAGTTTAACTTGATTGTTGTATGGTTGAGGGAAAATATCTCACTAAGCTAATAAGCTTATACCCTTGTAGACTCCTTTTGCAGGTGGACTTATTCGTGGAGTCAAGCCGTTGTATGCCCGAGGTTAGCTTTCTCTGTGGGGTCAATGTGGGAGCTGTTTGAGGACAGAGAGTACTTTTGATTAAATGTAGAGTTAAATATGTAATTTTTATATTAGTTTGACTTTAGACATATTTCAAACTCTATATCTGTAAACTTTTATACACGTAAATTATGTGTTATGTTTTACTATATTATTATTCATCATGAAATGATGTTGCTTAAGCTTGGACACTCTTGGTAGTTAGTAGTAGTTGTAGCCTTGTGTATCGTATAAAAGGGTCATCGATGGTAAGAGAACTCAATCTACAATCCTTTATATGGTATACGGCGACTGCCACGACTAGCCCCCTCGGGTCATGATAGTTAATTAAACTAAGTTAATTAAAACCTAACACTAGATAGTAAGATACCTTACTTGGGAAGATTGATAGGGGTAGAACTGGGTTAAGAGTTGAAGCTTTAATGTACATACTAAAAGTTATGACTGAGTTAGAGCTACGGACATCTTTCACTCTGTTTCGTCTTCGACAAGGAGAAAGTTTACGTGATTATCAGCATCGACTTAGGATTGCTTGTGAGGATTTAGCATTGGTAGGCCGACCTCGTACAATCGGTGAGGTGTTATCTACATGGTATCGCAGACTGAGCCCCTATTGGATTAACAGGAAGATTTATTGGGTTTTTACCACAAACGGTCCTTTCCCTACTCAGGAATAGAGTATAGACCGTACTCAGGAGATTATGTTTCTGGTTGATGCTGATTCCCTTCCACTACCACCATCCTTTGGCCATAGTAGGATAATAGGACATGGGATTGCCCTAGTTGTAGATCATCGTGCCGATCATTTTTCTGTCATTGCTAAGGATCAGGCTAGAGCTATGGCTGACATAAGGACAACCAGGGAGCTATGGTATGATCCTACCCATGGTATGGATGTTCTTGTACCACAGCCAAGGATTGGATTTGATGGACTTGGTTTACGATTGGATACCCCTATCATACATGACGAGCCATTACAGCAGATACCCCCAACTGACGAGTTTGAGTATTATCAAATGGACCTTAAACTTCCACTTATAGTTTTGGTAGGCAGTGATTCATCTGATATACTTGCCATTACACCGGATCTATTGGATTTTTAGTTACCGAGAGAGTGGGCTTGACAAACCCCTAGTGAGGAGTCTGGTATATATTCTAGTATTGGGTCGATTGTTCCTAGACATAAACAAGAGGAGGATACAGCTGCAGGACCTTCTACTCGACGTTGAGAGATGTTTAGGATAAATAGGTTGTATTTTGACTTGATTATTAGTATTAGAATGATCATGTATGCTCTTTTTGTTGTATATATTTGGATTATAACTGATCATATTGTACTTCGAGAGTTTTTATGTAGTGAGGTTATTTGTATTTTGAGAATTTTGATGTACTTGAGAGCCTCATGTATGGTGAGAACTTGTATATTATGGGAGTTCTTGTATACTTTGAAAACTTTGTATTTTGAAGTGGTCTGTATATATATCAGTGGAGTTTTACTTGTTAAAAGTGACCACTACATGGATGTAACCTCACTATATGGATTAAAAATGAAAGATTATAGCCTTTGTTATGATGCGCATATATATGTGTGTTATCTTCATTTCGTATTGATGGTTTCTACAATTAGATAGAATAAGTCGATCATTATAATCAAATAATTGAAAATTGGTAACGAACTTTACAGTCAAGTTAGACGTAGAAGAAGGCAACTGAATGAGCAAGCTCAACCTGCTTAGGAAAGGGAACAACCTGTATAAGGAAGAATACCGGGAAGGCCTCAAGATAGAACGGATGAGATTCTCGCGGCTATCCACGCGCAAAATGAATTATTAAGAACATATCTAACTCGAGAGCCAGTACCACCTGTACAAGCACCACCTCCCATAGTAAACCCGGAGATTCCTTTACCTCCACCACCATAAGTTGTACCAGCAGGAGTGATGCCTTAAGCACCTATGGATCTTAGGCAACAGCGTAGCCTTTTGCCAGAATTGATACGGTGTAACAAGTATTTTGAGGGTGTAGCCAGTAAGCCTGATGAAGCAGAAGATTGGTTACACCAGATTGAAAGATCATTTGAGGCATTCGAGATTGCACCACATCTCAGACTTATCTATGGTACATATATGTTGAAAATGAGAGCACGAACTTGGTGGGAATCAAAATAGAGGAGTTTGAGAGGACCAATAACTTGGGAAGGTTTCCGACATGAATTTTTAGAGTATTATTTTCCTCAAAGTTTAAGGTTGAAGTATAGTGAAGATTTGTTGGACCTTACAAAAGGTACGCATACTGTGGAGCAGTACGAAGCAGAATTTAGTAGGTTATTGCAATTTGCACCACTTGAATATCAAACGAGTGATAAGTTGAAGATGCAAATCTTTTCTAGAGGATTTGGTGCTGATATGAGAAGAAGAATTATTGAGTTTGAACCAAGAAACTTTGCTGATATGGTAGAAGAAGCATAAGTACTAAATAATGCCAAGAGGCAAAGTGAGGATGTAGGAAAACGTAAGATTAATATATTTGGGAAGAGATTGTTTGAAGGGCCTGGTGGAAGTAGTAGTAGCAAGATAAGAAGATTTGTAAGACTACCAGGAAGATTTCAAAGAAGGAGTAATGAACCACCAAAGTGTTGGAAGTGTAAAGGGACTCATTACCCCATAGAATGTCCCCAATTACAAGGAAAATGCTTTTATTGCGATGAAAGCTCACATTGAGTAACAAATTGCCCTAAAAAGAATGCTGTTACTTGTTTCATCTGTAACAAAGTTGGACATTATTCTACAACTTGTCCACAACGCACAACTACAAATGCTTAAGTTACCAAACCACCACCAGCTGTTGGACATCCTGCTATTGGAAGAGCGATTGGAGGACCAAATGTGGGAAATATACATCCAAGTGCAACAAATGCTGCTAGAGTATACAATTTAGAAGGTAATTGGAGTTATGAGGACTATGTAGAAGAAGATTTGGAAGTACCCGAAGGAACTGAAGAATTTGTGAATTATGAGCTGGTAGCGGGTATGAATCTTAAATTCTCATTATTAAATTGCTTTAGTTATTATGAATAGTATATGAAGCATTGAGTAATAATAAATAAATGGAAGTCGTAAATGAAAACTTATAAAGCGATAACATGAGAATAAGACTTAAAAATTTTGTGATTCAAGGAATATCGACGTAGTTGGACATTCGGTTTATACTTTATTTGCTACGGGAGCTACACATTCTTTCATAGCTCCAAAAGTAGTAAAGCAAACTGGTTTGGTTGCAACTGCTACTAATTCGAGTTTGGGAGTGAGAACACCTATTGGAAGTGTAGTAATTACAAGAGAAATGGTGAAAGAGTATCCTTTGAAGATCTAAAACTTTAACCGTAAGGTAGATATGATTATTTTAGATATGGATAAGTATGATGCTATATTAGGGATGAATTGGATGGCGAGTGTGAAAGCTACCGTTGACTGTAAAGAAAAGCAAGTGTTGTTTGAAGATTCAGGAGGAAATAAAGCTGTATTTCAAGGGAGTTATGCAACAGCAAGAGTACCAGAGCTAAGTACTCTAGAATTGATCACAGAAGTTGGTTGGTTGAATGCTTTGGAGACTGAGTCTAAAAAGTCAAACGTAGAAGAAATTTTAGTGGTGAAGAAAGATGGATCACTTAGGCTTTATATTGATTACAGAGAGTTGAATAAGGTGACCATCAAGAATAAATATCCACTTCCGAGAATTGATGACTTATTTGATCAATTACAAGGTGCAAGTGTTTTCTCTAGAATTGACTTAAGGTCAAGCTATCATCAATTGAGGATTAAGTTAGAGGATGTTCCAAAGACGGCGTTTCGGACGAGGTATGGACACTATGAATTTATGGTAATGCCTTTTGGTCTAACGAATGCCCCTACTTCATTCATGGATCTCATGAACCGTATATTCAAACCTTTATTGGATAAATGTGTAATTGTGTTCATTGATGATATTTTGGTATATTTTAATACATCTAAGCAACATGAAGAACATTTGAGAATGGTGTTGCAAACCTTACGAGAACACAAGTTATATGCAAAGTTGTTTAAGTGCGATTTCTGGTTAAAGGAAATATCTTTTCTTGGACATGTCATAACAGGAGATTGTATATCGATTGATCCTAAAAAGATTAAGGCTATAGTGGAATGGAAAAGACTAGAGACGGTACTGAGATTCGAAGTTTTCTTGGATTGGCTGGGTATTATAGGAAGTTTGTTAAGGACTTTTCAAAGATTTTGAGATCACCTACCTAATTGACACAAAAGAATGTAAAATTTGAGTGGGGTGAAAAACAAGAAAAAAGTTTCCAAGAGTTGAAGAAGAGATTAGTATCCGCCCAGATCCTTGTATTGCCAAATGATAAAGAGCCTTTCACTGTATATAGTGATGCTTCTAAAAATGGATTAGGATGTGTACTTATGAAAAGTGGAAAAGTGATTGCATATGCTTCGAGACAATTGAGACCACATGAGCAAAATTATCCAGCTCATGATTTAGAACTTACGGCTGTAGTGTTTGCATTAAAGTTGTAGCGACACTATCTGTATGGACAGAGATGTGAAATTTTTACTGATCATAAGAGCCTTAAGTATCTGTTTACTCATAAGGAGTTGAACATGAGACAAAGAAGATGGCTTGAGTTGATCAAAGATTATGATTTAGGAATTAATTACTGCCCAAGCAGAGTAAATGCAGTTGCTGATGCATTAAGCAAGAAGAATTATGGTGAAGTTGCTTCTCTTTTGACTTATCAAAGAGAACTCATTAAAGAGTTTGAAAGATTAAATTTGGAGTTTTCATGACTTGAGGAAAATATTGAGTTGTCAAATTTGGTGATAAAGCCAACACTGATACAAAGAATTAGAATGGCTCAACAAGGTGATGATGTGGTTAATCGGATTAAAGAAGAAATCGAAAACGGGAAATATACCGATTTTCTAATGGATGAACATGGTGCACTTCGTATGAATAACCGATTGTGTGTACCTGATGATGAGACACTTCAAAAAGAAATTTTAAGTGAAGCTCACTATTCAGTTTATACTGTACATCTAGGAGGAACAAAGATGTACCAAGACTTGAAGAAGAATTTCTGGTGGAATGGAATGAAATAAGACGTGGCTAATTTTGTGCTTAAGTGTGAAACTTGTTAGAGAGTGAAAGCTGAACATCAACGACCAAGAGGATTACTACAACCCTTATCTGTTCCCGAATAGAAATGGGATCAAATATCTATGGACATCGTGAGTGGTTTACCAAGGACAGCTGCTGGTTTTGATGCGATTTGGGTAATCGTTGATCGACTTACCAAATCAGCTCACTTTTTGCCAATTGATAAGACTTTTTCTTTGGAGAAATCGGCAAAGAGATATATCAAGGAGATAGTAAGACTACATAGTGTCTCAGCAGGAATCGTATCGGATAGAGATCTAAGATTTGTATCAAAATTTTGGGGAAATTTACAGAAAGTGATGGGAATAAAGCTACAGTTTAGTAGAGCATATCATCCCCAAACAGATGGACAGATTGAGAGAACTATTCAGACTTTGGAAGATATGCTGAGGGCATGTATTATAGAATTTAAAGGAAGTTGGGATACACATTTTTCCTCAGTTGACTTTGCTTATAATAACAGTTATCACTCGACCATACACATGCCACCTTATGAAGCTTTATATGGAAGAAAGTGCCGATCTCCATTATTTTGGGATGATGTAGAGAGAGCTGTAATAGGACTCGATCTAATTCAAGAACCAGCAGATAAAATCATAGTAATCAGATAAAAGATGAAAGAATCCCAAGATAGACAAAAGAGCTAGGCTGATTTGAAAAGAAGAGAAGTAGAATTCCAAGTGGGAGAACATGTATATTTAAGAGTAAAACCGATCAAGAGTATTCATCACGCTAAAGCCCAAGGAAAACTAAGTCCAAGATATATAGGCCCATTTGAGATTTTGGAACGAGTTGGGAATTTAGCTTACCAATTAGCATTGCCACCTAATCTATCAGGAATTCGTAACGTTTTCCATGTGTCAGTTTTGAGGAAAAACATTTCCGACCCCTACCGTATCGTTGCATTGGAACCAATAAGACTGCAAGAAAACTTGACATATGAAGAACACCCAATGAATATTATAGACAGTAAAGTATAACAGTTGAGAGATAAACAGATTCGTTACGTCGAGATATTATGGAGAAACTATGAACGAGAATCAGCTACTTGGGAAGCAGAAGATGAAGTAAAGAAGAAATGCCCATACTTATTCGTAGAACCAGGTACGTAACTCAAGTTTTGAAGACAAAACTTATTTAAAGGGGAGAAGAATGTAAACCCTAGGAAAAACAGTAGTTGAACCTTAACTCAAGTCCGAGTATCCTAAACTGTACAATAAGTCAATAAGGCTAATAATAATAAAAGAATATGAATTTTAATAAATCAAATATAACACCGATAACAAAACCTTGGGAATTTACCGAAACCCTAAATTGTTTACTAAAACCTTAAAACTAGTTGATGCTCATTAATCGAAATTGAACCTAAAATTGCTCGAAACCCTAAAATCATAAACATAAACCTATAAAATAGTTAAATATTACACAATAGCGATAAAATTATAGTCGAATTTAATTTTCGACTAAATCGCCTATTTGTACGAAATTGTAATGAATTTACCATAATAACTTGTAAAAATTATAATTGTAACGGAAACCAATTAAATTGATAAAATTTCATAAAATTTTGAAAACTAATCTACGAGGAGATTCGCTATAATTTATATGATTCGAAAAATTACACATATTTGTTAATAACTTTCATTTTCCTTTTCCATTTCTAATTTATCTCATTTTCCTTCCTCATTTCCAATTCACTTCCTTTCCTACGTAAAACATGAATCAAAGTCAACAACTTAAGATAAAAATTCAACAGCCACGTGATGTTTTGGTTTTATCCTATTTACATTAATGAAAAGTTAACTTAGCTTAAAAATTAAGGTAACAATCACGTAAGCAAAAGCAACATATAAATATGGAAAAAAGAAAGAAAAATATACACAAACACACACACACAACATCTGCAAATCGTGAGGAAAAAGAGAGAAAAAGAAAGAAAGAAAAGAGAGAAAGAAGGAAGAAAAAGAAGAAGAAAAATACAAATTAATTGGTAAGTAAATTATTTTAGAAAGTATATATGTATATTATAGTATACACGTGGTGAATTATAGTATTTTTATGGTATTTGTGTGGTATTTGATGGTATTTTTACATATAATATTAATAGTATATGTTTATGTACATGAATACCCAAATTTAATTATATGTGTAAATATAAGATTAGGTTGTGTATACATGTATGTACATAACTATATAGTATATATTATGTATTTTTTTTAATACATAACTACAATATACATATATATGTATGTACCGTAACTTTATATATATATATATATATGGGTATACATATATGATTATCTATATATATGTGTATAATGGTATAGTATATAGTTAGGTATTTTTATAAGTATGTATATAAGATATATGAAAATATATATATAATAGTATACGGCATATTATGTATGTAATGTATAGTATACATATTTTATGATAAATGATAAATACTATATAAGCATATATATACCGAACATATATATATGTATTTATAGGTATGTATGCCCAATATATATATTTGTGATTTGGTATGTTACTAAGCATATATTATCAATTAGGGTTTTAGAGTATATTATAGTAAATTGATGCTTTTATATTCTTAAAGTTATAGTTTTAGGACTTTTATCACTTTCGGGAGCAATCTTTAGTGTTTACATGCATTTAGGGTCTAAAAATTTTATACGCAATTGAGTCTTTGATTGTTATCTTAGGGTTTTCATTTTAACTAGCCTTATCGACTCTTAGGATCGTCTAGAGCACTTAAGTCTACTTCAGATGTTAAGTCGAAAAGTTTAGGGGTTTATATTTGTAGTAGGCATGAAGGTCGCATATTTAAAGAATCGATCTACTACTATTATTATAGTTCCATACCCATCAAACTTTGAAAGGTTGACAATTAAGTTTAACGAAACATTCTCTAAAGGTTTCCCAACTATGGGAAGGGGCCATAGAAGCCCTACCAGCAATTGATTCTCTACTTTATCCTACAAAACTTCACATCAGCTTCTACATCACTCTTCTTGTTGGGTTAGTAATATCTATCTTTTAATGGGACCATGGTCCTATGAACCCCTAGATGACCTTGTCAAGATCCTAAAAGGGGTCTAGTAGGATTACCTAAAATTTCTATAACATGTGTGTACCCACGATATGAAAACTGACTTGCAAGTTAGAGATTATAAGACTCTAAATAATAATCAATCACTAAGGTTACTGATTTTTAAGTAATTAATTTATTGCAACATAACATAACATATAAATATAAATAACTATAGTTATCCAATATTCTACAGTTCCTCAAAACTGTAAAGAATCAATATCCCTTACCAAATAATAAGACAGGATATACTAACATATAAAAATAATATACGAGAAAAATTAAATTATAGTAAGTTTTAACATATAAATATTTTCTACATAGGATGTTTATGTATCATCTAAACAGTACTCAACTACTTCTAATACTAGTATACATATCTTCATCTTGCACTCAATACTCGAGACATATCCTAATCCCATCGTAAGTAAACCAGCAAAGGAAACTAAGGGGGAATGTGTAAACCCAAGGAAATTAGTAGTTGAACCCTAATTTAAGTCCGAGCATCCTAAACTGTAAAACAAGTCGATAAGGCTAGTAACAAAAGATCATGAAATTTAATAAATCAAATATAACATTGATAACAAAACTTTAGGAATTGATTAAAACTCTAAATCGTATACTAAAACCTTAAAAACTGACTTATACACCATTAATCAAAATTGAACTCGAATTTGTTCGAAGCCCTAAAATTATAAATATAAGCTTATAAAATGGTTAAATATTACTCGATAAGGATATAATCATAGTCGGTTACAAATTCTTGACTAAGTCGCCTATTCGTGTGAAATTATAACAAAATCACTATAATAACTTGTAAAAATTATAATTGTACTGAGTACGAATTAAATTGATAAAATTTCAAAAAAAATTTAAAAGTTAATGTACGATGAGAATTGTTATAATTTATATGTTTCAAAAAATTACATATATTTATTATTAATTTTTATTTTCCTTCTCATTCTTTTTCAATTTATCTCTTTTTCTTTCTTTTCATCCTTTTTCCCAAGTTCACGTTCTGGAAATGGGAAGCAAATGGTAGCCCACGTAAGGAATTAATTTTCCATGAGTTGAGCTTGAATAAAAAGAAAAGATTACAAATGATTTTTTTTTTGTTTTATTCTCATTAATGCAAAAAATTAGATAAAATCTTAGCCTAAATTTTAAGCTACCTATTCACATGAATTAAAGGAAAATCTGGAAAAAAAGAAAACAAAAAAAATCTGCGCACAACCAAAACCTGAAAGCATAAACCATGAGAAGAGAAAGAAATAAAAAGAAAGAAAAAAAAAAGAAGGAAAAGAAGAAGAAAAAATTAAAAGAAAAAGGTAAGTAAATTATTTTAGTATAGATATATGTTATATAGTATATACATGTATAAATGAAGTATTTGTATAGTATTTTTTTTAATATAACATTAGTAATACATGTATATGTGCATAAATACATAAATTGAATAGTATATACACATATTAGGCTATGTATGTATGCATGTATTTATATAGGCATATTATACGGAAGAGTATGTATTATGTATTTTTTTTAAGTATACATATGATTAGTATTAAGTATTTATATTAAAATGTAGTATATAAATATATATGTATGTACCGTAATTATGTATATATGTGTATACATGTATAATTATTTTTGTATATATATATATGTATAGTCGTATAGTATATATGTAGTGGGGTATTTTTATAAGTATGTATATAATATATATATATATAATATAGAGTATATTCTTTAGGGTATACGGCATAATATATGTATAATATATAGTATATATTTTATAACAAATATTATGTAAATATATATACCGAATATATAATATAAGAATAGGTATTTGTAAATTATTTATATATATCTAAGTATTATAAAATTATATAAGTATATTATTATGTATAAATACAAATACATGAATATATATATATATATGTACATAAGAGTATGTTTATGTTCATAAAATAAGTATATACATACATATCGCATATAACATATATTATATATATGTAGTATACTGAAAAAATATATATATGTATATATAAATCGTGAAATACATAACTAATAAGAAAATGAGAAGTAATAAAAATAATAAAGGCAATAATAATAATAATAATAATCATAATAAAGCTAAAAATATCAAAAATAGGAAAATATGCTCAAAATAATAAAAATATCAAATATATGATTTAAATAATTATTAAGTCATAAATATGTTAAGAAAAAGCGAAACTTAATATTTTATGATTTTTAAACTTAAATAATAATTTTTGTGATATTTTTTTATCACAATTTAAATTATGATTCATAACGTCCAAAACGAACATTGTTAGGAGAAAACACGCTCAAAAACGATCAGAAGGACTATAAGTTCATAACGATCAAAAGGACTATAAGTTCATAACGATCGAGCTAAAACGAAAAAGTTACATGCGATTCGTTAAAAAGCTCAAATCGACAATTACATGTAACTAAGTGAGATAGACCTTACAAATTATAACACTAGTTAACTTTAAATTCTTTACCTTACAAAATTTTCATTATTCTTAGGTGATTTCAATATCAACCCTGGGCTGCTACCAGACTACTACGACCCCTAAGCTAGCTATGGTGGAATGCGTTTTTCCTAATGATTCCATACTTGTTTGTGCTTGTAGTTAGTGAATATAAATTATGAATTATAAATGAATGTGTATGGGGTTGGGTTATGCTTATGCATGATAATTGTTATTGATGGTGAATTTACCTTAAATTTCAATAATATAATGTTTGTTGCATAGTAGATTCACTAGATTGATTGTTTGTGACTTGGAATGATCACTAAATAAATAAGACTAAATTTTATTCGACTAGAAAAGTCAACTTGGATCATGCATAAATCATACAATGCACAACTAATTCCGACAGTCACATTACATGGAGGTAGCGAGTGGCCATACATAGGTTGATTATTGATTTGTATTGATTTCGTACGGTGCACACGTACGATATGACCTTACCTTGGCTCGCGGGATGACTAGGCGTTAGAGGCGCCAACCGCCTGGCTATGGGTTAAGTCTAGAGGCCTTCATTTAAGGATGAGTGAGGGCTGCATAAACCTATTCACAATCATATATAGAACTCGTTTTGATAAAGCTGGTAATGGATGTACCATTACATTTTAAATACAAAACGTAGAGTTTCATTATGAAATAATTTCTAATATGATACCTGGATTTGACTGTACCAATGAATCTCTAATCCTAACTTCAGAGGGTGTTAAATCTGAGTTACATGCAGTACCTGGTCACCTACATGTATTTGTTTGGCATACTATTTGCCACGCATTCATTTGGTTGAACCTAACTATTGTATGACTTGATTGCTGTGTGGTTGAGGGAAATTATCTCACTAAGCTAGTTACCTTATACCCTTGTAGTCTTTTCTTGTAGGCCAATCTTTTGTGAAGTCGGGCTGTCTCATATTCGAGGTTAGTTTCTACATAGGGTCAGTATGGGAGCTAGATGAGATTAAAGAGTACTTCTGATAGTTTATAGATTTGAATATGTAAATGTTATACTAGTTGAACTGAAGACATGTTTCAATCTTCGTACCTGTAAACTTTTATATAAATCGACAATGTATTATGTTTTTATAATTTTATTATTTGTCATCAAATGATATTGCTTAAGCTTGTGTACTCTTGGTAGTTAGTAGTAGCTGTAGCCTTATGTATTGTATAAAAGGGTCATTAATTGTAAGAGAATTCAATCTGTAATCCTTTGAACGGTATACGGCGATTGCCATGACTTGTGCCCTTGGGTCATGATAGAATGAGCATAAAACAACTCAGTGAGTTCGTCCCTCACCACTACCGTTCAAGCAAGTTATCACACATTATTATCACACATGCAAACAAGTTATCTACATACAAAATGAATGCAAGCAACACATCCATAGGAGTCCGGAACTATGGAAGGCGTATAATTATGTCGTTTACACTTCGATTATCCCCTGTACTTACCAGCATAAGAAACCTCAACTTACCCGCATGAGGCTATTTAGGGGCACCACCACTCTAGGCAATACTTGACTATTACCTTAGTCGAGAAAAGAGTTCCAATCTAAATAAGCAGATCCCAAACTAGGACTATCCACCATCTAAGGCCACCTGGGTACAAACATGTGAGTCCTCTCATAACCAAAATTATCCAAGGCCTTACATGCGTAATAAAGTGAATCCTCTCGTTCAATTGGAGATCCCATGCTAGCTTTGCCTTAACGTTAAAATATTAATTATGGTTACACGAGCTCTTATAGAGATCATACAAAAATATATGTTTAAGAGTAGAAAAGCTTTTTTCCAAAAACACTTTTCCCAAGATTTTTGCAAAGCTAGCACTCTCAATTCATACCTTTACCGAGTCATAGACATGCAATAAGTATAATTTGTTATTTTGGTCTAATACTTATATTTATCAATTTAAAAAGGTGATTACACAGATAATATCAAACATGCAAAGCAATCATTCAGACATATAAGCAATAGCATGTAGCAAAACCTCATATAAGTAACATGCACAAACAAGTAGTAGGTCATTAGAACTCTCTCACTTGGATTATTACTCATTCTCTAAGCCTTTAGGGTTTCCAAAACTCAATATTGAACACCTAAATCAAAATAGTAAAACTTATAAGTATTCTGAGAAGTTAGTCTTCTTAGTTAACTAAAAGTCTATTGTAATTTATCTAGTTTCCTCCAATATAACCCAAGTATAATGTGTATAGAGTTTATCATACTCAATAGGGTTAAAGTAACTATTTTCTTATATTTTTAAGTTATAAGATTTCCTTCATGTATTTTGTAACTTTTTCATTCCAATTCTGATATTTGCGAACTGATAGTCGTTTTTTATTGTTTTCAGATGCATGTTCACATGGTGATGTCCGTTTTGGACGTTATGAATTGTGTTTTACGATATAAGCTAAACTTATTAAAATTTTAACCATGGAAGCTTAGTTATTCATATTACTTATATTTATATCCTAATATCTCCTATTTTAGCACTTAATGATTTAATTAGCTATTAGATTCTTACAATTAGAGAATTTTACCTTAGTATTAGTGATTCGTGTACTTAATTAATTTTAATCCAATTTAAGAAGTGTATTAGGGTTTACTAATTCATGTACCTAATTCTTATATACTCTTCTTATTTCTTATTTTATAAACTTATGCTTATGTCATCAATTATGTTATCATTTGCTTATGTCATGGCTTATGTCATCTTTTAATTGCATCATTACTTATCTCATCTTTTGCTTACATAAGCTTTACCTTATGCCTAAGTGTATTATGTACTCTTATGTACATTTATACATATGTTAACTATATACCTACACCTTTGCTATACTTATATGTATACTAGTATACTTATAGATATAATTATACATATACCGTATTTATACTTGCACATATACCCATATACCCATATACCTATATGGTTATATATGTATTTTTGTATAAATTTCGTATGCCAAATTTTCCTCTTAAGAAAACTTCTCTAATTTCATTATTTTGGTGTTTTAAGAGTGTATTTAGCATCTTATATGTATGTATAGTTAGTATATGCCTTATTTTTAGTTATATACATAATGGATATTTATGTACAAGGGTCTTTATACATGTATATCTCTAGTATACCCTTATATACACATACTTAAAGATATGTACACATGCATCTTCTTCCATTGTCTAAAGATTCCTCCACCTCTATACAAAAATTGAAACTTTAAGCCTTAATCAACATATATATACACAACACATAACTACTTAACCTAACCTAACTCTTCATCTAACTAGTAAAGAATATGAAGCAAGACTTAGTAACATAAGAACATACCTTAATTTGCTATTGAAAATGGATGCAAAGTTGAAAAGTAAAGAAGAGTGAAAGGGAAAGGGAAGATACGGTTGGGAAAGGAGAAGAAGCAAGGGATTTTGTTTTGTGTTCTTTTTTTTTTTAAAGGAAAAGAAGTGGGGTCTAGGCAAGGAAAAGAAGTGGACGGCAAAAGAGGAAAAAAGAAGGGAAAAGCTAAAGGAAAAGAAAAGAAATCATGAGAAGAAAGAGATTTTTTCTTAAATGAAAGTGACATTTTGTTGACTTTTCCACATGTCGACTTAGTCAACCTTTTGACTTTAGTCAACATGTGTTGACTTAGTCAACTTTCCAAAAATAAATGCCATTTTGTGTACATAATGAAGTAATTAAGAAAAAATAGGAAGAAAATTAAGGAAATGAAAGGAAATGTGGGGTTTGTTGAAATAATTAGTAAAAATAGGAAATGAGATCTTTCTCTAAGTATTTTTATCCTAGAAACATCATTTGGTATGCTACTTTATGTAATTATCATGAAAAGTATCATTTAAGGTATTAAAGTTTACTACATATAACCTAAATATCAACTAAACCCCTAACTCTATGCAATATCAACCTAGTTATGTACTTCAAAGATAAATGTAATCTAGGATACAATATCTTAGTTTCTAAGTGTCACAACCCGAGGGGTTAGTCGTATTAGTCGTCGTATACCTTACAAAGGATGATAGATTGAATTCCCTTATAATCGACAACCCTTTTATACGATACACAAGGCTACAGCTACTACTAACTACTAAGAGTGCGTAAGCTTAAGCAATATCATTTCATGATAAATAATAAAAAGATAAAAACATAACATATGATCTATTTGTATAAAAGTATATAAATACATAGTTTGAAATGTGTCTTAAGTTAAACTAGTATAACCATTACATATTTAGATCTATAAACAATCAAAATTACTCTCTGATCACATCCGGCTCCCATACTGACCCATATAGAAAACTAACCTCGAGTACGCGATGGCTCGACTCCATAAAAAGATTGACCTGTAAGAGACAACTATGAGGATATAAGCTAACTAGCTTAGTGAGATAATTTCCCTCAACCATACAACAATCAAGTCATACAATAGTTAGATTCAACCAACTGAATGTATGCCAAACAATATGCCAAACAAATAAATGCAGGTGATAGGTATTGCATGCAACTCAGATTTAACTTCCTTTGAAGTTAGGGTTGGAGATTCATCGGTACAGTCAGATCTGGGTATCATATTAGAACTTATTTCATAATGAAACTCTGCGTTTTGTATTTAAAATGTAATGGTACATCCATTACTAGCTTTATCAAAATGAGTTCTACATATGATTATGAATAGATTTATGCAGACTTCACTCAACCCTAACCTATAGCCAAGCGGTTGGCACCTCCCACGTCTAGTCATCCCACAGGCCAAGGTAAGGTCATATCACACATATGCACCGTACGAAATCTATCACAATCAATAATCAACCCTCATATGGCCTCTTGCTACCTCTATGTAATGTGATTGTCAGAATTAGTTACGTAGTATATGATTATGCGTGATCCAAGTTAACTTTTCCTAGTTGAATAAAATTAAGTCTTATTTATTTAATGATCATTTCAAGTCACAAACAATCAATTTTTGCTGAATCATTACATTATTAAAGTTTAAAGTAAATTTACCATCAACAACAATTATCATGCACAAGCATAACCCAACGACATACACATTCATTTATTAAGCATAACTTATATTCATTAACTATAAACACAAACAAGTATGAAATCATTAGGAAAAAAAACTCACTCAGTCATGGCTACCTTAGAAGTCGTAGTAGTCTGGTGGTCACTTAAGGTCTATGTCAAAATTACCTAAGAATAATGAAAATTTTATAAGTTTGGGAATTTAAAGCTAACTAGTGTTATAATTTGTAAGGTCTACTTCACTTAATTATGTGAAATTGTCGATTCGAGCTTTTTATCAAATCGCGTGTAATTTTTTTCGTTTTAGCTCAGATCGTTATAAACTTATAATCCATTTTGATCATTTTCGAGCGTATTTTTTCGTAACAAGGTCAATTTTGAATATTGTGACTCATAGTTTAAATTGTGATATAAAAATATCACAAAAATTACCTATTTAAGTTTAAAAATTATAAAATATTAATTTCCGCTTTTTCTTAATATATTTACGATGTAATAATTATTTAAAGCATATATTTCATATTTTTATTATTTTGAGTATATTTTCCTATTTTTGAGCTTTTAGCCTTATTATGATTAATTGCCATTATTATTTTTATTATTTCTCATTTTCTTATTATTTATCTATATTTCACAATTTATACATATACATATATAGACTAATAATATATTTTATAAATTTTATAATTTTACCTTATTGAAAAATCCTTAATTTACGGTAGTATATATATATATATACCTACTCCTTACCTAATTATAAATTTATTTTAGTTTATAGATATTATTATATTACAAATATATTTTCGATATACTATATGTTATACGCCATATGTATGTATATGTATTTATTGAAAAAAAACATACTCTTATGTTCATATTCATGTACTCATGTATTTATATTTATACATATAAGTTTTACATGTGTACATAAATATAAATACATAGATATATATAAATAATATACAAATACGTATTCATGTTTTATATATTCGGTATATATATATTTATATAGTATTTGCTATAAAATATGTATACTATATATTATACATGTATTATATGGTATATGTCGTATACCACAATATATACTCTATATTATATATATATATGTCCTATATACATATATTACCACTTATGGAAGTATACTACTATATATATACTATACGATTACATATATATATATATACGGAAATAATTATACATGTATACATATATATATAGTTTACAGGTACAAATATATATATACTATAGTTATTTAATGAAAATACTTAATACTAATTATATGTATTCTTAAAAAAAATGCATAATACATACTCTTTCCGTATAATATACTTATATACATACATGTATACATACATAGCCTTCTACATACATATATAATTCAATCTAAGTACCTATGCATATATACATGTATTGATAATGTAATATTTACTAAAATACATTACAAATACTACATATACACATGTACATACCATATACTATACACATATACTACTAAAATACATTTTCTTACCTATTATTTTTTATTTTTCTTCTTCTTTTCTTCCTTCTTCTTCTTCTTCTTTTTCTTCTTCTCCTCATGTTTTTTCTTTTTTCTTTTTTTTTGCTTCCAGGTTTTGTTTTCTTACTTTTTGAATTTTTGTTTCTTTCTCTTATTTTGTTTATAACTTAACACTTGGCAATTTAATTTAGTCGCATGGGCTATTACTTTCCTGACTTTTTTTCTTGTTTTGCAGGACATGGCAAATGGAGAAATGAAGAAAAGAAAGAATAGGGAAAAAAAGAAAAAGAAAGAGAAGGAAAATAAAAATTAATGATAAATATATGTAATTTTTCTAAACATATAAATTATAACAATAGTCATCATAAATTAATTTTTAAATTTTTGTGAAAATTTATCAATTTAATTGGTACCTGGTACAATTAAAATTTTTACAAGTTATTATAGCGATTTCGTTAAAATTTCACGCGAATAGGCGATTTAGTTGAAAATTGCAATTGACTATAATTATATCACTATCAAGTAATATTTAACTATTTTATAGGTTTATATTTATAATTTTAGGGTTTCGAATAAATTCGGGATCAATTTTCATTAATGGTGTGTAAGTCAGTTTTAGGGCTTTAGTACGCGATTTAGAATTTCGATTAATTCCTAAAGTTTTGTTATCGGTGTTATATTTGATTTATAAAATTTCATAATCTTTTATTGTTATTAGCCTTATTGATTTATTGTACAGTTTAGGACACTCGGACTTGAACTAGGGTTCAACTATTGATTTCCTAGGATTTACACAAAGAGATCACTTAAGTATTTTAAATATTTATGTATGATTGAAAGTTATCTTTAGTCATTTACTAATGAAATAGCAAAATATAGAGGATATATTATTACTTAGGGTTTTAGGGTAAATTATGGTGAATTAGTGCTTTTATATCCTTAAAGTTATAGTTTCAGGGTTTTTATTACTTCCGAGTACAATCTCTAGTGTTTTTACACATTTAGGGTTTAATATATTCATATGTAATTAAGTCTTCGATTATTATCTTAGGGTTTTGATGAGGTTCAAGTTTAATTTTTGTAGTTACATATATTTGAGGTTTTAGGGTCTACGTATGCAATTAAAGGTTCAATTGATAATTTAAGGTTTTTCATACTTTCTTTAGGTTTTGAATTGAGATTTTAATCAGTTTTAAATCTCACTAGCTCTATTGACTTCAAGAAATTATCTACAGTTTAGGTGTTTGATTCTATACTTAGAAAGTTAGATTCACAGGGTTTATAGTCCTACCTACTAGGATTCATGACACTCTTTAAGGATCTCTCTAATAAGGCACATATATAATGGAACATATATCTAAGGGCCCTTTTTATAAGATAAACCATTTTTTATCCAGAATCTTCTTGTCTTTCCCTCTAAGGCACTCTTCATTAGATTGTGCCTAAGAATCATGATCTAGTCCTTGCTTAATTTTCTCCATCATGTCTCTAATCAAATGGTCGGTCATGGATATTACTTTTGTTCACCTACTGAGGGCATCTACCACTACATTGACACTCCTAAGCTTTTGTTCCAACATTTAATCAAACTCAACCAAGAAGATTTGCCGTTGCACTTTCTTCAATGTAAACTTATTCCGAGCTTAGAAGTAGCTTACAACTATATTATTAGTCTTCACTATAAACTCGCTCTCCAATAGGTAATACCTTCAAACTCTAAGACAGTAAACTATCATCATCATCTCTCTCGTATTTTCATAACTCTTCTCAATGTCATTAAACTTCCAACTCTCATATCTTACCGGGTGCCCTTTCTACATAAGAACTCTACCTATAGCAAAATCACTAACATCAGTGTGTACTTCCTATAGTTTAGAGGGGTCTAGTAAAGACAATACGAGTTCTTCCTTTATTGTCTTCTTTAACTTCTTAAAAGCTTCTTGACATCCTAGATCTTACTTTAACTCCCTATCCTTCTTGAGTAAATCCATTAGTAGGGCAGCAATGTCAAAGTACCTTTAACTGAATTGGCGATACTAATTGCTAAACCAAAGAGGGATCTTAGTAGTGAGTTTGGAGGGTCTCTCTTATTTATGGATGGCTTAGACCTTTGCTTTATCCATTTTATTCTTTCCTCTAGCCACTACATGTCCTAAGAAGGCTACTTCTTCTTAGGAAAAGGTTCACTTCTCAAGCTTCATGTATAACTTATTGTCTTGTAAGGTAAAGAAAATCAATCTCAAGTATGGCACTTGTTCCTCTAACATTCTGCTATATACCATGATATCATCCATATAGATTACCATGGACCAATCTAAGAATGGAGCTAGAACTCAATTTATGAGGGTGCAAAAGGTAGATAGAACATTGGTTAAACCAAATGGCATTATAAGGAATTCAAATGCTCTATACTTAGTTTCACATGTAGTCTTTGGCTTATCCCCCTTAACAATTTTGACTTGATGATAACCTAATCTCAAGTCCTTTTTAAAGGAGTACCTCTTCTTACTTAATTGATCAAATAAATGTGATACCATGAAATAATGGTATTTGTTCCTCTCTATAATCTTATTGAGGGGTCTATAGTTTGTATAATCATAGAGAACTATTATGTTTCTTCAGGAGTAGTACTAGGGCTCCATAACATGCTTTAGATGGCCTTATGAACCTAACATCTAAGAGCTCCTTCAATTGTTGCCTGAGCTCTTCCAACTCGAAAGGAGACATCCAGTATGGCACTACTAATGGTGGTTTTGTGCCAGGCTCCAACTTAATGACATGGTCTGCTTCCCTCTTAGTTAGTAGTCGCTTTGGTATCCCCTTCGGCATCACATCATCGAATTCCTCAAAGATCTCCTTTATTACTTAAGGCACCTTTAGTACTTTTGTGTCATCACCCCTTATCTTCATAGTAGCTAAGGTTATTGGTTTATTCCACTTAATACCCTTTGAAAATTGCAAAGTAGACAACAATCTAGTTCCTAGATCTAAGTTATGAGTTATGGGGACAACACATTCTCTTGACTAGTCCATGATAAAGATTCAATTGGATGAGAATATGATAGAAGCCTTGATCCTGTCTAGGAAATTCATATTATTGACCAACTCATAGTCATTGAGAGGGACTACCTCAAGGGTTTCTTTTCTACTCCATTGTCTTACCTTAAGGTCTACCTCTCTAGCTACACTAGCTATTGGTTTCTCTTCAAAGTTTACTATCTTTAGTGTTCCCCTACTCTTCTCCACCCTAAGGTTAAGTTTCTCATAGCTTCTTTAGAGATGAAGATGTTAGAGGCACTCAAATCTTCCTGTGCATTCATCTTATGACCTGCAACTTAAGCTTCTACATTCATCAAACCTTTAGCTCATAAGTAGGTTTACTTTGTATCATATTCAATAGTGTAAGGGCTCTATGTTTGGTCTCATTTTGGGCATCTTCATCCTCTTCTCTCGTACATAAGGCTACTATCTTTTTCGAATTTAGACATTCTTTAGCTTTATGGGGCCTTGCATAGAAGGAAGCATGAAAATCTCTTTTAAGAAGACTCTCAGTAGGTTTTTGGAGGCTTTTCTTTTGCATGCTTGAGTCTACACTTATCTCCTTGTTCCAAATTCTATCTTCTCAATAGCTCTTATACTTTCCTAAGGCTATCCTTCCTACCTCTATCATTAAGTCCATCTCCCTTCATGAACTTAATTAGGGATTTTAGTATAGCCATGGCTTGAGTAAGAGTTTAAACTCCCTACCTTTCTATCTCCTTTTGAACCTAATGTTGCAACCCATCATTGAATGAAAACATGGCATATTTACCACCCATATCAACAATTTGTAGGAGTAATTTAGAGAATTCCCTTACGTAGTCCAAGATAGCGCCTTTATGTTGTAGTCTTCGTAGCTTGGCCCTAACATTTTTTCTATGTTACTAGGATAGATTTGGGCCTTCATCTTTGATTTGAAGTCTTCCCATGATGTTACCCATTCAACCCCTTACTTAACCCCCACCCCCCCCCCCCCTCCCCCCCCAACCTCCTTCGCCACCATAATGCCACGTCCTCAAGAAACATAGGAGTAGAATAAAGTTTGGAAACATCATCCAATACTCCTATAGCATCAAAATATTTCTCCAGTCTTCATAGGAAGTTGTTGATCTCTTTAACATTTTATCTTCCCATATAGGTTTTAGGCTTAGGAGGATCAATCCTCCTAACCTACCCTGATTAGATTAAACCCTATCTAGCAACATTCCTTCATTATACCACCATGGTCCACAATTCATGCCATTCCCTTCTTAAGGAAGCTACCACCCTTTCTAAGGTATCATCTTTCATTTGAAGATTCCTTACAACCTAGTTTAGGGCAACACATGTAAACCGCGTGAATTTAGCTTTCTAAGTATAGAAACAAGCATCCAAACCTTAAGTATTTGTCGATGATTTCCTGAAGTCAATAGAGCTAGTGAGATTTAAAACCAATTAAAATCTCAATCCAAAACCTAAAGTGAATATGAAAAATCTTAAATTATCAATTGAACCTCTAACCGTATACAAAGACCCTAAAACCTTAAGTATATATAACTACCAAAGTTAACCTCGAACTTCATCAAAACCTTAAGATAACAATTGAAAACTTAATCACATAAGAATATATTAAACCCCAAATGTGTAAAAACATTAGAGATTATGTCCTAAAGTAATAAAAACCCTAAAACTATAACTTTAAGTATATAAAAGCACTAATTCACCATAATTTACCCTAAAATACTAAGTGATAATATATCCTCCAAATTATGTCATTTCATTAGTAAATGACTAAAGATAACTTTCAATCATGCATTAATATTTAGAATACTTCAGTAATCCCTTAGAAACTAAGATATTGCATCCTAGATCACATTCATCTTGTAAGTATATAACTAGGTTAGTATTACATAGAGTTAAGGGTTTAGTTAATACTGAGGTTAAATGTAGTAAACCTTAATACCTTAAATGATACTTTTCATGACAATTACATAAAGTGGCAGATCAAATGATGTATATAGGATATAAATACCTAAAGTAAGATGTCATTATCTATTTTCCTAATCGATCCATTAAACTCCTCATTTCCTCTCATTTCTTTAATTTTTCTCCTAATTTTCTTTAATTAGTACATTATGTATGGGAAGTTGACCAAGTCAAAACATGTTGACCAAAGTTAAAAGGTTGACTAAGTCAACACATATTGACTAAAGTCAAAAGGTTGACTAAATCATCACATGTTGACTAAAATCAACATGTGGAAAAGTCAACACAAATGTCCCTTTCATTTGAAAAAAATATCTTCCTTCTCATGGTTTCTTTTCTTTTGGTTTTTCCCTTCTTTTTTCTTTTTGTGCCGTCCACTTCTTCCTTCTCCTAAAATCCACTTTTCTTCACTTTTTCAAACATAAACTAAAACAAAACAAATTCCTTTCTTCTTCCCCTTTCTAACCGTATCTTCCTTTCCCCTTTCACTCCTCTTTCCTTTTCAACTTTTCATCCATTTTCAAGAGCAAAATTAAGGAATATACTTATGATACTATGTCTTGCTTCATCTTTTTTACTAGTTAGAAGGAGAGTAGGATAAGTTAAGTGGTTATGTGTTGTGTATATATATGTTGCTTTAGGCCTAAAGTTCCAATCTTTACATGTGGAAGTGTAGAAATCTTTAGGCAATGGAAGAAGATGTATGTATACATGTCTTTGAGTATGTATACATAAGGGTATGCTAGAGATATACATGTATAAATACCTCTATACATAAGTATTCATTATTTACATAACCTAAATTAAGACATCAACTAACTATACATACATATACCATGCTAAATATACCCTTAAAATACAAAAATGTGAAATTTGAGAAGCCTTCTTAAGGGAGTAGATAAGGCATACGAAAATACGTATAAAAATACACATGTCACCATATGCGTATATAGGTATATGTATAAGTACATAAGTATACATATTAGTATGTTATAAGTGTAGGTAGGTATATAACATATGTTTATGTATGAGTACATAAGGATATATATATGTATATGTAATGGATGAATTACATAAGCCATGACATCATCAAATGATTGCATAAGCCATGAAATCATCAAAAGATTACATAAGCCATGACATAAGCATAAGCTTGTAAAATAATAAATTATAAGATTACATAAGAATATAACCTATATATGTATACATGCACTTAGGAGTTGAAGATCCTTTAAACCTTAATACACTTCTTAGATTGAATTAAACTTAATCAAGTATATGAATTAGTAGTACCATTGCAAAATTTCCTAAGTGTAAGGATCTAATAGCTAATTAAATCATTAAGTCCTAAAACAAGAGATATTAGGATATAAATATAAGTAATAAGAATAATTAAGCTTCCATAGTTAAAATTTTAATAAGTTTAGCCTATATCGTAAAACACGGGTCTTAAAGGCCAAAATGGATATCACCGCGTGAACGTGCATCCGAAAACGATGAAAAACACCTATAAGTTCGTAAATATTGGAATTAGAATAAAAAAGTTACAAAATACATAAAGGAAGTTTCATAACTTACAAATATAAGAAAATAGTTACTATTAATCCCATTGAATATGATAAACCCTATACACATTATACTTGGGTTATATTGGGGGAAACTAGATAAACTACAATAAACTTTTAGTTAACTAAGGAGTTTGACTTCTCAGAGCACTTATAAGTTTTACCATTTTGATTTAGGCATTTGATATCGAGTCTTACAGACCCCAAAAGCTTAGAGAATGAGCAATTATCCAGTTGAGGGAGTTCTAATGACCTACTACTTGCTTGTACGTGTTACTTATATGAGGTTTTGCTACTTGCTATTGCTTGTTTGTTTGAATAATTGCTTTGCTTATTTGCTGTCATCTATGTGAACACCTTTTTAAATTGATAAATATAAGTATCAGACCAAAATAACCAATTATACTCGTTACATGTTTATGACTTAATAAAGGTATAAATGGAGAGTGCTAGCTTTGCAAAAATCTTAGGAAAAGTGTTTTTGGAAAAAGCTTTTCTACTCTTAAACATATTTTTGTATGATCTCTATAAGGGCTCGTAGAGCCATAATTAATATCTTAACATTAAGGCAAAGCTAACATGAGATCTCCAATTGATAGCGAAAGGACTCGCTTTATTGTACCTGTAAGGCCATGATTAATTTTGGTTACAAGAGAACTTGCAAGATTATGCCCAAGGGGCCTTGGAGGGTGGATAGTCTTAATTTGGAATCCCCCTATTTAGATTGAAACTCTCTTCTCAACTAGGGTAATAGTCAAGTGTTACCTAGAGGGGTGATGCCCCTAGGCAGCCTCATGTAGGTAAGCTAAGGTACATTATGCGGGTAAGTACAAGGGATAATCGAAGTGTAGATGACATAATTCTACACCTTCCATAGTTCTGGATTCCTATGGATGTGTTGCTTGCATTCATCATGCCTGTATTCATTTTGTATGTAGATAGCTTGCTTGCATATGTGATAATAATGTGTGATAACTTACTTGAACAGTAGTAGTGAGGACGAACTCACTAAGCTGTTTTATGCTCATTCCCCCTTAGTTTCCTTTACATGTTTACTTACAATAGGATTAGGATATATCTTGAATGCTGAGTGCGAGATGAAGATATGTATACTAGTATTAGAAATAGCTAAGTACTCTTTAGATGATACAAAAACATCCTTTGTAGAAAATATTTACATGTTAAAACTTTCTATAATTTAATTTTTCTTATATATATATATTTTTTTATATGTTAATATATCATGTCTTATTATTTGATAAGGGATACCGATTCTCTACTGTTCTAAGGAACTATGGGATATCGGATACCCATAATTATTTATATTTGTATTTTACAGTAAATTAATTACTTAAAAATCAGTAACCTTAGTGATTAATCATTTAGAGTCTTTCAATCTCTAACTTGCAAGGCAATTTCCATATTATGGGTACACACATGCTATGAAAATTTTAGACAATCCTACTAGGCCCTTTGTAGGGTCTTGATAACACATACTTGTCAAGCCTCTTCATGTTGTCTGCTGACCCTTCCACCTAGTCTTTTACGTCCACCATAATTAGCTCCAACCTAGCTAACCTAACCTCTATAGGTCATTCACTACTATGATACAACCCCAGTTGGTCAGCTTCCTTACAGCAAAGGGAGTAAGAGGAGTACCATCATCTTTAACAACATCAATCATGTTTCTAACCGTCACTTCTCAAGCCAAGGCTGTAAACCCCACAATTTTAGCTATTTAAGGTAAAATTGAACCCTAATACTATAGATGACTCGAAAAGTCATTAAAGCCGAGTAAAATAAAAATTTAATAAATCATAAATCTAAATATATCATAAGTAGTAAAAACCTTAGAAATTGATTAAAACCCTATATCATATACTAAAACCCTAAAACTAACCTACACATCATTAAACAAAATTGAATCTGAATTTGATCGAAACCTTAAAATTATAAATATAAACCTATAAAATAATTAAATATTACTCAATGGTGATAAAATTATAGTCGATTTTAATTTTCGACTAAATACCCTATTCGCATGAAATTATAACGAAATTGCCACAACAACTTGTAAAAATTATAATTGTAACCGGTACCAATTAAATTGATAAAATTTCATAAAAATTTGAAAATTAATTTACAAGGAGAATTGTTATAATTTATATGATTCGAAAAATTACATATATTTTTTAATAATTTTCATTTTCCTTCTCTTCTGTTTCCAATTTATCTATTTTCTTTCTTCCCTTTCCTACTTCAATTCTTCATCCTGCACAAAACGTAAGCAAAATCAGCAAAATGAAAACTAAATAAGCAGCCTATGTAAAGGAAAGAAAATTGCTAAGTGTTGAATGGAAAATAAAAGAAAAATAAAAAAAATTTGGATAATTAGTTAGCTTAAATTTTAAGCTAACTTACGTATATAAAAGGAGGAAAGAACAAAAGAAAAAAAAAAAACAAAAATCTACACACAAACACAAAAGTCTGGACAAAACTGTAAGAGAAAAAGAGAGAAAGAAGGAAGAAAAAGAAGGAGAAAAGAAGAAGAAGAAGAAGAAGAAGAAGGAAGAAAAGAAGAAGAAAAACTAAATCAATAGGTAAGTAATTATTTTAATAGTATAGATATATAATATGTAGTATATACATGTATAAATATAGTATTTATTTTTCTACATATATCATTATTAATACATGTCTATGTACATAAATATTTAGATTTAATTTTATATATGCATAAGGCTAGATATGTATACATATATGTACATAGGTATATGGAAAAGTATGTAATATGTATTATTTTTTTAAAGTATACATATGATTAGTATTAAGTATTTATATTAAATAACTATAGTATGTCTATGTATATGTATGTACTGTGAGTTATATGTATATATATATGTAACCATGTATAATTATTTTCCTACATATATATATATATATATCTACGTAATTGTATAGTATATATATGTAGTAGTATATTCCCATAAGTAATAATATATGTATATAAGACATATAATATAAAGTATATGTTTTATGGTATATGGCATAATATATGTATAATATATAATATACATACTATATAGCAAATGCTATATAAATATATATATACCGAATATATATAAAATAGGAATAGGTATTTGTGGATTATTTATATATATTTAAATATTCGGGAATTACATAAGTAAATTATTGTGTATAAATACAAATACATGAGTATATATATATGTACATAAGAGTAGGTTTATTTTCATATAATAAGTATATACATATATATATATAGCATATAACATATATTATAGTATACCGAAAATATATATAGATATATATATGTATGTATAAATTGTGAAGGACATAAATATTAAGAAAATGAAAAAAAATTTAACGAAAATAATAACGGTCATAAAAATAATAATAATCCTAATAAAGTTAAAAATCTCAAAAATATGAAACTATACCCAAAATTATAAAAATATCAAAATATATGATTTAAGTAATTATTAAATTATAAATATGTTACGAAAAAGCGAAAATCAATATTTTATAATTTTTAAATTTAAATAATAATTTTTGTGATATTTTTATATCACAATTTACGTTACGAGTACAATGTCCAAAACAGACCCCATTATAAGAAAATACGCTCAAAAACGATCAAAATGGACTATAAGTTCATAACGATCCGAGCTAAAACGAAAAAGTTATAAAATACATAGAGGAAGTCTCATAACTTACAAATATAAGAAAATAGTTACTCTTAACCCCATTGAGTATGATAAACCCTGTAAATATAAGACTTAGGGTATAGTGAAGAACTAGATAAACTACAATAGACTTTTAGTTAACTAAGGAGTCTGACTTTACAGAATACTTATAAGTGTTATTATATTTTAGGTGTTCAATATCAAGTTCTGGAAATCCCAAAGGTTTGGAGAATGAGCAATAATCTAGGTGAGGGAGTTCTAATGACCTGCTACTTGCTTGTGCATGTTACTTATATGATGTTTTGCTACTTGTTGCTTGCTGTTGCTTGTATGTTTGAATGATTGTTCTGCTTGTATGCCATCATCTATGGGATCACTCTTTTTTAAAATTGATAAATATAGATATCTTACCCAAATAACTAGTTCTATTCATCACATGTCTATGACCTATTAAATGTATGAATGGAGAGTGCTAGCTTTGCAAAATGTTGAAAAGGGTATTATTGGAGAAAGTTTTCCTAATCTTAAATGTATTTTGTATGATTTTGATAAGAGCCGCAGTACCAGAAATGATATTTTATCGTTAAGGCAAAGTTAGCATGAATTCTCTACTTGATAGCGAGAGAACTCGCTTTATTGTGCCTGTAAGGCCTTAGTTAATTTTGCCTTGCGAGATGGACTTGCAAGTTGTGCTCAAGGGGCCTTAGAGGGTGGATAGTCCTAGAATGGAATCCTCCTATTTGAATTGAAATTTTCTTTCTCGGCTTAAGTAATAGTCGAGTGACGCCTAAGGGGTGAGGCCCCTAGGTAGCCTCATGCGGGTAAGCTGAGGTACCCTATGCAGGTAAGTACAGGGGATGATCGAAGTGTAGATAACATAATTCTACACCTTCCATAGTTCCGAACTCCTATGGATGTGTTGCTTACATTCATTGCACCTGCATTCATTGCACGTACATTCATTTTGTATGTAGATAGCTTGCTTGCATGTGTAATAATAATGTGTGATAACTTGCTTGAATGGTAGTAGCGAGGAACGAACTCACTGAGCTGTTATATACTCACTCCCTCATAGTTTCTTTTACAGGTTTACTTATATTGGGATTAGGATAAGTTTCGAGTACCGAGTATGAAATGAAGATATGTAATTTAGTATTAGGAATCGCTGAGTACTCTTTAGATGATACATAAGCGACCTTTGTTGATAATTTAATTTTCTTGTATTTCTTTTATAATATTGATATATCCTATCTTATTATTTGATAGGGAATACCGATTCTCTGCGGTTCTAAGGAACTGTAGGATATCAGACACCCATAGTTATTTATCTTTATATTTTACAGTAAATTATTTACTTAAAAATCAATAACCTTAGTGATTAATCATTTAAAGTCTTGTAATCTCTAACTTGCAAGGCAATTTTCATATCATGGGTACACACATGTTATGGAAATTTTAGGTAATCCTACTAAGCCTTCTTCAAGGTCATGACAAAGGCTCTGATACCATTTGTGTACATGTGGAGTATTTTGCTCTCGCTTACGCAAACAACACTTACACTCTTCGATGACCTTGAAGAGAACTAAGTCAACCCTTCACATAAGAACCCACAATACACTCAAGAGAGGGGAAGAAGGAATTTAGAGAGAGAAGCTTTAGAACTCAAATGATCTTTACTCAAATGAGTGATTATTACAAAAGAGGGGAAGTCTCCTATTTATACAAGTAGCCCCCTTAAATAAATGGTCAAGATTAATCTAATTTAATAGTTTACATTATGTTTTCATTTCCAATTCTACCTACCATCTACTTACTAAGATAAAAAGATCTAGGACCTTTCGAAATCTTCTAAAAGTTTCTACCTTTGGATAGCTCTAATGGACTTAGGAGTTAAGCTTCTTCCTAGATGAGCCTGGAGGAACTACTAGGATTGGGTCTTTATTGGGGTCCATAACATTACCAAAATCCATATGCTTTAGTTACATTACTGAATAATTTATGATTCCCATAAAATCTACTTTTTGAAACATAAAGTTATGATATTCACTTTTCAAATGCATGTGCAGAAAACGCTTGCAATATGCATATTCTTTGGTTCCATCACAGAGTAATTAATGATCCATCGTGAATTTTTATTTTTTCCCTAAACTTTCTAACTTATTATTATTATTATTATTAGGGAGAAGTACATATTTAGGACTCATCATTAATGACCTTTTCCTATTTGAGTCCTAAATGTTTTTTTTTTTTTTCTATTTAAGTTCTTTGTGTTTACAAGCAATGCCATTTGAAGACTTCCATTAAATTCATTAGTTTTTCCATCCAAAACAATTGACATGGCATTTTTTATTTAAAATTTGTGCTACATACTGCATAAGAGAAGAAAGTGATGGTTGAGATGTTCATCTTAGGGATGATCTAAGCACTTTTCCAAGGGGGAATTCAAACTTTTATGACCTTTTTATTGGCAATAGGAAGTTTGGACATAGTTCTTAGGTCTATAATGGTGGTGTTTTAGTAGTAAGTAGCAGCACTAGATCTCGGTGTCACAGTGGTGGTTGATTCTACATGAAAGAAAGGTATATTCTAAGGTTTTGAGACATGAGGAAGATGCTAGTAAGGTCACTTTTTAACGAGGATGTGTGTTGAGTGGTGTTTCCTGAGGTGGTAGACGATGTAGGGCTTTGTCACAAGTTGTAATTTGGGGAATGGTGTGGTTATTAAGGTTACTATTGTAGTGAGAGACCGAGGTCTGGTTGAGAGTGATAGTGATGGAGTCATTTTGGAAATGATGGTTACGTAAAGTATCGATTTAATGGCTCCATGATGGTAAAGAAGAAAGGTCAGGTCAGGTGGGTGATGGGCGAGTAAGT
The DNA here is from genome assembly GCA_024138005.1 of Lumnitzera racemosa. Lineage (NCBI taxonomy): Eukaryota > Viridiplantae > Streptophyta > Magnoliopsida > Myrtales > Combretaceae > Lumnitzera > Lumnitzera racemosa. Next base: position 52,624,562 of record JAMXBC010000008.1, on the reverse strand, counting down.
GTTATATTGTATCGTGGCTCAAGTGAGAACTAGAAAGATAGTAGACGGTGCGGGGTGTACAATTGGAAAGGGAGTGATTAGTGTTTTCTATGTGTGTATAGATGATTATTGCATATGTGGTGGAGAGAGGCATTGTAAACCTCACAAATTTAGCTATTTAAGAGTAGAATTAAACCTTAAGACTATAGATGAATTGATGAGTCATTAAAGTTGAGCAAAATAAAAATTTAATAAATCATAAATCTAAATATCTTATAAGTAGTAAAAACCTTAAAAATTGATCAAAACCCTAAAACTTGTTTATGTACCATTAACCAAAATTGAATCTGAATTTATTCAAAACCCTAAAATTATAAATATAAACCTATACAATAGTTAAATATTACTAAATAGTAATATAATTATGGTCGATTGCAATTTTCGACTAAATAGCCTATTCGCGTGAAATTTTAACAAAATTGCTATAATAACTTGTAAAAATTGTAATTGTAACGGGTACCAATTAAAATAATAAAATTTCACAAAAATTTCAAAATTAATTTATGATGAGAATTGTTATAATTTATATGTTTAAAAAAATTACATATATTTATTATTAATTTTTATTTTCCTTCTCTTTCATTTTCATTTTATCTCTTTTCTTTCTTTTCTCCTTCTCTTTATTTCCCACATTCTAGAAATGAAACTCCAACCAGCAGCCTCCATAAGGAATTGAATTTGACAAGTGTTAAGCTTAAATAAAAGAAAAAAATTTGAAGATAATTATCTTGTCCCATCCTCATAAATGCAAAGATTAGGATGAGATTTATTTATTTATTTATTTTATTTTTCTTTCCTAAACTTGCTAATTACCATGTCAAGAAGCAAAGTCTAGAAATTTTTTTGAGAAAAAAAAAAAACAAAACACGCCGAAATCTAGGAAGCAAAAACTGTAAGGAAAAGAAGAAAAGAAGAAGGAAAAGAAGAAGAAAGAATTAAAATAAAAAGTTAAGTAATTTAGTTTTCAGTATAGATGTATATTATATAGTATATACATGTATAAATGAAGTATTTTTATAGTATTGTTTTTAAATATAACATTACTAATACATGTATATGTGCATAAATACATAAATTGAATAATATATGCATGTATTAGGCTATGTTTGTATACATGTATGTATATAGGTATATTATATGAAAGGGTATGTATTATGTATTTTTTTAAGCATACATATGATTAGTATTAAGTATTTATATTAAATAATTATAGTATATCTGTGTATATGTGTGTACCGTAAACTACGTATATATATATGTACCTATGTATAATTATTTTTGTATATATATATATATATAAGTATAGTCATATAGTATATATGTAGTGGTGTATTTTTATAAGTGATACTATATGTATATAGAACATATATATATATGTATAATATAAAGTATATATATTGCAGTAAACCGTATATATTATAAAATATATGTATAATATCTATTATACATATTTTAGAACAAATATTATATAAATATATACCAAATATATATGTATGTATTTATATTTATGTACATGTGTAAGACTTATATGTATAAATACAAATACATGAATATATGAATATGTATATAAGAGTATGTTTATTTTCAATAAATACATATACACATATAAGGCGTATAATGTATATATATATTTATAAGTAGTATACCGAATATGTATTAGCATATATGATATATAATATTTATTAAATTCATGAATATGTAAGGTGTAGATATATATATATTACCGTAATTAAGGATTTTTCAATAAAATAAATTATAAAATATATTATAAGTATATGAATATATATGTATAATCGTGAAGTACATAAAAAATGAAAAAAAAATGAGAAATAATAAAAATAATAAAGGCAATAATAATAATAATAATAATAATAATCATAATAAAGCTAAAATCTCAAAAATAGGAAAAATATGCTCAAAATAATAAAAATATCGAATATATGATTTAAATAATTATTAAATCATAAATATATTAAGAAAAAGCTAAAATTAGTATTTTGTAATTTTTAAACTAAAATAATAAATTTTGTGATATTTTTATATCACAATTTAAACTACGAGTCATAACATCCGAAATGGACCTAGTTACAAGAAAATACACTAAAAAATGATCAAAATGGATTATAAGTTCATAACAATTCGAGCTAAAATGAAAAAGTTATACACGATTCGATAAAAAACTCGAATCGATGATTTCATGTAAATTAATAATCAATTCAAGAAAACAATACGGTTTAGCATGCGAGTTTAGTTATTTACTTTCCAAACTTATTACTTTCCATATTCCCCTAATATTAGGTGATCCTGAGATCAAGACTGACTTACCTTTAGATTATTACAATCCTTGACATCATTTATGACCAAGTGAGTACTCCCGATGACTCTATACTTGTTTTGTGCTTGTAGTTAATGCACATGAATTAAATATTAATTACTTGATGCATGGGGTTTCGGGTTATGCATGTAACTGATATTGATTAATTGCTGTGCAAAATATTATTAAATGTGATATAATTAATTATTGCATTATTTGAATGATTTGTTGATAATGTTTGACTACCTCATAAATTGACTTAATCATATTCAAGCCAACTAAAATTAAACGGTTTATACATAAAGTATGAACATTACATATAATGTTCCGGCCATCACCTCACATGATTGGTAATGAAGGGCCTTGGAGGGTGGATTCCCACATGATTTGATTCGTACAGTATAGGAGTATTAGTACAACAAGACCTTACCCATCAATCGAGGGTTCTATTGGTGCCGGAGACGCTAATCGTGGGTGGCTGGGGGTCGCGTCTAGATACCACTGCTATAGGGTGTGAGTGTTGATTGTGGGAGCTAGCTCACTATTAGACCTGGATATTTATGTACTGTTGACTGTTGGAATTAGAAACCTATTCTGTGAAATAGGGAATTTATATATATATATATATATAATGATATAAGGTTAAAAACCCAGGTGCTAGAGCCTAGTTGTGATTGGTGCCGATGTATGTTCAACCCTTACATCGGAAGGCGTTAAATCCGATGTTATATGCAGTACCAGTCAACTGCATATATACTGTTTGGCATACTGCTTGTTCATGCATTCATATATTTGGTAATAAACTGTTTGATAAGTTGTTTGTTGGTATAGTACGAGAGTTAACTCACTAAGCTCTTGTAGCTTACTCCCCAATAGTTTTCTCTTGCAGGTTGCTAAATGATCGAGCATAGGTTAAGAACTGAGAGTTAAGTGTCAACATTGGGATGCATAGAAGTTAGACTCTAAGAACAGACTATATGGTTCATTTGAATTATTATATATATATATATAATTATTAATACTACCATTATATTTTGTGACTTTAGTAGGTTTGAGTTTTAGAACTTTACTACCTAATCTTATTGTTTGGTAGGGGACACCAATTCTCTGCGGTTCTGATGGACTGTGGCTTATCGGATATTCATAGTCATATATATGTGGTTGTAAGTTAATTAGATAAATAAATAAAAACTTTAGTGACTAATTATTTAGAATCTTGCAACCTCTGACTTGTAAGATGATTTTCGAGTCATAGGTGCATACATGATATGAAAATTTTAGGCAATCTTACTAGGCACCTTTAGGGTCACGACAGGCATGGTGGGTCATGGATGGTGTTTGTGATGGAGATATTACAATGCCTAGTTTTTTTTTAACAAGTCAAGTATTACCCAAATGGCTTATTGATTTAGATATTGCTGATGTACCTTAAGGCACAAATTTTAAATAAAAAATACCATGTAAATTGTTTTGGATGAAAAAACTAACGGATTTAATGAAAGTCCTCAAATGGCATTGCTTGCGAACACAAATGACTTAATTAGAAAAAATGAAACATTTAGTACTCAAATAGAAAAGAGAGTAAAAGTTAAGTCCCAAATATGCACTTCTCTCTTCTTCTTCTTCTTCTTCTTCTTTTAGTCTAGGATATATCATTATTTGAACTTTCCTTTTCCAATTTTTACATCAATGTTAGCGTATTAATCTCTACTTCCTTTGGTTTTGTTTAATTCTTCAAAGTCTCTTACCAAATGATTATATTTCACTCTTACTTAAATCTTTAAAACATGACCACTCTCGCTAAATAAAACTAATTCTATACCTATTACGTGATAATTAATTTCAATTCATCACATTCGATATTTCATATGTTATTGCGAAAAAAAAAACGTAATATGGATTTTATGGAATAATTAGCTCCTTCAAATATTCTCAAGCAGAACCCAGGATGTTTGGTTTTTAGGTTTGACTATGTAGCTTTTTACTTTTGATGATACCTAAAACTTAAGGTTTTGTCCTTTACAACTATTTAATTGGTTAGGTATTTGTTCATATTAATTAAAGATTTGATGATGCCTTTGCTTATTTCCATAGATTGAAAATCAAAGAGTAGCAATGCAATGAAGGATGGAATTTGTAGAACATTACTAGGATTTTCATCCTTAAGTTTCCTTAATGTGAATTCTTTAATCATGTAATTGTTTCCCATAATATTTTTTTTGTGTTTCATGTTCTTAAAATTGTACATGCATCGCAAATTTGTAATCCACTAGCTTTTAGTAATTCACTATTATGTATGTATTTACAATTTGGTGAGCGACAGTGTACTCAAGAATTTGGTTATGAATTTAATAACTTGTTTTTAAGAAAAATAGTTTACTCTATTATATTTTTGTTATTCAGCATGTCTCATCCATATTCTCTTTCAATCACATGTTATCATACATACATACATACATAAATATATATATATAAGAAAAGACATGAATAAAAAAACTCATATCTGCAAACTCCATAGTAGAACCAATGAGAATAGTTTATGTACAAAACATAACAAAATAAACATATAGAAATGATTGATTATTAAGGAATATATCACATACAAAGTTAAACATGAACCGCTAAGGAACCACTAAGATATTCAAACTTTAGGGGGAATTACTTAGCGTTAATTAAGTTGCATACCAACGATTTTTTAATGAAGTTGCGACCACATACTCTTATTAAGAATTCATAAAAGGCATCCTTTCTTAAATAATTATCATATAATGACAAAAGCCATAACTAATTTATAATAGAATTTTGTAGATTTTTTACCATGTTTAGCATATGAGACAGATAGCAACGAGTCGGTAGGATCCTTTTCGATATCCTTGAAGGTATAGTGCAACATATGGAGACTTAATAAATCGTAACAACTAATTGGACAACTTATCCAAATATCATAATGCATCAAACATTTTTCAAAGGTAAGAAATTATACTATTATTTCGAATAAGGAATAAATTTATTGTAATTCATGGAATAAGCTAATAACATTAGGAAAAACTTCACAAACAACAGCGAGATTTCTTTCTTTAAAAAAATAAATTTATAATCAAATGAAAAAAGAAAAAATGAACTTATCCCTCTATATATTCTCATCAGGCAACTAGCAATGCTCATGACATCAAGCATTTTTATGTGCATTCCCTTACCAAGATGATAAGAAAGAAGACAACACTTGCCTTAATACCCAATGATGTTCAACGAAAGGTAACATTTAATAAAAGAGCAAGTGGTTTAATAAAGAAAGTGAATGAGCTAAGTGTCCTATGTGGAATACAGGCTTCTGCAATCATTCCCAATCCATATACAATTCAACCAATGGTATGGCCATCTAACCTTAGGGCTGGGCGCACAATAGCAAGGTTTAAGAACATGTCAAATGTTAGCCGAACCAAGTAGATGGCTAATCAGCAAAGTCATCTTAATGAGAAGATATCAAAAGTAGAGGTGCAAAAGAAGAAGCAAGAGTAAGAATATCGTAAGAAAGTGATAACAAAAATTATGTATAAAGGCTTAGCTGGTGAAAGTATGGAGCATTTAAGCATAATGGATCTGAATGATGTTTGTTGGATGATACAATTGACTCAAAAAAATATTAATGAGAGGATTTTCGCATTGAGGAATCATACACAACCATAATAATGTTGATGCTTGAATTATATCTCTTTTCATCTCTGTTTATTATGATAGCTATTGGAAGTAGGGGGAGTTAATAGATGTTTCAATATGTTGTTTGATGTCATTAGTTGTTGTTGCGATTACTTATGATGTTTGTTTTACCTAACTCTACTTGTCTTGGACCTCCCTATGTCTAGAGGTATCTTATAAATAAATTAATTTTGGATCTCAACATAGAAACAGATTGCTTTAGTTAAGCTTTCTTATCTATAGATTGGAAGATTGTTGTAAGTTGAAAGAAATTTTTAAAGGGGAAATTTTTAATTTTTGGGTAAGAAGAGGAAAAAGTTTATAACATCGAAAAAGATGTATTTTGTAAAATTGCACTAGAATTTTAAATAACAATATGTTAATGTAATAGCACTTATATTTTTAGGCAATTCAAGCATTTTCATTTATAATATACTTCCTATGAGAAGTGAAATGAATCTCTATTAAGAAGCAAGGTCATTTTCATCACCATTGGGCATCAATTAAAACTAGGCATGGTAAGTGGTATCTAGCATACGAGCATGAGCATGCTTAGGCCTAACATGGTAGGGAGCACTACACAAGAATGTGAAAAAAAGTAGAAGGCATAGGTACAAATAAGTCTAGGCTTGGGCACATGAGCACGAGTACACTAAGCATGATAAAGTAGGTAATCTGAGGAATGAGCACAAAAGAACATGATTAACATGTGAGCTTTCTTTACTTTGAAATCAAAACAAAAATAGTATTTTAAATAGTTTTAATTATGTGGATTATTGGATAGATTAATTTATTATTTGATAATGTTTTTTCCCTTGTGAATCACTACTAATTGAATTTTTAATAAATTAAAGAAATAAGCAAATCACAACAACATTATATGTAATGTAATAAATAAATTGATAGGATAATTTTTTAACTAATTAAATAATTTAATTTGAACAAATGTATGAACATGATTTAGATGAATAATTTAATATAGTTAAAAATCTTTTTTTTTTTTTGCCAAATAACATTACAACAACTATGGAGAAGGGGGGAATTGAACCTAGTTTGTCAATAAGAGATTTAATTTATTTAAATGGTGCCTTTTACTTGAAATTCATTTCATTGATATAACATAAATTACCAATTATATTATTAAAATGAATTAATTCAAATAATCGAATAGTATTGAGTTAGTTGGTGCATTTTGATTAATCTAGTTAATATTTTGAAGTATTTAGAGACAAATGTTTAAATAGGTTTAACTCATATTAACTTAATAGTAAAAAAGTAATATTAAAATTAAAATTAATGAGATCGATGAAAACACATGGATATAATGTTAGCAATAAAAATTGATTAATTCATCACAAACAACATGGGAATTAGCATTAGCATAAGCAAAATATTACACCATCAATTGAAGCTTACGTATTGAAAATGTAGCAAGCAATTATAAATCACTACGTCAAAAAGTTTTAAGGCAACATTAATTTTGCAACATCTTAAAGATGTGTTACCTATACAATTTATTTGCAATGAAATATTTAAATGTTGCTAATAAGATTACTTGAAAGCAACACTTTTAAGGAACAATGTAAAATATGTCATTACCCTAAAGGGAGCTTAATATGATTGTCTCAAATTTTCATATTACATGTGTACTCGTAATACAAAAACTATCTTGCAAGTTAGAGATTGTAAGATTTTAAACAATTAGTTACTAAAGTTTTTTATTCTCAATTTAATTACCTTACTATAATATGTAAGTGACTATGGATATACGATAAGCTATAGTCCATCAAAACCATAGAGAATCGGTATCTCCTACTAAACAATAAAATAAGGCAGTCAAAATTTAAAACTTAACCTTAAGCAAGTTATAACATATAATTCAAACAAAATATACAGTTTGTCCTCAAATTCTAACTTTTATGTATCTCGACATTGGTACTCAAGACTCGACTCTTAACCTATACCTGATTATCTACTAACCTACAAAAGAAAACTACTAAAGAGTAACCTATAAGAGCTTATTAAGTTATACTTCATACTATACCAACAAGCAGGTTATCAAGTAATTTATTATCAAATATATGAATGCATGAACAAATAGTATGCTAAACAATATATATGCAGTTGACTGGTACTATATATAATATCGGATTTAACGCCATATAAAGTAAGGGTTGGAGATACATCGACACCAATCACAATTGAGCTTTCGCACTTTGGTTTTTAACCATACATAAATATATATATAAATTCCCTATTTCATGAAACAGGTTTTTATTCCCAATAGTTAGTAGTATACAAATTCCCAAGTCTAACGGTGAGGTGGCTTTCGTAATCTACGCTCATACCCTACAACGTTGGTCTTTAGACACGACCCTTAGTCACCCACGGTTAGCATCTTTGGCATCAAGTAAACCTGCAAACCAAAAGTAGGGTCTTGTTGTACCAATACTCCTACACTATACTAATCAAATCATATAGGAATCCATTCCTCTAAGGCTTTTCATTACCAACTACGTAAAGTGACTACCGAAACATTATATGTAATATTCATGTTTATGCATGATCTATTTAATTTTAGTTGAATGGAATATGATTAAGCCAATGTATGAGCTGATCTAACATTATTAACAAATCATTCAAATTATGCAACAATCAATCATATAACCAAATCTTCAATTATCACATTTAACAGTATTTTGCATAGTAATCAATCAATATCATACACATGCATAACCCGAACCCCTATGCATCAAGTTATTAATATTTACTTTAGATGCACTAATTATAACCACAAGCAAGTATAGAGTCATCGGGAGTATTACATGGTTATTAATTTTATCAATGGTTGTAATAGTCTATTTAGCTAGTGGGTATACGTATCGGGATCACCTGACATTTAGAGAATATGAAAAGTCATGAGTATCTAAGTAAAATAATTAAGCTTTTCATGTAAACCTTATAAAATCAGTAGTTTGAACCTTAATTTAAGTTTGAGTATCCTAAACTATGTCACAAGTCAAAAAGACTGGTAACAGTAAAATTTTATGAAATTTAATAAATTGAATATAGTATCGATAATAAAAACCCTAGAAATTGATCAAAACCTAAACACATACCAAAAAAACCTTAAATTCGATCTATGCACAATTACCCGAAATCAAAATCGAAATCGAACTCGAACTCACCTTAAAACTATAACTTTAAACTTATAAACTAATTTAATATCACTCAATAGTGATATAATTGTAGTCGATTGCAATTATAGACTAAATCGTGTAATCTCGTAAAAATTATAATCGTAACAAGAACTAATTAAATTGATAAATTTTCATAAAATTTAAAAATTTATTTATAAATGTTATTTTTACTATTTTTATGTTTAGAAAAGTTACATATATTTATTTTTAATTTCTATTTTCTTCCCTTTTTCTTTCCTTTTTTATTCTCCTATTTTTCTTGTTGCTCCACATTGAAATCCAGCACAGCATAAGTAGCAGCCTACGTGAGGAAATTCATTGCTAGATGGTAAGCTATTAAAGAGAAAAAGATGTGAAACTTGATTACTTTTTCCCATTATATTTAATGCATTACTTATCTTAGCAAATGTTTTTAATTTAATTTCTTTATATTGATTTTTTTTGTTTCATTTGATCAACCTCATGCATAGAAGATTGAAATTTGGAGGAAAAAAAAAAACACAAAAACAAAAACAAAGAAGAGAACCAAACCGAGACAAAGAAAAGAAAAGCAAAGGGAAACCAATCAAAGTTCACATTACAAATTAATTAGAAGAAGAAGAAGAAGAAGAAGAGGAAAATATCACTTAAATTAACAAAAAAATTAGGTAAGTATATGTTTAATTTATTTGTACATAGGTATATTATATAGTATATGCATGTATATACTAAGTATTTGTAATATATTACATGTACATATATATATGCATGAGTAGACAAATATATATGTATCTCTTATGTGTGTATAAACATATGTATATATATATATATATACTATTAAGTAGAATATATGGTATATGTATATACATGTATGTATAAATAAGAATACATATAATAGGTATTTGGATATATTTATATATATGCATGTACACATAAAAATATATATGTATGTATGTATTATATATGAATGGATGATTGGTATTTAGTATTTGGTATATTATATATATACATGTATTAGGTATTCTCATATTCAGGTATTTATATAAGTATTTCTTTATGTATATATATATGTAGGTGGCGTGAGGGTATGTATGTATATATATATACATAGTATTTTATATTATCTATATGTATATGTGTGCATGTATTAAAGTGGGTATGTGTATATAAAATATAAATACATCCATATTATACTTATATGTATAACATATAGTATATAATTAAATTCAAAACAATTTCATACATAAAGTATAGTGTACATTAAATAGTATATATAATATATGATAATATTAATTTACTAAATAAAATAAGTTAATAAATATGTATATATATATAGGAAATAGGTATATATATGTATAGAAGTACCGTAAATTAAGAAAAGAGTTACTCATTAAGTAAATTAGAAAAATTAATCAAATATAGTAATAAGTATTTATATATGAATATCATAAATTACTAGAAAATAATAAATTAGAAAGAAAATTGAATTAATAAGTCTAAAATCTCAAAAAATAGATAAAAATAAGTAATTAGGGTAAAATAAGCTTAAGATAATAAAATTATCACTTATACTATTTATTAAATCATAAATGTACTAAGAAAAAGCTCAAATTAATATTTTATAAATTTTTAAATTAAAATATTAAATTTTATGGTATTTTTATATCGTTGTTCAAACTGCGAGTTATAATGTCCAAAACGGACCTCGCTACGAGAAAATATGCTTAAAAACGATCAAAATGAATTATAAGTTTATAAGGATCTGAGCTAAAATGAAAAATTTATACGCAATTTGATAAAAAACTTAAATCGACAATTTCACGTAACTAAGTGACGTAAGTAGTACAAATTATGATACTATTTTAGCTTTAAATTCTCAAACTTATAATTTTTTATATTCCTTATTCTCAAGTGATCTTGACCTTAACCCTGAGTTACCATTAGATTATTACGACTCCTGAGTCAATTATGGTTGAGTAAGTTTTTCCTAAAGATCCCATACTTACTTATGTTTGTAATTAGTGAATGTAAATTATGATTAATAATTGAATGTTGTGTGAGGCTAGATTATGCTTATGTATGATAACTATTTGTTACTAGTGAATTTACTTTAAAGTAAGATAACGTATTGATTATTGCTTAATAGATTTGTTAGGAATTGATTGTTTGTAACCTTGTTGATCATTGAATAATATGACATAATTTTACTCGACTTAAAAACGTTAACTTGAAACACGCATAATCATATATTGCATAATTAATTCCGGCCGTTACATTACACGGAGATAATGAGAGGCCATATGTGGGTTGATTATTTGATTGTTATAAATTTCGTATGGTGCACACGTACAATATGGCCTTACCTTGGCTTGTGGGATCACTAGGCATTGGAGGCGCCAACCGCTTAGCAAAGAGTCGAGTTTAGAGGCCTCTGTTTAGGGGTGAATAAGGGCTGCATGAACCTACTCACACATGTAGAACTCATTTTTGATAAAACTGAGAATAGATATACTATTACATTTTAAATATGAAACGCAGAGTTTCGTTATGAGATAAATTATAGTATGATACCCGGTTCTAACTATATCGAAGTATCTCTAACCCTAACTTCGAAGAGCATTAAATCTAAGTTGCATGCAGTACCTGGTTACCTGCATGTATTTGTTTGGCATACTAATTGACATGCATTCATTTGATTGAACATAATTGATGTATAACTTAATTTCTGTATGGTTGAGAGGATTATCTCACTCAACTACTTAGCTTATACCCTTGTAGTTTACTTTCACAAGTTGAGTTGTTCATGGAGTAGGGCCGCTACATGCCTGAGGTTAGTTGTACTTCAGGGGGTTGATATGGGAGTAAGACGTGACCGGAGCATACTCATGATAGTGTATTTAGATTATGAATCTTATTATGTAATGAAATGATATAAGTTTGAATTAAGAAGTATTATAGACTTCTTATCTATAAATTTCTATATAAATAGATTGTGTTTTATATTTATTTAATTTGTTATTATTATCATGAACTGATGTTATTTACACTTGTACAACTCTTAGTTGTTAGTTGTAGCTATAGCCTTGTGTATCGCATAAAGGGTTATCAATTATAAGGGAATTCATTCTATAATCCTTTATATGATATACGACGACTACTGCGACTGCCACGATTAGCCCCCTCGGGTCATGACAATTCATATATTGGATACTAATTACTTAAATTAGTTATCTATTCTTATGAAATACTTGGCTTAAGCTTTTTTGTTAATTGTATATGACTTTTTTTATTTAACTTTAATTTTTATGAACTTATATTCCATTTCGATTATTTTTAAGCATACTTTCTCATACAGGGTCTATTTTGGACGTTGTAACATGCAGTTTTGACTATGTTTCAATATAATTATGATTTAATAATTGTTCATATCATATATTTTTGTAATTTTCTTATTTTGGGAATATTTTACTATAATTACTTATTTTTACTTAGTTTTGAGATTTAAGACTTATTAATTCAATTTTTCCTACATTATTATTTTAATTAATTAATTAATTATTATTATTATTCTTTTCTCTTTTCGCATGGAGTTGAACTTTTTGACAAAGGTCTGCACTATGGCCCTATAAGGCATTAGTTTAGGTTCCTTCAATCTAAATTCACCCGTAACTTACTTAATAATTAAGTTTGAGTCACCTCAAACACATAAATTGTTTACCTCCACTTCTTGTGTTGACAATAAACCAAGTAATAATGCTTCATATTCAGCCTCATTATTAGTGCATCGAAAATCAAGTTTGAATGCCAATGGTACTTCATGACCCTCAAGTGATGTCAATACAATTCCAACTCCCTAACCCTGACTTCTTACTGAACCGTCAAATTGCAGTATCCATTCCCCTTCTGTTTCAACCATAAAAGAATCCTCATGAAACTCAACTAGTATAACATCCGTACTTTAGCCCTCTTATGCGTTTAGGATAGTGCTAAAAGACTAGCTAAAGCTTGTAACTTGATAGCTTTAGGAGATTGTACCATAATATCAAACTCTCCAAGGAGAAGCAACTATTTTGCTATGCATCCTGATAGGGCTAGTCGAGACAATAAGTACTTGATCGGATCAGATTGAGTCACTAAATGAATCTTGTGCACAAGAAAGTAGTGCCATAATTTCTACATGGTAAATACCAGTGTAAGACAATGTTTCTCGCAAGCTAGGTAATTGACCTCGCTCCCCTAAAGGGTTCGGCTTAAATACTATATAAGTCGCTCTTCACCTTCTACTTCTTGTACAAACAAAGCTCCAATAGATCTATCAGTAGAAGTAAGATATAAGACCAAAGGTGATAAGATTCGAGTACCAACCCCACTAAATACTAAAGCCCAACTCATCAATTCTTCGCTTGGGCCTATCATTTGGTCATTTATTTCTACTTACATTATTTAGATTTCCTTTTTATTGTATTTTTCCTAAATTACCCTCATGTTTATTTTGTATTTATAGGAATACCATTAAGGCATCCTTTTTAGTATTTTACCCCTATGTATAAATAAAGCACATGTATAAGGTTTTAGCTAGACTTGACATTTTAATAAAAATCCCTTGAGACTTTTCTGTTAGAAAACTTTCCTTTACTCACTCTTATCAATCCCTTCAGCAAGGATTATAGTGAGTAACCCTATCACTCGAATCAATACGTCACATCCGGTAAGTCTTAGGTCGTGTTAGATCTTATTGATGCATCATATCTAGCTTGATAGCTTACGGATTTGCTAAATCCCCATTTTATTTTCTTTTTTTCTTTTTGTTCATTTTGATGCCTCTCCGTGTGTACAACCCCGAAGACGCATCAAAAGTTCTCCTTTTGATAAGCATAGTCATAGTCTGCAAGGAAATTAGGATTGTCTTTATCTTCTGCATCACCTCTTTGTAGATTTGATCCCATTAAAATGAAACTCCTTTTTTCAAAATTTTATGCAACGGGTATGAAATTTCCACAAGTGCAAGCATAAACCTTCTGATGTACGAGACCTTTCCCATTAAGGTTTTCAATTCATTTAAGGAAGTGGGAGATGGCATTGATCTTATGGCTTGTACTTTTGTAGGGTCAACCTCAATTTCCTTTTAATGTACAACAAAGCCAAGAAACTTCCTTAAAGACACATCGAAAATACACTTGAGAGGGTTTGTATGAAGTTTATATAGCCAACATCGTTCGATGAACCTTTGTAGATGAACCAAAATGATTTGGTGCTCTTTTAGACTTGATAACTATGTTATCAACATAATCCTCCATACAATCATGCATCATGTCATGAAATAGAGCGATCATTGCCCTTTGATATGTAATGCCTGTGTTCTTAAGTCCAAATGGCGTGATGATATAATAAAAGTTTCCAATTGGTGTACGAAAGGCCGTGCACTCCGTATATCCTTTCACCATCTTAATTTGATTATATCTACTAAAGCCATCCATAAATGAAAATAGCTCATGAGCTGTAATTGCATTAATCAAAGTGTTAACTTTTGGTAAAGGAAAATGGTCCTTAGGCTAAACCTTGTTTAGGTCTAAGAAGTCCACACATGCTCTTATCTATCCATTTTTTTTTTTACCTTACAGGAACGATATTAGCAAGCCAGGTAGGATGTTCGATTGGCCTTATGAAACCAGCTCGTAACAATTTCTCTACCTCCTGCTTGATTTGTACTTCAATCTCAGGATGGAAATCTCTTTGTCCTTACTTTACAGGCATAGCCCTAAGAGCAATATTTAGTTTATGAACTATAAGGTTAGGATCTAACCTAGGCATCTCCCTGATTGCACCAAGTCTAATTCTTCTAGTTTCTTGACTTGAAGCTTTACTTGATCTTATAGCTATTGTGGGGCAAGTAGAACTTCTTAGACTCGTGTGGCATCTAAAGAGGATAGGCACTCTTCCTCGGATCCCTCAAACCATCATGAATGGTATATACGTCGTCGATCCTCTCTAATGAAACTTTCGATTTTCATAAATTGCTTCTTCTTTTTCCTCCCTCTACGACATCCATGCATCCTTCTCTTCTTTTGCTAATCCTCTTGGGTTTCCTCCCATATAGGTGAGGGAATACCAAACGGCTTGGCTATGGCTGTTTCCCGATTCTCAGCAAATTCATCGAAGAATCCCGATTTAGTAAAATAAAAGTCATGTTGTTCAAAAGGATTCTTTGTAGCTAGAATAAATACGTCTTTCCCATTCTAATGTCTTTTAATAGACTGATGTAATGTTGAAGGAACCATATTGTGATCGTGTAGCTACTTCCTACCTATTAATAAGTGATATTGCATAGGCGTATTGATCGCATGAAAAGTAATGGTGCTATGAATAGGACCAACTTTAAGATCATCATTAACGTATCTAACAGATTCGGTAGGGGCATAACTAAAGCCATTTATCGATATGGGTTATCTAATTAAGCATCGAATATTGATCCTTGCAGCTTTAAGTGTATTCATAAGCATTATATTCAAGGAAGAACCGTTGTCAATGAACGCTCTTTTAACCAAATAGCCACTAAGAACACCTTCTACATATAATGGATAGTTATGGTTAAGGCCTTTCACACGCACATTTGCTTTAGTGAACAAGATGATGTTTCCATCTGCCCTGGCCATTCTCTTTATGGGTTGCGCTACATTATACTCTGAATATTGACCTTCAAAGATCTACATAAGTGCAACTGCTAATGTAAGCTTAGCATTTTTCTCAAATCTTAGCAAGTTAAAGAAGTTCCTAAAGTTTGCAATCTTTAATAATGTTGTGACAAGAGGCAGATACTCATCATCATGAGCTTCATTGACTTTTCCTTACTTCTAGAAGGTTGTACATCAATTACTTCAATCATGGAAGGGTCGTGGCTGATGGCATTGACAGCTCCTCTCTGATCGTTATGGGTTGGAAGCAATTATTTCTGACATCATTGTTATCTATAATCAACTCTCCATGTGCAATTGGTTCATTGAATATTCTCTTTAGAGTGAAACAATCCTTAGTTGGATGATTGACAGTCCGGTGAAATATGCAATACTTAAGATTACTCTTCTCCTCATTTGTAGGGAGACATTCAACCCTTGGGTGCTTAAGATTTCCATCGTACAACCATTGATCGAACATCTGATGTACCTTAGCCATTGGACAAGGATATGTTGATGTAGGCCTGGAGTTGTAAGACTTATCATTGCTAGGTTTCTTTATTTCTTTTTGCGACTCGCCTTGGGCAGCATTTACAGACGAGGTACACTTATTGAACCTTCTAGCTTCATTCATTTGCCAAGCCATTGAATTGTTAGTCCTTCATGCATTCTTGACCAATGCAACAAAAGAAGCCAACAATAGGTTCTTGAGATAGACTGCGTATTCAGGGAGCATCTCTTGAATACAAATCTTAAATAGTTCTCTCTCATCACAAACATCTTGTATATTTAAAGAGTATTCTCTAAACCGTTCAATATAATCCATGAGATCCTCTTTAGACCTTTGACAAATTCATCCCATGTCGATAAGAGTCACTCTTTCTTCAGTAAAAAAGAAGTTTTGAAGAAACATCCTACACATTCTACCCCAAGAATCGACTGAGCTTGGTAGAAGATTGACATACTAAGTATATGCTTTTTCTGTAAGTAATTTTGAGAATTCCTTCAACTTCAGATTGTCATCTAAGCCGTAGACCTCTAGGGTCTTAATGAATTTCAATTAATGTTCCTTAGCACTCCCCTTCTTCCCATTAAACAACATGAACTTTGGACTTACGTAGTCCTTTAGATATGGCTTGATAGTGATGTATGAAATATATGGGAGCTTCAATTCCAAGATGGCTAACATAGATTTTTCTTGTATCTCTCTCATGTACACATCCAAATCCTCTTTAGTCACAAATGAAGCCCTCTGAGTAGATGTTTTTGTCCTTATTACCCTTACTAGAGCATGGTTGGTGAAGTTCATAGGAACAAAATTCACCAGAGCTAAATTCATAGGGGTAAGGTGCACGGACTCAACAATCGTAACATGTAGAGTAACACATGAAGATGATCAATCTCGTATATGATTTCCTTAATTTACCAATTCAGGCAAGGTCTGCTTTGTACAGACATGTTCCATTACAAGAGGCATCTTACTCACTAGGAATTGAGTGATTAAGTGGGTGGGAAGTTAGTGTAACATATTGTTGCATCACATTAGGGGGGCCTACAGTAGTTGCCCCTTGTTACGCAGTAGGGAAGGCAATCAAAACAGATACACACTTTGCCCTAAGCTCATTCAGACTCTAATTAGTTTGTTATAGCTCTCATGCTAGTTGCACATTGTTGGAGACAACTTCTTGGGTGCCGTCTCCTTGATTCATACCTCCCAATGGATGTGGATTCTGATTATTAATAACAATAGTACCATCTTGTTCTTAATCAATAGTATCGGTAAGATCAATAGATCTTCTTCGCAAAGGTACCATGACATGAATGTCAAATCTTTCCTCCCTAGTGGAGTTGACAAGAAATGTAGGGGGTTTGATACAAGGAGAGGTCATGTACATGTTGCGTGTTAAATTACGCTACATGTGACTAAAGAAATGACTTAACTTACACGTGTGGGATGATCAAGTGAGGTAAGATAGGGAGGAGGAGTAGGAATGGCATCAAACTTCATAATAGGTGAAGAATAGGGTGGTATTCTTAAGGTGTTTTCATGTTTTGATCTTTGAGACAGAATTCCAGCATAATAACGACGTTCATAGAAATTTGTCTCCCGTTCAAATGAAGAAATGAAGGGATATTTATAAAGGATGGTAGGTGAATTCAATCAGTTGGATCGTAATGTTGATCAATGACTAGTATTAGAGCCTTTTATTAATGGATATCAAGTGGGCTTTTTCATGGGTTTAAGCCCAAAAAGAAGCTTTATTATCTTTTAGTGTGAGCTAAACTAAGAAAAATCGGATCAGATGAACCGATCCAATAGACCCTACTCTAAGCTCACCATGCTAAGTCTCCTTTGATCATCCCAAATTTCATAGGCTTGACTCTACAGGCCTCGTTACTTTAGCCTAAAAAGTTAAATCCATATCATTATTGGGCTTGAAGCGCATGAATAAGATTTAGCCCTCTACAAATGTAAACTCCATAACTTAGCTAATTATGTAAGTTCTCCTTCTCCTATCTCTCTCTCTCTTATATGAAGATTATTGCTTCAAATAGAATGTTTTTATTATTGCCATCATTTTAGTACTATTTTCTTTTAGGTTTTGCAATTTATTATAGTTTAAGATTATGTTTTCTACCTTTTATGTTTGTGTGTGGTTATGGTACTATTACTAGTATTACAAAACAATAAATTTTTCTTAGTAACATGATTGTATATTAAATTAGAAACCTAATAAAGGATATATTTAAATCACTAAATCCCCTTAAAAATTTGTAAGTCATATTCCCACTTTGATAAAAGAGAATAACTTTAATCTGGGTATTAATCCTTCACTTTCTTAGAATTATGTGTATGTTTTTGAGTCTTTTTTAATTCTAGTTTTGTTTTGTATTGTTCTTTTTTTTTTGGCATCTTTCTAAACACACTTATTCCAAAAGGTAGTACTTCTATTAATGAAAAAATTAGGGTTTAATTATTTTGGTTGTGATGGGTTAGGTTTTAGATAAGCAGAAAGCAAGTGTAATGATAGAACGCTTTTCTCAAAGCATCAAGCTTTCAGTTATCACAATTTCTTGGTAAGTTATTAATTTTCTTTTTTCTTTTTGTCCTTTTACTTATCAAATGAAAAGATATTGTTATGTAATTGAAATTTGATGATATGACCTTTTATATTTGATAGATGATTAATTTTAGTTGGATGCTTCTTTTTAGCTATGTAAAGGTTATATAACTTAATATTGTTTTATATTTGTATATTGGAAGGAATTATGGTATATGTAATCAACCAATCTTTAACTTTTGTTATAAATTCCATGGATATGTTCGTATTTACATTTAAGAACTCTATATAAATAATATTCAAGGTTTACTTGTGCCTTTCCATTTCCTTTTTAACCCTTAAGAATAAAGATTTTATTTTTATTGAGAGATATATTCTTGTTGTGTAATGGTTAAACTAGTTTTATTTCAAGAATTGAAGTTAGATGTCTTCAACCTAATCTTATAGAATTGATTATATCAAAGGGTTCTATGCTTATATTGAAAGTTTTAATTACACTTTTATATAACTGATGTATATAGAATAAGGAATATAAAAATTTAACATTAATCTTATTTTAAAACAAAAGAATATAAAAGCTATTCATTTTGCAGTTGGATATGGACCATATATTTCTCTTCAAAGTAAAAACTTAATTTAATTAATGCATCTACTCTTTAAAATTATAAAAAAAAAAATCTTTTTTATGGGTTTAGCTAATACACATTTATAATGTTTATAAGAGTCGAAGAAAAGTATAAAACCTTATGAATAGTTCGGATAAATGAAGATAATGTTAGAGAGATGAAAACAATAATACTTTTTTTTATGTAATTACCTTTAGTGAAATATTTTATGTACATAGTTTACATTTATTGTTGATTTTTCTTTCTCATGTTTATGTTCATAAACATTTTTGTTATTTAAATTATTATATTTATGATTGGTTATCTATGTATTTTTTGTTAAACTTCTTAAGAGAGACATGGGTCAGATTTTTATAATTCTAATACCCATTATCCATGACCACTTCAAGACTTTATTTAATTGATTTCAAAGAAGATAATTTTCTACTAACATTAATTCCTATATTCAATTGGAAAAAAGAGTTAAATAAATGTTAATTTAAATTATTTATTAAATGTGAATATTTTATTAGTACATGTGACAAAGAAAAACATTGCATAGAATAATTAAATATTACATTTAATATTCAAAGGTATTTCTAAAAAAAAAAAATTAATGTTACTTCTATATTCATAAAATCGTTATATTTACTTGAAAATTCCGTTGCATTATAAAAAAAAAAGTTGTTGCATTTATATTTTTATCTCTATAATATCTAATGAATTAAGCGTCTTATTCGTTGCTTAATAATTTATGCAATATGGACTTATAGCAACAGCCCTTTTTTTGTTGCCTTAGCCTATATGCAACAAAATTATAGGTAAATGTAAAGTCTTTTTGATGTAGTGAATAGAATATAGAGACTAATGCCAACAAGCTTTCAAAATGTCAACAAACATACACACCAATCAATAACACTTATCTACTTCATCAATATTATCCGTTTGTCTACCTATGGGTGATTCCGAGGACATCTCCCTACTTATCTCCTTGCTTCAGCATCCCTTCAATCTTTTAAGCACAAGCTCGCTTCCAAGATTGAGTCCAAGGCAATGAGGGTTGAGGACTCGCCTATCCAAGTTGCATGCCAACTAAAATGAGATCACTGAAGTTAGAGGTGCCAAAATATCTATGCTACTAGGGATAAGACTGACATCATATGGGATTTCAATGGCCACCATTGTAAACCCCACTAATTTGGCTATTTAAGAGAAGGATTGAATCTTAATATTGTAGATGACTTGAAGAGTCATTAAAGCCGAGCAAGATAAAAAAATTTAATAAATCATAAATCTAAATATATTATAAGTAGTAAAAACTTTAGAAATTGATCAAAACCCTACATCGTATACTAAAACCCTAAAACTGACTTACACGTCATTAACCAAAATTGAACCCAAATTTGATCAAAACCTTAAAATTATAAATATAAACCTATAAAATAATTAAATATTACTAAATAGTGATAAAATCATAGTCAAATATAATTTTCAACTAAATCACCTATTCGCACGAAATTTTAACGAAATCGCCACAATAACTTGTAAAAATTATAATTGTAACGGGTACCAATTAAATTGATAAAATTTCATAAAAATTTGAAAATTAATTTACGAGGAGAATCATTATAATTTATAAGAAAAATTACGTATATTTGTTAATAATTTTCATTTTCCTTCTATTCTATTTCCAATTTATCTCTTTTTCTTCTTTCCATTTCCACTTCGATGCTCACATCCTGCACAAAACGTGGAAAAAAATCAGTAAATAAAATATCAAACAGCAACCTATGTGATGGATTTCAAGTGACAAGTGTTACTTAACTAAATAAGCAAAAATATTGCAATAATTACTTAAGATTTAGCTTATAATCTAAACTAATATACATGTGAAATAAAAGGAAAAAAAAAAGAAACAAAATCTAGAAGCAAACGTGAAAGAAAGAAAAGAAGAAAAGGAAGAAGGAAGGAAAGAAGAAGAAAGAAATTCAAAGAAATAGGTAAGTATTTATTTTTATATAGATGTATATTAAATAGTATATACATTAAGTATTTGTATAGTACTTTTGTACATATAACATAACTAATATAAGTCTATGTGCATAAATACTTAGAGTTAATTAAATATGTATATATAAGGTTATGGATTTATACATGTATGTACATAGGTATATTATATGGGAGAGTATGTATTATGTATTTTCTTTTTTAGTATACATATTATTAGTATTACGTATTTATATTAAATAACTAAGTATATCTATATATATGTGTGTACCGTGTGCTATATATATATATGTATATCCATGTATAATTACTTTAGTATGAATATATATATAATCGTATAGTATATATATAGATATAAGTAGTATACCGAATATGTATTAGAATATATAATATATTTACTAAAATTGTAAATATGTAAGGTATATATATATATATAGAAATATAAGACCATGATTAAGGATTTGTATAAAAAAATAAAATTATAACATATATTATAAGTATATATATATATATATAAACCGTAAAATATATATAATGGGAAAATGAAAAATAATAAAAAAAATAAAAAGTAATAAAGGAAATAATAACAATAATAATCATAACAAAGTTAAAAATCTCAAAAATAGAAAAATATACTTAAAATGATAAAAATATCGAATATATGATTTCAATAATTATTAAATCATAAACATGTTAAGAAAAAGCTCAAATTAATATTTTATAATTTTTAAACTTAAATAATAATTTTAGTGATATTTTTATATCACAATTTAAATTATGAGTCACTACGTCCAAAATGGACATCACTATGAAAACGTGCGTTTGAAAACGATAAAAAACGACTATAAGTTCGTAAATATCGAAATTAGAATGAAAAAGTTACAAAATACATAAAAGAAATCTCATAACTTACGAATATGAGAAAATAGTTATTATTAACCCCATTAGGTATGATAAACCCTATAAATATAAGACTTGGGCTATATTAGAGAACTAGATAAACTACAGTAGACTTTTAGTTAACTAAAGAGTCTGACTTCTCAGAATACTTATAAGTTTTACTATTTTGATTTAGGCATTCCATATCGAGTTCTAGAAGCCCTAAAGGTTTGGAGAATGAGCAATAATCCAGGTGATTGAGTTGTAATGACCTGCTATTTGCTTGTGCGTATTACTTGTATAATGTTTTGCTGCTTAGTGTTGCTTGTATGTTTGAATGACTAGTCTACTTGTATGCCATCATTTGAATGATCATTTTTTTTAAATTAATAAATATAAATATTTGACCTAAATAACTGGTTTTATTCATCGCATGTCTATGACCCAGTAAATGTATGGATGGAGAGTGTTAGCTTTGCAAAATGTTGAAAATGGTATTTTGGAAAAAGTTTTCCTAATTTTAAACGTATTTTGTATGATTTTGATAAGGGCCGCAGTGCCAGAAATGATATTTTATCGTTAAGATAAAGTTAGCATAGATTTTCCACTTGATAGCTAGAGGACTTACTTTATTATGCCTGTAAGGCCTTGGTTAATTTTGGCTTGCAAGATAGACTTGCAAATTTGGTTAATTTTGGCTTGCAAGATGGACTCGCAAGTTATGCCCGAGGGGCCTTGGAGGGTGGATAGTCCTAGAATAAAATCCCCCTATTTGAATTGAAGTCTTTTCTCAATTAGGGTAATAGTCGAGTGCAGCCTAGGGGGTGAGGCCCCTAGGTAACCTCATGCGGGTAAGCTGAGGTGTCCTATGCGGGTAAGTACAGGGGATATTCAAAGTGTAGATGATGTAATTCTACACCTTCCATAGTTTCGGACTCTTATAGATGTGTTGCTTGCATTCATTTTGTATTTAGATACCTTACTTACATGTGTAATAATAATGTGTGATAACTTGCTTGAATGGTGGTGGTGGGGAACGACCTTACTGAGCTATTATGTGCTCACTCCCTCATAGTTTCTCTTATAGGTTTACTTACATTGGGATTGGGATAAGTCTTGAGTGCCAAGTGTAAGATAAAGATATGTATCTTATTATTAGAAAATAGTTGAGTACTCTTTAGATGATACATAAACAACCTTTGTTGATAATTTAATTTTTCTTGTATTTCTTTTGTAATATTGGTATATCCTATCTTATTATTTGGTAGGATATACCGATTCTCTACGGTTTTGAGGAATTGTAGAATATCGGACACCGATAGTTATTTATATTTGTATTTTACAGTAAATTATTTACTGTAAAATCAGTAACCTTAATGATTAATCATTTAGAGTCTTGCAATCTCTAATTTGCAAAGCAATTTTTATATCATAAGTGCACACATATTATGAAAATTTTAGGTAATCCTATTAGGCTCCCTATAAGGTCATGACAACCATACCAATAGATCTCCTTCCAAGATGTCGCAGCTTTAGTTTCTATAGGTGATCTATTTGCTCTTCTTAGAAGCTGAAGCATGTGAACCCTTCAATTGACTATTAATCTAAGATGTTAAGGCAATAGCTGCATTATAGCCTTTTGAAACAAGAATAAGGCTCTTAGCAAATTCTAAGCTTCATTCATGGCATCTTTTATGCCAATGTTTCTATAAAATTTCTAATGGAGATTAAGAGCACCATAAAACTTGTAGCATAGATCTAGATACACTACAACATAAAAATAAAAAATAAAAAAATAAAAATAAAAAAGGGAGAGAAAGGGGGGAAATCAAGTCTTCAATTTGGCTTTCATAGCTTCAAGATGGAGAAGAGCTTGGGTTCTTTAATAAAATTCGCTTGTATGTGCTTTTTTGTTTGCAAGGTATGGAAGTATAGTGTTACACATAGAATAATAGTAGATGGACAATTTCTTTGTTAATCTTATGAGGTAAAGAGAATATTGCACATATCCTTAGCTTCTCTCCAATTTGCAAAGTACATTTAGCCAAGTAAGTTCATGGGAGTAAGACTGATGGATGTGAAAGTTGTAGGACGAGGCCATGGCCTTCTTAACCTTTACTAATTCCATAAAATATGTTATTAATTTAAATTTAGTTTCAATTAAATATTTAAAATTATGAATATAGTATTAATAATCAACTAAGGTAACCTTAAAGACCTTTTCCAGCATTTTGTCTGTAGACTTCCATATAGTTAGGCAATCATAAGATAAGATTTCTAGCTTGTAGTTCCCATACAAGCAACAATCTATGTATTCATTCCATTTTCACATAGAATGATGTATAAAATCAACCGCAAACTGGATCTTACCAAAATGATCTGCTATACCACTATTACATCTCGATTTAGTACGGAATGCACCATTACACATAAATATATGTTTATTTAAAAGAAAATTATTTATAACAAAAGAGCACTCTAACGGAGTTTAGCCTCACACCTGTTTATACAAAAGAGTACATCCTTCAAACATAACTATACCTAAAACATAGTACTTTTTTTAATTACATATGTACAAACTCTTTTTGATACTATGATCAAAATATAGCAAAGCTCCTTCAAAGTAGCTGACTCTGTCTTATGCGATCTCAAAAGTCTTTCCCTAGTTTTTGGCGATGCCCAATCAGTTCTCTTTATAACCTGATGATATAGAAGTATCTCCTTAGTTCTCCATAAGCTAAGTGAGAATAGAACAAGCATAACTATAACGACTCGAGGGGACTAGTCATGGTAGTCGCCATATACCATATAAAGGATTGCAGATTGAATTCCCTTACAATCGATAACCCTTTTATATGATACATAAGGCTACAACTACTACTAACTACCAAGCGTGCGCAAGCTTAATCAATATCATTTCATGATAAATAATAAAATTATAAAACATAATACATGGTCTATTTGTATAAAAGTTTACAACTACAAAGTCTGAAACATGTCTGAAGTTCAACTAGTATAATAATTACATATTCAGATCTATAGTTTATCAGAAGTACTCTCTGATCTCATCTAGCTCCCACACTGACCCCCTACAGAAAAATAACCTTGGGCATGCAATGGCCCGACTCCACAAAAAGGTTGGCCTGCGAGAGAAGACTACAATAGTTAAGTTCAACCAAATGAATGCATGATAAACAATATGCCAAACAAATACATGCAGGTGACCAAGTACTACATGTAACTCAAATTTAACTCCCATTGAAGTCAGGGTTGGAGATTCACCAGTACAGTTAGATCTGGGTATCATATTAGAACTTATTTTATAACGAAATTCCTCATTTTAAAACGAGTTCTACATATGATTGTAAGTAAGTTCATGCAGCCCTCACTTACCCCTAAACGAAGGCTTTTGGATTCGACTCATAGCTAGGCAGTTGGCGCCTCCAACGCTTAGTCAACCCGTAGGCTAAGGTAAGATCATATCGCATGTATACACTGTACGAAATCTATCATAATCAATAATCAACCCACGTATGGCCTCTCTCTACTTTCGTGTAATGTGACTCTCAGAATTAGTTATGCAGTACATGATATATGCATGATCTGAGTTAAATTTTTCTAGTCGAATAAAATTAAGTCTTATTTATTCAATGATCATTCCAAGTCACAAACAATTAATTCTTAGTGAATCTACTATGCAACAATCATTACATTACTGAAGTTTAAAGTAAATTCACCATCATCAACAATTATCATGCACAAGCATAACCCAACCCCATACACATTCATTTATAAATCATAACTTATATTCACTAACTATAAACACAAACAAGTATGGAATCATTAAGAAAAACTCATTCAGTCATGGCTAACTCAGGGGTCGTGGTAGTTTGGTGACAACTCAGGGTCTATATTGAAATCACTTGAGAATAATTAAAATTTTGTAAGTTTAGGATTTTAACGCTAACTATTGTTATAATTTATAAGGTCTACTTCACTTAGTTACATGAAATTATCAATTTGAGCTTTTTATCGAATCACGTGTAACTTTTTCGTTTTAGCTCGGATCATTATGAACTTATAATCTATTTAGATCGTTTTCGAGTGTATTTTCTTGTAACAAGATCCGTTTTGGACGTTATGACTTATAGTTTAAATTGTGTTATAAAAATATCACAAAAATTACTATTTAAGTTTAAAAATTATAAAATATTATTTTTCACTTTTTCTTAATAAATTTATGATTTAATAATTATTTAAACCATATATTTGATATTTTTATTATTTTGAGCATATTTTTCCTATTTTTGAGATTTTAGCTTTATTATGATTATTATTATCATTATTGCCATTATTGTTTTTATTGTTTCTTATTTTCTTATTATTTATATATTTCACGATTTATACATATATAATACATATACTTATAATATATTTTATAATTTTATCTTATTTGAAAAATCTTTAATTACGGTAATATATATATATATATATACATGTACCTATTCCTTATATAATTATAAATTTATTTGAGTATCTAGATATTATTATATATATTTTTTCGGTATACTACATATATACTAAATGTTATATGCCTTATGTATATATATATATATATATATATATTTAGTGAAAATAAACATACTCTTATGTGGACATTCATGTATTCATGTATTTGTAACATATACTCATATAATTCCGAATACATAGATATAAACAAATAATATACAATTACCTATTCATGTATTATATATTCAGTATATATATATATATATTTACATAGTATTTGTTATAAAATATGTATATTATATATTATACATATATTTTATGATATATGCGGTATACTGCAATATATACTCTATGTTTATACATATATATATATATGTCCTATATACATATATTATTACTTATGGAAATATATTACTACATATATATATACTATACATTACATATATATATATATACGAAACTAATTATACATGTATACATAACTATTTTTACATTTCACGGTTACACACACACACACAAACATATATATATATATATACTATAGTTATTTAATAAAAATACTTAGTACTAATCATATGTATTCTTAAAAAAAATGCATAATACATACTCTTCCATATAATATACCTATGTACATACATGTATACATACATAGCTTAATACATACATATATAATTCAATTTATGCATTTATGCACATATACATGTGATAGTAGTGTTATATTAAAAAAAGTACCATACAAATAATATATTTATACATGTATATACTATACAATATACATCTATACTACTAAAATACTTTTACTTACCTATTATGTTTAGTTTTTTCTTCCTCTTTTCTTCTCATTTTCTTCTTCTTTTTCTTCCTTCTTTTCCTTACGTTCTTACTTCCAAGATTTTTCTTCTTCTTTTGTTTTCGATAGCTTTTATTTTTCTAGATTTTCTTCTTCTTCTCTCTTTTTTTTTAATCACGTTTTAGCCAATTTAAGGAGAGTAAGATAGATAAAAAAAAAATCTTATCTAATGCTTTAATTAATGAAGATGGGACAAAGTTATCATGTCTAATTTTTGTCTCATTTGTAATTTCAACACTTGACGCTTTATTTCTTCACGTGGGCTGCTGATTTGCTTTCTATTTCTAGAATGTGGCAATTAGGGAAAAAGAAGAAAAGAAAGAAAAGAGAAAAAGAAAAAGAAAGAGAAGGAAAATAAAAATTAATAATAAATATATATAATTTTTTGAAACATATAACTTATAACAGTACTCATTGTAAATTAATTTATAAATTTTTGTGAAAATTTATCAATTTAATTGGTACCTGTTACAATTATAATTTTTACAAGTTATTATAACGATTTCATTAAAATTTCATGCGAATAGGTGATTTAGTTAAAAGTTGCAATCGACTATAATTATATCACTATTGAGTAATATTTAACTATTTTATAGGTTTATATTTATAATTTTAGGGTTTCGAACAAATTTGGGATCAATTTTGATTAACGGTGTATAAGTCAGTTTTAAGATTTTAGTACGCGATTTAGGGTTTCAATCAATTCCTAGGGTTTTGTTATCAGTGTTATATTTAATTTATTAAATTTCATAATCTTTTATTGTTACTAGCCTTATCGACTTATTGTACAGTTTTGGACACTCGAACTTGAATTAGGGTTCAACTACTAATTTCCTAGGGTTTACAACAACACATGTTTACAAATATCATATCATAAGATATTCAATTTCAAATCAAGACAAGCTGTCTATGCAGGAAATGTGTGCCATGCTCATGCAGGTAATGTGTATATCCTATACTCTTCCAATTTACTCATCCAGTTAGTCAACATATCCTAGCATCTAGATATAATGTTTAGGAACCTAAAGGCAATAAGGAGTTGCTTAGATTAAGACCTCCAAAACTCAGCAAAATAGAAACCACTTGCTGTGGTTTAGAAATCCAACATATAGTTGGCGTAATTGAAACCACATGAAGTGATTAGAATTGATTGAGCAATGCAAATCTATATACTCAAAACCTAGCTTAGCAATATTCAAGCTTTTGAAAACTTGATCCATATGTCCTTTTGTGCCATTTCATGAATTTAGCAAGCAACACAATAACCTAGTATTAGACACAAATTTCAAGTTCCATGTCATAGACAATCCAATTAACCTAGATCCAGTTTTGTATATAAACTTTATAATTCCTCTATTCATATAGGGTTTACTTAGGTGAACACCTTGAATGATTGATCAATTTCCAAGCTTTCTAAGCAAAATATGCATTAATAAATCAGTCATACATGAGAAAACACTTCATTCAGTTAATGCACATTCCACAAACCCATGTATTCAATTAATGCAACACATCATCACAATTTACGATACAACTTGACTCTAAGTCAAGTAGACTTGAGTCTACTTGCACGAAAATAAAAATATCCACTTACTTAGCTTTCTAGCCTATTGTTCCTAAAAGCCTCTAATAAGGTTATAGATCCGGTATTTGATATAAATTAGAGTAGAAATTAAAATATAATACTTAGATGATACCTACCTAATATATTAAACTTACCTTCTTTAATTTATCCAAATACAATCATTGATACTCATTATATAATATAATTATAATTTAACTTTACATTTGAAATTTATATAAAATCGATTTCTAATATTATTTAAGAAGTTTCTACCCTTTTCAAAGAAGTTTTACTTTAGAAACTTCTACTTTTTACTAAAAATTATATATACTTAAATTTTACATAAGTAATGATGTTAGATTTTTAAAAATATAAAGTTCAATTTTAATTATTCTAATAATTATACTTGTAAACCCTTACCTTTAGGATTTTACCATAGATCCACTTATTTTAAGACTCAATGCTTATAATATACAAGTCCTATAGCTATCAATATTCTAAGTTCAAAACTTGAAAAAAGAAATTTATAAAATTGTATGGATAAATACTTCATTTAGGAAGATAATGAGATTATAGATATAACTTTTTTTATAACTATTAAATATTACTTAAAAGAAACAATACTTAGAATTTTGAAATGGGATTACTTGAAAATATCAGACATCGGAAAATTAAATTATCTAATCCTTTTCTTCTTCTTCTTCATCTTTTCCTTTCTTTCTTCTTCTTCTTTTTTTTTCTTTTATTTTCTCTCTCTCTCTCTCTCTCTTTCTCTTCTTCTCTTTATCTCTTTTTCCCTTTCTTTGATTATAACGTCCAATTCCTATCCGTATGGCTTAAACCATATTTGTAGGCAAATGATTTAACTGCCTTAATCATAAGTACTTTGTCATCTTTTTTATTTTTTGTTCCTTTTTCCTTGAAGTTATTTTGGTAGATTTATTGTATTTTATTTAATATTTATTCTAATTTCCAAAATATTCAAAGAATATTCCCACTTTTCACTCAGCATTTCTAGTAAGGAGTAATTCATAGCAATAATTTGCTTCTCTCCATATATTGTTATTTCAAGTAAGTTTTAAAGTAACTATTAATAATTTAATATATAAATAAGTTTTATTAATTATTTGGAATTTATTCATATACATCGTATATGAAATTTTACTCACTAATATCAAATATGAAGATTATGTAGTTGATTCTAAAAGATTTATCATAAGTTGTATTTAAAATTATGAAACTTTATACATAGTGATGAAACCTAATAATGTCACAACCTAAGAAGGCTAGTTGTGGCAATCACCGTACACCATACAAAAGATTATAGATTGAATTTCCTTACAATCGACTACCATTTTATATGATATATAAGGCTACAGCTATAATTAACAACTAAGAGTGCACAAGTATAAGTAATATCATTTTATGATAATAATAATAAAAAATAGAAACATAACACATAATCTATTTATGTAAGAATTTATAGATAAAAAATCTAAAGCATTTTTTAAGTCAAACTAGTATCATTCAATTACATAATCAGCTCTATAAGCTATCATAAGTACACTCTGATCACATCCTGCTCCCACATTGACCCCGTAATGAACACTAACCTTGGGCATGCAACGGCCCAACTCTACGAATAACTTGGCCTACAAAGGAGGACTACAAGGGTATAAGCTAACTAGTTTAGTGAGATAATCTCCTCAATCATACAACAATCAAGTCATATAATAATTAAGTTCAATCAAATGAATACATGTCAGTCAGTATGCTAAACAAATACATACAGGTGACCAAGTACTGCATACAACTCAGATTTAATGCTCTTCGAAGTCAGGGTTAGAGATACATCGGCATAATCAAATCTGAGTATCATACTAAAACTTATTTCATAACTCCGTATTTCGTATTTAAAATGTAATGGTATATCCATTATCAGTTTTATTAAAAATGAGTTCTACATATGATTGTAAGTAGGTTCACGCAGCTCTCATTCACTCCTAAACGAAGGCCTCTAGACTCGACCCTTAGCCAAGTGGTTGGCACCTCCAACACTTAGTAATCCTGCGGGCCAGGGTAAGGTCATATTGCACATGTACACCGTACGAAATCTATAACAATCAAATAATCAACCCATGTATGGCCTGTCGCTACCTCCATGTAATGTGACTGATAGAATTAGTTATACGGTACATGATTATGCGTGTTTCAAGTTAACTTTTTCTAGTTAAGTAAAATTAGGTCTTATTATTCAATGATCATTCAAAATCACAAACAATTAATTCCTAGTGAATCTACTATGCAACAATCAATACATTATTGTAATTTAAAGTGAATTTACCATTAGCAACCAATTATCATACATAAGCATAACCTAACCTCATACAACATTTATTTATCAATCATAACTTGTATTTACTAACCACAAACACAAACAAGTATGAAATCATTAGGAAAACTCACTCAACCATAGTCAACTCAAGGGTATTAATAATCTGGTAGCAGCTCAAGGTCAATGTCAAGATTACCTGAGAATAATAAAAATTTATAAGTTTAAGAATTTAAAGCTAAACTAGTATCGTAATTTGTAAAGTTTACTTTACCTAGTTATGCGGAATTGTCGATTTAAGCTTTTTATCAAATTGTGTATAACTTTTTCATTTTAGCTCGGATTGTTATGAACCTAAAGTCTATTTTGATCGTTTTTTAGCGTATTTTCTTATAGCGAGGTCCGTTTTGGACGTTATGACTTGCAGTTTAAATTGTAATATAAAAATATCACAAATTTTATTATTTTCATTTAAAAAATTATAAAATATTAATTTTAGCTTTTTCTTAATATATTTATGATTTAATAATTATTTAAATCTTATAATTGATAATTTTATTATTTAAGCATATTTTACCTTAAATACTCATTTTTACTTATTTTTTAGATTTTAGACTTATTAAAATTATTATTATTATTATCACTGGTATTTTTATTATTTATTATTTTCTTATTATTCATTTGTATTTTACAATATACATATATATATATGTACTTATACTATATTTGATTAATTTTGTAATTTAATTTAATTAGAAATTCCTAATTTATGGTAATATATATATACCTACTCCTTACATATTTATAAATTTATTTTATTTAGTAAATATTATTATATCATATATATTACTTAATATTCGATATACTACATATATACTATATGTTATACATATACTATATATTATACATATATTCGCGCCACATACATGTATACCTATATGTATATAAAATATAGTTTACATGTTTACATAAATATATAAATACCAAATACATATATATATAATATACGAATACTTATACTTATATCTATACATACGAAATAAAGATTGTACACATATATATATATATCCTTAGCCAATTTCATGTGTATAACTATATATATATATATATATTTATTTATTTATTTTGTAAAAAATACTTAATACATACTATATGTAGTCTTATGGATACATACATACCATATATTTTACCTATATACATACATGTCTACATACATATCTTTATACATACATATATATATATATCTTAAATTATCTACTTATGCATACATACCTATACATATAATGAATTATTTAGTAAAATACAAAAATACTTAATCTATATACATGTACATACCATCTAATATACATATATACAACCCAAAATAATTATACTTACCTAATTATCTTAAATTTTCTTCTTCTTTTCCTCCTTCTTCTTCTTCCTATTTCTCTACTTGTTCTTCTCGGTTTGGCTTTTCTTTGTTTTGTTCTTCTTTTTTTTTTTTCCTTCTTTTGTGTCTTCAGTTTTGTTAACTTCCAGAATTTTTTTTCCTTAAATTCAAACGTATGCAGCAGCCAAAAGAAATACAAAAAAAAAGATACAATCTAATCTAATCGCTACATTAATGAAGATAGGATAATGTGATCATTTCTAAATTTTTCTTTAATTATAAAAGCAACACTTGGTGTTTGGATTTTATCATGTGGGTTGCTTGGTTCTAATTGATTTTTCTATTTTTTGTTTTTGTTTCCAGGACATGGCAACTTTAGGATATTGGAAGAAGGAAGAAAAAAAAAGAAAAAGAAAGAACGAAAAAAGGAAGAAAATAGAAATTAAAAATAAATATATGTAACTTTTCCAAACATAAAAATTATGACAATACTCATCATAAATTAAATTTGGAATTTTGTAGAAATTTATCAATTTAATTGGTACCTGTTATGATTATAACTTTTACAAGTTATTTTCACAATTTTGTTAAAATTTTACGCGATTACGCGATTTAATCTATAATTGCAATCGACTATAATTATATCGCTATTGAGTGCTATTTAACTATTTTGTAGGCTTAAAGTTATATTTTTAAGGTTTCGATCAAATTCTAAGGTTTTTATTATTGGTGTTGTATTCGGTTTATTAAGTTTCATAATCTTTTATTGTTACTAGCTTTATCGACTCATTACACAATTTAGGACACTCGGACTTAAATTAAGATTTAGACTATCGATTTTCTAAGATTTATAAATAAACTTAATAATTCTAAGAAAATTGTATATAAATGAGCTTAATTTGAGATATTGAAACTGTACGGTTACTTTTTTAAAAATTTTATTATGTAGTTATGCAAGATTAACTTAATTCAAAAAATGTTGTTATAAATTATAATTTCTAAAGTATGTCTTAAGCCCCAAACTTTTCGATTAATTTCTTATTAATTTATATAATTGCATATCTAAGTCTAGGTATTATTCAAACATTTGCACACTTATGAATGCTTTCAATCAATCCAATGAAGAGGAGATATCTTACCAATTAGGTATCATTTCCAAATGATTCCACATGACAATATGATCTTATTAAGTGCTAAATAAATATACATTACCAATTTTTTTTAAATCATCATTTATTGTTGTTATGGGTTGTTACACTATATTTATCCACCATACATTGTATTTAAAGCATCACTTAATAATAATTTGTTAATTATATAGCTAATATAGGTTTATTATATATATAAATATTTATGGTTTTATTAATTTATAGATATGTATTTTATTATAGTAAATGAATATAAATTACTTTTATAAATTATCTTGTATCACTAGTAAAATTAGTATAAATCGTTTTATACCTATTGACCTAACTTATAAATACATATTTCTATAATGGATATAAACTACTCGAAAGCTAATAGATTGAAGTTGTAGG
Organism: Lumnitzera racemosa; assembly: GCA_024138005.1. NCBI lineage: Eukaryota > Viridiplantae > Streptophyta > Magnoliopsida > Myrtales > Combretaceae > Lumnitzera > Lumnitzera racemosa. The sequence goes on along the minus strand of JAMXBC010000008.1, from coordinate 52,589,945 downwards.
GTATTACAGCTGCAAGCTTTGATGCCATCTTATACAACCAAGCTAATTATGTGACACATGTATTGGACATGGAAGAATTTTCCATCAAATATTGGGTTGAGCTACTGCTTCAATGGTCATATTGTAGTTGTATTATTTGATTAATTATCAAAATAGATGGTGAAGAGCCTTTGAATATAATACATGATTTCCAAGATATTATTTATGGTAACTGAGCTGATGTAGATTTTTTAGAAAAGCATAAAAGAGATAATTTTCTTGTACACCATCCAATAATTGTTAATCTAATGGGCTTGACATACATGTGACTATCATTTGTCCATCATTAGTGACTTCCAAGTAGCAAAAGTGAAAAAGATGCTATGTAAACCCAAAAGAAATTATCGATTCTTAAAACAACCATTGTAATGAAACAAAAACAAGTAGAATAAAGAGAAAAACTTTATTATATAGACAAGATAGGGAGATGGAATTTAATCACTTAAATGGAAGGGTAAATAATGGCTCCTTTGAGGCTTCACACTTACATTTGAAAATGGCAATAGTATCATTCCTTAAGGTTTATCACCCAACATGCTTGCATTTCGGTTATAGCTTTCTAGTTGGCTAGTTTTAAAAATCTTAATGGTTTATGGTAGGAAAGGAGATTCTAATTGTCACCATCATTTGAAAGAGATCTTCTCTGACTTCTTGTTGGTTGAATGTAAATAAGGCTCCATGATTGCTTTCATCAATTAGTTGATGATATACCTTTAGAAAGGGTGTCTGATACCCTTTTTAGTGTTTCCCCACTCTTGTGGTACAATTTTAGGTGTTAAGTAAGGTGGGTTGTGCTCGAATTTGACATCTCAAACAATGGCTTCTTGTAAGTCATACATCTCATAGCATTCTATTTAGGTGCATTAACCAAAATGTTCCATACGTTGTTAATGGGCTTTCTCCTTCTTTAGCCAAGGGCACTTATGAAGCTAATATTGGTTATTGCTTATATTTTATATTAACAAAGAACTGTCTGGAAATTCCTGGCTACAACAATTCAATTGCAAAAGCAAACCCCAAAAATTTTTGAATTTAGATAGGTGATTTGATAAGTGCTAAATCATACATATTTTATAAGTCATTTCAATAGTTTTTTATGTGGTTCTTAGGTATTTTTAGTAATTTTGATACATAATTAATTTATATTTTTATTTCTAGCTTTATTTGACTGATTTAACGAATTTGATCAAGATTTAGATGATTTGAAGATGATTATTATAAGTTTTGAAGCCTAAAGGAGAATCACACTCAAGAGTATAGATTATGAGCTAAGATCATGAGCTAAAATAAAAAGAAATTGCCTAACAAAATGTTCACACCTAAGAATAGTCAACCATGAACCTTGTTAGCTATTCTTATAAAATAGATACCATGTTATGCTTCCATATATCTTTTATTCGGCATGTATCTTTTATTTGGGAACCTAATTTAGAAATAAAGAGATATACAAGAGATATTTCAAAATGTTTTGAATATACATTAGAAATATATTTCAAGATTCCTTTATACTATAGAGAGCATATAAGCCTTGTAAATTAGGAATAAGATAGGAGAGGTTAGGTTTTGAAGACTCTATAGGTTTGTAGGTTTATCTCTTAGCCCTCTTTTGTATTTATTTTCTTACTTCTTAATTTATTTTCAATGATTTATTTTTCGTCTTTTTAGTATTTTCATATTAAATTCTAGAATTCTATGTAGAGATTCCTTTTGTTTAATTCAATTAATGATTTCTTATTATTGCAATCTAATTACGTTGAGTTTATTTTTCTTTGAACTAATATTGCTATGCATATTAATTCAATAGCATATTTCACCTTAATGATTGCAAGATCCTAGAAGGATTATAGTAAAACTATGCAATTGCTTTTTAGTTTCTTTAGATTAGGTAACCTAATAGTGGAATTGGTCAATCTAATAGTAGAATTCATATAATTTAATGTTGTATTGATATATTCTATTATAGAAGCAATTTGGGTAGAGTATAATTGAGATTAGAAGTTAGTTTAATAATTGATTTAGTTAACTCAATTAAGGAATTCCGAGGGTCTAATAACTAGAACGAGATTAAACATGGCATGGATTCTAGGAGAAATTCTATATTTGAATACTAACATCATGGGTATTTCATAATCTTTATTACTTCAATTATTTTATTAGTTATTCTATTTTATTCTTCTTTTAGATTAAATTAGTTTAATTTTGATTTAAAAATTTAATGAATCTGTGCTAAATTATTAGATGAGTTAATATTTTATTTTATTAGTATTTCAACAATTAGTCCATAAGGGATCGATTTAATATTAAGTAAATCATTTAATGTATTCCTCTAACCATTATTTTTGTTATTTATTCTTTCCTTGTTTTTTATTATTCAAGTCATTTCTACTATTGTTGATTTCTTTTTTATGACATGTCTAAGAGCAACATATGGTTTTGAAGAATGTTTGAAAAGATGGGTACACCAAATCGAGAGTTTAATTTGGTAATTGACTAAGTTAGGGTCAAAAAGACCCCTGGAAGGGCAAGGTAGCACCAAAACAAATCCTAAACCTATGGGATCAAAATAAAATTGAAAGCAAGGGAAGTTTACATTTTATTTAACTTCTGCTTTTTGGTTTTCATTTCTTTTTTTTTTTTTGAATTTGAAATAAAAAAGAAAAAATTTACTCAACCAAACTATTTTTTAAAATTTACTATCTTGAATTGAATTCTTCCATACATTATTATAAAGGTCATGACAAGTCTTTATGGAAAGTTAAAAAAGAATTAAAAAAGGAATTTTTGAGAAATTTTGACTAAAAAATAAGATGAGAGAAGCATAGATAACAATCACCGCAATGAAGTAGGGTATGATCTTCATTAGAGAATGAGTAAAAAAGAAAATGGCCTAGAGAATCACAGGTAAGGACTAAGCTCTTGATCCTCAACTACAGTCTAGACCGTAATCTTCTTTGCATTTAAAAAGTGCGTATGTTATCCCCTTTTTGTGCTTTTTTTTCCTTTGCATTCAATCATAAACAAGGTGACTTCTTAGTCTTTACAAGATATTTTATATTCCTTATTATTTTGATAAGAGATAAAAAGAGATAAAAAGAGAATTTGGAAGAAGTGCTTTGATAATTTATTTGCTAACTTAGGTTTTCCTTGATTTGATGAATTTTGTAGTTAACACAAGATCATTCCTTCTAACACTCCATGGTTAAGTGTCCCATATGGATTGTGAGAGGTTGTGATACTAGCTATAAGATCATGGTAGTGAATACTTTGTCAACATAATATTACAACTTTTGGTACAAATGGTTGATGGGCTTATTTGTATTTGTTAGCTTGGTTTATTCACTACTTTTGGCATAGGAAATTTTAAATGATATTGAAAACAACCCCTAACCAATGGGCGAATGATTTAAGTTTGGCTTCGATTTAGAAAAGTGGTCTAAGGAGGATGAAGAATGACATCAAGTGTGACTTCTAGCATACTTTTAGGATGACCTATAAGTAGTTGGTGGCTCGAATAGTACGTTGAATTGGGGGGAAGAATTAGAGCTAATTGTAATGTCGTACGACAAGAATGTTGCTTGTTTGAGGGGAGGAGATTGTGATACCTCATGGTTAAATACCCCACATGGATTGTAAGAAGTTGTGATACTATTTTATAAGACCATGATGGTGAATACCTTATTAACACAAGATTACAACTTTTAGGCCAAGTAGATAATGGGCTCATTTGTATTTGTCAGCTTAGTTTATTCACTGCTTTCACTTAGGACATTACATTCTTACTAATTTATGCTACTTTTAATGGTTATTTCATAGTTACCAGTAAGGTTAGGTAAAAAAGTTGCAAGCTGTGGATCGAACCACAACCTAAACCAAACTAAAAAGAATGGTTTTTTTCTATGAACCACTTAGTCAAGGTTTGATTCAAATATGTATAAATGTTTTGCGGTTTGGTTTAGGAAGCAAATTGAATCGAATTGAACCTTGAATCGAACCAAACCATTCAGTTGACAAATAATTTCATGCAATTATTTTGTTATTATTTTTTTTATAAATCTTTATGGATTTTATCAAGTTTTTCATATCTTCTTCTTCTTTATCTTATTTTTTTATAATTATTAAGATTAAGTTGAGTAAGTTCCATATGACATTTCACATTTAGAAATTTTCCTTTTCTAAATTATCATTTTATTATATGTTTTCAAATCAAGGGCCTCACCTTGGTGCTTTTTACGTGTCTTTCATTTCTTTTCCAATCTTTAATGTGTCTTTTTTGTTTTCTTCGTATCATTTTTTTTATGGGTAGCTCTACTTCTCTCTCCTCAATGTTTATTCGTTAGAATAGTCTCTTATCTTCATTCAATCTTAAGTTCATTTAGATTTGGTGCAGCTTTTTACTAAGTATTATTTTACATAATAAATATCCAAGAAATTAATTAAAAACATATAAAAGTTTAATGAAAAGGAAATCATATTATTAGAGATAGAAATGTTTAGTAAACTAGACTAAATCACTTTTAATTAGGTATGAAAAATTTATAAATCGAACGGTATAATTAGGTTTGATTAAAAAAAAAAAACTGTTAAATTAGGTTTTGGTTCAATAAAGGGGGGGGGGGGGGGGGGGGGGGGGGGGGGGGGGCGCAAACCATAATAAACTGAACCATGCTCACCTCTAGTTACTAGTGTGTTAGACATAGCTTAGTTTTTACTTCAGTGCTTTTTCTTAGTACTGTGCTTTTCTTTTATTTTGCAAGGCTTTATAGTAAAATCAATTTATAAGGAATCCAACCTGGCAATCTTAGAGAATATAATATCAAAGCTTATACTCAGGAAGTATCTATTTTCCTTACGTAGTTCTTTTTTGTATTTCCCTAGTGATTTTATGCCTATCTCTTGAAAGTTTCTTAAAAAATCATAGTTGATGAAAAATTAATTTATTAATTTGACTTAATTGAACTAAAATATTTAGTTCTAGGCTTCGTTGACTTAAGTAATTAAGCTCTTAAGGTACCTCTTTAATACGAAGTAATACCTATCAGCTTAGTTGATAAGCTTGGGATTTGTGATTAAAAGCTTACTATATAGGTCAAGAGAAAAGTTTGTGTGAAGGTGAACTTAAAATAAAAAAGAAGAAAGTGGGTTTAATTAAATGTGTCACGACTCGAGGGGGTTAGTCGTGACAGTCACCGTATATCGTACAAAGGATTGTAGATTGAATTCCCTTACAATCGACGACCCTTTATACGATATATAAAGCTACAGCTATAACTAACAACCAAGAGTTGTGCAAGGATAAGTAATATCATTTCATGATAACAATAATAAGATATAGAAACATAACACATTTTTACTAATTTTTGAGATTTTTATTATTATTATTATTATTATTATGATTATTATTATTATTATTATTTTCTTATTATTTATTTGTATTTTACGATACATACACATATATATATGTACTTATTACTATATTTGATTAATTTTTATAATTTACTTAATTAGTAATTCCTAATTTATGATAATATATATATACCTACTTCTTATATATTTATAGATTTATTTTATTGAGCAAATATTATTGTATCGTATATACTACTTAATATATGGTATACTTTATATACTATATGTTATACATATATTTACGCCATATGTATATATATATATATGTATACATAATATATAGCTTACATGTATATATAAATATATAAATACAAAATACATCTATATAATATACGAATACATATTCTTATATATATATAATATGAAAATAAAGCTTGTATACATATATACATACATAATATTTTCACATATACACATATATATATATTTATTTTCTGAAAATAGTAAATACTTACTTGATATATCCTTATGTACACATACATATATTCATGTATTCTTATTTATACACATATGTATACTCATATACTGTATATTTTAACTCATAGTATATATATATATATATCTATATATATATATACATGTCTACATACATATCTTTGTACATACATATATATATATATCTTAATTTATCTACTTATGCATACATACATGTATATGTAATGAAATATTTAATAAAATACAACACAAATACTTAGTATATACATGTACATACCATATAATATACATATATACCACTAAAATAATTATACTTACCTAATTATATTTAATTTTCTTCTTCTTTTCTTCCTCCTTTCTCTTCTTCTTCCTATTTTTCTTATTCTTCTCGGTTTTCTTTTGGCTTTGTTTTGTTTTTGCTTTTCCTTCTTTGTTTTTTTTTTATGTGTTCGGTTTCTCTTTATTTTTTTTCTATTTTTTTTTTCCAAATTTTCTTAGACATGAAGAGTGCATATTTGATCAAATAAAATAAAAAAAATGGGAAACTTATCTTCTTAATTTAGGCATTAATTAGGATAAGATATTTACTTTATTACTTTGTCCTTTCCCCCTTAAATTTGTGACATTTAGACATTAATTTGTGCACATGGGTTGCTGCAATTCTACGTATGAGATAAGGAAAATAGAAGAGAAGAAGAAAAGAAAGAAAGAAAAAGGAAGAAAATAGAAATTAAAAATAATTATATGTAATTTTTCTAAACTTAAAAATTATAAAAATAATCATCGTAAATTAATTTTGTAATTTTATAAAAATTTGTCATTTTTATTGGTACCTGTTACAATTATAATTTTTACAAGTTATTATAATGATTTCGTTAAAAATTTTACGTGATTACATGATTTAGTCGATAATTGTAATCAACTACAATTATATCACTATTGAGTGATATTTAACTATTTTATAGGCTTAAAGTTATAGTTTTAAGGTTTCCATCAAATTTGGGTTCGATTTTGGTTAATTGTGCATAAATCAAATTTAGGGTTTTAGTACGCAATTTAAAGTTTCGATCAATTTCTAAGGTTTTTATTATCAGTGTTATATTCAATTTATTAAGTTTTATAATCTTTTATTTTTACTAGCCTTATCGACTCATTACACAATTTAGGACACTTGGACTTAAATTAAGGTTCAAACTATCGATTTTCTAGGGTTCATAAAATAAAAAGGAGTAATAATTGGTTTGAAGGTGAGTCTTAATATCTAATAGCATAAGGTAATCTAGCTTAGAGCTTACTGATTAATGAAACTACTTCTTAAATCAATTGAAAAAAATGTATATATATATATATATATATATATTCCTCCAGTGAAATTATAAATACTAAGGAAACAATCAAGGGACTGGTTGATAATTAATATGTTTTGTTTTAGATTATTATGTTTAGAGAGGTAAATGAAGGAAGCATATACATTTTAGTTAATTTTATAAAATATGGAGAATTTTTTCTTGATTAAAATTTATGTTAATTCTAATTTTTAGTTTATTTTTTATTTAAATAATGTGGTTTAATTTCAATTTATATAGATTAATTTTTGAATTCTAATATGATTTTCAATAGCCAATACATGTACTTTATAGTTACAAGGGCATGTAAATATGATTAAGTGTTATTCTATAAGTTAAAACTACTGGAATTTTCAAATTGATGTTGAAAAGATGAAAGTTAATGCAAGAGTATGAGCTCTATAAAATCAATAGTCTAAACCCTAATTTAAATCCGAGTGTCCTAAACTATGTGCTGAGTCGATAAGATTAATAACAATAAAATTTTATGAAATTTAATAAATCGAATATAGTATTGATAATAAAAACCTTAGAAATTGATTAAAATCTAAATCGCGTACAAAAACCCTAAACCCGATCTACGTACAAGTACTCGAAATCAAACCTGAACTTGATCGAAAACCTAAAACTATAACTTTAAGCTTATAAAATAATTAAATATCACCCTATAGTGATATAATCGTAGCCGATTATAATTACTGACTAAATCGCATAATTGTGTAAAACTTATAACGAAAATATTAAAATAATTCGTAAAAATTATAATCGTAACCGATATCAACTAAATTGATAAATTTTCATAAAATTTTAAAATTAATTTACGATTATTATTTTTATGATTTTTATGTTTAGAAAAATTACATATAATTATTTCTAATTTCTTTTTTCTTCTATTTTCTTTCCTTTTTTTTTTCTTCTTTTCTTTTCCTCTTCAATTTTTTTTCCTTTTCTCCATGTGAATTGCAATTGCATATTCAGTTTCCCATGTGATTTTTTTCTTGTATATGTGTCAAACAATTAAGGGACAAAGGATAAATAATAAAGTAAATGTCCTATCCTAATTAGTGCCTAATCTAAATAGATGATCATCTTTTTTTTTTATTTGTTTATTTCTACTAAAAATTCATGCCAAATCTGGAAGAAGAAAAAAAATAAATAAAACCAAACTGAATACTAAGAGAAAGAGGAAAAGAAGAAGAAAAAGAAAGCAAAGCAAAAAGAAACAAAACAAAGACCAAGAATAAGAAGAAGAAGAAGAAGAAGAAGAAGAAGAAGAAGAAGAGGAAAATATTATTTCAATTAATCAAAAAGTTAGGTAAGTATGTGTTTAATTTCTTTGTACATATGCATATTATATAGTATGTGTATGTATATACTAAGTATTTTGTTATATATTACATATATGTATGCATGAGTAGACAAATATATATGTGTATCTCTTTTATTTGTGTATAAACATATGTATGTAGACATGTATATATACATTATTATGTAGAACATACGGTATATGTATATATATATATGTATAAATAAAAACACATATAGTAGGTATTTAGAATTTTCACTATTTAGGTATATATATATATGCATGTATACGTAAACATATATATGTATGTATGTATTATATATGTATGAATTATTAGTATTTGATATATTATATATATATACATGTATTAGGTATTCTCGTTTTTATGTACTCATGTAAGTATTTCTTTATGTATATATATGTATATATAGGTGGCATGATGATATGTATATATATATATAAACATAGTATTTTATATTATATATATGTATATGTGTATATGTGTACATGTATAAATGTAGGTATATATATAATATAAATACATCCATATTGTACTTATACGTATAGTATATAGTATATAATTAAAGTCAAAATAATTTCTTACATAAATTATCGTATACATATAAATATACATATATGAATAGTGATGTCTACATAAAAATACAAGTATACTTAAATAGTGTATACAATACATCATTTTATAAATAAAGTAACAAATATATGTATATATATGCATAAATACCATAAATTTAGAAAAAAAAGACTTAATAATTAAGTAAATTATAAAAAATTAATCAAATATAGTAATTAGTATTTATATATATACATGTATACCGTAAAATACTACAAAATAATAAAGTAGAAAAAAATTTGAATTAATAATTCTACAATTTCAAAAATGGGTAAAAATATGTAATTAGAGTAAAATAAGCTTAAAACAAGAAAATTATCAATTGTACGATTTAAATAATTATTAACTCATCAATATACTAAGAAAAAGCTTAAATTAACATTTTCTAACTTTTTTAAATTAAAATAATAAATTTTGTGATATTTTTATATTATTGTCTAAATGACGAGTCATAACGTCCAAAATAGATCTCGCTATAAGAAAATATGCCCGAAAACAATCAAAATAGACTATAAGTTCATAACGATCCAAGCTAAATCGAAAAAATTTTACGCGATTCGGTAAAAAGCTCGAATTGACGATTTCATATAACCAAGTTAAGCAAACAATACAAATTACGATACTGGTTTAGCTTTAAATGCTCGAACTTACAATTTTCTATATTCCTCATTCTCAGGTGATTTCGACTTTGATCTTGAGCTGCCATTGGACTATTACAACCCTTAAGTTGATCATGGCTAAGCGAGTTTTTTCTAATGATTCCATACTTACTTGTGTTTATAATTAGTGAATATAAATTATAATTAATAATTTAATGTTGTATGGGGTTGGGTTATGCTTGTGTGTGATAACTATTTGTTAATGGTGAATTTACTTTAAAGTATGATAACGTATTGATTGTTGCATAGTAGATTCGCTAGGAACTGATTGTCTATGACCTTATTGATCACTAAATAATAAGACTTAATTTTACTCAACTTGAAAGAGTTAACTTGAAATATGCATAATCATACACCGCAAAACTAATTCCAGCCGTCATATTATAAGGAGGTACTAAGAGGCCATATGTGGGTTGATTATTTGATTAATATAGATTTCGTATAGTGCATACATGCAATATCACTTTACCTTAACCTGCAAGATCACTAGGTGCTGGAGGCACTAACTGCCTGGCTAAGAGTCGAGTCCAAAGGCCTCCATTTAGAGGTGAGTAAGGGCTGCATGAACCTACTCATAATCATATGTAGAACTCAATTTTGATTAAAACTGATAATGGATATATCATTACATGTTAAATACGAAACGTGACGTTTCATTATGAGATAAGTTCTAATATGATACCTAGATCTGATTGTGCCAATGTATCTCCAACCTTGACTTCATAGGGCATTAAATTTGAGTTGCATGTAGTACCTGGTCTCACTAAGCTAGTTAGCTTATACCCTTATTGTTTACTTTCGCAGGCTGAGTTGTTCGTAGAGTTAAGCTGCTGCATTCTCGAGGTTAGTTGTATATCAGGGGATTGATGTGAGAGTAAGATATGATTGAGGTGTACTTATGATAGTGTATTTAGATTATGTATCTTATTATGTAATGAGATGATATCAGTTTGAGTTAAGAAATATTATAGACTTCTTATCTGTAAATTTCTATATAAATAGTTTGTGTTTTATATTTCTTTAGCTTGTTATTATTATCTTGAAATGATATTGCTTATACTTGCACAACTCTTAGTTGCTAATTATAGTTGTAGCCTTATATATCGTATAAAGAGTTATTGATTGTAAGGGAAATCGATCTATAGTCTTTTGTACGATATACGGTGACTACCACAACTAGCTCCCTCAGGTCGTAACAATATGCAATATTGAAATCAATTCTATGATTTAGAGCATTTATTGATATTTTTGTCCTTTCGAATTTTCTATAGGTTTATTTATTTTTTATTTAAGACAAGAAAAAGCTAAGTACATGGCAATTTGATAAGTGCTAAATTATACATGTTTTCATATGTGATTTCTATAATGTTTTTATGTGTTTCTTGCGTATTTTTAGCAATTTTGGTACATCATTGGTTTATATTTTTATTTTAGGCTTTATTTGATTAATTTAATGAACTTAATGAAGCTTTGGATGTTGGCAAATGATTTTTATAAGTTTTGAACCCTAAGAAAGAATCACACCCAAGAGTTTATATTGTGAACTAAGATTATGGTTTGAAATAAAAGAAATTGGCTAATGAAAGTTTTGTATGTAAGAATAGTTATCAACGAAACTTGCTTACTGATCTTACAATGTTGATGTCATACCATGCTTCCATATATCTTTTATTTAGGAGCCTAGTTTGGAAACAAAGAGATATGTAAGAGATATTTCAAAATATTTTAAGCTACATTAGAGATATATTTCAAGATTCATTTATACTATAAATAGTATATAAATCTTATAACTAATAGATAAGATAAGAGACATTAGGTATTGAAGACTTTAAGAGGTTATCTTGTAACCCTCTTTCATTTTTGTTTTCTTCCTTTTTACTTTCTTTTCAATGTTTTATTTTACTTCTTTTTAGTATTTGAATATTGAACATAGAATTCTATATTGAGATTCCTTTTATTTAATTTAATCAATGATTTCTTATCATTGTGATCTAAATACACTAAGTTGATCATTCTTTGAATTGATATTATTAGATTATTAATTCAATGTTAGGTTTCACCTTAGAGATTATGAGAAAATATCACGAATGCATCAATGTAATTAGAAGGAATTATAGTATAAGTAGGTGATCTGCTACTTAGTTTCTCTAGATTTAGTAACCTAATAGTGGAATTAGATAACCTAATAATAGAATTCACAGAACTTAATATTGTACTAATATATTCTATTGCAAAAGTGATTCGAATAAAGTATAATGTTAATTTAAGAAGCAATTTTGGTTAACTTAGTCAAGAAATTGCCATGGTCCAATAACAAGAACAAGATTAAATATGCATATATTTTAAGGGAAATTCAATATTTAAATACTAAAATCATAGGCTTTTCATGATCTTTATTATTTACTTTATTTTATCCTTTTATTAGTTTTTTTACTTTATTGTTCTTTTATATTAGTGTAGTTTAATTTAGATTTAATAATTTAATGAACCTATGCTAAATTGTTAGGTTAGATAATAAGAAAATAAGGGGAAGTACTAGTATTTAAATAATTTATCCCTAAGCGATCAACACTCAGACTCAATTCCGTTTTACTATATTATAACTTAATAGGTATACTTGCCTACCAATCAAGATTTCTTGGAAGTGGCTGTAAGAATTCCATAAACCAACAAAAGGTAAATAATCTAAAATCAAGTACTAAGCTTGCAAACCTTAATGATAAATTCAAAACCCTAATGTGATCAAAAGCACCAAATGATTTATCAAAACTCTAATAGAACCCAAGTGTAATCCTTAGACATATGAAACTCATAAAATGGCACCAAGACCCTAACTTGACATCTAAAACCCTAATTGGATGTTAAAAAAAAAAAAAAGAACCCAACTAATTGGTAAAACTATTTGTTAATTCTAAACAATTCAATCAATCGACCTTAAACCCAAATTTATCTTCTTAAATGCAATTAATTAACCATAGGCAGTTTTAATTACTAAACAATACCAAATAATTATACAAAATGAATCACAATCTTAATTAATCCAATTAAGTACATCAAAACCTAATTGAATCCCAAAATGGCGTAACCCTAATCATTTCTTAATTAATTAATCAAACAAAGCATCTTAATGAACATGGAGTCAAAATTAACTAAGAGGGTAGAAACAAAATTAGTATGTACATATACCATTAATTAATGTACATGTGTACTTTCAGGAAATTTTAATCTTTCCCTAAAAGGAAAACATCTCTATAATACCATTAATACCAAAAAGGCAATGTACCTCTCTTCCTAAAGTGACTAAGCTTTGTTCCCCCATCTTTTCCCATATGTGCCAACCATAAACTACTCCTAAGCCCTCATTTTATTTCCTTTTCACTTTAACAAAACACTTTAAAAAATTCATACTACCTTAAGCTCTAACACCACGAGCATACCACCCTCCATTTAGCCACCACCAATTTACCACTAGCTACAACTATTCCTTCAATTTTCCACCTCCACAAACATTGCCTCAATCCATACTAAATTTACATTGCCTTCCTTACATCAAGAAGCTAGTAATATAAAAAAAAAAAGTTGGAATCTCTTCTTAAAGTGCTTGGGTTTCAACTATTACGACCCGAGAGGGCTAGTTGTAGCAGTTACCGTATATCGTACAAATGATTGCAGATTAAATTCCCTTACAATCGACGACCCTTTTATACGATACACAAAACTACAACTATTACTAACCACCAAGAGTGCGCAAGCTTAAGTAATATCATTTCATGACAAATAATAAAATTATAAAAAAAAAACATAATACATTGTCTATTTGTATAAAAGTTTACAAGTACAAAGTCTGAAACATGTCTTCAGTTCAATTAGTATAACAATTAGATATTCAAATCTATAAACTATCAAAAGTACTCTCCAATCTCATTCAGCTCCCATACTGACTCTGTGTAGAAACTAACTTTAGGCATGTGACGGCCCGACTTCACAAAATGATTGGCTTACGGAAAAATACTATAAGGGTATAAGCTAACTAGCTTAATGAGATCATTTCCCTCAACTACACAGCAATCAAGTCATATAATAGTTAAGTTCAACCAAATAAATGCATGGCAAACAGTATGCCAAAAAAATACATGCAGGTGACCAGGTACTGCATGTAACTCAGATTTAACACCCTCCGCAATCAGGGTTGAAGATTCATCGATACAATCAGATTTGAGTATCATATTAGAACTTATTTCATAACAAAACTCCGTATTTTGTATTTAAAATGTAATGATACATGCATTACCAACTTTATCAAAACGAGTTCTATATATGATTGTGAGTAGATTCACGCAGCCCTCAATCACCCTTAAATGAAGGCCTTTGGACTTGACACATAGCCAGGCGGTTGGCGCCTCTAACGCCTAGTCATCCCGCGAGCTAATGTAAGGTCATATCGTACGTGTGCACCGTACGAAATCAGTAACAATCAATAATCAACCCACGTATGGCCTCTCGCTACCTCCGTATAATGTGACTGCCGGAATTAGTTACGCAGTGTATAATTTGTGCATAATCCAAGTTAACTTTTTCTAGTCGAATAAAATTAAGTCTTATTTATTCAATGATCATTTTAAGTCACAAACGATCAATTCTAGTGAATCTACTATGCAACAATCATTATATTATTGAAGTTTAAAGTAAATTCACCATCAACAACAATTATCATGCATAAGGATAACCCAACCCCATACACATTCATTTATTAATTATAATTTATATTCACTAACTATAAGTACAACTAAGTATGGAATCATTAGGAAAAACTTACTTGGCCATAGCTAGCCTAGGGTTGATACCGAAATCACTTGAGAATGATGAAAATTTTGTAAGTTTGGGAATTTAAAGCTAACTAGTATTATAATTTATAAGGTTTATTTCACTTAGTTACGTGTAATTGTTGATTTGAGCTTTTTATCAAATCGCATGTAACTTTTTCATTTTAACTCAGATCATTATGAACTTATAGTCCATTTGGATCATTTTCGAGCGTATTTTCTCGTAACGAGTGTATTTGGATCACAAAAAATTATTATTTAATTTTTAAAATTATAAAATATTAATTTTTGCTTATTCTTAATATATTTATGATGTAATAATTATTTAAACCATATATTTGATATTTTTATTATTTTGAGCTTACTTTCCTATTTTTGAGATTTTTAGCTTTATTATGATTATTATTATTACCTTTACTATTTTTATTATTTCTCATTTTCTTATTTTTTATGTATTTCACAATTAATATATTTATACATACATACATACATATATATATATATTTGGTATACTACATATATATAATATATGTTATATGCTATATGTATGTATCTACTTATTTTATGAAAACAAACATACTTCTTATGTACATATATATATATTCATGTATTTGTATTTATACATAATAATATACTTATATAATTTCCGAATACATAGGTATATATAAATAACCTACAAATACCAATTCTTATATTATATATTCAGTATATATATATTTACATAATATTTATTATAAAATATGTATATTAGATATTATATATGCATTATACGGTATATGCCGTATACCACCATACATATACTCTATATTATTCCTATATATATATGTCCTATATACATATATTAATACTATACGATTATATATATATATAAATAATTATACATGGGTACATATATACCTATATAGTTTACGGTACACACACACATATATATATATATACTACGGCTACATATTTATATATATACAAAAATAATTTATACACATATACATCAATATATGTATACTTTACAGTTACACCTATATATATATATATATACTATAGTTATTTAATAAAAATACTTAATATTAATTTTATGTATTCCTAAAAAAAATACATAATACATACTCTTTCGTATAATATACCTATGTATGTATATATATATATACATACTTAGCCTTATATGTACATATATTATTCAATTTATGTATTTATGCAAATATACATGTATTAGTAATGTTATATTTAAAGAAAATACTATACAAATACTTCATTTATACATGTATATACTATATAACATACATCTAAAAAAATATAACTTACTTACCTATTAATTTAATTTCTCTTCCTCTTTTCCTTCTTCTTTTCTTCTTCTTTTCCTCCTTTTTTCTTCCTTCTTTCTCTTTTTTTTTTCTCTCACGGTTTTGCTTCCAGTTTTTTTTTTTTCATTTTGTGCAGAATGTTGTTTTTTTTTTTTATAGATTTTATTTATTTTCTTTGTTTACGTAATTAGTAGCTTAAAATTTAAGCTATGATATTGTCTAATCTTTTGCATTAATGAGAATAAAACAAAAGTAATCATTTGTAATCTTTTCTTTTTATTTAAGCTCAACACATGGCAAATTAATTTAGTCACATGGGTAGCTTCATTTTGTTGATTTTTGTTTTGGTTTTTACAGGACGTGGCAATTGGGAAAAAGAAGAAAAGAGATAAATTGAAAAAGAATGACAAGGAAAATAAAAATTAATAATAAATATATGTAATTTTTTGAAACATATAAATTATAACAATTCTCATCATAAATTAATTTTTAAATTTTTGTGAAATTTTATCAATTTAATTGGTACCTGTTACAATTATAATTTTTACAAATTATTTTAGCGATTTTGTTATAATTTCACGTGAATAGGTGATTTAGGCTAGAATTTGTAATCGACTATGATTATATCTCTATCAAATAATATTTAACTATTTTATAAGCTTATATTTATAATTTTAGGGTTTCGAACAAATTTGGGTTCAATTTTGATTAATGGTGTTTAAAGCAGTTTTAGGGTTTTAGTATACGATTTAGGGTTTCAATCAATTCCTAAAGTTTTATTATCGATGTTATATTTGATTTATTAAATTTCATGATCTTTTATTGTTACTAGCCTTATTGACTTATTGTACAGTTTAGAACACTCGGACTTGAATTCGAGTTCAACTACTAATTTCCTATGGTTTACATCTGTCATGACCCTAAAGGGGGCCTAGTAGGATTACCTAAAATTTCCATAATATATATGCACCCATGATATGAAAACCGCCTTGCAAGTCAGAGATTGCAAAACTCTGAATGATTAATTACTAAGGTTACTAATTTTTAAGTAATTAATTTATTGTAAAATACAAAGATACATAACTATGGGTGTCCGATATCCCACAATTCCTCAAAACCGCAGAGAATCGGTAGTCCTACCAAATAATAAGATAGGATATGTCAATATTATAAAAGAAATACAAGAAAAATTAAATTATCAACAAAGGTTGCCTGTATATCATCTAAAGAGTACTCAGCTATTCTTAATACTAAGTTATATATCTTCATCTCGCATTCGGCACTCGAGACTTATCCCAATCCTAATATAAGTAAACCTACAAAAGAAACTATGAGGGAGTGAGCATATAACAGCTCAGTGAGTTCATTCCTCACCACCACCATTCAAGCAAGTTATCACACATTATTATCATACATGCAAGCAAGCTATCTACATATAAAATGAATGCAGTCGCGATGAATGCAAGCAACACATCCATAGGAGTCCGGAACTATGGAAGGTGTAGAATTACGTCATCTACACTTTGATTATCCCTTGTACTTACTCGCACAGGGCACCTCAGCTCACCCACATGAGGCTACTTAAGGGCCTCACCCCCTAGGCTTCACTTGACTATTACCCTAGCCGAGAAAGAAAATTTCAATTCAAATAAAGGGATTCCATTCTAGGACTATCCACCCTCCAAGGCCCCTCGGGTACAACTTGCGAGTTCATCTCGCAAGCCAAAATTAACTAAATTTGCGAGTCCATCTCGCAAACCAAAATTAACCAAGGCCTTACAGGCATAATAAAGCGAGTTCTCTCGCTATCAAGTGGAGAACCAATTTTAGTTTTGCTTTAACGATAAAATACCATTTCTGGTACTATGGCCCTTATCAAATTCATACAAAATACGTTTAAGATTAAGAAAAACTTTTTCCAAAAATACTTTTTTCAACATTTTTCAAGGCTATCACTCTCCATCCATACATTTACTGGGTCATAGACATGCGACGAATAGAACCAGTTATTTGGGTCAGATATTTATATTCATCAATTTAAAAAAAAAATAATCATACAGATGATGGCATACGAGTAGAATAGTCATTCAAACATACAAGCAACATCAAGCAACAAAACATCATATAAGTAAAACATACAAGCAAGTAGCAGGTCATTAAAACTCCCTTACCTGAATTATTGCTCATCCTCCAAACCTTTAGGGTTTCCAGAACTCGATATTGAATACCTAAAATATAATAACACTTATAAGTATTTTGTAAAGTTAAATTCCTTAGTTAACTAAAAGTCTACTATAGTTTATTTAGTTTCCCCCAATATAACCCAAGTATAATGTATATAGGATTTACTATACTTAATGGGGTTAATAGTAACTATTTTATTATATTTGTAAGTTACGGGACTTTCTTTATATATTTTGGAACTTTTTTGTTTTAGCTCGAATCGTTATGAACTTACAGTCCATTTTGATCGTTTTCGAGCATATTTTCTTGTAACGAGGTCCGTTTTGGACGTTGTGACTTGTAACGTAAATTACAAAAATTATAAAATATTGATTTTTGCTTTTTCGTATCATATTTATGATTTAATAATTATTTAAATCATATACTTGATATTTTTATTAATTTGAGTATATTTTCCTATTTTTGAGATTTTTAACTTTATTATGATTATTATTATTTTTATGACCGTTATTATTTTTTATTACTTCTCTTTTTCTTATTAATTACGTATTTCACGATTTATACATACATATATATATATATTCAATATACTACCTATATCTAATATATGTTATACGATATATGTATGCATATACTTATTTTATGAACATAAACATACTCTTATGTACATATATATATATATATATTATTTACAAATACCTATTCTTATATTATATATATTCGGTATATATATATTTACATAATATTTGTTATAAAATATGTATACTATATATTATATATATTATGCCGTACACCATAAGGCATATACTCTATATTATATGTCTTATCTACATATATTATTACTTATGGAAATATATTACTACATATATACTATACGAGTACATATATACATACATGAAAATAATTGTACATAGGTACATATATATATATATAAAGTTCACGATACAAATATATATGTTTACTATGATTATTTAATAAAATACTTACTACTAATTATATGTATTTCTAAAAAAACACATAATACATACTACATACTTAGCCTTATACAAGCATATATTATTCAATTTATGTATTTATGCAACTATACATGTATTACTAATATTATATAAAAAAAATACTATACAAATACTTCATTCATACATGTATATACTATATAACATACATCTAAAATAATTTACTTACTTTTTTTTTCTTCTAATTCTTTCTTCTTCTTTTCTTCTTCCTTCCTTTCTTCTTTTCCTTCTTTCTTTTTCTTTTTCTCTCCTCACGGTTTGCTTCTAGGATTCTTGTTTTCTCTCTTTTCTTTTTTCTGTTTTGTTCTTAGTTTTGCTTTCTCTTTCTTTTCTTTTCTTTTTTCCTTTTATACATGTGAGTTAGCTTAAAATTTAAGCTAAGTAATTATCCAAATTTTTTTTCATTTTTTCTTTCCACTCAACACGTAGCAAATTTTTTTCTTCACGTAGGCTGCTTCTTTAGTTTTCATTTTGCTTACATGTTGTGCAGGATTGAGAATTGAAATGGGAAAGGGAAGAAAGAAAAGAGATAAATTGGAAATAGAAGAGAAGGAAAATGAAAATTATTAACAAATATATGTAATTTTTCGAATCATATAAATTATAACGAATCTCCTCGTAAATTAATTTAAAAATTTTTATGAAATTTTATCAATTTAATTTATACCCATTATAATTATAATTTTTACAAATTATTGTTGTAATTTCGTTACAATTTCATGTGAATAGGTGATTTAGTTGAAAATTATATTCGACTATAATTTTATCGCTATTATGTAATATTTAATTATTTTATAGGTTTATATTTATAATTTTAGGGTTACGAGTAAGTTCAGGTTTAATTTTGGTTAATGGCGCTTAAAGCAATTTAGGGTTTTAGTATACGATTTAGGGTTTTGATCAATTTCTAAGGTTTTTACTACCTATAATATATTTAAATTTATAATTTATTAAATTTTTATTTTGCTCGGCTTTAATGACTCTTCAAGTCATTTCTAATATTAGGGTTCACTTCTATTCTTAAATAGCTAAATTTGCGGCGTTTACAACATCAACCATCAGTAAAGAAGAAGGTAAAGTCTTGTAACTTGATTTTTCTTGGAATCTTTGAAGCTAGAATTTGCCAAAAAGTTGTTTTTGTAAATCTTACTCATTTGTTGTTTCTAAAAACTATGATTAATGTCATATGCTTGAAACCTTGATGTATGATCATAAAGTATAATGAAGTAATATCATGTAGAGTTTAGGCAGTATTGCAAGACTTAGACTAGGTAGTTGACTTACACATGTGAGAGGGTTAAGGATTAAGAGATGAATTAGATTCTATTGGATGTGGAACCATAGCTGAACTAAGGTCGAACTAAGTTAAACCGTGGGAGTTAACTTGGGTTTGACAACATTAGATTCAGGAATAATATGAGAAAATCTTTAAACCAAGTGAGAAAACCACCATAAAGCCTAAAACCCCATGATGATAGAAACATGTAATATAAACCCCTCCTCATTTTAAGTTTATTTGATATTTTTAGTTGAATCTAGCTTATGAATTGGAACTAATGGGATAAGTTTTGCATGAAAATAAGTTGAAGGGCCTCAAGAACCACCTATGGCCAATGCAAACATGAGGCCATTAAATATGAGAAATCCTAATTTTTAGGTTAATGATAAGAATAATGAAGGATAATGATGATTTAGGACACAAACATTAAGGTTAGTTACAAACTAAGGGTTGAAGTGCTAAATTAGGCTTGAAATCACAAATGGGCCATGAAAAACCTTACTTAAGACCACATGAAATCACTAAATAGCAACTACAATAAAATTTTTAAAGTCTAAATGAAAAGCCCATACAGCCATAAGATGAATATGAAGGCCTAACAAAGGTTCAAACTCACCCTAAACTAACTAAATGGCTTATTTTGACCCATAGATATAAAAGAATGAATTAGACCAAAGTTTAAATGGTTCCTCCTAAAATTTCACCTTGAAAACTATCGAGTTCTTTTTATAAATTATGATGATAACAAAAAGTAGTTGTTAACTAATAAATTTTACCAAGTATGCAAGTAAGGAGTTAAAATATCTCTAACCTAAATTAGTTTAAAGAATTTGTCAAAAGATTCCATTTAACTCCAAGTAGCTATTTAGAACCTTATTTTGAGAATTCGAAATGCAGTATATGTATTAACTTTAGTAACCTGTTTAGTGACTTCATACGAAGATTATCAAAAGAAGGTTTAGAGAGTTGTTCAAAGGTTTCATTTGTAGTGTTAAAAGAAATAAAATGTATACATAATCAGAGACTTAGTCAAAGGATTAGCTTAGAAGATTTCACATAACTATTTCAAATTGTTTTGTAAGTTGGAATAAACCTCAAAAGTGAAGACCTAACTCCACTTTATTAAGTATATTTAGATAATACACTTAATTCTACTCTACATAAATTGAATTTAATTCATGGGGATTTGTAAACCCTATAAAATCGGTAGTCTGAACCCTAATTTAAGTCCAAGCATCCTAAACTGTATCATGAGTCAATATGGCTAGTAACAATAAAATCTTATGAAATTTAATAAATCGAATATAGTATCGATAAAAAAAAAACTTAGAAATTTATCAAAACCTAAATCGCGTACCAAAAACTCTAAATCCGATTTATGTACAATTAGCTGAAATCGAACCCAAACTTGATCAAAACCTTAAAACTATAACTTTAAGCTTATAAAATAATTAAATATCACCCAATAGTGATATAATTGTAGTCGATTACAATTATCGACTAAATTACGTAATTGTATAAAACTTTTAACAAAAACACTAAAATAATTCGTAAAAATTATAATCGTAATGGGTACCAATTAAATTGATAAATTTTCATAAAATTCCAAAATTAATTTATAATTATTATTTTTTATGATTTTTATGTTTAGAAAAATTACATATAATTATTTCTAATTTCTTTTTTCTTCCATTTTCTCTATTTTCTTCCTTTTCCCATATAAATTGCAGTTATAAATTTTCAGCAGCCCATGTGCACAAATATAAGTTACAAGTGTCACAAATTAAAGAGATAAAGGGCAAAATAATAAAGCACATGTCTTATCCTAATTAATGCCTAAATTAAGAGGATAGGCTTCTTTATTTATTTTTTTATTTTATTTGCTTCATAATCAACTAGTCTTTATGTCCCAAAATCTAGAAAAAATCAAATAAAAAACATAAAGTGGAAAAAAAAAAAGCAAAGTAAAACAAAAAGAAAGCAAAACAAAGTTCAAGAACAAAAAGAGAATTAAGAAGAAAAAGAAGAAGAAGGAGAAAAAGAAGAAGAAAACTAAGGATATATAACTAAAAATTAAGTATATATTTAATTTATTTGTACATATGTATAGTATATAGTATGAGCATGAATATACTAAGTACTCTATTACATGTACATATATGTATGCATAAGTAGATAAATATACGTGTATCTCTTCCATCTTTGTATAAATATATGTATGGGGACATGTATATATACATTATTATGTAGAAGATACGGTATATGTATATATATGTAAGTATAAATAAGAATACATATGCTAGGTATTTAGTAATTTCACTAATTAAGTATTGATATATATGTATATATATATATGCATGTACATGAAAATATATATATGTATAAACCCTAGGAAATCAGTAGTTGAACCGTAATTCAAGTCCGAGTGTCCTAAACTGAACAACAAGTCGATAGGGCTAATAACAATAAAAGATCATGAAATTTAATAAATTAAATATAACATCAATAACAAAACTTTAGGAATTGATCGAAACCCTAAATCGTATACTGAAACCTTAAATCGTATACTAAAACCCTAAAACTGCTTTAAGCACCATTAATCAAAATTGAACTCAAATTTATTTGTAACCCTAAAATTATAAATAGAAGCTTATAAAATAGTTAAATATTACTCGATAGAGATATAATCATAGTCGATTACAAATTCTCGACTAAATCGCCTATTCACGTGAAATTATAACAAAATCACTAAAATAACTTATAAAAATTATAATTGTAAAGAGTACCAATTAAATTGATAAAATTTCACAAAAATTTAAATTTAATTTATGATGAGAATTGTTATAATTTATATGTTTCGAAAAATTACATATATTTATTTTTAATTTTTATTTTCCTTCTCATTCTTTTGCAATTTCTCTCTTTTCTTCTTTTTCCCAGTTGTTACGTCCTGCAAAACCAAAACAAAAATAAGCAAAATGAAGCAGCCCACGTGAGGAATTGCATTTGCCATGTGTTGAGTTATAATTAAATTGTCCCATCTTCATTAATTTAATAGATTAGATAAGATCTTAGCTTAAATTCTAAGCTAGCTACTCATGTGAATAAAAGGAGTAAATAAAATCTGGGAAAAAAAATTTTCTGCTCACACAACCGAAAAAAGAAACTAGAAGCAAAATCGTAAGAGAAAAAAAAAAAGAAAAGAGAAAGAAGGAAGAAAAAAAGAAGAAGGAAGAGAGGAAGAGAAATTAAATTAATAGGTAAGTAAATTATATTTCTTTTTAGATATATATTATATAGTATATACATGTATAAATGAAGTATTTGTATATTCTTTAAATATAACATTACTAATACATGTATATTTGCATAAATACATAAATTGAACAATATATGCATGTATTAGGTTATGTATGTATACATGTATATACATGGTATATTATACGAAAGAGTATGTATTATGTATTTTTTTAGGAATACATATAATTAGTATTATGTATTTCATTAAATAACTATAATATATATGTATATTTTTTTTTGGTACCATAAACTATATATGTATATATGTACCCATGTATAATTATTTTTGTATACATACATATATATATATAATCGTATAGTATTAATATATGTATATAGGACATATATATATAGGAATAATATAGAGGATATGTATGGTGGTATATGGCATATACCATATAATATCTAGTATACATATTTTATAACAAATATTATATAAATATATATACTGAATATATATGTATGTATTTATATTTATGTACACATGTAAGACTTATATGTATAAATACAAATACATGAATAGGTATATAAGAATATGTTTATTTTCAATAAATACATATACATATATAAGGCGTATAATGTATAGTATATATATAAGTAGTATATCGAATATGTCTTAGCATATATGATATATAATATTTACTAAATTCATGAATATGTAAGGTGTAGATATATATATATATATATATTACCGTAATTAAGGATTTTTCAATAAAATATATTATAAGTATATGAATATATATATATGTATAATCGTGAAGTACATAAAAAAAAAGAAAATGAGAAGTAATAAAAATAATAAAGGTCATAATAATAATAATAATAATCATAATAAAGCTAAAAATCTCAAAAATAGGAAAGTATGCTCAAAATAATAAAAATATCAAATATATGGTTTAAATAATTATTACATCACAAATATATTAAGAACAAGCAAAAATAAATATTTTATAATTTTTAAACTTAAATTGTAATTTTTGTGATATTCTTACATAACGTCTAAAACGGATCTCGTTACGAGAAAATACACTCAAAAACGATCAAAATAGACTATAAGTTCATAACGATCCGAGCTAAAATGAAAAAATTACATGTAATTTGATAAAAACCTCGAATCAACAATTACACGTAACTAAGTGAAATAGACCTTACAAATTATCATACTAGTTAGTTTTAAATTCCTAAACTTACAAAATTTTCATTATTCTCAAGTGATTTTGATATTGACCCTAAGCTTCCACCAGATTACTACAACCCCTAAGCTAGCCATGGCCGAGTAAATTTTTCCTAATAATTCCATACTTGTTTGTATCTGTAGTTAGTGAATATAAGATATGATTTATAAATGAATGTGTATGGGGTTGGGTTATGCTTACGCATGATAATTATTGTTGATGGTAAATTTACTTTAAACTTCAATAATATAATGAAGTAGATTCACTAGAATTGATTGTTTGTGACTTGGAATGATCACTAAATAAATAAGACTTAATTTTATTTTACTAGAAAAAGTTAACTTGGATTATGCATAAATCATGCACTGCATAACTAATTCCGGCAGTCACATTACAAGGAGGTAATGAGAGGCCATACGTGGGTTAATTATTGATTGTTATTGATTTCGTATGGTGCACACGTACGATATGACCTTACCTTGGCTCGCAGGATGACTATGCGTTAGAGGCGCTAACCGCTTGGCTATGGGTCAAGTCTAGAGGCCTTCATTTAGGGGTAAGTGAGGGCTACATGAACCTACTCACAATAATATGTAGAACTCGTTTTGATAAAGCTGGCAATGGATGTACCATTACATTTTAAATACAAAACGCGAAGTTTTGTTATAAAATAAGTTCTAATATGATACCCAGATCTAACTGTACTGATGAATCTCCAACCCTGACTTCGAAGGGTGTTAAATTTGAGTTACATGCAGTACCTGGTCACCTGCATATATTTGTTTGGTATACTGTTTGCCATGCATTCATTTGGTTGAACCTAACTATTATAGGACTTGATTGTTGTGTGGTTGAGGGAAATTATCTCACTAAGCTAGTTAGCTTATTCCCTTGTAGTCTTTTCTCATAGGCCAATCTTTTTGTAAAGTCGGGCTGTCTCATGCCCGAAGTTAGTTTCTATACAGGGTCAGTGTGGAAGCTGGATGAGATCGGAGAGTACTTCTGATAGTGTATAGATGTGAATATGTAATTGTTATACTAGTTGAACTGAAGACATGTTTCAAACTTTGTGCTTGTAAACTTTTATACAAATAGACAATATATTATGTTTTTATAATTTTATTATTTGTCATTAAATGATATTACTTAAGTTTGCGCACTCTTGATCATTAGTAGTAGCTGTAGCCTTGTGTATTGTATAAAAAAGTCGTCAATTTAAAGAAATTCAATCTGCAATCCTTTGTACGGTATACGGCAACTGCCACGACTAGCCACCTTGGGTCATGACAATATGTATGTATATATTATATATGTATGAATAATTAATATTTGGTATATTATATACATACATTTATTAGGTATTCTTGTATTTATATATTCATGTAAGTATTTTTTTATGTATACATAGCTATGTATAGTTGATGTGATAGTATGTATATATATATATAAACATAATATTTTATATTATATATATGTATATGTGTATATGTATAAAAGTATGTATGTGTATATAAAATATAAATACATCTATATTATACTTATACGTACAGTATATAATATATAATTAAAGTTAGAATAATTTATCATATAAAGTATAGCATACATATAAATGTACGTATAGGACATAAAAATATACATATAATTAAATAGTACACATGATATACGATAATATTAATTTAATAAATAAAGGAAGTTAATAAATATGTATATATATATATAGGTATTGTAAATTAGGAAAAAATATATAATAATAAGTATATATATGTGTGTATTGTAAAATACAAGAAAATAATAAAGTAGAAAAATGATTTAATTAATAATTCTAAAATCTCAAAACTAGGTAAAAATAAGTAATTAGAGTAAAATAAGCTTAAAATAAGAAAATTATCAATTATATGATTTTAATAATTATTAAATTGTAAATATACTAAGAAAAAGCTTAAATTAATATTTTATAAATTTTTAAATTAAAATAATAAATTTTGTAACATTTTTATATCACAGTTCAAACTGCGAGTCACAACGTCTAAAATGGACCTTGCTATGAGAAAATACACTAAAAAACGATCAAAATAAACTATAAGTTCATAACTATCCGAGCTAAAATGAAAAAGTTATATGTGATTCGATAAAAAGCTTAAATTAACAATTTTACATAATTAAGTGATGTAAACAGTACAAATTATGATACTAGTTTAGCTTTAAATTCTCAAACTTACAATTTTCTATATTCTTTATTCTCAAGTGATCTTGACCTTGACCTTGACTTTAACCTTAACCTGCAATCGGATTATTACGATCCTTGAGTCGATTATGGTTGAGTGAGTTTTTCCTAATAATTCCATACTTGCTTGTGTTTGTAATTAGCAAATATAGATTATGATTAATAATTGAACGATACATGGGGCTAGTTTATGCTTATATATGATAACTGATTGTTAATGGTGAATTTACTTTAAAGTATGATGACATATTGATTGTTTCATAGTAGATTCGCTAGGAAATGATTGTTTATGACCTTGTTGATCACTGAATAATAAGACCTAATTTTACTCGACTTAAAAAAGTTAACTTGAAACAAGCATAATCATATACTGTATAACTAATTTCAGTCATCATATTACACGGAGGTAGCGAGAGGCCATATATAGGTTGATTATTTGATTGATATAGATTTTGTATGGTGCATACGTACGATACGACCTTACCCTAGCCCACGAGATTACTAGACATTGGAGGCATTAATCGCCTAGCTAAGGATTGAGTCTAAAGGTCTCCATTTAGGGGTGAGTGAGGGCAATGTGAACCTATTCATAATCATACGTAGAACTCATTTTTGATAAAATTGAAAATAGATATACCATTATATTTCAAAAACGAAATACGGAGTTTTGTCATGAGATAAGTTCTAGTATGATACTCAGATTTGATTGTGCCGAAATATCTCCAACCCTGACTTCTAAGAGCATTAAATCTGAGTTACATGCAGTATTTAGTTACCTGTATGTATTTGTTTGGCATAGTAATTGACATGCATTCATTTGATTGAATTTAATTAATGTATAACTTGATTGCTGTATGGTTGAGAGGATTATCTCACTAAGCTAGTTAACTTATACTCTTGTAATTTACTTTTGTGGGCCAAATTGTTCATTGAGTCGGGCCGCCACATACCTAAGGTTAGTTGTACATCAGGGGGTTGATGTGCATGTAAGACATGACCAGGTGTACTCATGATAGTGTATTTAGATTATGAATCTTACTATGTAATGAAATGATATTAGTTTGAATTAAGAAGTATTATAGACTGCTTATTTGTAAATTTCTATATAAATAGATCGTGTTTTATATTTCTTTAATTTGTTATTATTATCATGAACCGATGTTGCTATGCCTACACAACGCTTGGTTATTAGTTATAGCTGTAGCCTTATGTATCGCATAAAAGGGTTGTTAATGGTAAGGGAATTCAATCTACAATCCTTTGTACGATATATAACGAATACCACAACTAACATCCTCGAGTCGTGACAAGGTCAATTTTAATATAGAAGCTTAAATATTAAGATTGAATTTTATAAATATTAGTTTTATTATCAAATTTTTATTATTATAAATTAAATTTCAAATAAGAAGGTACAATAAACAAGAGTAATGGTTATGGTAAGCAGGTATACCTTATCAAGTTATGATATAATAAAATGGATTGAGTTTATGTCAATCCCTCAAGGACTACCTATAATTGAGAAAACTAGTACTTACCCCTTTCTAATACCTAACCTAACAAAGAAATTTAATTAATTAAAGACAATTATTAAAATAATGAATAAAAAACTAAATAATTAAATAAGAAAATTTAATTAATTATAGATAGCAAAACTAAATTAAACTAATTAAATAAAGAACAATTAAGGAATAAAATATAAGACAATTAAAATTATCTAAGAAGACATGAACCTAGTATTTAATTAAAGACCCCCTTAGAATAGCTATGCAAGTTGTCAATCTCATTCTTATTTATTGGATTGTGGAGATTGAATTAAACAAACTCATGTCTCTTACACAATTCCTAATCCTAAAACCCCATTTAGCCAAATTGCTTCTAAATAGAGCGTTGCAGAATAACATGAAACGCTTGAATCTTGCTATTAGGTTGCCCTAATCCAAGAAAACAAAACTACTAAACGTTTTAGTCAGCTAGTTTTGCTTAATTATATCAGTTAGTCATATTGTATGCTCTCATGAACTATACATTAGACTCTAGCAATAATTTAATCATCGGTATATTAAATTAAGACAAACAATAAACAATATAATTATATCACAATAGTAAGAAATCATAGATTGATAATAAAAGAAAATTAATTACATAGCAAACTAAGGTTCATAATAATTGAATACTAAAACTAAATTAAAATATTAAGAAAAAATAAATAAATAAATAAAAGAAATTGATTATCTATCACCTATTATGTTCTATTCTATGATGTTTAATTTATAAGGCATATTTATAATACAAAAGGGACTCTTAGAATATATCTTAAATGTATCTCTAATACATCTCCAAAATATCTTTTTCATATCTTTTATGTTTCTTCAGATATCTCCTTTCGCATCTCTTTAATTGACTTTTCAAATTTGGCTCCTAGAATAAAATACAACGGAAGCATAGCATCTTAGACTTCAAAACTTTCCAAAAATAAAAATATTTAAAAACCACAAAATGATTACATCTAAGGACCATGGCCATGACCTCTACATGTGGTAATTTCTTTCACTTGCAATTCAATTATTTCGATAAAATTCTTTTTCAAAAGGCATACGACTAAGGAATATGGCCATGGTGTTGGCATAATCTTACACTTACTTTAGAAATCCTAAATTTCATAGGAAATTAATGACAAAATGTCCATAGCTAAGGAATACGGTAGTGATCTTCACCTGTAATCTATATTTGATTTTATTTCTTACTTGCTTCAAAATTCTTTCCGCTCCAAATCTTTAATCAATGCATTTCTTCAAATGAACTCAAAATTTTGATAAAATCACTCAAAAATCAATTAAACGTTTCCAAAGTCCTTAAAAACGAGATATAAACAAATTAAACTCTAAAATGCCATAGAATCAATTAAATTCATATATAAAGTTGGATAACCTTACTCTAAAATATGTATGCTCATTACGAGTTATTAAACTCCTATACACTTAAGTTTTTACTTATCCTCAAGCAAAACAATCTAAAGAAAAAAAAATGTATATTAAGACAAGGTAATTAGAAAATATTCTTCAAAATGGGATACGCTCAAGTTCAAGCACCTTAGCAAAAAAAAAAAAAAAAATTAATCACCTTCTTTCCTTACCTTAATAATTTTTTTAGAACACTTAGAAAATAACTCTTAAGAACTACTGAATTTCAATAATCAATTTGAATAATCCAGAGTTAGCTATATCAATTAAGCAAAAACTAAACTAGAGATTAAAATAAGCATCGACTAGTTAGGAAAAAGTTATAGAAATTTCCTTACGCTTAACTCAAGACGAGGGAAATCTTCTCTTAACTAATTTTATTTTTGAAAACTTTAACTGGATGTATGTTACATCAATTCATCATTTGGTTGTTTCTTTACTTCCTTCAATTTTCATTAGGAGGCTTTTCATGGTCGATTTAATTTCTTTATTGAAGCTTTATCATTGGTAAAGAACCTTACTCTTCTGATAAACCAAGGCTGATCCTTGCTAATTTAGCCCTTTTAATTATTTAGTAACTGTCAACAGGAAAACACCTCACTTTTATGAGAGAGAGAAAGAGAGATCATTCAAAACTTTTGTTTTAATTTCCTTTATGAAATTGGTAGCGAGAAGGACTCTTACTCTTTTGAGAGACCAAGATCAATCCTTACGAATATTTTGCAATTCAATTCAATCATACCTCCAATCTTTGATTTTTCAAAAAACTTTCAAAAGATAAATCTCCTTTATTCATCTAATCTAAAAAATAAAAAATAAAAAGAAAGAAGAAGAGAAAAATGGGTAACCATCCGACACAATAAAGCTTAGAAATCAAAATAACTAGTTCATAACTTATCTATATCAATCCTAATCTCAAGCCTAAGTCTAAACATATGTAGTAGGGAACTTTGAATCATGCTGATTTAACTATTTAATTTCAGTAAAGTGTACTAAATTTCTAATGGTTGTACTATGGGTGGAGTGGGGAGGCTTATATGCATGTAAAAAGGGTTGGGTGTTCTTCATGTGGCTCCTTCTCAGCGTTGCCGTTTCACAGTGGCGAACCTGCCTAATTCCCCTCCTGGGTACTACAGACCCGCGAACACCACTGCTAATACGGTGTGAGGGATTGTCCCACATGGGTTTGGCTCAACCCTTTTTACATGCATATAAGCCTCCCCACTCCACCCATATCACAATCATTACATTTTTTTACATATATATAAGCCTCCTACTCCACCCATAGCACAACCATTATATTTATCATGTAATGGTTGTGCTATGGGTAGAGTGGGGAGACTTATAAGCATGTAAAAAAGGTTGGGTGTTGTTCATGTGGCTCGTTCTCAGCGTTGCTGTTTCACAATGGCGAACTTGCCTAATTCCCCTCTTAGGTACTACAGACCTGCGAACACCACTGCTAATACGGTGTGAGGGATTGTCCCACATAGGTTTCGCTCAACCCTTTTTACATGCATATAAACCTCCCCACTCCACCCGTAGCACAACCATTACACTTATCATGTAATGGTTGTGTTATGGGTGGAGTGGGAAGGCTTATATGCATGTAAAAAGGGTTGGGTGTTGTTCATGTGGCTCCTTCTCAGCATTGCCGTTTCACAGTGGCGAACTTGCCCAATTCCCCTCCTGGGTACTATAGACCCGCGAACACCATTGCTAATACGGTATGAGGGATTGTCCCATATGGGTTTAGCTCAACCCTTTTTACATGCATATAAGCCTCCCCACTCCACCCATAGCACAACCATTACAAAATTCATAAAGGATTTAGGAGAATTTGAAAAAATTGTACTTGCTTAGTATATATCGGGGGTGTAAATTTTTAAAATTTATATTTCATAAACTCCAAAGCTTAAGTGTTTATAATTTAATCAATTTATTATCATAGATGCCATATCCTTTACCCCCTTACTTAAGTGTTACATTGTTTTTAATGTACAAAATATAGCAATAGCTGTCACGAATTGAGGACGATCTAGTCGTGGCAGATGCTGTATACTGTACAAAGAATCCCTGATTGGTTACCCTTCCAATCATGAACTCTTTACACGATATATAAGGCTCTACAACCACTAGTTTCCCAAGAACATATAGATCCGTATGATATCATCACACAAATATATTTATATAAAATTTAAACTACAAAGTTTACAATACATAGTAATTTAGTATATCTAAGTCTATATTACTGGTAAAACAAAAGTATATAAGTAAAAGTCTACATAATTCGTTCTCTCTCGATACATTGGAAGGCTCGCTTTTGCCTAAGTCCCCAAGCTAACTTATGGCATTCCCTGGCTAGCCTCTACGAACAAGTTACCTTATAGGAAAGGCCTAAAGGGGTATAAGTCTAAGCTTAGTGAGCAAAACCTTCAGCCATACCATAAGTAAGTTATAAATACATTATATTCATGCATATGAATGAATGATCAAATAGAATTCCAAACTATATGTATAGTTAACTAATCCATATACATAACTCAGATTTAACACCCTCTGAAGTCAAGGTTGGAGTATACATGGCACCAATAAAATCCGGGTATTATACTAGAACTTACTTTACTATGGAACTCCACATTCCATACTTAAATCAAACAAGTTTTTTATTTTCATAAAATTCAAGTTCTAGTATAATCATGAGTGGGCCCCCGCAGTCTACACTCACCCCTAAAAGGAGGCCTCTAGACTCAACCCTTAGCTAAGCGGTTGGCACCTCCAACGCTTAGTATACCCACGGGCCAAGATAAGGTCATTTTGTATAAGTACACCATATGGAACCAATAAATTTATAATAACAACTCCTAAATGGCCTCTCTTTAACTCCATATGATGTGACGGTCGGAATTATGTCTACGCAATGCATGTTAATGCATGTACCAATTTCTTTTTATGAGTCAAGTATATTTAAGTCCAATTATGATGTAACCATTCAATAGTACACACAATCATTTTCTATACGACTATTGTTACGATTCGAACAAGCTAGTCGTGATAGGGGGCTAGTCGTGACAGTCGCTATTTACTGTACAAAGGATTGAAGATCTAATTCCTTTACAATTGACGACCCTTTTATATGACACACAAGGCTACAGCTATACCTAACAACCAAGAGTGCGCAATCATAAGTAATATCATTTTATGATAACAATAATAAAATATAGAAACATAACACATAATCAATTTATATAAGAATTTACAGATAAGAAATCTAAAGTATTTCTTAAGTCAAACTAGTATCATTCAATTACTTAATCAGCTCTATGAGCTATCATATGCACACTCTGTTCACATCCTACTCCCACATTGACCTTGTGATGAACACTAACCTTGAGCATGTGACTGCCTGACTCCACGAATAACTCGGCCTGCGAAAGAAGATTACAAGGGTATAAGCTAACTAGCTTAGTGAGATAATTCCCTCTACTATACAGCAATCAAGTTATACAATAATTAAGTTCAATCAAATGAATGCATGTTAATTAGTATGCCAAACAAATACATACGGGTGACCAGGTACTGCATGCAACTCAGATTTAATACCCTCCGAGTCAGGGTTAGAAATACATCGATACAGTCAGATCCAAATATCATACTAGAACTTATTTCATAATGAAACTCCATGTTTCATATTTAAAATGTAATGTTATATCTATTATCAGTTTTATCAAAAACGAGTTATACATATGATTGTAAGTAGGTTTATGCAGCCCTCACTCACTCCTAAACGAAGGCCTTTGGACTCGACCTTGAGGTAAGCGGTTAGCACTTCTAATGCTTAGTAATCCCACTGGCCAGGGTAAGGTCATATCGTACGTGTGTACCGTACGAAATCTATAACAATCAATAATCAACCCATGTATGGTCTCTCGCTACCTCCGTGTAATATGACTGGCGGAATTAGTTATGATGTGCATAATTATGCATGTTTTAAGTTAACTTTTTCTAATCGAGTAAAATTAGGTCTTATTATTCAATGGTCATTCAAAGTTATAAACAATCAATTCCTAGTGAATCTACTACGCAATAATCAATACATTATTGTAATTTAAAGTAAATTCACTATTAACAACCAATGATCATACACAAGCATAACCTAACCCCATACAACATTCCATCATTGATCATAACTTGTATTCATTAACTACAAACATAAACAAGTATGGAATCATCAGGAAAACTCACTTAGCCATAGTCGACTCAGGGGTCGTAATAATCTGGTGGTAGCTCTATTAGAATCACCTGAGAGTAATAAAAATTTATATGTTTGAGGATTTAAAGCTAAACTAGTATTGTAATTTGTAAGGTTTACTTCACCTACCTACGTGAAATTATCAATTTGAGCTTTTTATGAAATCGTATATAACTTTTTCGTTTTAGTTCGGATCATTATGAACTTATAATCTATTTTGATCGTTTTCGAGTATATTTTCTCATAGCGAGGTCCGTTTTAGACGTTATGACTCACAATTTGAATTGTGATATAAAAATATCACAAAATTTATTATTTTAATTTAAAAATTATAAAATATTAATTTTAGCTTTTTCTTAATATATTTATGATTTAATAATTATTTAAATCATATAATTGATAATTTTATTATTTTAAGCATATTTTACCTCATTTACTCATTTCTTTCCTATTTTTGAGATTTTAGTCTTATTACAATTGTTATTATTATTATTGCTATTATTTTTATTATTTATTATTTTCTTATTATTCATTTGTATTTCACGATACACACACACACACACATATATATATATATTTATACTATATTTGATAAATCTTATAATTTACTTTAATTTGTAATTCCTAATTTACGGTAATATATATATATATATCTACTCCTTACATATTTATGAATTTATTTTATTTTGTAATTATTATCATATTATATATACTACTTAATATTTAGTATACTATATATATACTATATGTTATACATATACTATATAATATATATACATTCACACCACATACATGTATATCTATATGTATATAAAATATAGCTTACATATATATATATATATATGTATATATGAATATATATCTACAAAACACTTTTACAAACTATACTAATACATATTCATATATATATATATATATATATATACATATGAAAATAAAGCTTGTATACATAAATACATACATAATCCCCTTCATGTGTAGAACTATATATATATATATATATATTTATTTTGTAAGAAAAATACTAAATACATACTAGATATAGTCTTATGGATACATATACATACCATATATTATACTTATATACATGCATGTCTACATACATATATATATCTTAAATTAGTTACTTATGCATACATACATGTATAGGTAATGAAATATTTAATAAAATACAATACAAATACTTAATATATATATGTACATACCATATAATATACATATATACTACTAAAATAATTTTACTTACCTAATTATCTTTGATTTTTCTTCTTCTTTTCTTCCTCCTCCTTCTTCTTCTTTTCTTATTATTCTTCTCCTTGTTCTTCATGGTTTGGTATTTGTTTTGTGTAACTTCCAAAATTTTTTTCTTTTTTTTTCTGTTTTGTTTCCACTGTTTTTTTTTTCCTTCTAAACGTAAACTTTAAGTAGAGTAAAAGAAAACAAATCAAGATAACATAATATCAATTCCTACGATAAGGTTTGCATTAATTATGATGGGATAAAGTGATCAAATTTTCTTATCTTTTCTCCTTGATTAACTCATCACATGTGCTGCTAAATTCTAATCTTTTTTCTTTGATTTCAAGATGTGGCAGCTAAGGAGAAAAGAAAGAAAAGAGAAAAAGAAAGAAAGAAAAAGGAAGAAAATAAAAATTAAAAATAAACATATGTAATTTTTCTAAATCGAAAATCATAAAAATAATCATCATAAATTAGTTTTGGAATTTTTTGAAAATTTATCAATTTAATTAGTACCTATTACAATTATAATTTTTATAAGTTATTTTAACAATTTCGTTAAAATTTTTATGCGATTATGGGATTTAGTCGATAATTGTAATCGACTATAATTAGATCACTACTAAGTAATATTTAACTATTTTATAGGTTTAAAGTTATAGTTTTATGGTTTCAATCAAATTTGAGTTCAATTTTGGTTAATGATGCATAAATCAGATTTAGGGTTTTAGTACCTAATTTAGGGTTTCAATTAATTTCTAGGGTTTTTATTATCGGTGTTGTATTAGATTTATTAAGTTTCATAATCTTTTACTGTCACTAGCCTTATCGACTCATTACTTATATTTATGTCCTATTTTAGGACTTAATGATTTAATTAGCTATTACATTCTTACATTTTAGGAATTTTATATTGGTATTACTAACTCATGTACTTAATTAAGTTTAATTCAATTTAAGAAGTGTATTAAGGTTTAAAAGAAGATTTTTGAACCTTATGTACATATACATACGTATGTTATACTCTTATGTAATCTTCTAAGTTATTATTTTATAAATTTATGCTTATGTCATCACTTATGTCATAGCTTATGTTATCTTTTAATTGCATCATTGCTTACACCATTATTTGATTAAATAAGATCTTAACTTATGCTTAAGTGTCTTTTGTACACTTTACATATGTTAAGTATATTCTTGTACCTTTGCTATACTTATATGTATACTAATACACTTATATATATACTAATACACTTATACATATACTTATACATATACCGTATTTATACTTATACAACACATAACGTAACATACATATTTTTTTTATACATATTTTCGTATGCCTAAAATTCCTCTTAAAAAAGCTTCTCAAATTTCATCTTTTTGTATTTTAAGGGTGTATTTAACATGGTATATGTATGTATAGTTAGTATATGCCTTATTTTGGGTTATGTACATATTGGATTCTTATGTACGAAGGTCTTTATACATGTATTTATTTAGTATACTCTTACATACACATATTTAGATACATGTACACATGCTCTTCTTCAATTTACCAAGGCTATCCTACACTTCTAAACATAAAACTTGAATCTTTAAGCCTTAAACAACATATATGTACACAATACATAAACTTCTTAAACTAACCTATCTATTCATTTAACTATTAGATAATATGGAGCAATACATAATAATATACCTTTGTTTTCTCCTTGAAATATGGTTGTAAAGTTTGAAAATTAGGAAAAGTGAAAAGGAAAGGGAGGTCACAGTTATGGAGGTGGGGAAAAGGACTTGGTTTTATTTTGTTTTGTATTTGAAAAGAAGAAGAAAGTAAGGTCTAGAAGGGGACAAGAGTGGACGGTACAAATGGAAAATAAGAGGGAAGAAAAAGCTAAAAAAAAAAAGAAAAGAAATCATTAGAAGGAAGAGATATGTCTAGAATGAAAGTGACATTTTGTTGACTTTTCTACATGTTGACTTGGTCAACTTTCCAAAAATATATGCCCTTTAATGTGCATAATGTAGTAATTAAGGAAAATTAGGAGAAAAATTAAAGAAATGAAAGGAAATAAGAAGTTTAGTGAATTGATTAGTAAAAATAGATAACGAGATCCTCCATTAGGTACTTATATCCTATATACACCATTTGGTAAGCTGCTTAGTATAATTAAGATGAAAAGTGTTATTTAGGGTATTAATGTTCACTACATATAACCTAAGCATCAACTAAACCCTTAACTCCATGTAAAGATAACCTAATTATATACTTAGAAGATGGATGTGATCTATGATACAATATCTTAGTTTCTAAAGGATTACTTTAGTATTATATGTATTTATGAATGATTGAAAGTTATCCTTAATTTTTTACCAATGATTTGGTATAATACTAAGGTTATATTATCAATTAGGGTTTAAGGGTAAATTATGGTGATTTAGTGCTTTTCTATCCTTAAAGTTATAGTTTTAGGGTTTTTATCACTTTCGAATGAAATCTTTAGTATTTACATATATTTAAGGTAGAAAAATTTTATACGCGATTGACTAGTTATTTTAGGGTTTTCACTTTTATTAGCTTTATTAACTCCTAAATTATTTAACATACTTAAGTCTACTTCAGATACTAGATTAAAAAATTTAGGGGTTTACAATAGCAGCACATAAAAATTAAGAGGGAAAAATAAAAGAAAAAGGATAAGGAAAAATGAAATTTCCTTAATTTAAGATTTGACACCAAATTCTAGAGCTACCATGCCATAAGATTCCTTTTCGTAATTAAATTCACACAAGCCTTGTAAAATAAAAGAAAAACACAAAAACCAAACCAAGCAAATAAAAGTAATAAAAATAAAACTTAAAATTAATACTACACTACCTGCAAACAAGAAAAAGTCCATCAAAAAGTAACATAAAATAAATAAGATTAATACTTTGCTAACTCTAATAAAGAAAACACATTTAGTAACCTCTCTCTACCTCTTGATTCTTAGCATGTTTCTTAAAACAAAAAAAAAAAAAGGAAAAGGAAAGACGGGAGTTCATATCCCATAGACATCTCCTTCATGCTCAATTTGTAATAGTGAAAAGACAATGCACAAGTATGAAGAGTCAATTAAAAGTTAAAACATTGCATCAAACAAAGAATAATTAGAAACTAACCAATTTCAATCAAGCGCAAAAGCAAAATGAATAATCAATTAATTTCTAGTTTCATAATCCTTGTGTCAAAAACTATATAAATTAAGTAAAGTTTGATTATTAAATAGCAAATTACACCAATTTGACTAATATAGCTAATCAATTTCTTAACTACATCATATTGCAAAATGACACGGCAATTTTTTTTTTCTTATGAAGAAACACTTCTAAGAGTGAAAAACTTCATTAAATTTTTTTTTTAAGACTATAGAAACAAAAATATGTAAATGCTAAGCTAAAATTTATGTATGAACTACTTATGTCTAATAAAATAAATAACTACTTGTATCTATGGATAACATTAACAAGTCAAAACAAAAAATCCGTAAGGCATGCCAAGAATTAAATCTATCTTCATAATTGCAAATCCTAAATATGAGCAAAAAGAGGAAAAACAAACATGCATGGAAAAATAGATTAAGAGAAAATTAAGAGAGAAAGTGAGTGAGCATACCTAATTTTTGAAATAACAAAATCATTAAAAAGCTTAAGAATCTAAGGGAAACTCCTCACAAATTATCTTTGCATCCTACAAAAGATTATTTTGATAGTGCATCGGAAAAATTAATTTAAGTTGTGAACTTAAAAATAATACATATAGATTTAAAAAAAAAAAAGAAAGGAAGATAAAAACTAAGTAACTAATATTGCATAGAAACTTAAAAAAAAAAAAAGTTGAATTGCATCTACTAAAATCCTATGGGAAGCCATCCCATTCCCATAATGTTAAAAAAAATGGGAGAAACTCTTTTTTCGTTAACCAATCACATCTCTTCAATTCAGTTCCCACAAAATTACCTATGGAAAGTTTCGACTCAAGAGAAGTATTTGTATTAAGTACCTATTCAAATTTAATAATGTATCTTTAAAGTTTCAAGCACTCCATCTCAGGTTTCACTTCTCTTGCAAAAGACTTACAGTTAGAAAATGAAGAAGGTTAAAAAATATTTATTTCCTGCTACAGGTCAACTTCTTCAACTTTCTCCTATGGGGTTAAGATGTGTACACTTTCTTCAATTTTTATAAGAAGCTTTTCTAAATTAATAAGATTAAAAATCATATTAACTTTCTCTTCTATCACTTGTTTCTCTAAATTCAGCCCTACTTCAATGTTTTGGCTATCAAGATCCTTTCTAACTTCCAACTCCTTTTTTCTTTTTTCCACTATCGACTCTCTTTATTTTTTAAAAACCCTTCCATACATTGAAAAAATTATTGTCCATAAGATAAATGGAGGGGTTAGATAAAGTAGAATTCAACAAAAGGAGAAAAATACTAATATTGTCATGACCCAAGGGAGCTAGTTGTAGCAATCACCGTGTACCGTACAAAGGACTGTAGATGATTTCTCTTACAATCAACAATCCTTTATGTGATATACAAGGCTACAACTATAACTAACAACCAAGAGTTGCATAAGTGTAAGTAATTTCATTTCATGATAATAATAACAAGCTAAAAAAATATAAAACACAATCTATTTATATATAAATTTACAGATAAGAAGTTTATAATACTTCTTAATTCAAATTGATATCACTTCATTACATAATAAGATTCTTAATCTAAATACATTATCATAAGTGCACCCTGATCACATTTTACTCCCACATCGACCCCATGATATACAACTAGCCTCGGGCATGCGGCGGCCCAACTCCATGAATAACTTAGCTTGTGAAAGTAAGCTACAAGGGTATAAGATAACTAGCTTTGTGAGATAATCCCCTTAACCATAAAGCAATCAAGTTATACATTAATTAAACCCAATCAAATAAATGCACACTAATCAATATGGCAAACGAATACATGCGGGTGACCAGGTACTATATGCAACTCAGATTTGATACCCTCCAAAGTCAGGGTTGGAGATAAATCGGTACAGTCAAATCTGAGTATCATATTAGAACTTATCTCATAACGAAACTTCACGTTTTATATTTAAAAAGTAATGGTATATCTATTCTTAATGTTACTAAAATCGAGCTCTACATATGATCGTGAGTAGGTTCACGTAGCCCTCACTCACCCCTAAACAGAGGCCTCTAAACTCGACCCTTAGCCAAGCGGTTGGTACCTCCAACGCTTAGTGATCCTGCAAACCAGGATAAGGTCATATCACATGTGTGCATCGTACGAAATCTATAACAGCAAATAATTAACCCAAGTATGGCCTCTCACTACCTCCATGTGATGTGACGATCAGAATTAGTTATGTGGTGTATGATTATGCGTGTTCCGAGTAAGTTATTTCAAGTCGAGTGAAATTAGATTTTATTACTTGGTGATCAATAAGGTCATAAACAATTAATTCCTATTTACTATGCAATAATCAATACATTATTATATTTTAAAGTAAATTCATTATCAACAAACAAGTATCATATACATGCATAACCTAGCCCCATACAATATTCAATTATTAACATAATTTATATTCACTAATTACAAACACAAGTAAATACAGAATCATTAGAAAAAACTCACTCAGCCATGATCGACTCAGGGGTTGTAATAGTCCGATGGCAACTTAAGGTCAAGGTCAAGATCACCTAAAAATGAGAAATGTAAAAAATTGTAAGTTTGGTAATTTAAAACTAAACTAGTCTTGTAATTTGTGTTGTTTACTTCACTTAGTTATGTGAAATTATCGATTTGAGCTTTTTATCAAATTGCATATAACTTTTTCAATTTAGCTTGGATCATTATGAATTTATAATATATTTTGATTGTCTTCAAGTGTATTTTCGCATAGTAAGTTCCGTTTTGGACGTTATAACTCGTAGTTTAAACAGTGATATAAAAATACTGTAAAATTTATTATTTTAATTTAAAAAGTTATAAAATATTAATTTAAGCTTTTTCTTAGTATATTTATGATTTAATAATTATTTAAATCATATAATTGATAATTTTCTTATTTGAAGTTTACTTTACTCTAATTACTTATTTTTACCTATTTTTGAGATTTTAGAATTATTAATTCAATTTTCAAATTCAAATTTTTTTTACTATCATTTCTCTTGTATTTTACTATATACATATATATAAATACTTATTACTATATTTGATTTATTTTTTTCTAATTTACTCAATTATTAACTCTTTTTTCTAATTTACGATACTCTTATATATATATACATACATATTTATTAACTTATTTTATTTGGTAAATTAATATTATCGTATACATATATATACTATTTAACATACACTATACTTTATGTAATAAATTATTTTGAATTTAATTATATACTATAAACTATATGCATAAGTATAATATGGATGTATTTATATTTTATATATACATACCTACTTTTATACATGTACACATATACATATATATAATATAAAATACTATGTTTATAAACACATAAAAGAGATACACATATATATTTTTCTGCTCATGCATATATATATGTACAAGTAATATATAACAAAATACTTAGTATATATATGCACATACTATATAATATACATATGTACAAATAAATTAAATATATACTGATCTAATTTTTTTTAGTTAATTGAAATAATATTTTTCCTCCTCCTCTTCCTCTTCTTCTTCTTCTTCTTAGTTCTTTTTGTTTTGCTTTCTTTTTCTTCTTCTTTTCCTTTTTCTCTTTATGTGTTCGGTTTGGTTTTTATTTTTTTTTTCTAGATTGGCGTGAATCCTTAGTAAAACATAAAGCAAATAAATTAAAAAAAAGAAGAAGAAGCTCATCCACTTAGATTAGTCATTAATTAGGATAAGACATTTGCTTTATTATTATTATCCTTTGTCCCTTTAATTGTATGATACTTGTAATTTATATTTGTGCACATGAGCTACTGAAATTTGTAGCTACAATCTACGTGGGAAAAAGGAAAAAATAGAAGAGGAAAAGAAAAGAAGAAAAAGAAAGGAAAGAAAATAGAAGAAAAAGGAAAATAAAAATAATTATATGTAATTTTCCTAAACATAAAAATTATAAAAATAATAATTATAAATTAATTTTGGAATTTTATGAAAATTTATCAATTTAATTGGTACCTTTTACAATTATAATTTTTACGAGTTATTTTAACGTTTTCATTAAAAGGTTTGCATGATTTAGTCGATAATTATAATCGACTATGATTATATCACTATTGAGTGATATTTAATTATTTTATAAGCTTAAAGTTATAGTTTTAGGGTTTCGATCAACTTCAGATTCGATTTTGAGTAATTGCATGTAGATTAGATTTAGGGTTTTTTTATAGGTAATTTAGGATTCGATCAATTTTTAAGGTTTTTATTATCGATACTATATTCGATTTATTAAATTTCATAAAATTTTATCGTTACTAGCCTTATCGACTCATGACATGATTTAGAATACTAGGACTTAAATTAGGGTTTAGACTACTGATTTTATAGGGTTTACAAATATTAAGTATACCATACTTCTCTAGATGCTCATTAACAAATTCAAATACATTCTCACATTCTAATTGCACATTTTTCTTTGTATGTGGTGAGCATAACCAGGTGGTTGGAATAGGAGTTGATTCATCAAAGTGTGAGACTTCTCTACTAAATGTTTTCTCAAAACTTTTGTGAGAACCTTCTCTAAAAGTTTGTCTCTATTTTGGAAATTAGGATGATATATGTATGGAGTGAAATTCGAGCACCTATAGGAACAATAGGAATACCTACAATATTGACACATATTCCAAGAATTCATGGATACAAATTCCTCATACATACTACTATTGTGTGCACTCCAGTAGTTATTTCCTTGATTCCACCTATCATATTCCATCTCAATCTCCACAAACAATATAATTCGAATTAACTGGCTGTAAAAATTCTTAACCCCAAATTTCAAAAGTGATAAATTAAAATTTATGGATGAAATAAAATAAACTATGCTAGATGCAAAAATAAACAATGTAGAGAAATAAAAAAAAAAACTAAATTTCTTTTTTTTTAGATTTTTTATTTTTCAAATTCTAATAACAGTTAGAATATTAGATTCAAGGCTTCCTAATATCACAATCGTAACCTTTGCCAAAATCTTGATTGCAGTAGGTAAGTGTACCAAGTGAAGTTATAGTTTAGTAAAACAAATTGAGTCCAAGTGTCAGTCCTTTAGGGACTACCTACAATTGCAAATACTAATACTTACCCCTTTCCTAATATCTAACCTAACAGACAAATTTAATTAATTAAAGGCAACAAAGCTAAATTAAACTAATGAAATAAAGGGCAATTAACAAATAAAATATATGATAATTAAAATTAACTAGAAAGACATGTGTAAACCCCACTAATTTTAGAGTCAAATTTGAAGAACCAGTGGTATTCCTTAAGCTCAATCAGACCGAAGAAATTAAAACTGAGAAAAATTTAAATCAAAACCTTAAAA
The DNA here is from genome assembly GCA_024138005.1 of Lumnitzera racemosa. Lineage (NCBI taxonomy): Eukaryota > Viridiplantae > Streptophyta > Magnoliopsida > Myrtales > Combretaceae > Lumnitzera > Lumnitzera racemosa. The sequence goes on along the minus strand of JAMXBC010000008.1, from coordinate 52,545,779 downwards.
ACGAACTCGAAAAAAACCCTAGAGATAAAGTTCTATGAACCTTAATTGCCATGAACTGAGGATAGCCTAGTCACAGTAGACACCATATACCGTACGAGAATGCATGATTGGTTACCCTTCTAATCATGAACTCTTCACACAATATACAAGGCTCTATAACTGTCATGACCTTACAGGGGGCCTAGTAGGATTACCTGAAATTTTCACATCATGTGTGCACTCATGATTTGAAAATCATCTTATAAGTCAGAGATTGCAAGATTCTAAACAATTAGTTACTAAAGTTTTTATTTAATTAACTTACGACCACATATATATGACTATAGATATCCGATAAGCTACAGTCTAACAGAACCGCAGAGAATCGGTATCCTTTACCAAATAATAAGATTAGGTAGAAAAGTTCTAAAACTCAAACTTATTAAAGTCACAAAATTTAAATATAAAATACAAGAATTCCAATGAACCATATAGTTTGTCCTCAGAGTCTAACTTCTATGCATCTCATCTCGACGTTAACACTCAACCCTCAGTTCTTAACCCATGCCTGATCGTATAGCAACCTGCAAGAGAAACTATTGAGGAGTAAGCTACAAGAGCTTAGTGAGTTAACCCTCGTATTATACCAACAAACAAGTTATCAAACAGTTTATTAACAAACATATGAATACATGAACAAGCAGTATATGCAGTTGATCGGTACTGCATATAACATCGGAATTTAACGCCCTCCGAAGTAAGGGTTAGAGATATATCGGCACCAATCACAACCGGGCTCTAGCACATGGGTTTTTACCCTCATATCATTATATAAGAATTCCTTGTTTCATAGAATAGGTTTCTACTTCCATCAGTCAATAGTATACAAATAACTAGGTCTAGCGGTGAACGATCTCACGCAATCCACACTCACACCCTACAGCGGTGGTCTCTAGACGCGACCCCCAGCCACCCACGATTAGCATCTCTAGCGCCAATAAAACCCGCGAGCCAAGGGTAGGGTCTTGTTGTACCAATGCTCCTGCACTGTACTAATCAAATCATGTGGGAATCCATCCCTCTAAGGCCCCTCATTACCAACCGCGTGAGGTGACGGGCGGAACATTTTATGCAATGCTCATGATCTATGCATGATCCGTTTAATTTTTGCTTGGTTGAATATGATTAAGTCAATTTATGAGGTGGTCAAACATTATCAACAAATCATCCAAATAATGCAACAACTAATTATATAATCACATTTAACAGTATTTTGTACAGTAATCAATCAATAGCAGTCACATGCATAACCCGAACCCCATGCATCAAGTTATTAATCTTTAATTCATGTGCACTAACTACAAGCACAAAATAAGTATAGAGTCATCGGGAGTATTCACTTGGTCATAAATGATGTTAGGGATTATATTAGTCTAAGAGCAAGTCGGTCTCGATCTCAGGATCACCTAACATTAGGGAAATATGGAAAGTAATAAGTTTGGGAATAACTAAACTAGTATGCTAAATTGTACTATTTACTTAAATTGATTATTGACTTACGTGCAATCATCGATTCGAGCTTTTTATTGAATCGTGTATAATTTTTTCATTTTAGCTCCGATCGTTATGAACTTATAGTCCATTTTGATCGTTTTCGAGCGTATTTTCTCGTAACGAAGTCCGTTTTAGACATTGCGACTCGTAACTTATATTGTGATACAAAAATATCACAAAAATTATTATTTAAATTTAAATATTATAAAATATTGATTTTCTTTTTTTCGTAACATATTTATAAGTTAATAATTATTTAAATCATATATTTGTTATTTTTATTAATTTGGGTATATTTTCCTATTTTTATTTATTTATATATTTTTTTTATGTACCTCACAATTATACATATATATATATATATATATATTCCAATACTTATAATATATAGTTTATGGTTTATGTTATTGTAAAATCGTAAATTACGGTAGCATATATACCTATATACACTATATATATTATACGTATGATATATGTATATACATTTATTTAAAACATACTCTTATACATATATTCATATATCTATATATAAAAATATATATATTCGGCATACATTCATATAAATACATACATATATATATTCGGCCTACATACCTATAAATACATATATATATATGTTCGGTATATATATGCTTATATAGTATTTATCATGTATCATAAAATATATATATACTATACATTTTATACATAATATACCATATACTTATATACTATACAACTACACACACACACATATATATATATATATAATCATATATGTATACCCATATATATATATATAAAGTTACGGTACATACATATATCTTTATACTATAATTATGGTACATATATATATCTTTATACTATAATTATGGTACATATATATTAGATGTATTTAAAAAAAAAACAGAAACAAATACATAATACATGCTATATACCTCGGTACATATATGTAGACATACTTAATCTTATATTTTACACATATAATTAAATTTAGGTATTCATATACATAAACATATACTATTAGTATTATATGTACAAATATCATAAAATATCATAAAAATACCATAAAAATACTATAGTTCTACACATATATACTATCATATACATATATATTTTCTAAAATAAATCTCTTACCTTATGGTTTTTATTTTTTCCTTCTTTTCCTTCCCCTTTTTCTTCCTTCTTTCTCTCTTTTCTTTCTTTCTTTTTCTCTCTTTTATTCCTCCCGGTTTGCAAATGTTGTGTGTGTGTTTATGCAGATTTGTCTTTCTTTCTTTTTTTCCATATTTATATGTTGCTTTTGTTTATTTGATTGTTAGCTTAAATTGTAAGCTAAGGTAACTTTTACATTAGTATAAATAAGACAAAATAAACTCAACACATGGTCATTTACTTATTCACATGGCGGTTGAATTCTTGTCTTAATTTGCTAACTTTGTTTCTTACGTTTTTGTACAGGGGAGGACATAAAGTAGAAATGAAGAGAGGAAATGAGATAAATTAAAAATAGAAGAGAAGGAAAATAAAAGTTATTAACAAATACGTATAATTTTTCGAATGATATAAATTATAGCGAATCTCTTCGTAGATTAGTTTTCAAAATTCTGTGAAATTTTATCAATTTAACTGGTACCCGTTACAATTATCGGTGTTACAAGTTATTATGGTAATTTCATTACAATTTTATACAAATAGGTGATTTAGTCGAAAATTACATTCGACTATAATTTTATTGCTATTGTATAATATTTAACTATTTTATAGGTTTACGTTTATGATTTAGGGTCTCGAGCAATTTTGGGTTCAATTTTGATTAATGATGCATAAACTAGTTTTAGGGTTTTAGTAAGCAATTTAAGGTTTTGATAAATTCCGAAGGTTTTGTTTTCGGTGTTATATTTGATTTATTAAACTTCATTTTCTTTTATTATTATTAGTCTTATCGACTTATTATACAGTTTAGGACACTCGGTCTTGAGTTAAGGTTCAACTACTGTTTTTCCTAGGGTTTACGACAACTATTAGTTTCTCAAGAACATACAGATCTGTATGATATCATCACACAAACATATTTATATAAAATTTAGACTACAAAGTTTATAATGCATAGTAATTTAGTATATCTAAGTCTATATTACTAGTAAAACAAAAGTATATAAGTAAAAGTCTATATAATCCGTTCTCTCTCGATACACTAGAAGGCTCGCTCTTGCTTAAGTCCCCAAGCTAACTTATGGTATTCCCTGGCTAGCCTCTACAAATAAGTTATCCTGCAGCAAAGGCCTAAGGTGGTATAAGTCTAAGCTTAGTGAGCATAACCCTCAGCCACACCACAGGTACATTATAAATACATTATATTCATGCATATGAATGAATGATCAAATAGAATACCAAACAACATGTATAGTTAACTAGTCCATATACGTAATTTAGATTTAATGCCCTCCGAAGTCAGGGTTGAAGTATACATGACACCAATCAAATCCAGGTATTATACTAAAAATTACTTTACTATGGAACTCCATGTTCTGTACTTAAATCAAACAAGTATTTTATTTTCATAAAAACTAAGTTCTAATATAATCGTAAGTGAACCTCCACAATCCACACTCACTCCTAAATGGAGACCTCTAGACTCAACCTACAGTTGGCGCTTCCAACTCTTAGTATTCCTACGGGCTAAGGTAAGGTCATTTCGTATGAGTGCATTGTACAAAACTAATAAATTAATAATAACAACCTCCGAATGGCCTCTCTTGACCTCCATGTGATGTGATAGCTAGAATTATGTTTATGCAATGCATGTTGATGTATATACCAATTTCTTCTTATGAGTTGAGTATAATTAAATCCAATTATGATATGACCATTCAATACTATACATAATCATTTTCTATACTACTATGCAACAAATAAAGTATTATTTGCACTTAAGATAAATTCATAACTCAGAACGTAATAACATACACAAGCATTTCCCAACCCCACACAATAATCAATTAACAATATCATTTAAATCCACTATCTACAATCATATACAAGCATGGAATCATAGGGTAAATACTCACTTAACCATAATGACTCACTCTACCGTAGTAATCAATTGGGATATCCTCGCCCATCTCGAGATCACCTAATCATTACGATATAATAACGTTAGTAAGTAATTAAATTAACTAGTAACTCTAAATATCTATTTACTTAATTCTACTTAGATTACTATCAATTTTTATCCAGTTAAACTTCCTCACTAATCGTATATAACTTTTTCGTTCTATTTTCAATATTTATGAATTTATAATCTTTTTTCATTGTTTTCAGATGTATGTTCATACGGTAATGTCCGTTTTAGACATTAAGACCCATGTTTTACAATATGGACTAAATTTATGGAAATTTTAAATATTGAAGCTTAATTATTCTTATTGCCTATATTTATATCCTATGTTTGTACTTAATGATTTAATTAGCCCTTAGATTCTTACACTTAGGGAATTTTACCTTGATATTTCTAATTCATGTACTTAATTAAGTTTAATCCAGTTTTGGAAGTGTATTAAGGTTTACTAATTCATGTACCTAATTCTTATGTACTCTTCTTATTTCCTATTTAATAAACTTATGATTATGTCATCGCTTATGTCACCAATTGCTTATGTCATTACTTATGTCATCATTTGCTTATGTCATGGCTTATGTTATCATGTGATTACATCATTACTTACATCATCCTTTGCTTACATCATTACTTACATCATCCTTTGCTTACTTAAGCTTTATCTCTTGCCTAAGTGTCTTATGTACACTTATACATATGTTAAGTGCATACTTATACCTTTACTCTACTTACATATATACTAGTATACTCATACTATACTTATACTTATAGCGTATTTATACTTATACATATACCCATAAACACATATGGTGACATACATATTTTTATATGTATTTTCGTATGCCTAAAATTCCTCTTAAGAAAGCTACTCAAATTTCATTCTTTTTTTGTTTTAAGGGTGTATTTAGCATGGTATAGGTATGTATAGTTAGTATATGTCTTAGTTTAGGTTATGTACACAATGGATACTTATGTACAAAGGTCTTTATACATGTATTTCTCTAGTACACTCATATTATGTACACATACTTAAAGACATATATACATGCATCTTCTTCCACTTGATAAAAATTCCTACTCTTCTACACATAAAGATTGAAGCTTTAAGCCTTCATCAACATAGATGTACACAACACATAAATTACTCAAACTAACCTATCTCTTCATCTAACTAGTAAATAATATGAAGTAATACATAATAACATAACAACATATCTTAGTTTGCTCTTGAAATATGGATGCAAATTTGGAAAATTAGGAAAGTGAAAGGGAAAGGAGAGGTCACGGCTATGGAGGTGGTGTAAGGGGCTTGATTTTGTTTTGCTTTATGTTTGAAAAGAAGAAGAAAGTGGGGTCTAGAAGGAAAAGGAGTAGACTGCAAAAAGGTGGAAAAGAAAAGGAAGAAAAGTCTAAAAGAAAAGAAATCATTAGAAGGAAGAGATATTTTCTAAAATGAAAGTGACATTTTGTTCACTTTTCTACATGTTCACTTTAGTCAACATGTGTTGACTTAGTCAACTTTCCAAAAGTATATGCTATTTAGTATACATAGTGTAGTAATTAGGGAAAATTAGGAGAAAAATTAAGGAAATAAAAGGAAATGAGACATTTGGTGAATTGATTAGTAAAAATAGATGATTAATGTCTCATGTAACCTAAGCATCGACTAAACCCTTAACTCTATATAATACTAACTTAATTATATACTTAGAAGATGAATGTAATCTATGATACAATATCTTAGTTTCTAGGGGATTACTTTAGTATTATATGTATTTATAACTGATTGAAAGTTACCCTTAATCTTTTACTAATGATTTGGTATAATACTAAAGTTATATTATCAAGTAGGGCTTAAGGGTAAATTATGGTGATTTAGTGCTTCTTTATCCTTAAAGTTATAGTTTTAAGGTTTTTATCACTTTGGAATGAAATCTTTAGTATTTATATACATTTAGGATAGAAAAATTTTATATACAATTGACTAGTTATTTTAGGGTTTTCACTTTCATTAGCCTTGTCAACTCCAAGATTATCTAACATACTTAACTCTACTTCAGAAGCTAGATCGAAAAACGTAAGGGTTTACATTAATAGCATACAAAGACTCTAAAACTAAGTACACATGACCATAAATTAAAAATCCGAATTGAATAAAAACTCTAAACCCCAAATCCTAGAGTCGTAAAACCTTAAATTAAACTTCAAACATAATGAAAACCCTAAACTAAAACATTTCACTTGAATTACATAAATCACATAAACTTGATAATGAACAGTAGGCGATATCTACAAATGATAACAATCAAACAAATTAAGTCAATTAAGCTAATAAATTAATGGGATTATTAATTTATCTTGAATGATATATTTTCTCCAAAAGTAATACTAAAATCATAAGCATACCTTCAAAGTCCTCAAACCCTCATAAAACCCTAAAATGAATTAGAACCTATAATTTAGTATTAAAAGCCTTAATTAATAAACTCTAATTATATAGCCACATTATTAAGTAATTACTAATAATTCACTAAATTGATGGAACAGCCCTAATTTTCCTTCTAAAATCATAATTGATTAGTGATAATCAATTCCAACCCTTAAAATCCCTAAATTAATTACATAAAATGATCTAATGGGCTTCATTAGCTTAATTAAATATGAAACACCCTAAACTATGTCTAGCTATGGTCATCTACACTAGTAATTAGAGTTGTAAGCTTAAATTGCATTCTAATCATCTACATGCATTCATGCATCATAATTTGTTAAAGATAATCACAATTAACTATCTAGGACAAGATAATTAGTTGGGAAAACAAGGGACTACTCATCTTTAGTAGATAAACCATTGCCTTAATTGGCGAAAATCATATATAGCAAATTGGTCCCCACTTGTGCTTGTACCATGCAACTAAGAGTGGAAGGGATTTGTTCCCCACCACAACTACTCATAATCAACCCCTTTTTGACCCTTCTATCTGCATTTTACTTCATCTTCTTTCCTAGAATAAACCCTACAAACACTCTCTATACACACAATTTAAAAATAGAGGAAAAACAAGAAGGAAGGAAACAAAAGTAAGCTTCTTAAACCTGGCTGTGCACCCAAACGCCCTAAGCTATAACTCTCCACCACCACCTCTAAACAACACAAAACTACTTGCATTTAAATCCTCTTTCAACCCCCTTTCTTACTGACAAACATATTTTACCAAAGGAGTTCGTTTTGTTTTCCAGAAATGAAGTGAAATGAGACCCTTCAAATTTCCACTAAGGTAAACTTTACACTTTTTCAACTTTCCTTCTAGTTTGAATTTATGAGCATGGTTCATAAGCTTAATAACTAAAGAATTAATTATTAAAATGCTACCTTTGTTTACCATGTTTACAAAGCCATACATGTGCATTTTCTTATACTTATGGTGTAGTAAACATGTTATGTATAACTTTAGAAGCACATAAGTTGTAGCAAGATGATAAGTTGAAGAAAAGTAGTAGAATCATCATCATATCTTCATTCCTATGATAGGGCCAAAACATATGTATGTATATCCCCACTATATTTTTTTTATTTCTCATGTTTATTTTGGTAGGAAATGGTTTTAAGTGCATTTTAGTAATAGTTTGATGCATATTCTAGCAAGTTATGTACATGATGTATAGAAAGTCATAGGAAATCATCTTAAACCACCCCAAACATGTTGAATAACATGCTATAAAATGTTTATTAATGGGTTAACCACATGATTAATTAAACATAATTAGGATTTTGGACTTAATCTTACAAGATAAGAGGCTAAATAAGGTCTACAATGAGTAGTTAGGCTTAAAATGGACAATAGGTTTAGAAAAACCTACTTGAGACCCTATGAACCATTAGTATTAGATCTAGAACTCATGATAAAATGGGTTGTTTAATCATTTTAGTAAACTATTAGGCCCATTAGATTAGAATAAAGTCAAGCTATGAGCCATAGGACATAAACTAAGCCTAAATTTAACTAAAAGGCCTACAAATCAAGCCTTAAGCCCACTTAATCACTCATGAACAGATCTGTAACTTTATGAAAAGTGGAATAAACTTAGGGCCAATGATGAGCTTAAGTCTAAAAAGATAAGTAGGATTGGGCTTAAGGCCATAAATTGCAAAATGAGCCCAAAGAGCCTTAAGAAAACAGAAAAACAAGCCTAAATAATACACTACCAAATCTAAACCAACTTAAAAAGACTCAAAGGGAGATATTCAAAATGCTTACTAAACACTAAGGCCTTAAAATGCAAGATAAGCCTAAAAGCCCTTAAAAAAAAAACAAGAATAGAGCTTAATAACTTAGCAACTAGATTTGATCCCTAAATTAAAATGCTCAGAAAATAAAATATAAAAGGCCCATTAAGTCCAAATGCCCATTAAAGCCATACCCCATAGGCCCCTTGGCAAGTTAAGGCCTTAAACTAGTAAAAATGGCCCATTTAGGCTAATAAGAGTAACACCTAAGCCCAAGGCGGAAATTTAAAATGTTGGACAGGAAAATTCCTCTTAAAATACTTAAAAGGAAGCCCAAAATATTAAGTGCAAGGCCTAAGATCAAAAGGTAAGTTCAAATCCCAAAACTAAGCCCAAGCCCTAACGAGAGAACACTCGAAAATTGGGCCCATGAAGTTGTAAGGCCTAAACCGAAACCTTACTAACCTAAAAGCCCAAAAATAACCTCACAAAGTGAGAGAACACTCAAAAATAATGACAATCAACGATAAGAATGCAAAATTCCAACTTAAAACAAGAAAGTTATGACTAAGATATGAAATAAGCAGAAATAGAGAAATTATAACAAAGCTAGCGAATAAATTATATTTAAGATGAGTCTTATTTACTTTAGTTGTCTAAACCCTAAAAAGTCGATATTCTGAACCCTAATTTAAGTCCGAGTATCGTAAACTGTGTAATAAGTTGATAAAGCTAGTAACAATAAAAGATTATGAAACTTAATAAATCGAATATAACATCGATAATAAAAACCCTAGAAATTGATCGAAACCTTAAATTTTGTACTAAAACCCTAAATCTAATTTATGCACCATTAACCAAAATTGAGGCCGAATTTGATCGAAACCCTAGAACTATAACTTTAAGCCTATAAAATATTTAAATATTACTTAATAGTGATATAATTGTAGTTGATTGCAATTATCGACTAAATCGCGTAATCGCATAAAAATTTAACGAAATCATTAAAATATCTTGTAAAAAATTATAATTGTAATGGATACCAATTAAATTCATAAATTTTCACAAAATTCCAAAATTTATTTATGATGATTATTTTTATGATTTTTTGGTTTAGAAAAATTACATATATTTATTTTTAATTTTTATTTTCTTCCTTTTTCTTTCTTTCTTCCTTCTCCTAATTTCCTAAACTTGCCACGTCCTAGAATCGAAAGATGAAAAACCAAATTCAGTAGCCCACGTAAGATAATTTAAGATACAGGTGTTGCAATTAGAAAAGCAAATCAAATACAATTAGATTAAGTTGTCTTGTCTCCATAAATGCTCAATCAATTAGATTTGTGTAATAATATATATAAGCTCATTTTAGCTGAAGGTAGGATGTCTGAAATGTGAAAAAAAAAAATCAAAGAAAAGAAGTACAAAATAAAACAGCAAGTTCTAATGTACACACACATACGAGATTGAAACCAGAGAAAAGAAAAAGAAAGAAGCACATTAAGAAGAAGAAGAAGAGGAGGAGGAGGAAGGAGGAAGAAAAGAAGAAGAAAAATCAAATATAAATAGGTAAGTAAAATTATTTTAGTAGTATATTTGTATATTATATGGTATGTACATGTATATATTAAGTATTTGTATTGTATTTTATTAAATATTTCATTACCCATACATGTATGTATGCATAAGTAGATAATTTAAGAAATATATATGTATGTATAAAGATATGTATGTAGAAATGTATGTATATAGGTATAATATATGGTATGTGTATGTATCCATAAGACTATATATAGTATGTATTTAGTATTTTTTTTTTACAAAATGAATATAGGTATATATATATAGTTGTACATGCGAGAGGATTAGGTATGTATTTATGTAAACAAGCTTTATTTTTATATGTATATATATATATATAAGAATATGTATTCATATAGTATGTATAAGTATTTTGTAGTTATATATTCATACATGCAAGTTATATTATATATACATATAGGTATACATGTATGTGGCATGAATATATATATATATATATAATATATAGTATATGTGTAACATATAGTATATATATAGTATACCGAATATTAAGTAGTATATATGATATAATAATATTTACTAAATAAACTAAATTCATAAATATGTAAGGAGTAGGTATATATATATTACCGTAAATTAAGAATTACTAATTAAAGTAAATTATAAAATTTATCAAATATAGTATAAGTATATATATATATATATATATGTGTGTGTGTGTGTGTGTATGTGTATCGTGAAATACAAATGAATAATAAGAAAATAATAGATAATAAAAATAATAGTAATAATAATAATAATAATTGTAATAAGTTTAAAATCTCAAAAATAGGGAAAAAAATAAGTAAATAAGGTAAAATATGCTTAAAATAATAAAATTATCAAATATATGATGTAAATAATTATTAAATCATCAATATATTAAGAAAAAGCTAAAATTAATATTTTATAATTTTTAAATTAAAATAATAAATTTTTTGATATTTTTATATCACAATTCAAATTGCAAGTCACAACGTCCAAAACGGACCTCGCTACGAGAAAATACGCTTGAAAATGATCAAAATGGACTATAAGTTCATAATAATTCGAGCAAAAACGAAAAAGTTATATGCAACTCGATAAAAAGCTCGAATTGAAAACTTTGTGTAATTAGGTAAAATAAACCTTACAAATTACAAGACTAGTTTACCTTTAAATCCTCAAACTTACAAATTTTTATTATTCTCAAGTGATTTTGACATTGATCCTAAGCTACCACCAAATTACTACGACCCTTGAGTCGACTATGACTAAGTGAATTTTCTTGATGATTCCATACTTGTTTGTGTTTGTAGTTAGTGAATATAAGTTATGATCAATAAATGAATGTTGTATGGGGTTGAATTATGCTTATGTATTATAATTGGTTGTTAATGATGAATTTACTTTAAATTACAACAATGTATTGACTGTTGCCTAGTAGATTCACTAGAAATTGATTGTTTGTGACTGTGAATGATCATTGAATAATAAGACCTAATTTTACTTAACTAGAAAAATTTAACTTAAAACATGCATAACCATACACTGCATAACTAATTCCGGCAGTTACATTACACGGAGGTAGCGAGAGGCCATATATGGGTTGATTATTGATTATTATAGATTTCGTACAGTGCACACGCTTGATATGACCTCACCTTGGCCCACAGGATTATTAGGCGTTAGAGGTGCAAATCTCTTGGTTAAGGGTTGAGTCCAAAAATCTCTGTTTAGGGTTGAGTGAGGCCTGTATGAACCTACTCACAATCATATGTAGAACTCGTTTTTTATAAAACTGATAATGGACATACCATTACATTTTAAATATGAAATGTAAAGTTTTGTTATGAAACAAGTTCTAGTATGATACCCGGATCTGACTATGCCGAAGTTTCTCCAACCATGACTTCTAAGGGTGTTAAATCTGAGTTGCATGCAGTACCTGGTCACCTACATGTATTTGTTTGGCATACTGACTGACATGCATTCATTTGATTGAACTTAATTATTATATAACTTAAGTGTTGTATGGTTGAGGGGATTATCTCAGTAAGCTAGTTAGCTTATACCTTTGTAGTCTTCTTTCGCAGGATGAGTTATTCATGGAGTCGGGCCATCGCATGCCCAAGGTTAGTGTTCATCACAAGGTCAATGTGGGAGCATGACGTGAACAAAGTGTACTTATGATAGTTTATAGAGTTGATTATGTAATCAAGCGATACTAGTTTGACTTAAGAAATGCTTTAGATTTCTTATTTGTAAATTCTTATATAAATAAATTACGTATTATGTTTCTATATTTTATTATTGTTATCATGAAACAATATTACTTATGCTTGCACATTCTTGGTTGTTAATTGTAGAAGTAGCCTTGTATATCATATAAAAGAGTCATCGATTGTAAGGGAATTCAATCTGTAATCCTTTGTACGGTATACGACGACTGCCACGACTAGCCCCCTCAAGTCGTGACAAGTTTCCTTACTCAGGTAAATTGAGATACTAAGTTCAAGACTACCAAGAACTATTGGGAATACTTAACTTCAAGGATAAGTGAGTATACCGCCCCCTATTTTACTTTGTTTTATGCTTGTATTTAGTGCACCATCTAATTATATAAGATAATTGAACTTGATGCATGTTGGGGTATATGAGAACTTATCTATGCTTATTCTGGTTGAACTATGCTTGCAAAATATCTTACGATATTTCAAACACCCTTGTTTGCTATATTAGAACATAGGGCATTAGAGTGTTTGGAATATACTTGTTTGACCATCCTATGAATTCGAAATTAATAAATATTCGACTTTTAATTAAACTGGACATGCATTACATCTTACAACATGAGTCAAAGGGCATCAGCACCATGCAATAAAGCGGGAGATCATGCTTAAATGGATCCATATCGATATTATGTATTGTGATTGTTTATCGTACAACGTATTTCATGCAACATGTTCTTGTATCAACCTTTGAGAACTACTCAGCTCCAACGAGTGCTGCCTTTTACTTAAAGCCAAGCTATGTCTACTGCTAAGGGTGGTTATATTGTTAAGAGATTTTGTATTGGATGTAGATACCTAGGTTTGGACGTACTTAAATACTTCCCAACCTAGGCAATGGTAGGCATTGAAACCGTGTAGTATATAGTTACCGGCTGACTAAATATACTGTTTGCATTGCATATGCTTATATATGCATTCATATGTTTAATAAATAACTTGCTTGTTATTGTCTAATGGTAAGGTAGGAAGGTTACTCACTAAGTTGGATGTAACCTACTCCCCAATAGTTTCTTTTACAAGTATTATAAAGTTGAGACAGGGCTAGGATTCAAGTGTAAAGTGCACCATCGGACTGAGAAAGTAAAATATAAGTTTAGGAAAGCAAGTGGTATAGTTAAATTAAACTTTTAAGGTATTTAGTAGCATTATGATTGTTGTGATGTAGATGCATTTTCTTATTATTTGGTAGGTGATTCCAACATTCTTCAGTCTTGATGGGCTATGGATTGTTGGGTTACCCTAGTTGCCTATATAAATAAGTAAATGTAAGTAAAATGAATAAGTACATTTAGAAACCTAATAGTTAAAGTCTTGCAACCTATGACTTATAAGGTGTTCCTTATATCATGGGTGTACACATGATATGAAGATTTTAGGAAAAATTACCAAGCCCCCTAATGGGGTGTTACAACATGAACTTAATAGTCAATTAATGATCCCCCTAGAATAGCAATTCAAGCTATCAATCTCATTCTTTTTTATTAGATCGTAGAGATTCCTAGTGTGAATTAACTAGACTTGTGTCTCTTGGCTAATTCCTAATCTTAAAACTCTCTCTACCTAAATTGCTTCAGAATAGAGCATAGCAGAATCACATGAAACCTTTAAATCCCACTATAAGGTCTCCTTAATTCAGGAAAATCAAATTACAAAATGTTTTAGTTAGTCAATTTTATCTATTTGTATTAGTTATTCATATTACACGCTCTTGAGAACTCTACAATAGACTCTAGCAATAATTCAATCGTCAGTATGTTGAAGTAATGGAAACAATAAAAATAATACAGTTAGAACATAATAACAAGAAATCATATATTACTAATAAAGGATAATTAATTACATAGCAAACTAAGGTTCTCATTAATTGAATACTAAAACTAAATTATAACATTAAGTAAATGAAGAAAATAAATGGATTATCTATCATCTACTATGTTTTATTCTATAATTCCATAATGTATAATTTACAAGGCTTTTATCCTATTTATTGCATAAACACTAATCTTGGAGCATATCTCCAATGCATCTCCAAAATATCTTTTTCATATCTACCATATTTCTTGATATATCTCTTTGCACATCTTGTATGCCCAGTAAAATTTCCAAAGGTTAGGATCAGATTGACTGCCTTAGTATTATCAAAATTTCTCAAATTGGTAAATTAAACTAAATTACAAGTTATCTCCAAAATTATATAAATAAATTTTAGGCACAATAAAAATATTACACACCAAAATATTTGAAACACTTAACACTTAACTATTTTAACTTGTGAAGATTGTGTATATAGTTGCGTTACACTTGGACAAAAGACCTAGCATGTAGGTTATGTCTTATAAAATCTCTTCCTTTCGCTTATGGCCAAACTTTTTCTTCTTAGTACTTTTGGGAATCCACTGCATAAGATTTTGTTCCTTTAGTTCCTTCACAACTTCAAGCTTAGGGGAGATACTTTTTGTTGCTCAAAGATTTCTCTATCTTATCATCACCTTACTTAGTCTATTTGGAAACATAGCTTCTTACCCTAATTAGAAGAATCTCCTTTCTTTCCTGTTTAAAACTCTAAACAGTATAACGTATCTATGTGAAATTGTACTCCATCCCAGCTTAGACAAGGCATTTGCAACAGCTCATAAAGAAGAGAGCTACTACATTCTATAAATAGTACTAGTCAAACTTTCTAAAGTAACGGTTCTTGTCTTCTTCTTTTTTTTTTTTTTCCTTTTCCTTTTCTTGAAAAAAACAAGGTACCACACTACACTCTAACTTCTTGAAGGTTGCAAACATACTTCCTTTCCCTTCTTAGGATACATGAGATCATGTGAAGGTTGAAACCTTGTCATCCTTCCATTCTACTTGGCAATAGATCATTTACAATAGATATGCATAACTGTCTTAGCTAGGAGTTGCTGCTTCCTTAGGGATTTTTTGTCACAAACTGAGGATGGTCTAATCGTAGCAGACGCCGTATACTGTATGAAGAACCCCTGATTGGTTACCCTTCCAATCTAGAACTCTTCACACAATATATAAGGCTCTACAACCACTAGTTTCCCAAGAACATACAGATTCACATGATATCATTACACCAACATATTTATATAAAATTTGAACCAAAAAGCTTACAGTATATAGTAATTGAGTACATCTAAGTCTATAATACTAGTAAAACAAAAGTACACGAGTAAGAGTCTACATAAACTATTCTCGCTCAATACACAGGACAGCTCGCTCTTGCCCAAGTCCCCAAGCTAACCTATAGCATCCCTCGGCTAGCCTCTACGAACAAGCTATCCTATAGTAAAAGTCTAAAGGGGTGTAAGCCTAAGCTTAGTGAGCAAAACCCTCAACCACACCACAAGCAAGTTATAAATACATTATATTCACGCATATGAATGAATAATCAAACAGAATGCCAAACAATACGTATAATTAACTAGTTCATATATGTAACTCAAATTTAATACCCTCCGAAGTCAAGGTTAGAGTATACACAGCACCAATCAAATACGGGTATTATATGAGAACTTACTTTACTACGGAACTCCATGTTCCATACTTAAATCAAATAATTCTTTTATTTTCATAAAAACCAAGTTCTAGTATAATCGTGAGTGGGCCCTCGCAATCCACACTCACCCCTAAACGGAAGCCTCTAGACTCGACCCTTAGCCTGGCAGTTGGCGCCTCCAATGCCTAGTGTTCCTACAGGCCAGGGTAAGGTCATTTTTTACGAGTGCACCGTACAGAACAAATAAATTAATAATAACAACCCCCGAATGGCCTCTCTTTACCTCTGTGTGATGTGACAGACGAAATTGTGTCTATGCGATGCATGTTAATGCATGTTCTAATTTCTTTTTATAAGCCGAGTATAATTAAGTTCAAATTATGCTGTGATCATCCAATAGTACACATAATCATTTTCTATACTACCATGCAACAAACAAAGCATTATACGTACTTAAGATAATTTCACAATTCAACACACAATATCATATACAAGTGTTTCTTAAACCCCACACAGTAGTCAATTAACAATAATAATTAAGTCTACTATCTACAATCACAAACAAGCATGGAATCATAGGGTAAATACTCACTCGGCCATGGCGACTCGCCTTAATCGTAGTAATCAATCGGGAGATCCTCGCTCACCTCGAGATCACCTGATCATTATGATATGATAACGCTAGTAAGTAATTGAATTAACTAATAATTCTAAATATCTAGTTACCTAATTCTACTTAAATTACTATCAATTTTTATCCGATTAGACTTTATTATTAATCATATGTAACTTTTTCGTTTTATTTATGAATTTATAGTCGTTTTTCATCATTTTCGGATGTACGTTCACACGGTGATGTCCGTTTTGGATGTTAAGACCCGTGTTTTACGATATAAACTAAATTTATAGATATTTTAGCTCTGGAAACTTAATTACTCTTATTACTTATATTTATATCTTTTGTTTATACTTAATGATTTAGTTAACCCTTAAATTCTTATACTTAGAGAATTTTACTTTGCTATTACTAATTCATGTACTTAATTAAATGTAATCCAATTTAGAAAGTGTATTAAGGTTTACTAATTTAGGTACCTAATTATTATACACTCTTCTTATTTCTTATTTTATAAACCTATGCTTATATCATCGTTTACATCATCATTCGCTTATGTCATTGCTTATGTCATCACTTGATTACATCATTACTTGCATCATCCTTTGCTTACCTAAGCCTTATCTCATGATTATGTGTTTTACGTATACTTATGTGCACTTATACATAATGTACATATACTTATACATTTCCTCTACTTATATGTCTACTAGCATACTTATACATATACTTATACTTTATACCGTATTTATACTTGTATATATACACATATACCTATACGGTCATATATGTATTTTTGTACAATTTCGTATGCCTAATTTTCCTCTTAAGAAAATCTTCCTAATTTCATTCTGTTGTGTTTTTAAGTATGCATTTAGTATAGTATAGGTATGTATAGTTAAGTTTTGTCTTAGTTTAGGTTATGTACATGGTAAATACCCATGTACCAAGATCCCCATACTTGTATTGTTTTAGTATATTCTTATGTATACATACTTAAGAGCATATACACATGTATTCCTTTCCTCTTCTTCATGATTCCTATTTTCCTATACTTAAGGATGGGAACTATATGTCCTCTTCTTCAAGATCACACATCACATATGTCTACTTATCTAATCTACCTAATTACCTAACTAATAAGTAATTTGTATTGGAATTATAGAGACAAAGAGGAAAGTGTTGAAAGTGAAAGGGAAGAAGAAGGGCTACGGCATGGAGAGGGCTTTTGCTTTGTTTCTTTTTGTTTTGTTTTGATTATGGAAGAAAGGAAATGGTGGGGTCTAGAAGGGGAAATGAATGGACGGCAATTAAGAGGAGGGAGGAAAGAAAAACCAAAAGAAAAGAAATCATTAGATGCTAAGATATTTTTCTTATGCATTAGTGTCTTTTGTTGACTTTTCTAATTGTTGACTTTAATCAACATGTGTTGAATTAGTCAACTCTTTGACCTTGGTCAACATTTGTTGACTTGGTCAACTTTCCTTAAGCATATGCCATTTTGTACACATAATATAGTAATTAAAGAAAATTAAGGGAAAAATTAAGGAAATAAGGTATTTGGTGAATTGATTAGTAAAAATAGTTAATGAGGTCTTACTTTAGGTATTTATAGCTTATATACATCATTTGGTAAACTACTTAGTGTAACTAGTATTTCAACTATACCCCTTACTCCATGTAATACTATCTTAATCATATACTTAAGAGATAAATGTAATATATGATTCATTATCTTAGTTTCTAAAGGACTACTTGAGGATTCGAAACATATATACATGATTGAAAGTTATCTCCAACCTTTTTCTAATGATTTGGAAAAATATGAGGGTTATAATATCAATTAGGGTTTTATGGTATATTATGATGAATTATTGCACATATGTCTTTAAGGTGATCATTTTAGGGTTTCTAGCACTTTTGAATGAAATTTTTAGCATTTAGATACATTTAGGGTAGAAAAGTTTCTTACACGATTGATTAATTCTTTTAGGGTTTTCTCCTTTATTAGCCTTGTCATCTCCTAAATTGTCTAACATAGTCGAGTCTATTTCAAAAGCTAGATCGAAAATTTTAGGGGCTTACATTTTTAAATGTACTGTCTGAGCTTTCATCATGAGTAAGCCCCACTCTTTCATGCTAGTACACACTTCACTTCATATGTTGTAAACACAATATCAAAAAAAATTGAAATCTAAGAAACTTTAAATTGCAACATCAAGTAATAGGGCATAACCTTATTATGTGTTAAGTTCTCTGTTTTGAAGCTCTAAACTATGTTTGTTGCTATCCTTGTAGCGTCCTTTATGTTGGAACAATAGTTGCTGTTGTATTGCCCTTACCTATATATATGTGTGCTCAGCTTAAGTAGTAACTACTATTCTGTTGTAGAGCTAGATCTAAGTTAGCTTACTGCTGTTCACTGTCATAAGTGTTAGTGTGTTTAGTATTTTGAGAAAGAGCTAGTTTAGTATTGATGCAACTTATGTTTGTATGCTAACTTCTTATCTTCTAGCATGTGTGTTTTATTACAAGTGTGTCCTTTAGATTGCATGTAGCAACTTGCAAGAGGAGTCCAAACTTTAATATTAAGTGTCATGTCCTTTCTCTGTTGTTGTTGCGTATATGTATTTCCTGTTTTTGGTTGTGTTTGGGGGAGCATTAAAGCTCACATTTAGCTTGATCCCTTACTCCCAATTTCTCTATGTGTAGATTTAATCGTGTCACTAGGGTTGTGGTGTTATTAAGAAATTAAATGTGCTTTGTTCTATATGTATATCCCTCTATTGTCCATTGTTGTGTACATGTGTATGTCTTTTGTCGTATATGTCTGTATGTGTATATGTATGTATGTATGTCTTCCATTGTAGTCATGACAATTGTATCGTAACCATCTATCGTCAATTGTATATGTAAGAGTCATGGGCAAAGCCTAGTAGCTTTGTTATTTCTAGGACTTACCATAGGAGAAGAGAATCAAATGGGTCATTTGAAGTATCAAAGAAAATAGAATGGTAAGGTCAGCAAACTAAAAGCAGTAGTTGACGTAAAGCTACTTAGAGGATATGACTCTCCCATCAACACAACACAACTTAGTACTTCACTTGATATAATGCACAAGTTAATGCCAATATTCACCAGTCACAAATCTTGAGCTACTCAATAAAACTAGATGGGAATGTATGGAAGTGGACTTGGAGAGAATATCTCGTAAGGACTAAGTATATTCAATATGTCTACAAGGAATGATAGGTATTCTGGCTACAAGGAAAATGGACTATTTATAGTAAGTCCCTAATGCAACATTACAAATGAGGAAAATTACAAAAAGGTATACATAAAAAGGAGATTTCTAGTACATACAAAAAGGCTAAAAGGGGCAAAGGACAAAAGGAATAAAAGTATGATGTCAGATAAAAAGGGACAGGTTATAGCTCGTCAATGGATCCATACAAAGGAATCCATGGGTGTAGTAGCTGAGCTAGAACATGATGTAGTGGCCTTAGAGTTGCCAAGACAAGTAAGGGATGTCGAAAGAGAAGTAGAAGGCCGAAAGATAAGTACTCGGTAGGTAAAAGCTTATGTCTTGTCACTCGGTAGGAAGTTTTCAGCAACTAGAGGTCCGAGTAGGAATTGGCATGAGGCCTTGGTTCCCATCACTTGGTAAAGGGTCCTCAATAAGAAAGTAGTTGGCATCAATATAAGGAATAGAGCAAAACAAGGTATACCCACTCGTAGTTCTCATGGAGTTCAGCTACCAGTCTTCTGTGTACGGTTTATCGTCTTTGGTATGATGACGAGAGAGAATTCTCATGATGAGGCATTGGAGGCCTCTAAATCATGCGCGAACAAGTAAGCCAAAGGTCGGTAACCCATCAATTCCTTAGGGTTGTTGAAGATTTGCCCTCAAATCTTGGTCCTCTTCCTTATCAGTCACATAGGGCGTTAGGTTAGTGACATTAAAGGTGGTAGATACACCATATCCATCGAGCAACTCGAGCTCATAAGTGTTGTCATTGATGTGCTTAAGGATCTTAAAAGGTTTGTCTGATGTAGAGGAAAGCTTATTCGTCTTCTTCTTAAGGAAACACTCCTTACTGAGGTAGATCTAGAAAAGGTCTCCAAGGCTGTAAACCACTTGTCTCCTTCTTTTGCTTCTTTGAGTAGTGGTTAGATATAATACTTCTAGGCACTCCATGCAATCACATAATTTCTTACAGAAAGAGATTAGTGACAAATAAAGCATCATTAGTTTTGTGGCAGAGAATGAAGTGGCTCATCTTACTAAACCAATCAACCACCACCATAATAGAGTCATGTCTCCTCAGTATTTAGGGAAGGCCAAAAATAAAATCCATCCTTAGGTCGGTCCAAAGGCACTTAGGTATGGGCAAGGGTATATACTCTCCATATAGCTCTCTCTTTCCCTTTGCATGTTTACACACCTTGCACCTCTCAAAGACTTATCGCATATCCTTCATTATCCTAGGCCAGTAGAAATGTTCTTTCAATATTTCAACAATCCTCTTTTCTCTAAAATGGTTAGTTATACCTCCAACATGAGCTTCTTGGATGAGTAGCTCTCTAGCCAAACCAGTCGATATACAAATCTACTTCCCTTTCATCAGGAACCCTTGGCTTAAGTAAAATCTGTCGACAGCTCCTCCAATGTTGCATTTGGCTATTATAGATCCAAAATACTAGTCGTACTCATATTGATTAGGTAGGGTGCCAAACCTTAATACTTTCGCTTATATGGTTGTGATAAGGGTATGCAACGAGAAAGAGCATTAGCCATGGTGTTTGAGTTCCCCTTCTTATATCTGATGATGTAGTAAAAAGTCTCCAAGAACTTGACCCATTTGGTATGATGCTAAGAAAGTTTTTGTTGTCCTCGAAGGTGTTTAAGAGATTTATGATCTGAATAGATGACGAATTCTCTCGACAACAGGTAATGCTATTAGTTCTATAGTGCTGGGACAAGGGTATAGAACTCCTTGTCTTAAGCCGAGTAATTCAGGGTAGCTCCTTTGAGTTTCTCGTTGAAGTAGGTAATAGGTCAACCTTCCTGCATAAAGACAACACTAATGCTAACTTCAGGCACATCACATTCAACCTCATAAACTTTCTGGAAATCCGGTAGGGCGAGTACTAGGGCAGACGTCAATTTAGATTTTACATCTTCAAGACTTTTCTGAGCCTTCTCCAACCACCTAAACTCGGAATTCTTTCTAGTTAGCTCGATTAAGGGCATTGTTGTAGAACTAAAGTTCCGAATGAATCTCTAGTAGAAAAAGCTAGACCATGTAAGCTCTTGACTTTAGCAACACTAGTCGGCAAAGACCACTCCAGAATAGCTCTGAATTTATTATTATTAACTCAAACTCTTTCCTCTAAAACAACATACCTAAGGAATATGACCTCGCTTTGGCAGAATACACATTTCTTTAGATTATCGAATAATCTCTTAGCATAGAGGATGTTAAATACCGATCTTAAATGCTCAACATGGGCGATGAGGTCAATATTATAGATCAAAATGTCGTCGAAATAAACCAGAACACATTTGCCAATTAGTTTCCTCAGGACATGATTCATGAGCCGCATAAAAGTACTTAGCGCATTTGTTAAACTAAACAGCATCACCATCCACTCAAACAGATCATCCCTTGTCTTAAAGGCCGTCTTCCATTCATCTCCAAGTCTCATTCGAATTTGGCGGTAGCTACTCTTTAGATCAATCTTTGAAAAGATGTAGGCACCATGCAACTCATCAAGCATATCATCCAATCGTGGGATTGGATATCAGTACTTAATAGTAATTTTGTTAATGGCACAGCTATCAATGCACATCCTCTACAACTCATCTTTCTTTGGTGCTAGCACAGCTGGTATGGTACATGGGCCCATGCTCTCTTAAACATATCCATGATCTACCAACTCGTCTACTTGTTTCTTTAGCTCAGCTACCTGCTCGAGATTGAGCCTATAGGCAGGTTGGTTAAACCTTTTAGCATCTCAACATTGTTCAATGCCTCTTAAGGGTGGTAAACCTTTTGGCATCTCAACAGGAAATAAGTTGGCATACTCTTCTAGTAAAGTTCTCACCTTGGCAACTAAGTTGTTGGCTTCTCTCAACTCCAAAATTTTCCTTGCTAAAAGGAACACACACTCCTCGACCTCAACTTCATGAGTGAATTAAGCTTGGGAAATCACTAAGGACTTCCACTATAGTGATTTAGCAACCTTCTCTTATGCCTCCTACACTTCCTTAGGACTCATAAGGGTTTGTATAACCTTCTTCCCATCCTTTTGGAACATGTAAGTACCTTCTCTTATGCCTCCTACACTTCCTTAGGACTCATAAGGGTTTGTATAACCTTCTTCCCATCCTTTTGGAACATGTAAGTGTTCCTATACTCATCATATAATACCCTTAAGAGAAATAACCAAGGTCGGTCAAGTAAGATGTGCGAAGCACACATAGATAGGATGTCACACATCACATCATCCTTATACCTATCACTAATGGAAACTGGCACTATAACCAGCTCAATAACTAGCAAACCTCCCTTTTCGTTTAGCTAGTAAATCTTATTTAACTTAGGGTACAAACGGATCAGCAATTTCATGGCCTTTACTACTACCTACGCTATAACATTGGTACAGCTTCCTCCATCAATGATCAAGGTACATAGCTTGCCATTCACTCAGCAATTCGTATGGAAGAGATTCTCCCTTTGTGCATTCTCATCAGTGGCAAAAGTGCTTAGAGATAGATGCATAACATAATAGTATTCAACTCTTACTTCAGGAGGTGTAAGGGCATCAAGGTTTTCTTAAAACTCCTCTAGCATAGGGCTAACTTCAACCTCCTCCTCTCCTTCACCAGCACTCTCTACTTCAAATTGAGGCTTGTCTCCCTTGATCGTCATGACACATCGATTCAAATATTAACTAACCACGTGTCCATAGCTGAGACATTGAATGCATTAGTTATCTCAGGTCTTCATCCTAAAGCTTTGACCATGGTCTCTTTGAACCTCAAGTTCCTCAGCCTTACCCTTACCTTAGCCCTCTTCAAGTCAACTCAACACTTGTCCTCGGCAGTCCACCATGGAACTGTTCAATACGGCCATAGTCTTATCAACTTAGCATGCTACTTTAGCTCAATAATCCTAGCAGCTAATTTGGCTCTACCTTTGCCTCTCAACCCTCTATGCCACTCAAATGGCCGCATTTAGACTCCTAAGTCTCTACAACTCTACGATATGACCAACTTCAATCTTAAGTCCATAAATGAATCGAGTTATGGTTCGGGTTTTAGGTTTGTCAACATCACATTGAATCATCAACAATTAGAATTCCCGTACATACTCATTTACTGACCTACCGCCTTACTTCAAATCTTAGAGGCATTAGAAGATGTCTTGTTCATATTACTCTAGAATAAACAGATTTCTCAAAACTCTCTTCATTTCATTGTACGTTTGAAGCTCTCAATGTACTCTTTGGCGCGTTCGGTAACTTTTTCCACTACGAGGTGGGGCTTGGTTCATACGAATTGACTTTAAAGCTCACTATTCATCTATCTGTCTTCTCTACCTATCTCTCATTTCTCAACCGTGTTCAATAACAACACTCTCTTGTAGCCCAGTCTTTAAGACTCTTTGAACTAAGATAGCTAAATTAGCCATAATAACAACAAGATCTTGTATCTACTCATCATTTGTACATGGTGTTTATTGGGTAACACGACTGTAACCATGAGCATCACTCTCGACATCATTAATCTCTCCTTAAATGCTAAGATTCGACATTCTCACAATAAAGCTTCTTTACATAAGAAATCTCCTACACACACAGAAATTACTAATCGAATAGTGAACTACAACTTACTATGTTCTTCCAAATGAAAACAGAGTACAACGAGCAACAAACTAGTAGGAACTACTACAACACAGCTCTCGATTCTGATACCAAGAATTATATGATGTACTTAAGAGCTCCGTTATCACTAGCACTTACCATAAGAGAAGAGAACCAAATGAGTCTTTCAAGGTATCAAAGAAAACAGAATGGTAAGGTCAGCAAATTGAATGCAGTAGCTGATATGAAGCTGCTTGGAGGATATGCCTCACCTATAAACAAACACGACTTGGCACTTCACTTGATATAACGCACAAGTTAATGCCAAAGTCCACCCGCTACTAATCTTGAGCTACTCGGCAAGACTAGATAAGAGTGTATGCAAGTGGAATTAGAAAGAAGGTCTCACAAGGACCTAATATATTCAATATGTCTGTAAGCAGTGATAGATATTCCAACTATAAGGAAAATGGGCTATTTATAATAAGTTCTTAAGGCAACAATACAAATGAGGAAAATTACAAAATGTTATACATAAAAAGGAGATTCCTAATACATACAAAAAGGCTAAAAGAGGCAAAGGACAAAAGGAATAAAAGTACCATGTCAAGTAAAAAGGGACAGGTGGTAGCTCGTCAATGGATCTGTACAAAGGAATCCATGGGTGTAACAGCTGAGCTAGAACATGATGTAGCGACCTTAGAGTTGCTAAGACAAGTAAGGGATGTTGAAAGAGAAGTAAAGGGCCAAATGATAAGTACTCAGCTAGCAAAAGCCTGTATCTCATCACTTAACAAGAAGCTCTTAGCAACTGAAGGTTCGAGTAGGAATTGGTGTGGGGTCTTGGTTCTCATCATTCAGCTAAGGGTCCTCAATAAGAGAGTAGTTGGCATTGGTACAAGGAATGGAACAAAACAAGGTATACTTACCCGTAGCTCTCAAGGAGTTCAACCACTAATCTTCTGTGTACGATTTCTTGTCCTTGACAGGATGACAAGAGAGAATTCTCGTATTAAGCCACTGGAGGCCTCTAAGGCGTGCGCGAGTAAGTAGACCAAAGGTCGGTAACCATCATCATGGGCAACTACAAAGTTACAGCTGTCTAGTTGCTGTTATGGAGAGTTAGTCTTGTTAATTGGAGTATTGTTGTCATATTTTTCTTTATTTTTGTACCACAACAATCTTAGGTACAACTATTGCAATTTGAAAACTACTACTAACTTTTCACTTTCACAAATGTTAGACCGTATTACTACTATGATTTTTCTTTCTTTCTTCCTTCCCTTCAAACAATAGCTACTTGATCCTACTGTAAACATTCTACTAATAAGTGTCATGTATGTGCATTGCATCTCGTGGTTGTTGTTAACTGAGTTAGACTATACTTTTGGTTGTATATAGTTATTGTAGTGAATTGAAGCCACATTCTACATGTTTAGATGGGCCATAGCTTCCTCTAGTTTTTCCATTGGTAATTTAGTCCAATCATTCAACAAAGGTTGTTACCCAAAAAGAACTATAGTGGGACACAAGCTATAATCAAAGAATGTCCTCTATATGTTGGAGTACTTAGCTGCTAAGTTGTTGGAGTAGACGTGTAGCTAAAACTTCCATTCCTTAGATAAAATCAAGTTGTACTTTAAGCACTTCATAGCTATGGTCCCATAGAATATTTTTTTAACCAAGAAAGTTAAGAGATCTAAAGTATGATTGTCATTTCTTAAGGGAGTGAAAACTCACTTTGAATTAAGAAACACAAACCTTAGTTATCCCTTTCCAACATACAAACCTATAGAACTCTAACTAATAACCAACTAAGACTTGGTTAAATATAGTAAAACTTAATACTCCTTATAAAGCTAAGTGTTTCGATAAAATGCATATAAACAAAAGTAAAGGCTTAATTAAAAATATAACAAAGTTTAAAACACATAGTTATTAAATATGTTAAAAATATATCTTCTTCTTTCACTTATATTTTATTATTTAGTCATAATTAAAATTTTTCTTTTATTTGGTGATTTTGATTAGGATTACAATTTGCCTATAGATTATTATGATCCATGATCCACTAAGGTTAATGAGTTTCTTATGATCTCATGTCTTATGTGTGCTTGTAAATTTATTGGCACTAAATTAGAAAACTAAATGGTTGATGTGTGGGGGGAAATTAGGAAGATGCATGTATATGTTGTTGTATTGTATCAAGTGAAGTGAAATTGATTAATTATACACTTCACCGCCCATATTGTTTGCATTTAGGTAAATTGTAAATAGTTTAAAGTAATTGATTGATCACCCTACAATGAATCTAATTATATTAAGCCAAAAATCACATAAATTGGAACATCCATTACCATGACATGCATATATAAATCAAGCCAACACATCATACAAAGGTAATGAAAAGATCTTGAGGGGGGGTTGTTGTTATTATAAATATGAATTATTTGAACGATGCACTCAACTATATAGCCTTAACTTAGCCGCGTACATCCTAAGCTCTAGAGATGCCAACTGTGTGCTAAGGATCATTGTTTAAAGACCTCCAATTAGGGGTAAGGGGGGATTGTTGGGCCCCATTTACATACTACACCTAAACTTAAAATATTTGTATAAAAGTAATTGTTTTCTTATCTCGTGGGAACATGGAGTCATCACTTATGACAAGTTCAAATGTAGTACCCAGATTTGTTGGACTGGAATTCTCTAACCCCAACTTCAAAGGGTGAAAATTTAAGTTGAATGCAACACCTAGGCAACTGTATTTATTTATTTTGGTATACTAATTTATCATGCATTTATATGTTTGTTTAAACTATTTGATAACTTACTAACATGGTTGAGGTTTCTCGCTAAGCGATTAGCTTACTCTCTTATAGATTTTTGTTGTAGATATAAGATATCTTTGCCGTTCTAAGAAGGGTTCTTGTCTTTTGTTTTGAGTTTAAGAGAGCCACCATAGTTATGTTTTAGTTATAGGACTGAAATGTTTAATTAATTGTATTTATTTTTGCTTGTATCTTTTGATAACTAATATTAGAAAAGACTTAAAACACCAAAAGATCAGAGTCCTTTAATAATATCATACTTAAATCTTATAAAATTTCCTATGGTTATAGTTATTAAAACTTTCACTTTTAATCATATGTCTGATTCAAAGTAACCTAATATGACTAGGAGGATGAGCTGGAAATGGAGAAGCCTATATATCGTTTAAAGACTATTGATCGATAAGGGAGAGATCCTTAGTCTTCATACAGTACATGGCAACCTCCTACGAATAGGGTATCCTTCGAGGTGTAATAAGTTAAAAAACAAATCGAGATGTTAATGGTGAGAACTAAAGCCAGTTTCGGGGTAAGGAATCCTATAAGGAGTCTAGTGTTAACAAGGGAAGTGGTACCTGAATACCCACTGAAGATGTAAGGGTTTGATAGTATGACAAAAATGATTGTGACTAATTTGAGCTAGTATGCAGTTATATTAGGAATGAATTGGATGCCAAGGACCAAGGCTATTACAGATCCACATCAACAATGCAATCTAGATTTGCATAAGGTAAAATAGCTTCTTTCATATCGATTTAATTAACCACATGAATCCATCTATGATTTAGGGTTTCTATTTTTATTTGAAAAATAAATAAATTTTTGCTGCAAATAGATTTTTTCTAATTCCTAAAGCTTAATAGTGTTATAAGAGAAACTAACAGTTTCAATTAAGTTGATTTCATATGTTATATGTATGTATGATATGTATGAACATAGTTTTGATGATCAATATGAATTAAAACCTGTTGGGGATTGTTTAATTGTTAAACTAGTTTTCTTACATATGATACAAATGATTTGCATTAGTAATTAATACGAATCAAATGTAATCAAATTACAATAGATTAATTGTGTTTAATGTGGTTAAACATTGACATAATCATCTATTTCATGGGGTTGAATAGATCCAGTGTAATTAGATTACAACATATTACTGCAAATTTGCTATGTTTAATATTGTTAAACATGGATTAATGAATCGTTGAATAGATCTAATGTTTAGCAATCATGTGTAACACAATTCAAGATATTGTAATGCTGACGCTAGTGTAAAACATCTTTTAAAAATTGTTTGTGTAGTAAAACAGTTTCAATTCTCTTAGTCAAACCATTGCGCTAACTATTTGTAGCACAACAATTAAAATTGGTTAATATGGAATGTAGATATTATATATGCATGTTACAAATGTGATTTGTGCTATATGCATAGTATATGTATGATATGTGTTATATGCATGGTGCATAGTGTTGCCCCTTGTGACCTACGTGATTTGTAGGTTTTATTTTTCTATTTAATGGGTTCTAATTTCATAAATACAACCTATGCATTATTTTTTGTTTTGTTGTAATTTAATTCTACTAATGGTAGTAGGATTTTATGTATCACATTTCAATTATTGTAATGAAGACATAAAGATGTTATGAATGTCATTCATAGTCTATGGTGATGGAGAAGCAAAGGTCATGATCAAGATACAAGATTGATTTTTATCTCATGTCCATTTGGATAAACATAGACCCAAGGTTGTCTATTAATCTTCATATTGGCTTATGAAGATCAATATAGTTTAAGGGCCATGCTATGACATGTTTATTTTACTTCTTTTATAAGTATGATATATCATGCATGATGATACATGTACATGTATGTGGTACTATGTATGCTATTATCCATGACTAGTATCCATTAAAATATGGTAATGAAATGGAATATTAGTAATTAAAATCCCTCAACAAATTTTAAGTCAAGTGCCACCCATAATTAAAGCACCTATCAAGACTTCGGTTATCAAAATGTAGGTCTGCCAAAATAGAATACATTAAGTTATCTTAGTAAGGTAGAATGAGTAATGGTGCTACTCATGAGTTTAATATGGTTGAACTTAATTAGGCTATCAAAACTGTTTTGGGCCTAAGGCATTAGATGAGATTGAAACATGTCGAGTATGATGTTAAAATCCCATAAAGTATCTAAGAGTTGCACATGATGTAACTAGTAAAGAGTTGCCTACCTAAATAACTTAACTTTAAGTGTCATGCCAAAGCTAACTTAGAGTTAGGTAAAATGTGGATCTTAACCCACTAAAATGCAATAATTGAATGTAACTACATTAATATCGAGGGCTATTGGTTTAGTGCAAGTTTTTAAAATTCTACCTCTAAATAATGAACCTTTCATATTTAATTTTAGAGTAATGGCTACAAACAACACCTCAACATTATCATTAGGATCCATCCTTGAGAAGGACAAGTTGATTAGAACCAATTTCCTTGATTACTTCAGAAACTTGAGAATTGTTCTCAAGCAAGAAAGCAAGCTCTATGTCCTTGATCAGCCCATTCCTAAAGAGCCTTTAGCCACTACTTTAAGAGCTCAAAATCTTATAAGAAGCATTCTAATGACTCTCTTAATGTAAGATGCTTGATGCTTGTTAACATGAGCCCAGAACTTCAAAAGGATTTGGAGCACATGGAAGCTTATGAGATGGCTGCCCATCTCAAGGAAATGTTCTAGCAGTAAGCCAAACAAGAAAGGTATGAGATTACCAAAGCCTTACACCCCTATAAAATGGCTAAAGGAAGGTTAGTGTATACCCATGTTCTAAAAATGAAGGGTTACATTGATTATCTTGAGAAGTTTGGAATTCCCATAAGTCAAGAGTTAGCAACGAATTTGATCTTAAATTCATTGCTAGATAGTTATGGCCAGTTTATCATGAACTATAATATGAATAATATGGAGAAAGCAATTTTTGAACTGCATAAGATGCTAAAAACCATTGAACAAAACATCAAAAAGAAGACTAGCAATGTTTTAATGATTTAGAAAGGGAAGGGGATGAAGAAGAAAGGTAAGAGGAATGGAAAGACAATGAGGAATTCAAAGCCTAAGCCTAAGCGCAAACCAAAGGTAAAATATCCTATGGAAGGAATTTGTTTCTTTTGCAATGAGCCTAGTCATTAGAAGAGGAATTGCAGACTTTACCTGCAAAATTTGAAGAAAAAGAAGAGTAATGATACTACTACTTCAGGTATTTATGTTATAGAAATCAATTTATCTACTTCTACTTCATAAGTATTAGATATTGGATGTGAATCTCACATTTGTACAAATGTATAGGGTTTCAATAGGAGTAGAGAGCTAAAAAAGGGCAAAATGAACTTACATGTGGGTAATGGAGCAAAAGTTACTGCTTTTGCAGTAGGAACTTATGAGTTAATTTTGCCTAGTAAGCTTTCGTATATTTTGAACAATTGCTTTTATTTTCTTGCTCTAAGTAAGAATATTATTTTAGTTTCATGTTTAGATAATGATGGTTTTTCATTAATTATTAAGAATAATAAATGCTCCATTTATTATAAAGACATGTTTTACGCAAATGCTGATTTACATGATGGTCTCTATGTTCTAAACCTTAAGCCTGGTAATAGATCTATCTATAACATAACTACTAAGAGATTTAAATCAAATGATTTAAACATGACTTACCTATGGCATTTTCGCCTTGGACATATAAATGAGAATCGTATATCAATGCTCCACAAAGATGGACTTTTACACTCGTTTGATTTTGAATCATTTGATATTTGCAAATCTTGTTTATTAGGCAAGATGGAAAAGGACCCTTTTACTAGACACAGTGAAAGGGCAACTGATTTATTAGGACTAATACATACTAATGTATGTGGTTTATTAAGCATCATTGCTAGAAGAGGTTATTAGTACTTCATCACATTTATCAATGATTTCAATAGATATAGGTATGTTTATTTGATAAGGCATAAATTTGAATCGTTTGAAATGTTCGAAATTTTCAGATTGATGTACAAAATTAGATTGGCAAAACAGTTAAGGCACTTTGATCAGATTGAGGTGGTGAATATCTAAGCTAAGAGCTTACTAATCATCTTAGAAATTGTAGGATTATTTCACAATTAACTCTACTTGGAACACCACAATGGAATGGTGTATTTGAAAGGAGGCATGGAACCTTATTAGATATGGTTTGATCTATGATGAGTCAAATAGATCTACCTTCACCCTTCTAGGGCTACGCCCTAGAAACAATTGCATTCATGTTAAATAGTATCCCTTCTAAAGATATTGAAAAGATGCCATATGAGATATGGATTGGGAAGAAACCTAGATTATCTTTTCTCAAGATTTGGGGTTGTAAGGCTTATGTAAAATGTTAAGTCTTAAACAAATTAGGACCTAAATCTGACAAATGCCTTTTTGCGGGGTATCTAGAAGAAACCAAAGGATACTATTTCTATCATCCCTCTGAGAACAAAGTATTGTTACTCAGAATGGCATCTTTTTGGAAAAGGAGTTTATTTTTTAAAGGACTAGTAAGAGCAAAGTACATCTCGAAGAAGTACAAGATTTACAAAATAACATTGAATCGCCAATGGAAACTCAACAAGACTTACAGTTAGTTATTGAGCCTCCACAAGTAACACAAGGCCTATGAAGGTTTGGTAGGGTATGATATGAACTTAAGAGATATGGATTTCTTATAATAGATAGTCATGATGTGTTACTCATGGATCAAAATGAGCCCACTACCTATCAAGAGGCCATGCTAGGTCTAGACTTTGAGAAGTGGTTAGAAGCCTGAAATCAAAAATGCAATCTACGTATGACAACATGCATACCTTTAAAGTACAACTAGTGGCTAAGGGTTTCAAACAAATTCATGGTATAGACTATGATGAAACCTTTTCACCAGTCTCCATGCTTAAATCCATTAGGATCCTTGTTGCTATAGCCATGTATTGTGATTATAAGATTTGGCAAATGGATGTCAAAATAGTGTTTCTTAATGGAAACTTACTCCAGGATGTGTATATGACACTGCCTGAGGTTTTTTTCATCCTAAGGGTTTGGCAAAGGTTTGCAAACTTCAAAGATTGATTTATGCATTGAAGCAAACATCTCGAAGTTGGAATCTTCATTTTAATGAAGTAGTCAAAGAGTTTAGATTCATTAAAAATGAAGATGAACCTTGTGCTTATAAGATAATTAGTAGGAGTACAGTTGCATTTCTAGTGTTGTATGTAGATGACATATTACTCATTGGAAACAATGAGTTTACCACGTAGAGTGTCAAGTCTTGGTTAAGGAAGTGTTTTTCAATGAAAGACTTAAGCAAGGCTACCTATATCCTAAGCATTAAGATCTATAGGGATAGATCTAAAAGGCTCATGGGCCTAAGTCAAAGTGCATACATAAACAAAGTTTTGAATAGGTTCAATATGTAAGATTCAAAAAGAGGATTCCTACCAATTTCTCATGGTATAAATCTCAGCAAGTCTCAATGTCCTATGACAAAGGATGAGTGAGATTGCATGAGTAAGATTACTTATGCTACGGCTATTAGATCAATCATGTATGCTATGTTATGCACTCAATCATATTTGTCATATGCACTAAGCATAACTAGTAGATACCGGTCAAATCTAGGTGAACCTCACTAGATAGTAGTTAAGAATATCCCTAATTACTTATGAAGAACTAAAGATGTATTCTTGATATATGGGGGATTAGAAGACAAGCTAGTTGTAAGTGGTTACACTAATGCAAGCTTCTAATCTAACAAGGATGATTTTAGATCACAATCAAGATATGTATTTTTCTTGAATGGAGGCACAGTAAATTGGAAATGTTCAAAGCAAAGTATCGTAGCAGATTCTACAACTGAAGCTGATTCTATAGCAACACCAGATGCAGCTAAGGAGGTAGTTTAGATCAAGAAGTTCATCACTAAACTAGGTGTTGTTTCTAGCATTACAAATCATGTAAATCTTTATTTTAACAATAATGGTGCTATTACACAAGTAAAGGAATCTGGATCACATCAATGATCTAAACACTACTTAAACACTATTATCTTAATTGAGAGATCATCAAGAGAGGAGATGTCAAGATATGCAAAGTATCAACTAATGACAATGTTGCTAATCCACTTACCAAAGCTCTTGCACAAGCAAACTATGATCATCATACTAGGTCATTAGGCCTAGTGCAAGTGGTAGATTGTTTTTAATTGTGCCTTAAGCCAATTATTGGATATTGTTATTATTATATTTTATGAATTAAGAGGCATTGTTATTATATTGTTTACATGTTTACTTTATAATAATATCCTTGAATAATCATTTAGTTAATCTAAATATCTCTAGATGCTCATTATTGTGGGAACAATAATGAATTAAATCTAATATGAAGTTTGATGATAATCATGGGATGTTAATTTGTACAAAAATACAAATTAAACTCATAGGTACATGTTAGAGAACTATGTACTAAACTGACCTGCTATGAGGTCACTACATGGATTAATGTCATAAGTGATACTTTCATTATAATGATTTCATTGCATCCTTAGACCTAAAATCACCATAGATTCCAATGTGAGGAACATTATGATTTGAATCAATTGAACATTATCTTTAACTAGATAATTATAAAGGTTGTGATTAGGCATAGTATGTGTCATGCCCTAAATCATAGAGTCATAACAATCATCACCGTGTAAACCAACCTAAGCTACAAGCTAGTCATTTTAGCCATTAACGTAGGTATGGCTTACATAAGGCATTTATCACTTCATTGCTTTAAGCAATCTAATTATGAGTTTAATAGATAACAACTTGTGATGTACCACTTCCAAATAGCTTTAGAAAATAAACTTATGGCTCCAATAATCAAGAAATCAAGTTTTACAAATCATGCAGAGTATAAAATCTCAATTTCAACAAAAGTTGTAAAAGTAAATTGGTTTGAGAAAATAGAATGATTAGTAAAGGGTTCATATAAAATCACAGGTTAATAGAGCATTGTAACAACATCTTTAATTGAAAATTAGAGGGTCATTAATAGAGACCTTATTAGTTTTCATACAAGTTAATAAATCTGAAAAATAATTAAAAATACAGTCCATTAGCCTTGAATCTCACTCCTCGACCCTGCTATCTAGCATTCTGGAACTTGGTTTAATACTAGTGATTCTACTAAAAACTTGCAAAACAGCTATAGGGGAGTAAGTGATAACTTGCTCAAAAAGTGGGATAAAAACAATAACGCATATTAGTTATCAAACAATTAGGGTTTTCAAGCAAGGTTTATTAAATGCAATATATGTTCATGCAAATGCCATTGCATAACATTGACCAATCATCGTGAGCTTAGAGAAATTGTACCCACTCTAATATAAGTTTTGAGGAGTTTCACATCGCACACTTTATGAATCAATTACTAAACCTGGGCTTGTACAATGGAGAAACACGCTCTGCTCAAGACTGCGTTCGAACCATGGTCCCTAACTTTTTCGGGACCTCCTCTCTTGTCACTTAATGCAACTAAAAGTAAGGAAAGGACCATTTCTGCTACCCTCATTGAAGGATATGAGTTTAGGCCAAGAATCCTAATCGTTTCCCCTAATGGGTTGTGATGCAAGTTAGGTTAATAGTTAAGTCAAGTTTGTGTTAGATTGCTTTTGAGGTGATCAAGCAATTTCATACAATCTACAGTAGGTAATACCATAAAACAACTAATACATATAATTCAGCACTCCATAACAGTAATGCAATATTCAAACACATGCGCCACATACACAAAGGCTAATAACTTACAATCGCAAGCAAGGCACATACTAAGGTTTTCAAGTATTCTTAAGCAATACTCCTAATTATAGTGAAGTACTGATCACACTTACTTGCACCTATGAATACTCTAATCCTGATCGCTGTCTCATTGACCTTTAAGCATTCCTAAAATATAGAATAGATTAGTTTTCAAGCTTTTATTCATTAGTCATTAGTTTTTTTATATGTTTTTTATTGTTCAATCATAATTTTATAAGTTGGTTTCACTTAAAAATCATGATTTCCTAACCAATTAATGGTTTTTTATGAATTATCCTAATCAATCGAATCCTCTAAGCTATCATCTGAATGGTGTTATTATGGTTCGAACTTGGTTCTGAGAAGTTTTATAATACTTTTCTTTAGTCCAAGAATCTTCTAAACTTGGTTCTGAGTGAATTCATAGTAAATTCCTTTAGTAAAAAACCCTATGAGTTTGTCTGTACGTTAATTAGGGTTATTTATTATGCCAATTCTTTCCTCTAAGATAGCATATCTAAGCTTCTCTAAGTAAATCTCCCTATTTGAAAATCCTCTGCATCTTCTTCTACTTATTATCAGTGTCTTATAATTAGTTGATTTACAAACTTACTCCCAACTTTCAGTTATGAAATCACTTTTTAAACAACAAATAACAGTTAGACAAACTTTCCTTAGCTCTTTACTATTTAACTCACCATACAAGACATCATAACTCATCAATTTAATGCAATCCAACTTAAACATCCAATTCACTACTTCATCCTTTAAGGCCAATAAATTATTTTCCTTAACTTCACACTTCATTAGTCAATCCACTTACTCCAAAATAGTATACACACTTCTAATATTGAAACAAAGTCAATAGCTAAGCAAGATTATTAAAGGAAACTCATTATTTTCACTAAAATATGCCATTTAAGCATCATTTTAACTCAAAAATCCAATAAAAATGTGAAAGATAATATCACAAAAAACATTAATGAAGCAATTTAGTATTAACTTAGGATAGTTTATAGAAAAAATTTGAAGTGGAAACTACGTCATTAACCTAATTTATTTCAACTTCAAAAAGTGTTCAATTTCATCAATTTCTTAAGAACTTATAGATTAGCTACTAAATTTATACAAATTAATATTTTTTCTTAGATTCAATATGCAAAAATATATAAGAATAAAATTTTTCATAATTTTCTGGGCATTTTTAGTAATTTATATAAAACCGAGTCAAAAATGGAACTCACCAAAAAATTGGCCTCTAGCGATTAATGGCTCCTCCCTCCTTGTCAACAATGCTAGGCAGTAAGTGTAGCCTCTAGTGGTGGTGACAATCAAGCTCCAAGTCTCACTTACACTAACAAACCACCGTAGTCCCTCATTGTGCATAGATTTTTGTTATTTTTTTTCTAATTTTCTTCTTTGATCAACCTAACTTAATCTGATTTGTCTTAACCCTTCACTTGATTATAGTATGTATTAGAGAGGATTTTCTGAATCTTTGGAGTTGTTCTTACATGGAATGGATTTCTTCTCTCTCCTTTTTACAATTTTCTTTAAGTACCAACCCCATTTTTGCATGATCCACATTATCTAACATACTAACAGTTGTCCATGGCCTTTTACAAGCCCTAAATTCCAATTCCCAACTGCCTATGGGTTTTTATAATTTTTAGTTATTTTCTTCTTAATTTTCTTAAGTTATTTTAGGTTAAATCGCATATATCAAGGTATTTTAATTGTGTATGGGTATACATACATGCTTAAAAATTACACACGATGCGTACATATACATTATATATGTTATATTATGTCCCAACTAAATTTTATTACATATAAACTTATCTCTAAATATTTATTAACTAACGAAGCTTATTCTATGTGATTCCGATAAATAATATATAATATACTTAAATTTTTACTATTTTAGCTATATTATTTTTATTTTATCATATTTCTAATATCCAAGTTTATAGGGTATCCTCATCTAATATTTTGAGTCTACTTATAAATTTTTAGGTCATTCGGGTTAATTTTACTAACACCCTAAATTACTCGCTAAAGGAACTATGCAAAGTTATGGGGCTCATAATGTGAATCATACAGAGGGAGATGAGTGATTAAGATGGGATTTGTTTGTCTCGTTATGAGATAGATATCTTTAGGCCCCTTGATAAGTAGGACTGGGAAATGCATGGCTATGCTCAAATGAATTGATGGTATAATTCATGTCATTTGTTATATTAATCTACTTAAAGATCAAGAAATGATAAGGTTGAACATGTCATGACCCGAAGGGATTACTTGTGGCATATACAAAGCTACAGCTACAGCTAACAACCCAAAGTTGCATTGGTGTAAGCAATATCATTTTATGATAATAATAACAAGATAAGGAGATCTAAAACACATCTATTTATATAGAAATTTACATATAAGAAGTCTATAATATTTCTTAATTCAAATTAATATCACTTCATTACGTGATAAGATTCCTAATCTAAAAACATTATCATAAGTGCACCCCGATCACATCTTACTCCCACATCGACCCCCTAATATATAACTTACCTCGGGCATGCGACGACCAACTCCATGAACAAATCGACTTGTGAAAGTAAACTACAAAAGTATAAGCTATCTAGCTTAGTGAGATAATCCCCTCAACCATACAATAATCAAGTTATACATCAATTAAATTCAATCAAATGAATACATGACAATCAGTATGCTAAACAAATATATGTAAGTGACTAGGTACTGTATGCAACTCAAATTTAATGCCCTCTAAAATCAGGGTTAGAGATACATTGGCCCAATCAGATCCAAGTATCATACCAGAACACATAACTAAACTCAACGTTTCGTATTTAAAATGTAATGGTATATCTATTCTCAGTTTTTATCAAAAACGAGTTCTTATATGATTGTAAGTAGGTTCACACAGCCCTCACTCACCCCTAAATAGAAGCCTTTGGGCTTAACACTTAGCTAGGCAGTTGGTGCCTCCAATACCTAATGATCCCACGGGCTAGGGTAAGGTCATATCACACAAATGTACCATACGAAATTTATAACAATCAAATAATCAACTCATGTATGGTCTCTCGCTACCTCTATGTAATATGATAGCTGGAATTAATTATGCGTTGTATGATTATGTATGTTCCGAGTTAGTTTTTTCAAGTCGAGTAAAATTAGATCTTATTATTTAGTGATCAACAAAGTCACAGACAATTAGTTCCTAGCAAATCTACTATGAAACAATCAATATGTAATCATACTTTAAAGTAAATTCATTATCAACAAACAGTATCATACATAAGCATAAGCCAGCCCCACACAATATTCAATTATTAATCATAATTTATGTTCATTAATTATAAACACAAACAAGTATGGAATTATTAAGAAAAACTCAATGTCACAACCCCAGGGGGCTAGTCGTGGCAATCGCCGTATACCATATAAAGGACTGTAGATTGAATTCCCTTACAATTGACAACCCTTTATGTAATACATAAGGCTGTAGCTACAATTAACTACCAAGAGTTGTGTAAGCATGAGCAATATCATTTCATGATAATAATAATAAGATAAAGAAATATAAAACATAATCTATTTATATAAGAATTTACAGATAAGAAGTTTAAAACATTTCATGATTCAAACTAGTATCATTTAATTATATAATCAGATCTATAATCTAGATAAACTATCATGAGTGCACTCTGATCATGTCTTGCTCTCACATTAACCCCCTGATGAACAACTAACCTTGGATATGCGGCAGCCCGACTCCATGAACAACTCAGCCTGTAAGAAAAGACTACAAGGATATAAGTTAACTAACTTAGTGAGATAATCCTCTTAACCATACCACAATTAAGTTATACATTAATTAAATTCAATCAAATGAATGCATGTCAATCAGTATGCCAAACATATACATACAAGTGACCAAATACTGTATGCAATTCAAATTTAATGCCCCTCGAAGTTAAGGTTAGAGATATATCAGCACAATCAAATCCGGGTATCATACTAGAACTTATCTCATAACGAAACTCTGTATTTCGTTTTTAAAAATGTAATGGTATATCCATTCTTAGTTTTATAAAAAAAGAGTCTATATATGATTGTGAGTCGGTTCCATAGCCCTCACTTACCCCTAAATGGAGGCCTCTGAACTTGACCCTTAACCAGGCGGTTGGCGCCTCCAATGCTTAGTAATCCCGCAGGCTAGGGTAAAGTCATATTGCACGGGTGCACCATATAAAATCTATAACAATCAAATAATCAACCTACGTGTGGCCTCTTGCTACCTCCGTGTAATGTGATGGCTGAAATTAGTTATGTCGTGTATGATTATGCATGTTTCAAGTTAACTTTTTCTAGTTAAGTAAAATTAGGTTTTATTATTCAGTGATCAACAAGATCACAAACAATCAGTTCCTAATGAATCTGTTATGCGACAATCAATACATTATTGTAATTTAAAGTAAATTCACCGTTAACAAACAATTATCATACACAAGCATAACCTATTCCCATACAACGTTCAATTATTAAGCAAAATTTATATTCGCTAATTACAAACATAAGTAAGTATGGGATCATTAGGAAAAACTCACTCAACCATAGTCGACTCAAGAGTCGTAATAATGCGATTGTAGCTCAAGGTTAAGGTGGAGATCACTTGAGAATAAGGAATATAGAAAACTGTAAGTTTGAGAATTTAAAGCTAAACTAATATGGTAATTTGTAATGTTTACTTCACTTAGTTACGCGAAATTGTCGATTCAAGCTTTTTATCAAATCGCATATAATTTTTTCTTTGTAGCTTGGATCGTTATAAACTTATAGTCTATTTTGATCATTTTCAAGCGTACTTTCTCATAATGAGATCCGTTTTTGACATTATAACTCATAGTTTGAACTATGATATAAAAATATCACAAAATTTATTATTTTAATTTAAAAAGTTATAAAATATTAATTTTAGCTTTTTCTTAGTATATTTATAATTTAATAATTATTTAAATCATATAATTGATAATTTTATTATTTTAAGCTTATTTTACCTTAGTTACTTATTTTTACCTATTTTTGAGATTTTAGACTTATTATATTATTATTATTTATTTTTATTTTGTCTAATTTATTATTTTCTAATATTACACGATATACATATATATATATAAATACTTGTATAACTATATATACAAAATTCCTTGTAATATGAACATATTAGATATAGATTTACATACATTTATATACAAATATTCACACCACATATATATATACATAATAAGAAAATAATAACTTACATGTATACATGAATATGAAGCACATGTATACATATATATAATATACGTATACTTATACTTATATATACATATGTGAAAATAAAGATTATATACATAAATATTCATATTCACATGTACATACATAAATATATATATTTAATTTGTGAAAATACTAAATACATACTATATGCATTTTTATTTATATATACATATATATTTTTTTATTTTTTTATTTTTCGTGGACATGCATATATATATCCAAATAGTAAGATTTCCAAATATCTACTATATATATATATATATATATATATTCTTATTTATACATACATGTATATACATATACTGTATATTCTACCTAATAGTATATATATATATATATATACATGTCTACATACATATATTTATACACACATAAGGAATACATATATATTTGTTTATCTACCCATACATCTATTTATGTACATATAATGAAATATTTAGCAAAATACAACAAAATACTTAGTATATACATGTACATACCATATAATATACATAAATACAACTAAAATAAATATACTTACCTAAATATGTTGGTATGATCCTTAATTTTCTTCTTCTTTTTCTCCTCCTTCTTCTTTTTCTTCTTAATTTCTTCTTGTTCTTTTCAGTTTTGCTTTTATTTTATTTTATTTTTACTTTGCTTTTCTTTTCTTTTGTTTTTCTTTTCCCACTTTATATTTTCGATGTCATGTTTCCAAATTTTTTTTGGGATGTGAATTAGCAAATGAAAGCAAGTAAATAAAGAAAAAAATACAAGATCATTATCAATTAGATTAGGCATTAAATTAGATATGACACTTCCTTTATTAATTTGTCCTTTTTCCCTTAAGTATTTAAAATTCACACATATAGGCTGCTGCATTTGCAGCTGTAAATCATGTGGGAAAAGGAAAAAAAAAATAGAAGAGGAAAAGAAAAGAAGGAAAAAGAAATAAAGAAAATGGAAAAAATGGAAGAAAAAGGAAATTAGAAATAATTATATGTAATTTTTCTAAACATAAAAATCATAAAAATAATAATTATAAATTAATTTTGGAATTTTATGAAAATTTATCAATTTAATTGGTGGCCGTTATAATTATAATTTTTATAAGTTATTTTAACTATTTTGTTAAAAGTTTTATACAATTACGCGATTTAGTCAATAATTACAATCGACTATAATTATATCACTATTGAGTGATATTTAATTATTTTATAGGTTTAAAGTTATAGTTTTAAGATTTTAATCAAGTTTAGGTTCAATTTCAAGTAATTATACATAAATTGGATTTGGGGTTTTGATCAATTCTAGGGTTTTTATTGTTGGTGTTATATTTGATTTATTAAGTTTCATAATCTTTTATTGTTACCAGTCTTATCGACTCATGACACAGTTTAGGACACTTAAACTTAAATTAGGATTCAGACTACTGATTTTCTAAGGTTTATACTTACTTAGCCATGATCGACTCAAGGGTTGTAATAGTCCATTAGCAGCTTAAAGTTAAAGTCAAGATCACCTAAGAATAAAAAATATAGAAAATAGTAAGTTTCGGAATTTAAAGCTAAACTAGTATCATAATTTGTACTATTTGCTTAACTTAGTTACATGAAATCGTTGATTCAAACTTTTTAACGAATCGCGTATAACTTTTTTTATTTAGCTCGAATCGTTATAAACTTATAGTCTATTTTGATCATTTTTTAGCGTATTTTCTCATAGCGAGATCCGTTTTAGATGTTGTAACTTATAGTTTGGACTATGATATAAAAATATCACAATATTTATTATTTTAATTAAAAAAATTATTAAATATTAATTTAAGTTTTTTCTTAGTATATTTACGATTTAATAATTATTTAAATCGTATAATTGATAATTTTCTTATTTTAAGTTTATTTTACTCTAATTACTTATTTTTAAGATTTTAGAATTATTAATTCAAATTTTTTTCTACTTTATTATTTTTCTACTTAATTAATTAATTAATTATTATTAATTAAAAAAATTAATTAATTTATAACAAATAGTGACATAGCAACACGTGAGAGTGCCAAGTGTCCAGCTTGCATATTTTTCCATTATTTCTATTTTACGATATAAATATATATATAAATACTTATGATTACATTTTATTAGATTTACTTAATTATTAAATTTTTCTCTAAATTTACAATATTTATGCATATATACTTATTAACTTACTTTATTTATTAAACTATTAATATAGTATATTGTATACACTATTTAAGTATACTCGTATTTTTATGTATATGTCAGTATTATATATGTACATTTATATGTATATTATATTAATAAATTATTTTGACTTTAATTAGATACTATATACTATACGTATAAGTATATTATGGATGTAATCATATTTTATATACATATATACTTATACGGTTGTATTACACATATATATAGATTTATAAAATACGGAATATAACTAATAATATAACACATACATATAACATCCAACCTAGTACATGTATAAATATCTACAAAAAATTCTTATAAAAATGAAAATACCAAGTGTAAATATACATACATATACCTACTATTGTACATGTACTCATATATATATATATATATAATAAATACTATGTTTATAAATACATGTGCATATATTCACGTCACCTATATATATATATATATATATACATAAAAAATAGCTTACATGTGTACATAAATACTAGAATACATAATACATGTATATATAATATACCAAGTACTAAACATCCATACATATATAATACACACATACATATATATATAAATACCTAAATAGTGAAAATACTAAATATATACCCTATGTGTTCTTATTTATACATAAATATATATACATAAGGAAATACTTAGTATATCTTTATTATATACACATATATGTACATACTCTTAAGACCATATACAATATACATATGCCTTTATGCACACATTCATGTAATACATGAAAAAAGAAAAAGAAAAATAACAAATACCCAATATATATGTACATAGTATATGTCAAAACCTGAGGGGACTAGTCGTGGCAGTTACCGTATATCGTATAAAGGATTGCAAATTGAATTCCCTTACAATCGACGACCCTTTTACACAATATATAAGGCTACAACTACTATTAACTACCAAGAGTGCACAAGAATAAGTAATATCATTTCATGATAAATAATAAAATTATAAAAACATAACACATGGTATATTTATATAGAAGTTTATAAATAAGAAGTCTGAAACATGTCTAAAGTTCAACCAGTATATCAATTACATATTCAGCTCTATAAACTATAAAAAATACTCTCTAATCACATCTAACTCCCATATTGACCCCGTGTAGAACATTAACCTCGGGCACCCGACTCCACAAATAGATCGGCCTGCGAAAGAAGACTACAAGGGTATAAGCTAATTAGCTTAGTGAGATATTTTCCCTCAAGCATACAGTAATTAAGTTATACAATAGTTAAGTTCAATCAAATAAATACATGACAATCAGTATACCAAATAAATATATGCAGGTGACC
Organism: Lumnitzera racemosa; assembly: GCA_024138005.1. Classification (NCBI taxonomy): domain Eukaryota; kingdom Viridiplantae; phylum Streptophyta; class Magnoliopsida; order Myrtales; family Combretaceae; genus Lumnitzera; species Lumnitzera racemosa. Next base: position 52,501,531 of record JAMXBC010000008.1, on the reverse strand, counting down.
AGGTACTGCATGTAACTCAGATTTAACGCCCTCTGAAATCAGGGTTAAAGATATATCGATACAGTTAGATCCGAGTATCATATTAGAACTTATCTTATAATGAAACTCCGCATTTTGTATTCAAAATGTAATTGTATATCTATTATCAATTTTATCAAAACGAGTTCTACATATGATTGTGGGTAGGTTCATATAACCCTCACTCACCCCTAAATGAAGGCCTCTGGACTCAATCCTTAGCCAGGCGGTTAGCGCCTCCAAAGCCTAATCATCTCGCGGGCTAGAGTAAGGTCATATTGTACGTATGCACCGTACAAAATCTATAACAATCAATAATCAACTCATGTATGGCCTCTTGCAACCTCCTTATAATGTGACTGCCGAAATTTGTTATACGATACAAGATTATGCGTGATTCAAATTAACTTTTCTAATCGAATAAAATTAAGTCTTATTTATTCAATGATCATTCCAAGTTACAAACAATCAATTCTTAATAAATTTACTATGTAACAATCAATACATTATTGAAATTTAAAGTAAATTCATTATTAACAACAATTATCATGCACAAGCATAACCCAACCTCATACATATTCATTTATCGATTGTAACTTATATTCACTAACTACAAATACAAACAAGCATGGAATCATTAGGAAAAACTCACTCAACCATAGCCAAGTCTGGGGTTGTAGTAATCTGATGGTAACTCAAAGTCTATATCAAAATCACTTGAGAATAATAAAAATTTGTAAGTTTCAGAATTTAAAACTAAACTAATATCATAATTTGCAAGGTTTACTTCACCTTGTTCATGGAATTGTCGATTCGAGCTTTTTATCGAATCACATGTAACTTTTTTGTTTTAGTGCGGATCATTATGAACTTATAGTCCATTTTGATCATTTTCAAGCATATTTTCTTCTAACGAGGTCCATTTTGGACTTTGTGATTCACAATTTGAATTTTAATATAAAAATATCACAAAATTTATTATTTTAGTTTAAATTTTATAAAAATTAATTTTAGCTTTTTCTTAATATATTCATGATTTAATAATTATTTAAATCATATAATTGATATTTTTATTATTTTAAGCATACTTTTCCTATTTTTGAGATTTTAGCCTCATTATAATAATAATTATTATTATTATTGCCATTACTATTTTTTATTATTTCTTATTATTCATTTATATTTCACAATTTATACACACACACACACACATATATATATAGACTTATAGTATATTTGATAAATTTTATAATTTTACTTTAATGAGTAATTCCTAATTTACAGTATTATACATATATATCTACTCCTCACGTAATTATGAATTTATTTTATTTAATAAATATTATTATATTATATATTCTATATACTACTTACTTAATATTTGATATATATATATAGTATTCGGTATACAATATGTATACTATATATTATACATGTACCATATGTTATATTCGGTATACCACTATATGTTATACATATAATCTATATTATATATATATATAATATATATATACTCCATATAGGAATATACAACTACATATAGGAATATACAACTACATATATACTATACGACTAAATATTTATATATATATATATATGAAAATAAATTTGTATACATATATACATCCAAAACATTTCACGTATATATATATCTATAGTTATTTTGTAAAAATATTTAATACTTATTATATGTAATCTAAAAAAAAATACATACTACATAATCCTACCGTATATTATACCTATGTACATACATGTATACATACATATATATTTCAATTTAAGTACTTATGCATACATACATGTAATAGTAATGTTATATTTACTAAAATACTTTTACTTACCTATTATTTTTTATTTTTTTCTTCTTATTTTCTTCCTTATTCTTCTTCTTCTCTTCTTTCTTCTTTACATTTTTTATTTCCAGGATTTTTCTCTTCTTTTGTTTTTGGTTTTGTTTTGAAAATTTTTTCTAGATTTTGTTCTTTCTTTTATTCCCACATGATCAGCAATTTAGAGAGAGAAGAAGATAAAATAAAATAATAACATAATCTTTACATTTATTAAGATAAGACAATGCAATCATTTCCAATTTTTCCTTTTTTGTAAAATCAACACTTGGCAATTTATGTACATCACGTGGGCTACTAACTTCTGATTTTTTTGTTTTGATTTCAGAACGTGCAATAAGGAGAAAAGAAGAAAAGAAAGAAAAAATAAAAAGAAAAAGGAAGAAAATAAACATTAAAAATAAATATATGTAATTTTTCTAAACATATAAATTATAAAAATACTCATCATAAATTAATTTTGAAATTTTTGTGAAAATTTATCAATTTAATTGGTACATATTATAATTATAATTTTTACAAGTTATTATAACGATTTCATTAAAATTTTATGCGAATAAGCGATTTAATCAATAATTGCAATTGACTATAATTATATTACTATTGAGTAATATTTAACTATTTTATAGGCTTATAGTTATAGTTTTAGGATTTCGAACAAATTTGGGTTCAATTTTGATTAATGGTGCATAAATCAGTTTGGGGGTTATAGTACGCGTTTAGAGTTTTGATCAATTTCTAGGGTTTTGTTATCGGTGTTATATTTGATTTACTAAATTTCATAATCTTTCATTGTTACTAGCCTTATCAACTTATTACATAATTTACGACCCTTGGACTTGAATAAGGATTCAAACTATTGATTTTCTAGGGTTTATAGTATAAAGTATATATACATGTACAAAATTTAAATAATAACTTACCTAAATATTGTAATAATAGTTGTTAAATTTCCTTACCCTTCTTCATCTTACTCTTTTTCCTTTTTACTCTTCTCGGTTTTGTATCTGTTAGTTTTAGTTTTGTGTTCTTTTCTTTCTTTGGATTTTTTTTTTTTAACTTCCAGATGTGAATCAAAGTGAGGTTGATCAAATGAAAAAAAAGTCAATATAAAGAAAATAACTAAAGGATAATTGCTAAGATAAGTAATGCATTAAATATGACAAGACAAAGTAATCAAGTTTCTTTTTTTTTTTTTTCCTCTTTATTGAATCAACACCTGGAAATGAATTTGTCACAACTCGAGGGGGCTAGTCGTGGCAATCACTATATACCGTATAAAGAATTGCAGATTGAATTCTCTTACAATCGACAACCCTTTTATACAATACATAAGGCTACAGCTACTACTAACTACCAAGACAATGCAAGCTTAAGCAATATCATTTCATGATAAATAATAAAATTATAAAAACATAACACATGGAATATTTATATAAAAGTTTACAAATAAGAAATCTGAAACATATCTTAAGTTAAACCAATATATCGATTACATATTCAACTCTATAAACTATTTAAAATACTCTCTTATCACATCTAACTCCCACATTGATCTCGTGTAAAACAATAACCTCGGGCATGTGACGACCCGACTCTACAAATAGACTGGCCTATGAAAGAAGACTACAAGGGTATAAGCTAACTAGCTTAGTGAGATATTTTCCCTCAACTATACAGTAATCAAGTTATACAATAGTTAAGTTCAATCAAGTGAATACATGACAATCAGTATGCCAAACAAATACATGCAGGTGACCAGGTACTGCGTGCAACTCAGATTTAACGCCATTCGATGACAGGGTTGGAGATTCATCGATGCAGTCAGATCTGGGTATCATATTAGAACTTATCTTATAAAGAAACTCCGTATTTCATATTCAAAATGTAATTGTATATCCATTATCAATTTCATCAAAACGAGTTCTACATTTGATTGTGAGTAGGTTCATGCAACCCTCATTCACTCCTAAATGAAGGCCTCTGGACTCGACCCTTAGCTAGGCGGTTAGTGTCTCCAAAGCCTAACCAACCTGTGAGCCAGAGTAAGGTCATATCGTACGTATGTATCGTACGAAATCTATAACAATCAATAATCAACCTACGTATGGCCTCTCGCAACCTCCTTATAATGTGACTGCCGAAATTTGTTATGCGGTACATGATTATGTGTGATTCAAATTAACTTTTCTAATCGAATAAAATAGGTCTTATTTATTCAGTGATCATTCCAAGTCACAAACAATCAATTCTTAATGAATCTATTATACAACAATCAATACATTATTGAAATTTAAAGTAAATTCATTATTAACAACAATTATCATGCACAAGCATAACCCAACCTCATACATATTCATTTATCGATTGTAGCTTATATTCACTAACTACAAATACAAACAAGTATAGAATCATTAGGAAAAACTCTCTCAACCATAGCCAACTCAAGGGTCATAGTAATCCGGTAGTAGCTTAGGGTTTATATTAAAATCACCTGAAAAAAATAAAAATTTGTAGGTTTAGGAATTTAAAGCTAAACTAGTATCATAATTTGTAAGGTCTACTTGACTTAGTTACGTGAAATTGTAGATTCGAGCTTTTTATTGAATCATGTGTAACTTTTTCATTTTAGCTCGGATCGTTATGAACTTATAGTCCATTTTGATTGTTTTCGAACGTATTTTCTCATAATGAGGTTTGTTTTGAGCGTTGTGACTTGCAGTTTAAATTGTGATATAAAAATATCACAAAATTTACTATTTAAGTTTAAAAATTATAAAATATTAATTTTCGCTTTTTCTTAATATATTTATGATGTAATAATTATTTAAACTATATATTTGATATTTTTATTATTTTAAGCATACTTTTCCTATTTTTGAGATTTTAGCCTTATTATGATTATTATTATCATTATTGCCATTATTATTTTTATTATTTCTTATTTTCTCATTATTAATTATTTACGATTTATACACATATATATTATCATATACTTATAGTTTATTTGATAAATTTTATAATTTTACTTTATTGAGAAATTCTTAATTTACAATATTATATATATTTATATATATATATATACACTCCTCATGTAATTATGAATTTATTTTATTTAATAAATATTATTATATTATATATACTATATACTACTTACTTAATATTCGGTTTTTATATTTATATAGCATTCGGTATAAAATATGTATACTATATATTATACATGTACCATATTATATATTCAGTATACATTATATGTTATACATATACTCTATATTATAAATATATATATATATACATCCTATGTACACTGTGTATTTAAGCATATATTACCACTTATAGAAAGATACAGCTACATATATACTATACGACTACATATTTATATATATATATATATATATATGAAAATAAATTATATATATAGTTCACATATATACATATACATGTATATTCCTATAGTTATTTTATAAAATACTTAATACCAATTATATGTAATCTAAAAAAAATACATAATACATACTCCTTCCGTATAATATACCTTTGTACATACATGTATACATACATATCTTTATACATACATATATATTTCAATTTAAATACTTATGCATATATACATGTAATATTAATGCAATATTTACAAGAATACAATACAAATGCTACATATATACATATACATACTATATATTATACATCTATAATTGCAAAATAATTTATTTACCTATTACTTTTAATTTTTTTCTTCTTCTTTTCCTCCTCCTTCTTCTTCCTTTTCTTCTTTCTTCTTAGTTTTGTTTTTCACAGTTTAATGTTTCCAAAAATTTTTCTTCCTTTTGTTTCGATTTTGCTTTTGCAATTTTTTCCAGATTTTGTTTCTTTTCTTTTATTTCAGACGTGATCAGCAAGCTTAGGAATCAAAGAAAATAAATTGAAATATTGTCATAATCTCTTACATTAATGAGGATAAGACAAAATTAATCATTTCAAATTTTTCTTTCATTGTTTAATAAACACTTGGCTATTTGATTTTCATCACATGGACTGCTCATTTGGATATTTTTATTTCGGTTCTAGGATGTGGCAAGCAAAGAAAAAGAAGAAAAGAAAGAAAAGAGAAAAAGAAAGAGGAAAAAAATAAAAATTAATAATAAATATATATAATTTTTCTAAACATATAAATTATAACAATATTCATCATAAATTAATTTTAAAATTTTTGTAAAAATTTATCAATTTAATTGGTACCCATTACAATTATAATTTTTACAAATTATTGTAGTGATTTCGTTAAAATTTCATGTGAATAAGTAATTTAGTCGAAAATTGTAATCGACTATAATTATATCACTATTAAGTAATATTTAACTATTTTATAGGCTTATATTTATAATTTTAAGGTTTCAAACAAATTCAGGTTCAATTTTGATTAATGGTGCATAAATCAGTTTTAGGAGTTTAGTACACGATTTAGGGTTTTGATCAATTCCTAGGGTTTTGTTATCGATGTTATATTTGATTTATTAAATTTCATAATCTTTTATTGTTACTAGCCTTATCGACTTATTATATAGTTTAGGACACTCGGACTTAAATTAGGGTTCAACTACTGATTTTCTAAGGATTACAAAATTCATCACGTAGGCTACTATTTGTGCTGTACTAGATTTCAATGTAGAACAAAAAGAAAAATAGGAGAAGAAAAAGGAAAGAAAAAGGGAGGAAAATAGAAAATAAAAATAAATATATGTAATTTTTATAAACATAAAAATAGTAAAAATAACATTTATAAATTAGTTTTAGAATTTTATCAAAATTTATCAATTTAATTAGTACTTGTTACAATTATAATTATTACGAGTTATTTTAACGTTTTCGTTAAAAGTTTTATGCGATCACGCGATTTAATCGATAATTGTGATCAACTACGATTATATTACTATTAAGTGATATTTATTTATTTTATAAGCTTAAAGTTATAGTTTATGATTTCGATCAAATTTAGGTTCGATTCTGAGTATTTATGTATAAACTCTAGAAAATCGATAGTTTGAGCCCAAATTTAAGTCTGAGTGTCCTAAATTGTGTAATAAGTCAATAAGCCTAGTAACAATAAAAGATTATGAAACCTAATAAATCGAATATAATATCAATAATGAAACCCTAAAAATTGATCAAAACTCTAAATTGTGTACTAAAACCCTAAATCTGATTTATTCATCATTAATGAAAATTTAACCCGAATATAATTGAAACCCTAAAACTATAACTATAAGCCTATAAAATAGTTAAATATTACTCAATAGTGATATAATTATATTCGATTGCAATTACTGACTAAATTGCTTAATCACATAAAATTTTAATAAATTGTTACAATAACTTGTAAAAATTATAATTGTAACGGGTACCAATTTAATTAATAAATTTTCACGAAATTCCAAAATTAATTTGTGATGAGTATTGTTATAATTTATATGTTTAGAAAAATTACATATATTTATTTCTAATTTTTATTTTCTTCTTTTTGCTTTCTTTCTTTTCTTCTTTCTCCTCAGTTGCCACATCCTGCAATCAAAGAAAATAATCAGAATCTCAGCAGCCCATGTAATAAAATCCAAATGCCAAGTGTTACTTTTATAATAAAAGAAAAATTTAGAAATGATCACATTATCCTATCTTCATTAATGTGGAGATTAGATTAGATTATTATTTTTTTTTTTAATTCCTTTTGGCTGCTACACATGTCTGAATTTAAGGGAAAAATTTCTGGAAATAAACAAAACTGAAAACACAAAAGAAGAAATAAAAAACACAAAAGAGAAAAAAAAAAAGGGAAAAAAAAAACAAACTGTGAAGAACAAGGAGGTGAATAAGAAGAAAAGAAGAAGAAAAATCAAATATAATAGGTAAGTAAAATTATTTTAGTAGTATATATGTATAGTATATGGTATGTACATGTATATATGTAGTATTTGTATTGTATTTTAGTAAATATTTCATTACCAATACATGTATGTATGCATAAGTAATTAAATTAAAATGTATACGTATGTATAAAGATATGTATGTAGACATGTATGTATATAAGTATAATATACGGTATGTGTATCTAATAAGACTATACATAATATGTATTTAGTAATATTTCTACAAAATAAATATAGATATATGTATATAGTTATACATGTGAAAGGGGAATGAGATATGTATTTATGCTTTATTTTCATTTTCATATATATATATATATATATATATACATAAATATGTATTCAAATAGTATGTATAAGTATTTTGTAGATATATATTCCATATATATATATATATATATGTAAGTTATATTTTATGTAAGTTATATTGTATATACATATAAGTATACATGTATGTGGATATATATATAATATATACAATATGTATAATATATAGTATGTATATAGTATACCGAATATTAAGTGGTATATATAATATAATAGTTACTAAATAAAATAAATTTATAAATATGTAAGAAGTAGGTATATAAATATAGATATATTACCATAAATTAGGGATTACGAATTAAAGTAAATTATAAAATTAATTAAATATAGTATAAGTACATAAATATATGTAAATCGTAAAATACAAATGAATAATAAGAAAATAATAAATAATAAAAGTAATAGCAATAATAATGATAATAATTGTAATAAGACTAAAATCTCAAAAAAAGGAAAAATATGCTTAAAATAATAAAAATATCAATTATATGATTTAAATAATTATTAAATCATAAATATATTAAGAAAAAGCTAAAATTAATATTTTATAATTTTCAAATTAAAATAATAAATTTTGTGATATTTTTATATCACAATTCAAACTACAAGTCATAACGTCCAAAACGGACCTCGTTACTCTAAAATGATCAAAATAGACTTTAAGTTCATAATGATCCGAACTGAAATGAAAAAGTTATACACAATTCGATAAAAAGCTCGAATCAACAATTTCGCGTAACTAGGTGAAGTAAACCTTATAAATTACGATACTAATTTAACTTTAAATTCCTAAACTTAGAAATTTTTATTATTCTTAAGTGATTTTAATATTGACCCTGAGCTGCCACCAGATTTCTATGACCCTTGAGTCTACTATAGCTAAGTGAGTTTTCCTAATGATTCCATATTTACTTGTGTTTGTAGTTAGTGAATATAAGTTATGATCGATAAATGAATGTATATAGGGTTGGGTTATGCTTATGTATGATAATTGGTTGATAATGGTGAATTTACTTTAATTACACTAATGTATCGATTGTTGCATAGTAGATTCACTAGGAATTGATTGTTTATGACTTTGAATGACCACTGAATAATAAGACCTAATTTTTACCCGACTAGAAAAAAATTAACTTGAAATACGCATAACCATGCATCGCATAACTAATTCCGGCAGTCACATTATACAGATTTAGTGAGAGGCAATACGTAGGTTCATTATTGATTGTTATATATTTCGTACGATGCACACGTGTGATATGACCTTACCCTGGCCCGCGGGATGACTAGGCATTGAAGACACCAACCGCCTAGCTAAAGGTCGAGTTTAGAGGCCTTCATTTAGGGGTGAGTGAGGGCTGCATGAACCTACTCACAATCATATGTAAAACTTGTTTTTGATAAAACTGATAATGGTATACCATTACATTTTAAAATACGAAATGTGGAGTTTCGTTATCAATTAAGTTCTAATATGATACCCGGATCTGACTGTGCCAATATATCTTCAACCTTGACTTCGAAGGGCGTTAAATCTAAGTTGCATGCAATACCTGATCACCTACATGTATTTATTTGGCATATTAATTATCGTGCATTCATTTGATTGAACTTAATTATTGCATAACTTGATTATTGTATGGTTGAGGGAATTATCTCACTAAGCTAGTTAGCTTATACCCTTGTAGTTTTCTTTTACAAGTCGAGTTATTTGTAGAGTCGGGCCATCGCATGCCCGAAGTTAATGTTCAATATGGGAGTAGGATATGATCAGAGAGTACTTATGATAATTTATAAAACTGATTATGTAAGCGAGTGGTACTAGTTTGACTTAAGACATGTTTTAGATTTCTTATATGTAAATTCTTATATAAATAGATTATGTGTTATGTTTCTATAATTTATTATTTATCATGAAATGATATTACTTATACTTGCGCATTCTTGGTAGTTATAGTTATAGCCTTATGTATCGTATAAAAGGGTCGTCGATTATAAGGGAATTCAATCTGCAATCCTTTGTACTATATACGGCGACTGCTACGACTAGCCCTCTCAGGTTATGACATTACGCACACATCGAATTTAGGGTTTCTTTTTTTTTTTTTTGTACACAATTTAGTTTTCGATCAATTTCTAGGGTTTTTATTATCAATACTATATTCGATTTATGAGTTGCATAAAAATTTTATTTTATCTAACCTTATCGATTCACGGTGTAGTCTAGGACACTCGAACTTAAATTAGAGTTCAGACTATTGATTATACAGGGTTTACAAAACAATATAAGGGTGATAGTATCCATGCCTTAAGTTCAATCTTAATATCATGTGACAAAAGGATTATGACATAAGTAGTAGATTAGATAAAGTTGACTCACTAATCTTAGCTTAATTTAGGTAGACATAATGTCTTGCTAAAAGCTACTTATGTCTTGTAGGCTTGAAGGGAGTTTTTGGGCCTACCACCAACATTAAGTGAACCTATAAGATCAAGCCCAAAGAATGAACAAAATAAGCAATGAGTTTATTTTGATTAAACCTAGTAAGAAGTATTTAAACATTTCTAATTCTTAATGATTTAAGAATGATAAATAATTATATTTATTATTTTTGGTGAAAAATAACAAATAACGTATTTAATATTGTTAATGTCCTTTAATATCTTACTAATCTCATAATATCATATAGAATATATTTTCACTAGTCTATATATAGATATAGACAACACTCTATTAGGGTTATGTTGATGTTAGATTGTTAACAATGAACCAAGCGAACACTCACACTCTATTTTATGAATAAGAAATAGGGAGAAATAGAACACTTTTTTCTTTAACTCTATACACTCTTCTAACACTCACAACAACAAAAATAGTTTCCACAACTAGCTGTAACAAGTTAGTCAAGGTACAAAGTAACAGAAACTTGCTCGAACATAGCTAAACTCTAATACCAAGATAATACGATTCACCAGAAAGGGAGTAACATACGACTATCAATATCAAATGACCTAAGGTTGGGTTCAAACCTCAAGACGATCTAAAAGCTAATTAGTAGTCAAAGGTTGAACAAGGGTCCTTGTACACTAACTATGGATTTGACGCACCAATGCCTCATACAAGCTTAAGTAATACTTGATATTATACACAAGTATGGCCAAAGGGTACTCACCACTAATCTACACTCATAATAGACTAGATAAGAGTAAACAAGAGTAAGCAAAGGATACTTAGCTCATGAAAGAAAGCATGTCTCGAATTCAATTTTACTAACTATTACAACTATTACATATTTCAAGTATTTATATGACCCAATTAGGGTAAGTCCTAGGTTAACGTAAATTACAAAAAGATTCCTACTAGAAAATAAAAAAGTAATAAATTACAAGGGTATAGTTATAAATAGACAAAAGGAATATTCAAGTACAAATAAGATAATATAGATGTAAGAAAAAGGGGGTACGTATCAACTATGGTCTCAATGATATTGCTTATCGAGCAGAGTTAATTCTAAACAAAGTATGTTAGGTTGGTTGTTGACTTGGGAAGGGTTGGTCCAATATATGGCTATTCTTCTGATCGGCTTCGACTAGTCAGCTCGAAAATAAGTCAACTCGGCCTCAAGATGAATCAGCTTAGAAATAAGCAGATTCAACACTTGGCATTGGATTAGTATGGCAATAAGGGGTTGGCTTAGTAATAGGTGATTCATCTCAAGAGTCTCTTTAATGAGATGGAGAGCAAAGTATCTCGACAGGTCAACATGGAGAATGCATTGCTAAACTAAGTTCAACTCCACTTAGACAGCTTGGTAAATCATATGGGCAATTCCTTAAGCTCAGGAGAGAGTGATTAGTTCGTGATCCCTATCAGAAATGGAATTAATGGCGATGGAAATAATGGACATGAAGGTAATGGAAATGGGAATGGTAACAACCAAGCCTTATGGGAATACTGTGTCCTAAATTTGAATGAAGTTGTACCACTTATTACTTGGCTAGCCATTCAAGCAAATAATTTTGAACTTAAGCTTACCTTGATTTAGATGGTGCAATTTAATCTATTTTGTGGATCATCATCTGAAGACCCCCATGAACACCTTCAAAAATTTTTGCAATTATGTGCTACGATGAAAACAAATGGGGTTTTCATTGATGTGGTCCATTTTAGGTTATTTCCATTTTCATTGAGAGACAAAGCTAGAAGTTGGTTAAATACTGAATCACCTAATTTTATAAGTACATGAGATGATTCAGTTCAAAAGTTTCTATCTTATTTCTTCCCATCAAGTAAAACGATAAAAATGAGAAATGACATCATTATGTTTATACAGTTTAATGGCGAGTCATTATTTGAAAGTTGAGAGAGATTTTAAGAGTTATTAGGAAGTGTCCCCATCATGGTTTACCCATATAGAGAATGTTGGATACTTTTTATAATGGTTTGGGAAGTCAATTAAGGATGATAGTTGATGCTACTACTGGGGTAAGTATAATGAACAACACTACTCTAGAGGCATATGAAACATCTGATCAAATGGTATCATATGCTCGTGGTTAGCTTCTGAAAGAGAGATCAACCAAGGAAGGTAACACGTGTTAGTGCAAAAGAAGAATTAAGTTGACATAGAAATCAAGCTGCCTCGCTTACTACTCAGCTCGCTTAGATAGAAAAAGTGAAACAAGTTAGCACTTCTAACAATCATAAGCAACCTTATCAATATTGTTGTATATGTAGTAGAGTTGGGCATTTGAGCACAAATTATCAGGACCCCATTACCCCATCAAGAGACAATTCGAAGGAACAAGTTAATGCAGTAGGGAACTTTAATTAAGGATAAAGAAATTATCACCCTTACTCGAACACCTATAACCTAGGCTGGAGAGACCATCCTAACTTATTGTGGGGTTAGGAGGATTTAACAAAGGTTTTCAAGGACATAGGATATAAGCTAGCTAGTTCTAGTCTTTACTTCCACCTCCACCTATACAAAATTGAAAGGGAGAATCTCTTGAGCAAGTGTTGAGAAATTTTATTCAAAAGTATGATACAAGAATGAATGGGCAAGAGGCTACTTAGTAAGAAATGCACAAATGGTTAATTTAGTACTATGAGAACATGAATAAGCGATTCCTAAGATAGCTACCTAGCAATGCTAAGTAAAACCCAAGAGATCAAGTTGGGACATCAAGTGGAAATAGTAAGGAAGCTAGTGTAAGAGAAAAAGAGTTATGCTTTAGTGGGAAGAAAGTGTTTGGAGATTAATAGTTGAGGCTACAGGACCTTGTTGGGGAGCAAGTTGAACCTAATGAGGAAGAGATATTTACACTACTAAAGGAAGAGTTAATAGTTGAATTTAAAGGGGATCTTGATGATGAAGTGGATGAGGACTTTAAAGAAGAAGCACCTAGTGAGGATGATGTATATAACTTGGAGACAAATAGAATGAGGAAAATTAGTGAAGAAGAAGTTAAAGAGGATCTTAGTGAGTGCAAAGACATAGGAGGCAATGAATATAAGGAAGAGAATATTGAGGAGTTTAACTCTAAAATAGAGGATGAAGTGAGTCTAAAGGAAAAACCTAATATTGATGAGTTCAAAATCGTAGACATGGTGCTTAAGGATAAAGGTGCTAGCGGTTTCTAGTTTACATACAAATTAGAGGATCCAAGGGGATTCACCATGCCATGTACCATATTAGATAAGTTTTTCCCAAAGTTTCTCTTAGATACGAGTACATCAGATAATTTCATGTCGGGGGAAACTATGTGAGAACTATGATTAGGAAGTTTTATGAAGGGAAGCTCGTTATTATATCAAACCATCAATAGAGGTTAGATCACGCCTTTAGGAGAACTTTACTTCATATCATTAGTATTAGACCATGTGACTTCCCAATTGACTTCATTATAATGAATATTAAGAATGAAGATCAATCTTTAGTCATTGGAAGATCATTCTTGGCAACCCTTTGAGCTATATTGGATATGAAAGAAAGGATAATTATTATGGAAAGTAAGAAAGGAAAGTAATGCTTCGAGCTAAGGAATGAATTCAAGAATGAGAGTTGGATCAAGAAAAGGAATTTGAGAAAGGTAGTCATATAAGAAAAAGAAGGATTCATAAGCAAAGGGAGTCAAGCATGAGCTGGGGTATCGAAGGGTTTAAGCCTCGAAGGTATGAGGAATTACCATGAAGCAACACCAAAAAACCAAGCTAAAGGCTCCAAAACAAGTGCTTGGTGGGAGGTAACCCAACCCACCTTCTTTTCTTAACTTTTTATCTAGTTTATGTCTAAATCTTTTAAATTTCAGAAGTCTTTTTAGCTATGTCTCTTTTATGTTATGCAAACTTATGTGAACAAATAAAGGAAGTGATGAATCCATCAATTGAGAGACACCATCAACGAATTCGAAAGGGAATTGAGAACTCATAACACACTAAGAAACCATAGGAGTTTTGTTTTAACTCTCTCTTTTACTTCCCATTGTGTGTACATCGCACTATAAGATATATATATATATATGAAGTTGAGGGTAAGACATGAACATTGAAGTTATGTGGTTCTAATTGAGCTTTAACAATTGAAAATAATTCATGATAAGTTATCCCTTTTGTTCACCTATAAGATAATTCTTTCCTAAAAAGTTTGATCCATTTTCCTTTAGGCTTTGTGCATCTAAATTTAAGTGTATAAGTCATAAATACTTCTCAAAAATTTGTAATTAATTCATGGCATCTTTCTTTTCTTTAGTTATGCTCAACTTAGGCATAATTTAGAGATTTAGAATTATAGAAATGTTTTGGCTTAGTATTCAATTTTTGCATTTCTAGAAGTTGACCCGCATATATACATCATTCGTTTGAGGAATCAAGTCATCCATTATGTTATGTGAACTGAAGTGGGTACTAGATTTTACTTGAACGTTCTCTAACCAATGCATAATGAATGGCTAAAGAGAAAGAAAAGAAAAGATGAAAAAGAAAATGATGACAAATCAAAATTGTAATCCCATCACAATAGAGAAACGAAAGTGAAAAAGAAAGAAAGAAAATAGAAAAAGAAAGAAAAAGTGAAAAATCCAAAAAGTCAAAAAGAGAATAACGAGCAAGATATCATAGTTATTCCTAAAATCGGGGAGGCAAAGTAAGGTATGATTCACTAGTCTAGGCTAGCTAATTAAACACCAAGACCAGTCACTTAGTATGAAATGTTAAACTTGACTTCAAATTTCATAAGCCTAATCAAAATGAGAAGTATACTTTTCTAAGCATTGATTCCTGGATCAATTACATGGTCTTTAATTGGTGAGCATTGGATTTAGTACAAGTGAAACAATTTCTATATCACTTCTAAGGATTTTTGCACCATATTAAGTACATGCAAACTTCGAACTTTCAATGGTATAACATACCCCTGATTATATGCAAGCATTAAGGAAGTGCATGCTTGTCTTACCATTTTCTAAACGATTTGACTTTTTTAGCTTACTTAAGAACAAGTAAGTATCTAAAGTAGGGGGTGATGATTAGGGTTCAAAATACACAATTTTTCCCAACTTTAAAAATTGCATTTGTGCATAAATCCAGCAAAAACGTGTTAATTTTATATGAAAATGGAGTTTATGCACAAAATAGATCAACATTAGTAAAATTGCTAAAAATGCATGAAAATGATCGATTTAAAAATAATTATTAATTTTGTATCCTATATGCAAGTGTACGGGGGTTACCATGCCTTTAGTAGGCCCCACCGTTCAATCAAAGAGGTTAGAATTGAAGAAGTCAAGAATTTTGTCCTACCAACCAATATTAAGAAAAGACGATTTAGTGAACAGAAAGTGTAGGGATGAAATTGCTCATACCGATCAATCAATACAATATGCACCAAATGATCGGTAAAAGGAATTGGGGTTAGAGTTTTCTGACTTAAAGCCCTAATCTACTAAATGCCGCATTTCCTAAAACATGGGGACAACCTAAGGTTAACACTTGTCTACCGATAGATCATTAGACCTTCTTACTGATCGATCATTAGACTTTTTTATCAATCGGTATCACGAACTGAGGACGGTCTAGTCGGAGCAAACGCTGTATATTGTACGAAGAACCCCTGATTGATTACCCTTCCAATCATAAACTCTTCACACAATATACAAGGCTTTATAACCACTAATTTCCTAAGATCATACATATCCATATGATATCATCACACAAACATATTTATATAAAATTTAAACTACAAAGTTTATAATACATAGTAATTTAGTATATCTAAGTCTATATTACTAATAAAACAAAAGTACATAAGTAAGAGTCTAAATAATCCGTTCTCTCAATACGTTGGATGGCTCGCTCTTGCCCAAGTCCCTAAGCTAACCTATGGCATTCCCTAGCCAACCTCTACAAACAAGTTATCCTATAGCAAAAGCCTAAGGGGGTGCAAACCTAAGTTTAGTGAGCAAAACCCTCAGCCACACCACAGGCAAGTTAAAAATACATTATATTCATGCATATGAATAAATGGTTAAGTAGAATGCCAAACAATACGTATAGTTAACTAGTCCATATACGTAACTCAAATTTAACACCCTCCAAAGTCAGGGTTGGAGTATACACGACACCAATCAAATCTGAGTATTATACTAGAACTTACTTTACTACGAAACTCCACATTTTGTACTTAAATCGAATAAGCCTTTTATTTTCATAAAAACAAAGTTCTAGTATAATCGTGAGTGGGTCCCCGTAGGCCACACTTACCCCTAAACGGAGGCCTCTAGACTTAACCCTTAGCCAAGCGGTTGGCACCTCCAACGCCTAGTATTCCCGCAGGCCAGGGTAAGGTCATTTTGTACAAGTATACCATACAGAACCAATGAATTAATAATAACAACCCCTAAATGGCCTCTATTTACCTCCATGTGATGTGACGGCCGAAATTATGTCTATGCAATGCATGTTGATGCATGTACTAATTTCTTCTTATAAGTCGAATATAATTAAGTCCAATTATGATGTGACCATTAAATAGTACATATAATCATTTTTTATACTACCATGCAGCAAACAAAGTATTATCTATACTTAAGGTAAATTTACAACTCAGTATGTAATAACATATACAAGCATTTCCCGACCCCACACAACAATCAATTAACAATAACATTTAAGTCCCCTATTTACAATCACATGCAAGCATAGAATCATAGGGTAAATACTCAGTCAACTATAACAACTCGCTCTAGTCATAGTAATCAATCAGAAGATCCTCACCCACCTCGAGATCACCTAATCATTACGATATAATAACGTTAATAAGTAATTGAATCAACTAGTAATTCTAAATTTCTATTTGCCTATTTCTACTTAGATTAATATCAACTTTTATCTAATTAAACTTTATCGTTAATTTTATATAACTTTTTCGTTCTATTTTTTATATTTATAAATTAATAGTCGTTTTTCATTGTTTTCGGATGCATGTTCATACGATGATGTCCATTTTAGACGTTAAGACTCGTGTTTTACAATATGGACTAAATTTATGGAAATTTTAACTATTGAAGCTTAATTATTCTTAGTGTTTATATTTATATCCTATGTTTGTACTTAATGATTTAGTTAGCCCTTAGATTCTTACACTTAGATAATTTTACCTTAATATTACTAATTTATGTACTTAATTAAATTTAATCCAATTTAGGAAGTGTATTAGGGTTTACTAATTCATGTACCTAATTCTTATATACTCTTCTTATTTCTTATTTTATAAACTTATGCTTATGTCATCAATCGCTTATGTCATTGCTTACATCATCAATCGCTTGTGTCATTACTTATGTCATCATGTGATTACATCATTACATACCTCATCCTTTGCTTACATAAGCCATAACTCATACTTATATGTCTTATGTACAATTCTACATATATAAAGTATACTTATACCTTTAATATACTGGTATGTTGATAACTCTTATTTTAAATACATTTCACATGATGATTTTATAGTATTTCCCTTACATCTTTGTTTTTTTTTTTTAAAGAAATTGATACTTAATCGAGTAAAATTTTGATTTCAAGATTTGAAAGCATTCTTAGATTGAAAACGAAGAAAAGGAATCAAGTTTCACTCAATTTGGAGTTCAAATGAATGAGTTTTGAAGTTTTGAAGTTACCTAGACAATAGGAATTTTGGTTAAAAAGTTACACAATCTGAGACACAACAGTGTCCCCAGGCTATGTCTATCCAGGAAGATTTGCCAAGGTCAGAAAATTACACGATCTGGGGACACAACTGTATCCCAGGCTGTATCTGGTGACGAAAAAAAAAAAACCATACAATACATTATAAAAGGACATACTGGGGTTTCATACAGAAGTTTTGGACATTCAAAAGAGAAGAGACTTGAAGAGAAAGAGAAGGAGAAGGAGAAGGAGAAGAAAAAGGTGAAAGAAACACCCAACTTCAAGATTGAAGAGATTTTTTATCAACAAAAGGAGTTTTTCATGTTTTCTTTATTGACTTTGTTGCAATTCATTTTTAGTTTCATTATGATAGCTTAAGATTCTTGTATTTAGGAACCTAGGGTTTCATGTGACTATTAGATTGATTGATAATTTTCAATAAAGTTTCTATCTTTTCTTGATTCAATTATGTTATTTAATTGTTAATTGATATTTCTAGAGTATCAATCTATGATATTATGCATGATGATTGAGAAATCACATAGGTAATGAGATCTTGATATAATTAGAGAGAATTACATGTGTACTTAGAGATAAGATACATATTTCTTCCGGAAAGTTGTTCTTTTGTGTGGGAATTCATTATACATTAATGCGATTCTAAATTATATTACTAAGTGAAGAGATTCCAACAAATAATTTAGAATTAGGGTTAACATGCTTGAAAAAGGTATTAAATTTAATTGTAAATACCTCCGATCAAGAATAATAGAGATTGAATTGGATATATTTTAAGCAGTCACATGTTAAACACTAGGAAAAATAATTCCTAAATACGTTATTTGTCTTCTTAAAGTCGTTATTAATTTTATCGCTTTCTAAATTGTTTAATCAAGTCTCATAATTAGGTTAGTTTGTTAATTTTAGTATTTTTAATTCATTCAACTCATCACAATTTTTTGGTTAGATAATAGAGCTAAGGTTAACATTAGTACTCGAAGTTTCTGAGAGATCGACTCGGACTCACATCTACTATATTAAAACTAATTGGTGCACTTGCCTTATATCATATGTATACTAATATACTCATACATATACTTATACCTATACCGTATTTGTCACGAACTGAGGACGGCCTAGTCGTGGCAGACGTCGTATACTGTATGAAGAACCCTTGATTGGTTACCCTTCCAATCAAAAACTCTTCACACAATATACAAGGCTCTACAACTACTAGTTCCAAAGTACATCCAGATTCACATGATATCATCACACAATATATTTATATAAAAGTTAAGCTCAAAAGTTTACGTTACATAGTATTTAAGTATGTCTAAGTCCATACTAATAAGGTAAACATAAGTTAAACATAAGTACATGTGGAATAATCTACATAAACTGTTTTCCTCTCATCCCACAGAACACCTCGCTCTTGCCCAAGTCCCCAGGCTAACCTGTGGCATCCCTCGTCCTGTCTCTACGAACAGGCTATCCTGCAACAAAAGTCTAAAGGGGTATAAGCCTAAGCTTAGTGAGCAAAACCCTCAGCCACACAACAAGTAAGTTACAAACACATTATAGTCACGCATATCAATGAATGATCAAACAGAATGCCAAATAATACGTATACTTAACTAGTTCATATACGCAACTCGGATTTAACGCCCTCCGAAGTCAGGGTTGGAGTTTACACGGCACCAATTAGATCCGGGTATTACACTAGAACTTACTTTACTACGGAACTCCATGTTCCGTACTTATATCAAATAACTCTTTATTTTCAAAAAAACACAAGTTCTAGTATAATTGCGAGTGGGCCCCCGCAGTCCACACTCACCCCTAAACGGAGGTCTCTAGACTCGACCCTTAGCTAGGCGGTTGGCGCCTCCAACGCCTAGTGTTCCCGCGGGCCAAGGTAAGGTCATTTTGTACGAGTGCACCGTACATAACCAAATAACTCAATAATATCAACCCCCGAATGGCCTCTCTTTACTTCCGTGTGATGTGACGGCCCGAATAGTATCCATGCTATGCATGTTAATGCATGTTCCAGTTTCTTTTTATAGCCGAGTATAAATTAGTTCCAATTATGCTGTGACCAACCATTAATACACACAATCATTTTCTATACTACCATGCAACAAACAAGGCATCCTCTGAATTCAAGGTAAATTCACAACTCAACAAGCACTTACATACACAAGCATATCTCGAACCCCACACAGCAGTTAATTAACAATAATATTTAAGTCCATTATCTATAATCACAATCAAGCATGGAATCACAAGGTAAATACTCACTCGGCCATAGCGGTTCGCCCTAATCATAGTAATCGATCGGGAGGTCCTCGCTCACCTCAGAGTCACCTGATCATTATGTGATAACAATACTAATAAGTGTTTAAATTAACTATTAATTCTAAACAACTACGTACCTAGTTCTACTTAAAGCACTATTAAATTTTTACCCGATAAGATTTAATTTCAATCGTATGTAACTTTTCCGTTTTAGTTTTGATATTTATGAATTTATAATCGATTTTCATCGTGTCTGAACATATTTTCACATGGTAATATCTATTTTGGATATTAAGACCCCTATTTTATGTTATGAGCTAAATTTATAGAAAGTTTTAGTTATGACCACCTAAATACTTTTATTACTTATGTTTATATCTTTTATTCCTTAAATTCTTCTAATGAAAGAATTTTACTTTGCTATTACTAATTCTTATAGTGAATTAGGTATAATCTAATTTAGTAAGTGTATTAGGTTTTACTAATTTAGTTACCTAATCACTTACATTTTTCTTAGTTTTCTTATTTTCTAATTTTATGCTTATGTCATCGCTTACATCATCACTTGCTTATGTCATTGCTTATGTCATCACTTGCTTATGTCATCCTTTACCTCATCATATGCTTACATAAGCCTTCCATCATGCTTATGTTATATACATATGTATTATGTACATATTATCCCTTTTTCTTATACTTATGTACATATACCTTATACATACTTATACTCATACCTATACTAAGGTTTATACCGTATTTCTACATGTATACATACTCGTATACCTATACGGTGGAATAAGTATTTTACACTAAAATTTCGTATGCCTACATTTGTCCTTAAGAAAAGTCCTCTAATTCCATATTTTTGTGTTCTTATGTACATATTTAGTGTAGTATAGGTATGTTTAGTAAGATTTGATCTTAAATTAGGTTATGTACATGTTATATACTCATGTACAAAGGTTTTTCTACTTATACTCTCTTGGTATTTCATTATGTATGCATACATAGAAGCATATCCTCATGTCTTTCTTTCTTCTCTTTCAAACTTCAAACTTCTACACATAAAGAAGGAAACTTTGTTTCCTCTTCTTCAAGACAAACCTAACCATATAACTACTTATCTAATCTAACTAATTAACTAACTAATGACTAATAAAAAGTAAGATAAAGCACTTAAAAACATACCTTTTATGATGTTGAAATGGAGGAGACAAAAGGGGAGAAATGAAAGGGAAAGAAGGAAAGGAGCTTACGGCATGAAGAGGGATTGTTTTGTCTTGTTTCTTTTGTTTGTTTCTCTTAATGTAAAGTAACATGTGGTGGGGTTAAGAAGAAGATATGTGGATGGCAACAAAAGGAAAGGAGAGAAAAAGAAAAATCAAAAAGAAAAGAAAAGGATGGCATCATTACATAAGAGATATTTTCCTTATCTCTTAACATATGTTGACTTTTCAAAATGTTGACTTTAGTCAACATGTGTTGACTTGGTCAACATTTGAAATTTGGTCAACATGTATTATCTTGGTCAACATTCCTTAAGTATGTGTAATTTTGTGCACATAATGTAGTAATTAAGGGAAATTAGGAGAGAAATGAAGAAAATAAGAAGAATTGAGGTATATGATGCATTGATGTGTAAATGTGGTTGATGAGATCTTACTTTAGGTCTTTAGAGTCCATATATCTCATTTGATAAATAACTTTGGATAACAAGTGTAAAAAGTGCTAATTTGAGTCTTAAAGTTCACTATATATAACTTAATCTTCAACTATAACCCTAATCCTAAGTAAGACCATCTTAATCATATATTTAAGGAATAAATATAATCTATAACCCATTATCTTAGTTCTTAATGGATTACTTGAGAATTTGAATCATATAAGTAAAAATGAGGGTTATCTCTAACCATTTACTAACGATTTTGCAAAATATAAGCATTATATTTTCAATTAGGGTTTTAGGGTATATCATGTTGGATTGGTGTACATATGTCCTTAATGAAATCATTTTTAAGGTTTTTATTACTTTCGAATTGAATCTTTAGCTTTTAGAAACCTTTAGGGTCGAAAAATTCTTTACGCGATTAATTAAGTCTTTTAGAGTTTTCACTTTAATTAACCTTGTCGACTCCTATATTGTCTACTATAGTTAAGTTTACTTTAAAAAAAAAAAAAAAAAAAAAACTAGATCGAAACTTTCAGGGGTTTACAGTATTTATACTTGTACGTATACCTGTATACACATACGATGACATATGTATTTTTATACGTATTTTCATATGCCTAAAATTCCTCTTAAGAAAGCTTCTTAAATTTCATTCTTTTTGTATTTTAAGGGTATATTTAGCATAGTATAGGTTTGTAGAGTTAGTATATGTCTTAGTTTAGGTTATGTACATAATGAATACTTATGTACAAAGGTCTTTATACATGTATTTCTCTAGTATACCTTTATGTACACATATTTAAAGACATATACACTTGCATCTTCTTCTACCTTACAAAGATTCCTACTCTTCTACACATAAAGATTGAAGCTTTAAGCCTTCTTCAACATAAATGTATACAACACATAATCCACTCAAACTAATCTACCTCTTCACCTAACTAGTAAATAATATGAAGCAATACATAATAACATACCTTAGTTTGCTCTTAAAATATGGATGCAAATTTGGAAAATTAGAAAGTGAAAGGGAAGGGGAAGGTCACGGCTATGGAGGTGGGGTAAGGAGCTTGATTTTATTTTGCTTTGTGTTTGAAAAGAAGAAGAAAGTAGGGTCTAGAAGGGGACAAAGAGTGGACAGCAAAAATGGAAAAGAAAAGGAAGAAAAGTCTAAAAGAAAAGAAACGAAAAGAAATCATTAGGAGGAAGAGATATTTCCAAAGCGAAAGTGACATTTTGTTGACTTTTCTACATATTGACTTTAGTCAACTTTCCAAAAGTATATGCCATTTAATACACATAATGTAGTAATTAAGGAAAATTAGGAGAAAAATTAAGGAAATGAAAGGAAATGAGGCATTTGGTGAATTGATTAGTAAAAATAGATGATGAGATCTTACTGTAGGTATTTATATTGTATATATATCATTTGGTAGGCTACTTAGTACAACTAGCATGAAAAGTATTAATTAGGGTGTTAAGGTTTACTACACATAACCTAAGCATCAACTAAACCCCTAACTCTATGTAATACTGTCCTAATTATATACTTAGAAGATGAATGTGATCTATGATACAATATCTTAATTTCTAGGAGATTACTTTAGTATAATATGTATTTATGAACGATTGAAAGTTACCCTTAATCTTTTACCAATAATTTGGTATAATACTAAGGTTATATTATCAATTAGGGTTTAAGAACAAATTATGGTGATTTAGTGCTTTTCTATCCTTAAAGTTATAGTTTTAAGGTTTTTATCGCTCTCGAATGAAATCTTTAACATTAACATACATTTAGGATAGCAAAATTTTATATGCGATTGACTAGTTATTTTAGAGTTTTCATTTTATTAGCTTTGTCAACTCCTAGATTATCTAACATACGTAAGTCTACTTTAGAAGCTAAATAAAAAAATGTAGGGGTTTACAATCGATAACCTAAATTTTGTAAATAGTTGCATTTCCTGTAGAAATGATAAGCTGTAATTAGGATTTTCTTAGGGTTTTGTATAGAATTGCAAACTCATTGCCTATTTTATTGTTTCTTGAACTTGTTTATGATATTTAGCACTTGTTTTTATGATTTTGATACAATTTAAGTTAGATTAAAGAGTATTGTCATTTTGTAACTATTCACTAAGTTCTTGTGTTATCACCTTATTACTTTCTTCATTAATGGAAATTTCCTAATATATTTTTGTATATTCTTATTGTCATTGTTAATACCATAAGTGACTAAGTTAGTTTTAGTGGGTTTGTAATAACATAGATGTTGTAGTTGATGAATCTTTGAAGTTTTGATATAGGTTTGAGTATTTAAGTGGGATTTTAATATTTGATACTCCATTTGAACTCTTTGAAGCGCTTTTAACTGGAATTTTCAATAGGTTTTCCTTGTGATTATGAGACTGAGAGGAAATTAGTCTTAGGAAGTTCCCTTGAGAGTTAATGGGTTTGCAAAATTATGAGACCGAAAGAAGATTTATTATGTAAATTCCTATTTGAGTCATTGATTCGTTGAAGTATCAAAAAATGGGTTCTTATAACTATAACACCGGGAGGAGATTAGGTATACCCAATTAAATTCACACTACCTTACACAGTTTTAGTGGATTAAGATATGTTATAAGAACAAGAAGAGATTGACTACCTAATTTCTAGAACTACAGCACTTAATTCACGATAGGAATTACTAATCATATAGGAAAATAAGACTAAGAAAAGATTTTTTTGCTACGTAGTTGAGTGAAATACCTACGTAGGATTGAGCTCAAGTGAATTGATTCAAAACCTAATTAAAAACCATCGTGATATCTTAATAGCATACTTTCATCACTACTTCGTAAGCATGTCGTAAGCCTACATCTTTATTGTTCATCTTAGTTATTACTTTTTCTCCTCTATCTTTAATTTCATTCGCAATTCCCATTTCCCTATTCGACTCACCTAAATTAGAGTAGTAGGTTAAATTTTGCTACTTAGACAAATCCCTTCTCCTTAAGAAAATGACTTGGTGAATACTCATTAGTATTATTACTGTAGACAATCCAGCATACTAGTTTGCTAAGGCAGTACTATTTTGGAATTTCCATTTATAAAATTTTGTGTTTATGCGTCATGTCGAATCAGTTTTTGGTGCTTTTATGAAGAACTATCTTGTGTTTTAAATCTATAATTTTTATCAATGCACCATGTTGTCGTTACTTTCTCTTGCACATTTATTTTCCTTTTCTTAGCCATTATTTCTTTCAAATAGGGTTTGCAATAAGTTCTAATAAATCTACCAGGTGAAGATTAATTTTGAGCTCCTTAAACATCTCTAGAAACAACTGAAAATCTTTATCAATTTTTCATTTAAATAATTGTTCTAAAAATGGTATAGTTCATATACGTTTTTTGGTAGTGTGTTCACATTTTTCAATAATGTGCCTTTGTCATACAGCTTTTAATTTTGATGTAGAAGTTGGTGTTTCTTGAAATTCACTATTCTTGCATAACCTAAGATGTATTGCATTAACAGAATTAGTTGGGTGAAAAATCTTTGCAAAATTTTCAAATCATCTATCTAATCATTCAAAGCCCTCTACGGTCACATTAGCAAGCTTCTTAACTGCTACTTCTCAAGCTAGTTTCTCATCTATTTTCACCACTTCTATTGCTATTTGAAAATTGTCATCAACTTGTGAATTTCCACACACGGTCTCAAGCAATTATGGTTTTTCCTCATCTTTAATAGACTCAAAAGGATTTAATTCCTTCTTCTTTTTGTAGTAATCTTCTTGTGATTGATTTGTCCAAATAGCCACTTGGGTGGTGGTCAAAAGCTCTATTGTTTGCGCTAGTTGATTCTCTAATTTCCACATAATTGAACTCTGTCTTTCAATTCTTTTTTTCCTACTTCTTATACAAACCCCTCAATGCTTTTTAAATACTCTTTCTTTTTCTAGAGTTGGGTTATAGAAGTTACAGAGGCAGGGCATCATCATATTTTCAATATGCCAATTCATTAATTGTTTTGATTGCTTACATTAGTGGTATTGTTATCAAGGGCTTTCCAACTGTAATTTCAATCTTGAATTTATCCTAATATCGGATCCTATCATAAAATATCAGTAGTTGATTCCAAGTGGGAGTATCCTAATGTAGACATCTCTTCATCAAATCACATAATCTTGACCATGCCTCATATAATCATTCACCCTCATAAAGAAAGAATCTATACTCGAAGCTTTGCATTACAACTAATTGGAAAAGACCTATGCAATTATTATCCTTAGTCGTCTCATACTCCATGATCTAAAGAAATGCCTACAAAATTAAATAAAAAAGAAGCAAAAATCTTACAATAAAATGAAATTAAAAGAGAATAAACAAAGAAAACAAAAACAAATAAGGAAAATAAACAAAAAAAAACACTTAGTTTTAGATAATCCTAAAAACTAATAAACTCAATTAACACTCTTTCATTCCTAAATCTTAATCAAATTAAAGAACATATCATTATATCTTCTTCAATCCAAATTAACCAATTCACAGTAACCAATTGAAAAAGGTCTCACAAATTAATTCTAATTAACACATATTCCAACGAAGTCAAAATATATGTTGTCATGATTAGGAAATTAAAGACTTCGTATAATAAACACAATTCATTAACTGATAATCTAAACACCTAATAAAAAACATCAATTAATTACAAGAGAAGGAATAGATTGCACAATATAATATCTAAATCAAGAATGTATAAAAAGGAATGAATACAACCTTTGAAGATCAAATATTGCTCCCATCACTTCTGATGTTAAAATCCCGAAAAGAAAAATAAAGTACTCTTCTAAAACCTTAGACTAATTGAGAGGAAATAATAGTTTATTGGACTATTATCTATCTCTACTTATCATTTTTATTTATAAGGCCTTCTATTTATATTATAGGGAATCCCATGTAAGAGTGGCTCCACAAGATACGTGTATCTTTCTTGCAATCGCTTCAATTCTTGAACAAAATAAGAGATGTATGGCTTGAAATAAGAAAGTGCATGTATCTTATAAAATCTAACTCATGACCACTTGATACACAATGGATGAAATTTGGATGCAATTCTTCAACACAACATAGTACACAATGTGTCAACTTTTCCTCTTAGCAATTACACTACATATAACAATTACAAGACCATATTGATTCCCTATAAAGTCCTTGTAGCTAATTTCTTTGTTCCTTGTGATTCAACATGCTTTAATCGTCATAGTCATATTGATTCCCCATAAAGCTCTCATAGCTAATTTCTTGTGATTCCATGTGCTTTAATCATCATATATTTATTTTCCAATATCATACATTTCACCATAAAAAAATATAAAAATATACAAATTAATCTAATGAAATGCTAAAATAAAATATTAATGAATAACATTCTAAATTACACTAATATTATACTAAAAATTCTTTAAAAGCATTATAAAATCTACCTATAAAATAGATATAATTAAGCTCGACCAATGTTCTTTCCCTTCAACACGCATTAGGATGAAAGAAAGAGCTCGGTTACCAATTAATAAGTAAAGAAACAATTCTTTGCTCAAAATAAGCTTCAAAAGTACGAGTGGAGATGATACAAATCTCTTTAACTCTTCAAGTGCGACCTTACATAGATTAATCCACTTGAATTTGTTAAGGTTCTTCAATACTTTAAAGAACTCAATGCGTCTATCTACACTCTTAGAAACAAACTTCTTGAGTGCTACAATCCGTCTTGTTAACCCATAGTTCCTTCACAGAACTTGGGGACTTCATATTTTATATGGCACTTATCTTCTCCGAATTGGCTTTTATACCATATTAAGTTACCATGTAACCTAAAAACTTTCCTAAGGTAGGTCCAAAAACATACTTTTGAGGATCAACTTCATACTATACTTTCTCAAAGTGTTAAAGGTCTCTTCAAAGTCAGCAAGATGATGATCCAACTTTAAACCCTTTACATAACATCAACATAAACCTCAACAATACAATAGATTTAAGGTTTAAACATTTGAGTTACTAGCCTTTGGTAGGTTACATCAGCATTCTTTAAACCTAAGGGCATTTTTGTATAATAGTATTGTTATTAGTGAATTTTAGGGATTGGAAATATCCTACAAAGATAAGAAAAATACTTAGTAGCAGGGCCAGTCCAATGCGGCTACTCCAATGCCTAAGTTAGTAAGTAAGAATGAGAAAAGTAAATTCAAGAGGTCAAGAGTTATCATATGTCTCTTACAGAGTTTCTTTCTCATATTTATAAGACATTGTCATGTCTGAAGAAGCAGTTATCAGAATAATTGTCAAGAAATGTAGAAGTTTCTTGATTAGACAACTTCCCTGAAATATAGGAAGAGTAAACAGTTATGTAATATAACCATACTTGTGATAATTGTTCGCAAGCTGAGAGTCAATTACTCAGCAAGATGTCGAGAATATAGATTATCCAGCCTATTGGTAGCTGAGTGGACGAGTAAGATAAGTGGATGAAAACTGACTATTAACATTTGTGTCTTAACTCCCGTGTTCAAAAATTCGACAAAGGGAGTAATACATAATGCATTAGAAGCTAAGTGGGGAGCAATTCTTTAAATGCCAAGCAAGATGGAAAGGAAGATGGTTTGCATCCTAATCAAAAAGTTGCAACTTATAAATTCCCATTCGTTTAAGAAACCAAAAAGCAGGAAGTATGACACCCATTGCCTCAGTCATCATTATGCCCCAGGCATAATAATTCTTAGGGAGTTGTCAACCATTGAATTTCTGTCTCAAAACACATGTCAACAATTTGCACCACTATCAAATCATCGCATCATTATCATCATAAACAAATTTGCAATTACAAGGATAAGCTATTCATATTTAAAAGACTGTTTAAAATCAAAATTCATTTTTCTAGTTTTATCACTAAGTTTTTTATTGCTTTCTTGTCTTCACTCTCACATTCTTCAATTTCTATGATATCACTTCTCATAACCATTCAAGTATGGTTCACAGTGTAGTTCGTTAACTTGTCATCTCCAATTCCAAAGCAATGGAAACTGAAGCCACTCCTCACCCCCAAATAAGGAGCGAAGTGGCATGTTCTTTTAGTAGCTCAACCGACAGTATTGAAGAAAGGTAGGATAAACTCACCCAAATAAACGCTTTTACTATGGATAATTATCCCGAGGACAAATAAGGGAGATCCTTAGTGAGATATCTATATAACAATATAGCTTGCTTCCGCGACTCTCAAGATGGGATTGCCAGTTTTGTCGACAGAGTTCTTGTCACGAAATACAACCAATACTAGTAAGATCTTCCTAGAACGTAGAATCTAAGGAGGTCGAGAGAAGAGGAGAAGGTATGTTTCCCAAGGGAGCATAAATTCCATATATACCTGAAGTATTTATATTTTAGGTTGCGCTTCCCTTTCTTAGCTTTTGTAAAGGGCTTCTTCATTTAATTTAGAGTCATGCCAAGTATGTTCTCACCCAACACATACCAGCTTCTGGCAGCTTTTGAGATAGTTTATGAAGAAGTCAAAGTTAGGGCAATGCCTCAACTATTTCAGTTTTTCTTTACAATTAGGAGGCAACCTGGCAACTGGTACTTTGTTGCTGTAAGGCATAGGTGAAAGTTCATGGATAGGTTAAAGTCTAAGATTCACTAGTAGTATGGAAAATTCGTGTCGATAATGTTTGATGAGGAGCTAAACTTCTTGACTCAATGGACTAAGCCAATCCACACTAAAGATATAGATCTGATGCCAAATGATTCAACAGTAATGAAAAAAAATTCAAGAAAGGAGGAAGAACAAAATGTTCTTCGAGGATGTCAAGAGAATTATGAGATGTTATGAAAGTAAAGACCTGATCTTTTCTGAAAAAGAAGATACGCTAATGAGTTATCACCGTGCCGATTATAGCCACAAGAGGAAAGTCATTCTTACAACTTAGGGGGAGAATTGTTACCTTTGAGCCTTACTAAGTACGGAGAATGTAAGTTTATTCTTTTCTCCTGCATTAATATTAATGTGTTTGCTCATGTAATAGATATGGGTGCTGGTGAGGTCAATCCTGCCAAGTTGCTAGCCTAAGCCAAAGCTAAAAAATCAAAAGCCAATAAGAAGGCTATCAACATAGCAACAATGACTCAGCTTACCATCATGAAGAAAATGATGAAGGAGGACACAGTAAAGCAGATGGTAGCATAAAAGAAAACCTCCTGATCGGCCGAAAGGCAGAGGGAAGGTGAGAAGATAGTGCCGGCCGAGGTCATTCTTTTAGCGAGCCTTTGATTGAAAGTATTCAACCTATTGCCAAGCCGAGAAAGGTCGTCCAAGAGATCCAACCCCACCATAAGGCCGAGGACACCACTATTGTTGAGGGGTCGTTATTGGTACTGGAGGTGGCTCCTAGTGTTGATAAGAGACCAAGGAAAGAACTCACTAACCAACCACCTACTAAAAGGTCCAAGGGTTTAGACGAGAGAATGAAAGAGGCAATGCGGTCCAAAGCTCTAGACATCAATAGTGTTGAATTTGTCCCCAACAAGGAGGTCGGTGAGTACTCGGTCCTATGCTAGAGCCAAAACACTTTGGATACGAACTCAACCCTAGGCGATAGGATAAAATCTTTGGCCTTAATAAAAGAAATTATTCTTCCAAAGGATAGAGAGATTTCCATAAAGGATGTCAACAAGGTCAACGGTTACAATAAGGCCTATATCGCAGCCAAGTTCTATGACATAAGTATTTGTATCCATCTTTTTAACTATTGAATTTACGTAGTTGCTAATATTCCTTTTTCTTTTTTAGATAAGCAGTCACATTCTGATGGCTTTGGATTAGGCCGATAATCAAACTAAGAAGGTGAGATCCATAGTAGTCTTCATGTATTCTATCAAGTTATTTCTGGTACTCATCATATTAAATGAAATTGTTGCAAAAAATTGAGGATACATGTAATGCATCCAAAGCCCAAATTGCTACTGCCTAGAATGCAAGGATAAGAGCTGAGTTAGAGGCGACAAAGCTCCAAGAAAACCTTACTATGGAAAAGTTAGCACATAACCTTACTACTGATGAAGTCTCGAGACTAAAGGCCAAAATAGAAGAGCAATATAAGAGTCTGAAAGCCTAAAAGCTTAAAGGAGGAGCTGCAAAAGAAGAAGGAAAAGTGCTGGGGCTTGGATTGAACTCTTTGTATGATGAGCGATAAGGAAGATAAGCTCAGAATGCAGATTAAAGAGTTACAGAACAACTCGAACTTATAAAGTCATGTTATTGAATTGGAGGAGACTGTGAGGAGAAGACCATCAGTTGAAGAGGCTTTTGATACAATCACTCTTCGTTGATAGTATGAGAGACTTTTATGGAAAAAGTTGTTGGAGGGAGTCTAAGTGGCAAGAGAGGAGATCCTAAAGCTTCACCCTGATTACGATCTCTCCTGCCTCAAATTTTCCAATATCAATAACAAAGTCAATAGTGCTGACGAAGAGGATGACAATGAGACAAGTGCTGAGATTGTTAATGAGGGTAATGACAAAGCTCATGCAAAGGATCTAAGGGAAGACAAAGAACGTCTATCAAAAGAAATCCCCCATGTACAGAAAGAGAAATCTGTCTCCTCTAAGACCCCAAGTGTCTACAAAGAAGTTTGCTTGGAGAAAACCCCCACCTTCAATCCAAAAATTATTTCTGTTGACTTTGAGGATAGGTCTTAGGATTTTCTTTATATTCTTTGTTCATTGCTTTCTCTACTAAGCCGAGTGTTTGTAATCAATACTTTATTGAATGAAAAGTATCTTTCATATTAACTGTTTCAAATACATTTTATTTCACACACCACGCTTTTCCGACATATATGATGTACATGTTTTATTTCAGACATTCTTATTCATTAGCATGTTTTATATCATACGCTAAGTATTTCTTGGCATGTTTTATTTCACACACCCAATTGTTTCTTGACATATTTTATTTTACACGCCCAATTAGTGCTTCTTTATAGACTTTGTTCATTAGCTGTTTGAGGCATAGACTAGCCGCATTACTCAGTTGTAAGATTAATTTATGTAGTTCGTTAACCATCATAGGTTAGAACTGTAGATTAGTTCATTTACCGTATAATCTAGAACCTATTAACTCGACAATCATAAAAAGAACAAGAAACATTATAAAACTTCAAACATAATTCTCATAAAAAAAGTATTGTAGTCTCACAAGCAAGCAGGCTATTGCCTTACAAATGAGTGGAGATGAACATCATCCAACCAATCAATTGGAATATAATTTCAAATTCTTAATGTTCCATGCTCAAGGGATAATAGATCCATCTAACCTTGCTAATCGATAGGCCCCTTCACCAACAACTTCTTGAATCCTGATAGGATCCTCACAATTTTCATTGAGTTTCCCCTAACTAGTTCATACGCCAGTAGCTTCCATCTTCCAATAAACCAGATATCTAGGTTGAAAAGCCTTTTAGTTTACTTTCTGATTGTAATACCTTACCATTCTATGCTGGTATGATGTAACCCTAGCTCTTACAATATCTCTGATTTCATTGATGGTGTCCAAATTCGCCTTTAATCCAACTTGATTAACCATAACGTTGAAATTCTGCATCCGCAGATTAAGCTAATCCAAATCAATCAAAAATATAGCTCCCATGTCGTATGCTAACCTAAAATGTGTCTCCCCAGTTGCAGTTCTATGGGTGGTTCGATCTCCTATAAGACATTCAGTAGTTCATCAGCCCATTTCCCTCTAACTTGATCTATTTTCCTTCTTAAGCCATACAAAATAATCTTTTTTACAGCATCAACTTTTCCATTCGTCTAAGGGTATACTATAGATGTATAGTTAATGCAAATGTCGTACTTCTTGCAAAATAACCGGAACTTACTATTGTCAAATTGCAAGTCGTTGTCTATGATTATCATGTAAGGAACTCCGAATCTTGATATGATGGAACTGAAAATGAACGCTTCTATCTTCTGCTTGGTGATCTTGCCACTATTTCATCCTCTGCCCATTTGGTAAAGTAATCCACGGTAACAATGTAAAATTGTCGCTAGGCGGTAGACTTCGAAAAGGGTCCAAGAACATTTAGCCCCCATTGGGTAAAGGGCCAAGGGCTGGTTAGACTACATAACTCAATTGTAGGTACATTACTCGACAACTTGTGCTTCTAGAATTGAGGGTAATGCTGAACTTCCTTTGCATTTTCTCTCATGGTCGGCCAATAATAGCTAATTCGCAATGCTCAAACATATAGTGTTTGTGCTTTTATGTAGTTACTGCATACGTCACTATGTAGCTCGAATAACACTCTCTGTGCTTCTTAAAAAGGAAGGCATCCAAGATAAGGTTATGATATGCCACATTTGTACAGCTGACCATCAATCAGTATATAGTTCGCAACCTGGAAAGTCAATCTTCGCGCTCCTTTCTTAGCATCTAAGAGAGTACCATCTCTAAAAATGATCCATTAAGGGATCTATCCAAGACTCTTCTCTTAGGCAAGGAGCCAACTCACAAGTTTGTGAAAGAGTAGATGAACTTTTTTGTGGAAAAAATTTGAGAAAAAGTTTGTCGCTCGATTCGAGGAATGCCATACTGGCTAATTTTGACAACTTTTTGGCAGCAATATTCTTGCTTCTTGGAATTTTGTGGATGGAGAAAGATTGAAATTCTTCAACAAGCATTCATATCACCAATAGGTACTTGCTCATCTCCTATTCCCTTACCGCTTAACTTTCTATGACCTGATTCACCACTAGTTGTGAATCAAAGAACACGTCAAGTTTTTCGGTACCAATCTCTTTTGCCAATTTCAGTCATGCAATCAAAGCTTCATACTCTACTTTATTGTTGCTGGCCGGGAATCTGAATTTTTACGCATAATGAACTTTAACATTGTAGAGGCCTTAAAGAACAAGGCCTACAGTACTTCCTTCTTTCGTCGAAGAACCATCTACATAAAGGAACTAAATAGGTTTCTCGATAAACTCCACACTATTTTCCTCACTAGTGAATTTGACTACAAAATCTGTCGGCACTTGAGCCTTTAGTGTTGTTCTGGGTTTGTATTGTACACCATGGGCACTTAGCTCTATGGAATATTTCATCATCCTCTCGGAGGAGTCAAGTTGTTACAATGCTTACCACAATGGCTGGTCAGTGAGCATTATGATCTAGTGAGCCTCACAATACGGCTTCAACTTCCTTACCAAGGGAACTACTACTAAAACAATTTTTTTCAATTTTTGCGTACCAAAGCTCTGGCTCTTGCAAACATGACTCATGTAATAAACTAGTCGATACTCTTTGCCATCCACTCAGGCCAATACAGAAGAAAGAGCTCAATAGCTGACCGATAGATATAAATATTAATTCTCTCCTGAAATGGGTATCGAGAGTATTGGTGGTGATGCAAGGAATTCTTTGAGATTGCTGAAAGCTCTCTCGTAATTGTCGAACCATTTGAATTCTTTTGGATTCTGTTTGATTTTAAAGAATTTTGTATACCTATCAGCACTTCTCACCACAAATCTACTAAGGGCCACTATTCTTCCGGTGAGTTCCTGCACTTCCTTGACCATATGATGGGATTTCATGCTACTTATCACCTCAATCTTTCTCGGGTTGGCCTCAATGCCATGTTGAGTAACCATGTATCCTAAAAACTTTCCTAATGTTGCGCTAAAGACGCATTTATATGGGTTGAGTTTCATATTGTATCTCCTCAATGTAGTAAATGTCTCCTTAAGGTCGGTAAGATGCCAATCCTCCTTCACACTCTTCACAATCATGTCGTTAACACATACTTCGACGTTTCTATAAATCTAAGGGTTTGAACATCTTGGTAATAAGTGTTTGATAGGTTGCATCAATGTTTTTCAGCCCAAAGGGTATCACCGTGTAACAATACATTCCAAAATTGGTAACAAAAGACGTATGGACTTCATCCTCCTTGTCTATCTTAATTTGGTTGTAACTAAAGAAAGCATCCATAAAAGAAAGTAATACGTGTCCAGTGGTTTCATCTACAATCTGATCAATTTTTGGCAGTATGAAACAATCCTTGAGACAAGCCTTGTTGAGATTTATGAAGTCTATGCACATTCGCCCCTTGACGTTAGACTTCTTAACTAACACATAATTGGCTAGCCAAGTAGGATAAAGCTCTTCCTAGATGAATCTTGCCTTCAATAACTTCTGGATTTTTCTCTCTATTGTTGTTTGTCTCTCTTGCACAAAATGCCTTTTCTTTTGTTAAACCACCTTCACACTCAAGTCAATTTGGAGCTTGGATACCATAACTTCTCGATATATTAGGCATATCTGAAGGAAACCATGAATATACGTTAGTGTTAGCTTACAAGAAGTTAATCAAACTTTGCCAAATATCTACTGACAAAGGTTTCCCTTTCCTTGTTGTTTTATTAGGATCATCTCCCAATGAAACTTCCTCAGTATCACTCTCAGCATTCTCTATGCTAATCAACTTGCCTTCCAGACAAGTTTCTACATGAAATACCT
Organism: Lumnitzera racemosa; assembly: GCA_024138005.1. NCBI lineage: Eukaryota > Viridiplantae > Streptophyta > Magnoliopsida > Myrtales > Combretaceae > Lumnitzera > Lumnitzera racemosa. The sequence continues at coordinate 52,465,701 of JAMXBC010000008.1, read as the reverse complement.
CTTCTCGTTTTTATGGCCCTTATATATAAGAACCTTACCAATTGTTAATCCCCTTTACACACACCAACTCCCATAGGAGTAGGGAGCGTAGCTTTAAGATGTACAGTTGAAGGGACAATGCTGAATAGATGCTGACACGGCCGTCCCATTATCATGTTGTATGGGGTCCAACATTTGATGATGAGGAAGTCCACTTTATCCTCTGTGACATGCTCGTCATCGCCGATCTATATCAGTAAAGAAATTACTCTGGCTACTTAGACTAGTTGGTTGTTGAATGCATACAGATCAATACTTATAAGATCTTAGCTGTGCTTTGATCTTGGGTCTCATCTAGTGGAATGCATGCTAAAAAATGATATCTGTTGAACTTCTTATGTCAACAAGCATCTTCTTGACTTCGAAGTTGGTGACTCTTGCACAGATAACCAATGTGTCATCATGTAGTTGTTGGATGCCCGTAAAGTCATCTTCCGTAAAATAAATTGTGTTATAGATCCTGACCTTCTTGCCTTGGAATTGTAAATGTAATTTTTGGCATTTGTCCAGCTCAAAGAGCTTGACAATCCTATAGTAAGTCCATCAACAATAGTGTTGATCACTCTATTAGGCACTTTGCTAAGATTTGCATCCCTTACATTTCTCCTGACCATAGTTAGCCGAGTGTCATTCTATTGTTCCTCACATCTCCTCTAAGACAGTCTCTTGATATTTTCAGCATCATGTACTAAGAATTTTCACAAATGCCCATGTTAAATCACATCTTCAATCACATTCTTAAACTGTATTCACTCATCTATGTTGTAACCTTTGTCGTAGTGGAAGTCACAATACTTATTGAAATTTCTCCTTGAGGGATTTCTCTTCCTTCTTTTCGGCTGCTGCAAAACACCTCTCTACCCACGTACCTCCATTAATATGTCCAAGATTGGACTTGATTAGTGTATGGGATGAAAATGTCGAAATTCTTTGTATCTTTCTCTCGGCATTTAAACTTTAATCATTATCTAACTCGAGTTTATCCTTCGTACTTTTTCTCTTGTCATTTTTTCTATCTCCTCTATTCTGATTGGCCTCTTGCTGAGCCTTTATGTTATCGTCCTAACAGATGTATGAAGTGACTTTTTCCTTGAACTCAGCAAAAGTTTTCAACTTATTCTTTGCAAGAGACTTGAAAAAGTCTCTATGGGGCTTAACTCTATCGATTATGGCTAAGAATTTTCACAAATGCCAATGTTAAATCGGATCTTCAATCGCATTCTTGAACTATATGCACTCATCTATGTTGTAACATTTATCGTAGTGGAAGTCACAATACTTGTTGAAATTTCTCCTTGAGGGATTTCCCCTCATTCTTTTCAGCCACTGCAAAACACCTCTCTGCATATGTACCTCCATCAATATGTCCAAGATGAGACAATTGATGGGTGTGTGTGATGAAAATGTCAAAATTCTTGGTATCTATCTCTCGACATTTGAACTTTAATCATTATTTGAGCCGAGTCTATCCTTCGCACTTTTTCTCTTTTCAATTTTTCTATCTCCCTTATTCTAATTGGCCTCTCGCTAAGCCTTTATGTTATCTTCCTAACGTACGTACGAAGTGGCTTTTGTCTTGAACTCAGCAAAAGTTTTCAACTTATTCCTTACAAGAGACTTGAAAAAGTCTCCATGGGGCTTAACTCCATCAATTATGGCATTGAAGGTCACACTCATATCCTATTCTGGGATTTAAACCATCGTGGCCATAAACCTAATTAGGTAGTGTCTAATGGACTCATCTGATTTTTGTTTGATTGTATTAATGATTGAAGAATCCTTAACAAGAAGTTTGCTTACAAGAAGTGTTAAAGAAACACTTCTGTTAATTCATCGAAACAAGAAATCGTGTTTGGTTTTAAGTGTTTAAACCATGTGCTAGCTACATTCCTCAAAGTTAAGGGAAAAGCCTGACAAGCCACTACATCACTCAACCTATGCAACTTAGCCATCGTCCGATAGTACTCCAGGTGGTCTTCAAGGTCATTTGTTGCATCGTATGTTTCAAACTATGGCAGCTTGATGTGCCGAGGTATCACTTCCTCCAAAATTTCTGAAACAAAGGAACTCTTCTTAATTTAGAATTGCTTGCTTGTTGCAGCAAAAGTGCTAACATGCTAGGGACTCGCATGGTGCACCTGTTGTGATTGCTTGTCTTTGTCATTCTTTTTTAAAGCAAGATTCGAAGGTTCCATTGTGACCTCATCTTGCAATTTCTACAACTCCAGTAAATAAATTGAATCATCACTATTATCAGCATCTTAATCACCATACTTTTTGTTCTAATTTGGATGAATACTATTATGAAGAAGGTTAAGGATTTGTGTATGTTATTTATTTAACTCCAAGTTTTCCTTGGCCTAATCGAGGCATAGTTTCTCGAGTCTAGCCAATCATTGCTCATTAATATACTAACTCCCTTTTCATGGTGTTGGGAGGAAGTGCTAACACTTATACTCTTGGTCATTTTAGTTTTAACCATATAGGTATGTTTAGGAAAAAAACAAACAGCACCACATGTTGGGGGTTAGAAATATCCTGCAAAGATTAAAAAAAAAAAAAAAACTTGGTACTGGGGCTAATCTAGTATGACCATTCCAATGCCTAAGTTAGTAAGCAGGAATAAGAATAGTAAAGTAAAAAGGTTAAGAGTTATCAATGTCTCTTACAGAGTTTCTTTCCCGTATTTATAGGAGATTATCATGTGTAAAGAAGTAGTTGTTGAAATAACTGTCGACACACATGGAAGCTTCTTGATTAAACGCCTTCCTTGAAATGTAGAAAGAGCAGGCAATTATGTAATATAACCGTGCTTGTGATAACTGTTCACGTCATGAACTTGAATTCAAATCAGGAATGAACGTGTTATTTGGCGGAAAGCCAAGAGTCAATTACTCAACAAGATGCCAAGAATATAGATTGTTTGGCTTATCAGTAGCTAAGTGGATGAGTAAGACAAGTGTACAAAAACTGACTATCGATAAGTACGTATCAAAGTTAGTAACAAATGAAGTGTATACCTCATCTTCCTCTTTGATCTTGATCTAGTCATAGCCTGAAAAGGCATCTATGAAGCTTAACAATGCATGTCCAAATATCGATCTACAAGTTGATTTATCTTTTGTAAGGGAAAACAGTCCTTTGAGCATGCTTTATTCAAATTTGAGAAGTCAATATACATGTGTCACTTGCCATTTAATTTCTTGACTATCTATAGGCGGAAAAAATCCTTTGAGCATGCTTTATTCAAATTTGAAAATTCAATACAGGTGCTACTTGCGATTTGATTTCTTGACTAATACATGGTTAGCCAACTAGGTAGGTTAAGGCTCTTCTATTATAAACCTTACCTTCAAAAGTTTCTGCACTTCTTCTTCAATTGCAACCTATTACTTAAGGACAAAACGTCATTTTTACTACTGGATAACCTTAGTGTTTAGATCTACTTTCAATTTATGAGTAATATAATGCCTAAAGAATCCAAGCATGTCTAAAGGTGACCATGCGAACACATCTACATTAGCTCTAAGGAACTACTCCAACTCTTACCCCAGCTACGAAGACAAAGACTTTCCAAATTGAGTTACCTTTTCTAGGTCACTACCAAGCTATATTTCCTCTATTTCATCCTTTAGTTCCACTCTGTCCTTAAGGTTATGATATGCACTTACTTCAATGTGGAAAACCTCCTTGCGCTTGAGGGCCTTTAGGTACAATGAACTTGCCAAATGATTTCCCTTACAAACTCCTCTAATGGGAGTTGCGAGCTAATGGATTGGTAACCTTAAGACTTATCACCTGAGCCTAACTAAGAGGCTTACAAGGAATTATTAAGAGGATTCAAACGTCGTAGCCTAACCTTGACGACCTTCAATATTATTACAACAATCTACTAAATTCTTTAAGCACCTAACTCGAACGTACTTTGCTCTACTCTATCCCTTATCTAAATGCCAACTTACCAAGTTATTAGGCATAGTCCATGTATGCCAAACTCTCCCATCCCACCTTACCAAGCTACAACCTTATTCAATCACCTTAGCATCTTTCAATATAAATCAACAGAAGCAACCTAAACACCAGCACAACTCGACTACAATGCCTCAAGATTCGAAAACACGAACCTGCTAATGGGCTACCACCTGTCCTTTAGTTTTCGAACATTTGTACTATATATATATATATATATTTTTTTTGTCCTTTATCATATTTACTTTTTTTTTTCTTATACCAGGAATTTTCTTCTTATATTATCCTTTATGTAATTTTCCATTATTATGTTATTACCTTAAAGGACTTACTATAAATAGTCATTTTTAATGTAGTCACAATCATCTTACAGAACATTGTTAATGAATATTCTTGTTATTGTGAGACACCGTTCTCTAAGTACATCCTTTTTCATACCCTTATCTAATTTTGCCAAGTAACTTGAGATTAGTGGCAAGTAAACCTTAGTATCAGCTTGTGCATCATATCAAGTGAAATACTAAGTCATATAGTGTTCCTTGGTGAATTATATCTAAAAAAAAACAGCTTCACGGAATATACTGTGTTTGCCAACCCGCTTCATCTTTCTTCGATATCTTGAAGGATCCACCTAGTTACTATCTCCTACGGCAAATCTTAGTGATTAATTGAGCTTCTAGGCACATCATATAATCTTAGTATTAGAGCTTAAGGTTACGACTAATAACTAAGTATTGCAGTGGCTGTTTTAGTTCTCATACTTTGTTATACTCTATTTTCCTATTTTGAAAATAGAGTAAGTCTTTAAAGTATTGTATTGCAAACCATTTAGTAGAATGAATGGGTTTTTGAATCAACAGATGCACTTATTGAGCTTTACTATAAGAGTGTCGAACTCTAATGTTTAAAGAGAGATAAATAATGCTAAGAGTGATGCTCATGGTCACGATCATGTTACCTACTAGACCTTACAAAATACTGATGAGCAATTACAAGACCTTACTACTATTGTAACCAACTTGGCTATATCTGTATAAAGGGTAATAGAGACTAAGCCTTAATAAAGAGTTGATGAATGAGGTCGAGATGTAAGAGACTAGTCGAGAAGACAAGTAGCTATGCACAGAGCACTAGAAACTATTAATGTGAACCTAACTCCACCCTAATATGTTGAGAGGTTTACCAAGAACAGACTTGAGTTAGATGAAGTTGAAAAGTATGGGAAGGAGAAAGAGTAGTCTAATGGATTTAAAGAGCACGAGCTCCGCTCTCCTAGAGAAGCTGAACATCTTAAAGTGCAAATTCCGAACTTTAATGGGTCTAGTAATGCTGATGACTACTTGGACTGGGAGGAGAAGATTAAGAAGATATTTTACTTCTACGATTATGAAGGCTTAGTACGTATTTAAGTAGCTACTTTAGAATTTTGCTAGGTATGCAACAATATGGTGGAAGAAATTGCAAAATGCACGTCAGCAAGCCCAACAAGAAATTTGAACCTAGAATGAGATGAAGAGTTATGAGGAGTATATTTGTGCTAAAACATTATGAGCAAGACACCTTCCAACATCTTTAAGAAGTTAAGTAAGGAAGCCGATCTATTGATGGGTACATTCAAGAGTTCTAATTGTTGATGATCTACTATGATGTTAATACGTCAAAAGCGTAGACAATAGCCAAGTTCATTTCTAGACTAAGATCTAAGGTTTGTAATGTAATAGAGGTGCAGAGGCTTAGAAATCTAGATAAGATCATCCAAGTGGGGCAAAGGGTTAAGAGGTAAAGGTAAAATCGGCTTAGCTAAGCATAAAACAACCAACTTGATTGCTAAGAAAACCTAGTATGCCGAGTTGACCTAGATATGAGCAAACTCAATACAATTCCAAGGTTGACCGTTGAGGTCGAATGTTGAGCAAACCTAATGATGGCCGAAGAAAGACTAAGCCGAGGAACTTAAGGTTAGAAAGGATAAAGATTAGAGCTTTGATAGGACAACCAAAAAGATAAAGTTTCTAAGTGTCTTGGTTTTGGACACGTGGCTAGTTAATATCCAAACCGGCATGTCATGACCATTAAAGGAGAGAAGCCCCAATTCAAAGTGGAAAGTGCTAGTGAAGGAGAAGAAGAAGAGATGGATGTTAATCATTTGTTCGAAAAGTTTTAGGAAGATTCTGACACCTAGATTCAACCTAAAATAAGGGAATACTATATGGTTTTATGAAGATCTCTTAGTACCTTTACCTCTAATGAGAATAAATAGAGAGAGAACATTTTCACACGAATTGTTGAGTAAATGGTAACTTATGCATTGTGATCATCGATGGAGGTACCAATGTGATAACATAAGGTGTGGTGAAGGCTCTGAAGTTGCCAACCTATTCTCATCCTAAACCATACAAGATTCACTGCTAAATGAAAAGGGAGAACTACTTGTTACCAAACAAGTTAGAGTCTATTAGCAACAAGTAAAAGGACAGGGTGTTGTGCGATATCCTACCTATGTATGCTTTGCACATCGCTCTTTGATCTTAAGGTACTCCATGATAGGTATAGGAACACTTATATGTTCTAGAAGGATGGGAAGAAGGTCATATTAACCCCAATGAGCCCTAAAGAGGTCTAGGAGTTGCAAGACAAGATTTATAGATCTTTGCAAAAGAAGTCTTTAGTGATTTCCCAAGCTTACTTTTCTAAGGACGTAAGAAGGGAAGAATTTGTATTTCTATTGGTTAGGAGGTTACTAGAATTGAAAGAGAACGGAGCATTACCTACCGAGATGCAAACTTTGCTAAGAGATTATACCGACCTATTTCCTACCAAGTTGCCAAAAGGTCTACCCCTTATTAGAGGTATAGAGCATTTCATCAACCTAGAGCTACTCTACCTAATAGACCTACATATAAACTTAATCCTAAGCAGGCAACTGAGCTAAAGAGATAAGTTGATGAGTTAATTGAGTATGGATATGTTAGAGAGAACATAAGTCCCTATGTTGTTCTAGGTACCCTAATGTCAAAGAAGGATGGCTCATAGAAAATGTGCATTGATAGCTAAGTTATCAACAATATCACTGTCAAATATCACTATTCGATTCTATGATTGGATGATATGTTAGATGAGTTACATGGTGCACAAATATTTTCAAAAGTTTATCTAAAGAACAGTTACCACTAGATGAGAATGAGACCTAGAGATGAGTGAAAAATTGCTTTCAAGACAAAAGATGGTCTATTTGAATGGTATGTGATGCCATTTGGACTTACAAATACACCGAACACCTTTATGTAACTTATGAATCATGTTTTGAGGTTCTTGATAAGAAAGTGCTTTGTGGTTTATTTTGATGATATCTTAGTGTATAGTACTGACCTCAATTCTCATGTCGAGCACTTGAGATTAGTATTTAATATTCTCCGATCTGAATGACCATTAGGCAATTTGAAAAAAATGTGTATTTTGTCTAAACAAGGTTGTATTCCTCAAATATGTTGTGTCTAATGGAGGTATTAGAGTTGATGATAAAAAAGCTTGAGCTATTCTTAAATGTCTTACACCGACCAGTATTGCTAAGTGAGGAGTCTTCATGGTCTAGCTTTGTTTTGCCAAAGATTTATTCAGAACTTTAGTTCCATAGCAGCCCTATTAACCAAGCTGACTAGGAAGAACTCTAAATTCAAAAAGTCCAAGAAGGCTCAGTGCATTTTAATGAGATTAAGCATAAGTTGACCTTTACCTTAGAACTTGTGCTACCAAACTTCAAGAAAGTCTTTGAATTGGAGTGTGATGCTTCAAGAGTAGGTATTTGTGCTATCCTTATGCAAGAACGCCGACATTTTGCATTTTTCAGTGAGAAACTCAAAGGTACCACTCCAAATTACTCAACATATGATAAGAAGTTTTATGTGCTTATTTGAACTCTTTAGAATTAGCAACATTACTTACTATTGAGAGAGTTTATTGTCTACATAAACCATGAGTCCCTCAAACACCTTCAAGGCCAACATGCTAAATGGGTCGAGTTCTTGGAAACCTTTTGCTAGTCATCAAGTACAAAAAGGGAAGTGCAAACATTATGGCTAACGCCCTTTCTCATCAACATATTCTTATTACATCTTTGTAAGCTAGAATATTTGGGTTTAGTACTCTACCTAATTGGTATGAACGTAATCCATACTTTAGACCCTTAATAGCTAAAAGCAATATTCGAGTAGTGGATGGGTTTTACTTAAGTTAAGGATTTCTGATAAAGGGACAATAAAACTGTGTGCTGAGCAATTTATGCTAAGGAATTATTTATGTGAGAAGCCCATGTTAGAGGTTTAGCTGGCCATTTTAGTGAGAAGAGAATCGCTGAGCTGTTAAAAGAATACTTTTATTGGCCTAGGATGATGAAAAATGTGTGCAAAATTCTTAAACATTGAAGGCATACAAGTAGGCCAAGGGAAAAGAGGAGCCATATGGAAAATATACATCTCTACTCATCCTCGAACGGCCATAGACCAATCTAAGTATATATTTCATGCTCAACCTACCTAAAACACGTAAAAACATGATTTTATTATAGTATTACTTGATTGATTCATCAAAATAAGTCACTTCATCCCTACTTACAAAAAAAATGATATTTTATTTGTTATTAACCTCTTTTTTGAACAGATTATGTGATTGCATGGTGACCTAAAGAGTATTGTCTTAGATTGTAACTCGAAGTTCATGAGCTTCTTCTAGTGAATACTATGAAAGAAGTTCGGCACTAAACTTATGTTCAATACTTCTTGTCACCTACAGATAAATAGTCAGACCAAGGTTATGAACTAAACCATAAGGAATCTCTTTCGAGCTACCATTGGAAAAAATCTACATGATTGGGATTTATGCCTACCCAAAATTAAGTTCACTTACAACCGCTTTACCCACAGCTCGATAGGAAAGTCGCCTTTTAAGGTCATATATGGACTTAAGTTAAACTTACCATTATACATGATTACTAACTCAAACTCTCAAGGAGAAAGCTAGTTAGGTTTGTAGTGCGCCAAGGAATTTTAGAAACTATATCAAAAAGTTGTTGAGCAACTAACTAAGATGATTGCTCAACAACGAAAGCAAGGGAATAGAGGACAAAAGCATGTCATTTATAATCCTAAAGACCTTGTCTAGATTCATCTCAGCAATGAATGATTCCTAAGATGAAGGACGAGTAAGCTGTTACCTAGATCAGATGGCCCCTTCAAAGTCCTACAAAGGATAAATGACAATACTTATAAGCAGGAGTTATTTGAAGGCTATGGGGTATCCGCTACCTTCAATATATCTAATCTACTTCAATGTGTCCAATCTAACACCCAATTTCCCTGTAAACCCCTACATTTTTCAATCTAGCTTCTAAAGTAAACTTAAGTATGTTAGATAATTTAGGAGTTGACAAGGCTAATAAAAGTGAAAACCCTAAAATAACAAGTCAATTATGTATAAAATTTTTCTACCCTAAATGTATGTAAATACTAAAGATTTCATTCAAGAACGATAAAAACCCTAAAACTATAACTTTAAGGATAAAGAAGCACTAAATCACGATAATTTACCCTTAAGTCCTAATTGATAATATAACCTTAGTATTATACCAAATCATTGATAAAAGATTAAGGATAACTTTCAATCAGTCATAAATACATATAATACTAAAGTAATCCCTTAAAAATTAAGATATTGTATCATAGATTACATTCGTCTTCTAAATATATAATTAGGTTAGTATTACATAGAGTTAATGGTTTAGTTTATGCTTAAGTTATATGCAGTGAGCATTAATACCCTAAATGACATTTATCATCTTAATTATACTAAGTAGCTTACCAAATGGTGTATATAGGATAAAAATACCTAAAGTAAGATCTCATTATCTATTTTTACTAATCAATTCACCAAATGTCTCATTCCCTTAATTTTTCTCCTAATTTTCCTTAATTACTATATTATGTATACTAAATGGCATATATTTTAGGAAAGTTGACCAAGTCAACAAATGTTGACCAAGGTCAAAAGGTTGACTAAGTCAACACATATTGACCAAGGTCAAAAGGTTAACTAAAGTCAGCATATAGAAAAGTCAACAAAATGTCACTTTCACTTTAGAAAATATCTCTTCCTTCTAATGATTTCTTTTCTTTTCTTTTCTTTTCTTTCAGACTTTTCTTCCTTTCTTTTCCATTTTTTTTTCCGTCCACTCATTTTCCTTCTAGACCCTACTTTCTTCTTCTTTTCAAACATAAGACAAAACAAAATCAAGCCCCTTACCCTACCTCCATGTCCGTGACTTCCCCTTTCCCTTTCACTTTCGTAATTTTCCAAATTTGCATCCATATTTCAAGAGCAAACTAAGGTATGTTATTATGTATTACTTTATATTACTTACTAGTTAGATGAAGAGGTAGGTTAGTTTAAGTAGCTTATGTGTTATATATATCTATGTTGAAGAAGGCTCAAAGCTTCAATCTTTATGTGTGGAAGAGTAAGAATCTTTATAAAGTGGAAGAAGATGCATGTGTATATGTCTTTAAGTATGTGTACATAAGGATATACTAGAGAAATACAAGTATAAGACCTTTGTACATAAGTATTCATTATTTACATAACCTAAACTAAGACATATACTAACTATACATACCTATACCATGCTAAATACACTCTTAAAATATAAAAAGAACAAAATTTGAGAAGCTTTCATAAGAGGAATTTTATGCATACAAAATTTGTATAAAAATACATATGTGACCGTATGTATATATAGGTATATGTACAAGTATAAATACAGTATAAGCATATGTATGAGTATACTAGTATACATACAAGTATAGTAAAGGTATAAGTATACTTTATATATGTAGAAATGTACATAAGACATGTAAGTATGAGGTATGGCTTATATAAGCAAAGGATGAGGTAAGCATGATGTAATCAATGATGACATAAGCCATGATCTAAACAAAGGATGACCTAAGCAAAGGATAACATAAGCAATGACACAAGCGATTGATGACATAAGCGATAACATAAGCATAAGTTTATAAAATAAGAAATAAGAAGAGTACATAAGAATTAGGTATATGAATTAGTAAACCCTAATACACTTCTTAAATTGGATTAAATTTAATTAAGTACATAAATTAGTAATATCAAGGTAAAATTCTCTAAGTGTAAGAATCTAAGAGCTAACTAAATCATTAAGTACAAACATAGGATATAAATATAAGCAATAAGAATAATTAAGCTTCAATAGTTAAAATTTCCATAAATTTAGTCCATATTGTAAAATAAGGGTCTCAACGTCCAAAACGGATATCATCGTGTGAACGTGCATCTGAAAATCATGAAAAATGATTATAAATTCATAAATATCGGAAATAGAATGAAAAAGTTATATACGATTAGCGATAAAGTTTAACCGGATAAAAGTTGATAGTTTTCTAAGTAGAATTAGGTAGATAGAAATTTAGAATTACTAGTTAATTCAATTACTTATTAGCGTTATTATATCGTAATGATCAGGTGATCTCAAGATGAGTGAGGATCTCCCGATTAATTACTACGACTAGAGCGAGTCGTCATGGCCAAGTGATTATTTACCCTATGATTTCATGCTTGTATGTGATTGTAGATAGTAGACCTAAATGTTATTGTTAATTGACTATTGTGTAGGGTCGAGAAATGCTTGTATATGTTATTATGTGCTGAGTTGTGAATTTAACTTAAATACAGATAATACTTTGTTTGTTGCATGGTAGTATAGAAAATGATTATGTGCACTATTGAATAGTCACATCATAATTGGACTTAATTATACTCAGCTCATAGAAGAAATTGGTATATGCATCAACTTGCATTGCATAGACACAATTCTAGCCGTCATATCACACAAAAGTAAAGAGAAGCCATTCGAGGGTTGTTATTATTAATTTATTGTTTCTGTATGGTGCACTCGTACTAAATGACCTTACCCTGGCCCACAGGAATACTAGGCGTTGGAGGCGCTAACTGCCTAACTAAGGGTCAAGTCTAGAGGCCTTCATTTAGGGGTGAGTGTGGATTGAGGGGGCCCACTCATGATTATACTAGAACTTCATTTTTATGAAAATAAAAGACTTGTTTGATTTAAGTATGGAACATGGAGTTTTGTAGTAAAGTAAGTTTTAGTATAATACTCGAATCTGATTGGTGCCATGTATACTCTAACCCTAACTTCGGAGGGCATTAAATATGAGTTACGTATATAGATTAGTTAACTATACATATTGTTTGGCATTCTATTTGATTATTCATTCATATGCGTGAATATAATGTATTTATAACTTGCCTGTAGTGTGGTTGAGGGTTTTGCTTACTAAGGTTAGGCTTACACCCCCTTAGATTTTTGCTGTAGAATAACTTATTCATAGAAGCTGGCCGAGGAATGCCACAGGTTAGCTTTGGGACTTAAGCAAGAATGAGCCATTCAGCATATTGAGAGAATAGATTATGTAGACTCTTCCTTATGTACTTTTGTTTTATCAGTAATATAGACTTAAATATACTAAATTATTGTGTATTTTAAACTTTGTAGTTTAAATTTTATATAGATATGTTTGTATCATGATATCATATGGATCTGTATGTTCTTAGGAAATTAGTGGTTATAGAGCCTTATATATTGTGTGAAGAGTTCATGATTAGAAGGGTAACCAATCAGGGTTTCTTCATATAGTATATAGCATCTGCCACGACTAGGCCATCCTCAATTCATGACAGTCCCAAAAGAATAAGACAACCAAGGAGCTAATAAATTGCTAACCTCATGATCTATTACCCAATCCCGACTAAGAGGCTTACAAGGACTTATTAAGAGGATTTAAGCATCTCAACTCAACCTTGATGACCTTTAGTATCAAGACAGCAGTCTGCTAAACTCTTTAAGGGCCCATCTCAAACGTACTCTGCTCCACTCAATCCATTATGCAAATGCTAACTTACCAAGTGTCAAAGACGAGGTCCATAAGCTCTCCTATCCTACCCTATCGAATTACGACCTTATTCAATCACCTTAGCAGCCTTCAATATAGATCAACAAAAGCAACCCAAACACTAGCATAACTCGACCACAATGCCTCGAGATTCCAAAACACGAATCTACTAACAGGTTATCACTTATCCTTTACTTTTCTGACATTTGTGCTATATTCCTTTTTGTCCTTTATCATACTTACCCTTTTTACTTATACAAGGAATCTTCTTCTTACATTATCCATTATGTAATTTTCCATTATTGTGTTATTGCCTTAAATGACTTACTACAAATAGTCCATTTTAATATGGCCACAATCATCTTATAGAACATTGTTAAGGAATATTCTTATTCTTTTGAAACAACATTCTCTTAGTACATCCTTTTTACACTTTTATCTAATCTTGTTAGGTAGCTCAAAATTAATATTGAGTGGACCTTAGTATCAACTTATACATCATTTCAAGTGAAATTCTAAGTCATGTAATGTTCCTCAGTAAGTCATATTCAAAGAACAGCTTCATAGAAGCTACCATGTTTGCTAACCTACTTCCTCTTTCTTTAATATCTCCAAGGATCCACCTAGTTACTATCTCCTACAATAAGCCCAATTGATTAATTGAGCTTCTAAGCATATCACAAACTTAGCCATAAGGTGTGATGTTGATAGTACCATGTTGACCAAATTTTAACTAAGTAGTCCCATTGTAACGTTGTAAGAAGACCAATACTTCACTATAAGAAAATCCACCTTATCTTCTACTACATGTTCATCATCCTCGATTTGGATAGGAAGAGAAATCACACCAGCAACTCACACTAGCTAATTATTAAATGCATACAGGTCATGATTATCATACCTCAATTAGGTATTGATCTTTGGTTTCATCTGGTCATATGCATACTAGAAGATTGTGTTTTTTAAGTTTCCAATATCCACTAGGATCTTTCAAACTTCAAAATTTACTATTCTTGCATTGATTACAAACATATTGTCACAAGGCAATTAAGTGCCCTTTAAGTCTTTCTTTGAGAAAGAGATAGAATTATCTACCTTCAATCTCTTGATATACACATTACAAACATTATCATAAGCATTAGTCGAGCTCTTAGAGCAAGACCAACCTGGATTAGAAGTTTTATAAACTACGATGTTGATTACACCATTTAGGGCACTATCGTTAGAATCATTATAAACCTTACTTTTAACGGGCCTATGATTTAACTAAGAGTACTTCCCAAACATTTCCAAGAATCAACTAAACTAAGAACTCAAGCTTACAATTAGAAACAAACTTATCTTTCCAATTCAAAAGCTTATTATCAATAAAACCTAAACTTGAAAAACTATAAGCTCTAAAGTCACTTAAGACTCTAAACCCTAAAACAATTAAGGACTTTTAACTCCAAGTAACTAATCAATAATTTAATTTGAATAATTTCATTTAACTCTAGAAAATTTCACAATTTTATAAGAATTGAATCATAAATTACAAAACAATGCAAGAAGTAAACTATAAAACAATTTCCTATAAGACAATGCCCTTATCTTTATGCCTAAGCCTTACACATAAATAAGTAGACCAACCAATCACCTTAGATGACTTATCAATTGAAAGTTGAAATCATTTATCAATTGAAAGTTGAAATCATTTATCAATTGAAAGTTGAAATCATTTATCAATTGAAAGTTGAAATCATTTATCAATTGATAACTTATCAAAATTTATTGATAATGTTACGACCCAAGGAGGCTAGTCGTGACAGTCACCGTATACCATATAAAGGATTGTAAATTGAATTCCCTTACAATCGACAACCCTTTATACAATACATAAGGCTATAGCCACAACTAATAACCAAGAGTTGCACAAGCATAAGTAATATCATTTCATGATAACAATAATAAGATATAGAAACATAACGAATAATCTATTTATATAAAAATTTACAGATATAAAATCTTTAGAACTTTTAACTCAAACTAATATCAATTTATCACATATTCAGATCTATAATCTAGATAAACAGTCATGTGAACACTCGAACACGTCCTGCTTCCACATCAACCCCTTAGTGAACAACTAACCTCAAGCATGCGACGGCCCAACTCCACAAATAACTCAGCCTGCAAAAAAAGACCACAAGGTTATAAGCTAACTAGTTTAGTAAGATAATCCCCTCAACCATACAACAATTAAGTTCAATCAAATGATTGCATATCAACCAATATGCCAAACAAATACAAGCAGGTGACCAGTTATTGCATGCAATTCAGATTTAATGCCCTCCGAAATCAGGGTTGGAGATACATTGATAACTCTAATTTTAAACATATTTCATAGGGTAATTTTATAGTATTTTCCACACATTTTTTGTTTTCTTTAAAGAAATTGATACTTAATTGAGTAAAATGTTGATTTCAGGGTTTAAACGCATTCTAGGCTCGAAAACGAAGAAAAGGAATCAAGTTTCACTCAATTCTGAGTTCAAACGAAGAAGTTATGAATTTTTAAAGTTGTGCAGAAAATTTGCCTAAGTGCAAAAAGTTACACGACCTGGAGACACGGTCGTGTCCCAGGTCATGTCGGGTGACGAAAACAAAATCTTTTTGATACACTATAAAAAGACATATTAGGGTTTCAAAAAGAAAAAGAAGAGACATTACAAAAACAAGAGCCACAAGAGACGAAAGGAGATTGGAGAAGAACATTAATCAAGAAGCAAGAACGATATCAATTTCAAGATTAGAGAGATTGTTCATCAAATCAAGAGGGGTTTTTATGCTTTATTTTACGTTTTTGATGAAACTCGTTTTTAGATTCATTATGATAGCTTAGAATTAGAGTATTTAGGATTATGGAACCTAGGGTTTCATGTAACCCTTGGATTGAATTATAATTTTAATAAAGTTTCTACCTTTTCTTGATTCAATTATGTCGTTAATTATGGATTGATAATTCTAGAGTGTCAATATATGATATTATGCATGTTAATTGAGAAATTGCATGTGTAATTAGATCCAGGCATAATTGAAGAGAATTACATGTATACTTAGAGATAAGATACATGTTTCTTCCGGAAAGTTGATTGTTTGCATGGGAATTCATTACACGTTAATGCAATTCTAAATTATATTACTAAGTGAAGAGATTCCGGTAAATAATTTAGGATTAGGGTAATATGCTTGAGAAAGATATTAGCTTTAATTGTGAATCCCTCCGGTCAAGAATAATAGAAATTGAATTGGATATATTTTAAAAAGGTTACATGTTAAACACTAGGGGAAATAATTCCTAAATATATTATTGCATACTTGAAGTCGTTCGTAATTTATTGCTTTCTAATTTGCGTAATTAAGTCTCATAAGTAGTTTAGTAGTTAATTCAGTATTTTTAATTAATTCAAACTTTCACAATTTTTCGGTTAGATAATAAAGCTAAAGTTAATATTACTACTCAAAATCTCTGAGGGATCGACTCGGACTCACATCCACTATATTAAAACTGATAGGTGCACTTGCCTCATATCATACATCGACACAGTTAGATCCAGGTATCATACTAGAACTTATCTCATAACGAAATTCCGCGTTTCGTTTTTAAATTGTAATGGTATATCCATTATCAGTTTTATTAAAAACGAGTTCTACATATAATTATGAATAGGTTCACGTAGCCCTCACTCACCCCTAAACGGAGACCTTTGGACTTGACCCTTAGCCAGGCGGTTAGCACCTCCAATACCTAGTAATCCCGTGGGCCAAGGTAAGGTCATATTGCATGTATGCACCATACGAAATCTATAACAATCAAATAATCAACCCATGTATGGCCTCTCGCTACCTCCGTATGATTATGCGTATTTTAAGTTGACTTTTTCTAGTCGAGTAAAATTAGTCTTATTATTCAGTGATCAATTAAAGTCACAAACAATCAATTCCTAGTGAATCTAATATGTAATAATCAATACATTATTGTAATTTAAAGTAAATTCACCGTTAACAACCAATTATTATATACAAGCATAATCCAACCCCATATAACATTCAATTATTGATCATAATTTATATTCACTAATTACAAATACAAATAAGTATGTAATCATCAGGAAAACTCACTTAACTATAGTCGACTCAAGAGTCGTAATAATCTAAGGGTAGCTCAGGGTCAAGGTCGGAATCACCTGAGAATAAGGAATATAGAAAATTGTACGTTTGGGAATTTAAAGCTAAACTAGTGTCGTAATTTGTAAGGTTTACTTCACCTAATTACGGGAAATTATCAATTCGAGTTTTTTATTGAGTCACGTATAACATTATCGTTTTATCTTGGATCGTTATGAACTTATAGTTCATTTTGATCGTTTTTAAGCGTATTTTCTCATAATAAGGTCTGTTTTGGACGTTGTGACTCGTAATTTGAACTGTGATATAAAAATATTACAAAATTTATTATTTTAATTGAAAAATTTATAAAATATTAATTTTATCTTTTTTTAATATATTTATGATTTAATAATTATTTAAATCATATAATTGATAATTTTATTATTTTAAGCATATTATTCCTTAGTTACTTATTTTTACATATTTTTGAGATTTTAGACTTATTAAAATTATTGTTACTTTTATTTTTATTATATGTTATTTCCTTATCATTTACTTGTATTTTATGATACACACACATATATATATTTATTACTATATTTGATTGATTTTTATAATTTACTTAATTAGTAATTCCTAATTTACAGTAATATATATATCTATTTCTTACATATTTATAAATTTATTTATTTAACAAATATTATTGTATCGTATATACTACTTGATGTATAGTATACTTTATATACTATATGCTATACATATATTTATCCCACATACATGTATACCTATATGTATATAAAATATAGCTTACAAGTGTACATGAATATATAAATACAAAATACATGTATATATAAATATATATACAATATACGAATACTTATATATATATATATATACATATGAAAATAAAGATTATATACATATATACATAAATAATCATTTTCATGTATATACATGTATATATGTATATCTATTTTTAATATTTAAGTTGTGAAAACAATAAATACTTACTAGACATATTCCTATGTACACATACATATATTCATGTATTCTTATTTATACACATATGTATACTCATATACTATATATTCTACTTATTAGTATATATATATTTATATATATATATATATGTCTACATACATATCTCTATACATACATAAGAGATACATATATATTTGGTTATCTACTTATGCATACATACATGTATATGTAATGAAATATTTAATAAAATACAACAAAAATACTTAGTATATACATGTACATACCATATAATATACATATATACAATCAAAATAATTATACTTACCTAATTATATTTAATTTTCTTCTTCTTTTCTTCCTCCTTCCTCTTCTTCTTCCTATTTTTCTCCTTGTTCTTCTCGATTTTCTTTTGGTTTTGTTTTGTTCTTCCTTTGCCTTCTTCTTTTATGTGTTTGATTCTCTTTATTTATTTATTTATTTCTTTTTCTTCCTGCATTTCTTGGACATGAAGAGTGCAGATTTGATCAAATAAAATAAAATAAAAATAGGAAACTTATCTTCTTAATTTAGGCATTAATTAGGATAAGATATTTACTTTACTACTTTGTCCTTTTCCCCTTAAATTTGTGACACTTGGACATTAATTTGTGTACATAGGCTGTTGCAATTGCAACTACAATTCTACATGTAAGATAAGAAAAATAGAAGAGAAGAAGAAAAGAAAAGAGAAGAAGGAAAAAGAAGGAAAGGAAAATAGAAAGATGGTATAAAAAGAAATTTATAAATAATTATATGTAATTTTCCTAAACTTAAAAATCATAAAAAAAAATCATCATAAATTAATTTTGGAATTTTATGAAAATTTATTAATTTAATTGAAACCCATTACAATTATAATTTTACAAGTTATTGTAAGAATTTCATTAAAAATTTTATGCGATTTAGTCGATAATTACAATCAACTACAATTATATCACTATTGAGTGATATTTAATTATTTTATAAGCTTAAGTTATAATTTTAGCGTTTTGATCAATTTCTAGGGTTTTTATTATCGATGTTATATTTTATATATTCAATTTCATAATCTTTTATTGTTACTAGCTTTATCATTTCATGATACAGTTTAGGACACTCGAACTTAAATTAGGGTTCAGACTACTGATTTTCTAGAGTTTATAGATAAGACATTTTCCTTATCACCCCTTCACTTATACTACATATGGACAAATTATCACAAGATTTTATATGCTTAACTTTAATAAATGAGACAATACAATTCCATGTCTCAAAGGACACCCCATGGCCAGTTTGAACAAGCAAGAAAGGGGGGCCATACTCTTGTCTTCCATCCATTAGTCACTTTATCTTACACACCACTATTCACTCCTTAATGCTTACATCGTCAATAATTGCAATTGTTGACTTTTGTGTATGTTACAAGACAACAATTTCAAGCTTCTTAAACACACATTCACTCCCATTCCAACCAGCCACTCTTGCATCATTTTCTCTCACTTTCCATTTCATTTTCACTTCCTTTTTCTCTCACTTGAAACCAATACAAAAGAGGAAACAATCTTACCTCACAAAATCTCTCATTTTGCCGCCACTTCCAAGCTTCCACTCACAGCACTTTCATTTTTTTTTTCTTATGTCTTTCTCTTCCAACATTCAAGATCCTTTTAAACCCTTAGAACATTCCATAAACTCCACTTCAAAGGATCCAACAACTCGAGTTTCAAAAAGGTGCAAAAGGAGGAAGTAAGTTAAGGAGTATAAGTGGAACCTTTGTGCATAACTATCATACTTTTGCTTTGTGGGCAAGTAAGTATTTCTTGGGTTAGTAGATTAGTGTTCATGGTAGGAGACTATGATTTCACAAAGATGTTAGTATGATCATAAGTTGTTCTAACATCAAAGGCCATACTAAGAAACAAACTCTTGAAACCCTTGCATGAAGTTGAAATATGAGCATGTAAAGTTAGTGTTTTGTAGAGATACTTGTTTAATACTTTGAATGAAAGATTTTAAGATGAGAAAATCTTGAAACAAGAACTTGAATGAAAGAGGAACATGCTGGATGTGAGGATTCAAAAGTCATTTGGATGTTGATTTCATTTCTATTAAGTTAATCTTGCTCAAATCTAAACTTAAGTTAAGGAAAAATCCATCACATGAAGTTTTATGAGAAAACCAACCTTATAAGGTATGAGCTATGATGTGGAAATCGTAATAAGAATGAGATCTACAATTTTCATGAAAAGCATGAGTCAAATAACCCTCTCATGAAAAAGAAGTCAAGATAAAATTTGAATACAAGTAACTAAAGTTCATGATCTAAAACCTAAACTTAAGAAAATAATGAAACAAGTTAGAAGCCCTCATATTCAAACCAACTAGGTCTGGAACATCCTTAAAAGATACTTAAACATATGATAAAAGTAAGTAAACAAAGTGAAAAGACCAACCAAGGCAAGTATGATAAGTATATTAAGCTTAAAACTTAAAATCGAGCTTAAAACTTCCAAAGTAAGCCTCACACACTAAGTTGAACCATCCTTAAATTTCTGACCAGCAACTTAACATGTCAATAAGATTTGTTTTAAGACTCTCAAGAAACCCATAAGACACTTCCTAAGCCCAACAAAGTGGTTAAATTTGAGCTGGATAAAAAAACAAACCCATTTGATAACTTAAGTCCACTTAAGAGCCCAAGAAGTAGTTGATAGCCTTAGGAGCATAAATTAAGGTTACAAATCTAACCTTAAGAGATATTTTGAGCTTAGAAGGAAATCTTAAGACCAAGCCCAAAGGATTTCCCAAGTTACCAAAAAGCCCATTAATTAAACAAAGCTCAAAAGCGCTCCAAATCATGAGGACCGCTACCATTCTGACCTATGGACAGATTTTTATACCTCATTTCAAAAATCTAACCTTATCATGTTAAAGTACACTAAAAAACAATGAAGATTAACTATAAGATCATAAAAATCAGATTTAAAATGAGAAAGTTATATGCGATTGAACTTTTAAGTAAAACCGAGAAAAGATACGAAAACTAGTTGAGAGTATAACTTAAGATATTTTAGCTTAGTTTCCTAAGTTTATTTCAATCCCTTATAGTATTATGATTTCAATGATTAGAGGACACCACGTACGGAGACGACTTGCCCCTAGACTACTTTGACTGACCGCATAGCGGAGTGAGTAAATTCCCGATGACTCTTTACTTAATTTTACTTGTAGAATAGATGCACCTAAACTCATATATATAAATTTGGATGCTTATGGGATATGGGAAATGCATGTGTATGAATTTGTGGATGAATGTGATAGCTAGTTAATTATATAATAATGGGAATATTGTGATAATTTATACCCGCAAGTATATGGAATGAAATTGTCTAATCACCTTGAAAAATCGGATTAACAAACTATATGATTAAGAAATAAGATGAATCATGCATTCCCTATAATTGCATTCAGATAACACCAACTGCCGCTTCAGGTAGAAGATGAGAAGGGACTCATATGAGGACGAGCCTCCTGTAGGATTAGAAATTAGTTATGTCATCATTTTATTGAGTTTCTGTCCTAAACTTACGAGCTTACTAGGCGCTGAGAGATGACAACCGTCGATGAGGGGCCGGGTCTTGTAGCTTTTGCTTAGGGTGTGTGTTTGTAGATTGCAGAAGCCACCACATAGCTAGAATTGGAATTTTAAAAATATGATTTGTTATTCGATAAAAAAAGTATATACATACATATACATATATATATATATAGTTTTGTTTTGACTTAAGCACAATAGTGCAAATGAAATAAAACCCAAGGTCTAAAACCTGGATTTTGGTTTGGGTCGATTAATTATCTCCAAACCCTGACTACAGGGGGCGTAATTCTGAGTCGTATGTAGTTCCTAGACCACTGTATGCATTGTTTGGCATACTGATTGTTCATATATTCATATGATTGTATATTTAATAAATTTCTACCATATGATACTGACAAAGGTATTTATCTCACTAAGCTTAAGCCTATACTTCAATAGATTTCTTTTGATGCAGGAAAATCTCTTCGCTAACCCGGGCCAAGGCATGCTCGTGGTAAGTCTCATATAGGGGTGAGTTGGAGTGACCAGGGTACAAAAATAAAGTTTTGTAATAGATTCATAGACAACTAGTTACTTTTATATTTTTGTTTATAACATAAATTAAAATTTCTAATGCAGTTCCCTTATAAACTGCGTTTTTTTGTAATATTCTTTTGGTGTGGATCTTACGAGTCCACATGTCTAGTTAATTTATATCATAGAAGTAATTTTAGTTAAATTGCTTTATATTACTTATCTATGGGCCTGATGGTAATATATATTGGAAAGAGCCTTGTGGTAATTTTAGTTAAATTGCTTTATATTACTTATCTATGGGCCTGGTGGTAATGTATAATGAAAAGAACCTTATGTGTCATATGAAAGGCCTACGATCAATAAGAGAGTTGATAATAGACTTTTGTATGGTATACAGCAACCTACTATGACAATGATACTATTGAGTCATGATAATCATTACCATCTCTTTTGTTCCTTTTAGCTTCATTAGGTCACATATGATCTTGATTGTTTCTTCTCCTTTGAGTTGGTTGCTCAATATTCTTAGCATTCTTAACCACAAACTTCCTAAAAATGCCTCTCTAAATAACATCCTCAAGTGCATTCCTAGGTTAAATGCACTCATCAATATTGTGAGCCCTATCACAGTAGAAATCATAGTATTTGTTTGAGTTCCTTCAAGACGGATTCCCTCTCATCCTTTCAAGCAATTACAAGATCTTCTAATTTGAAACCTCCATCAAAATGTCAAACAATGGACGAAGTGTAACTAGAAAAGGTCAAAATTCATGATTGTTTGCCATCTCTCTCACTGCCCTTGAAAAATGATCATCTCGATTGTTGAGTTAATCTTTTACACTAGGACAATCTTTATCATTTCTTTGATCTAATCTACTAAGGTGAACCTTACACCAAGCTTTCATGTTGTCCTCCTATCAGATTTAAGAAGTTGCCTTTGCTTTAAACTTAGCAAATGTCTTAGACTTGTTTTTTGTAAGCGACTTAAAGAAGTCACCATAGGCCTTTACTTGATTAATAGCCGCATCTAATGCTACAATCATATCAAGCTTTGGGATTTGTACCATTTCTGTCATGATTAAAGCCCAATACTCTCTTATAAACTCATTAGATTTTCGTTTTATTATATTAACGATTGAAGAATCTTTAACAGGAAATTTACTTGTCATAATGCATTATAGAAACACTTCAACAAAATCATCAAAGCATGTGATGATATTGGGCTTCAAATGTTTGAACCATATGCTTATTGCATTACTTAAAGTTGATAGAAAGGCCTAGTAAGCTACTACATTACTTAATCCACGTAGTTTTACTAAAGCACAATAGTACTGTAAATAGTTTTCAAGGTCCTTTATCTCATCATAAGCTTTGAATTGTGATAGCTTAAAATGCCAAGGAATATTTCCTCCAAAGTCTCTGGAATGAAGGGACTTTTCTTCAAAATAAACTTTTAACTAGTTAAAGCAAAAGCAATAACATATGATGGACCAGCATGCTATGCTCACTAAGGTGCTTTGCCTTCATCGCTTTTCTTAAGAGCAAGATCTGAAGTATAGTTTCTACTCAAGCTTGCCTTGCTTATTCAAGAGAGTTGATAGAGTTATCAAAGTCTTCTACACTATCTTGATTGACTCATTCTTGGTTTTGATGTGGTAGAAAATAAGTATATGCCAACTCTAATATCTCATCATTCTTCCTTATGAGTTCTTGATTATGCCTTACTAAGTTGACCCAAAGTTGTTCCAACCTAGTAAGACAATCATCTTTTGCTTGGTGTTGTCTACCCTCTTCTTGTCACACTTGAGAGATATTTGCACCACCAACACTCTTTGCTAGTCTAGTGTTTTCCCGCCATTATGTCGAGTCGAACATAGATGTTGCTAAAATACAGAATTTTGGATGGTGTTTAGAATCTACAAAAGACAAAACATTAGGTTTTGGGGGGTATCAAGGCTGTCCAATTTAGTCGCTCCAATGCTAAAGTCAATTATTTGGACAAAATCCTTAAGTGTATAAAAGAGTGTTAGTAATAAGAGTCTTCAGAGTCTCATAATTGTCCTTACATATTTATAAAGCTTGTCTAATAATTGTAAAGGAGAGGCAGTTAAACCACCTTAGAAACATAGCTCCTTCTAAATTTGAGCAAGTAGTGATCGTGAGGATAAAAGGGTAGCTATACTAACAAGAGTAACCGTAGAATTATTCGCATGCTTATCGTAATACTTAGATATTTGAACTTTGTGGACTAAACCACTATGATTTAGCCTCTAAATCCTAGGTTGGTAAGGTTCTTTTGAGCTAACAAGGCTCCCAACAGAGGTTGGCAATTTAAATGCCGAGCTATTACTATTAACTAATCAGAAGTCGCCATAGGACCAAATTGGCATATAGCCACCTGTTTTTAAGTGATCTCTAGCTTTAAACCAGTCACCTACTCGCCGAGTATCTTAGTGAAAATCCACCACCCACAGTTGAAATTGTTTAATGTCCTTCAACATGCTTGGCTTTAATACCAAATTGTTACAGGATCTTTGCCAATGCCTTGTACCATGTTTATTAACTACAAAACCAAGAGTTATAGGCTATACGTAAGTATTTTTCTTACGTCTCCCTGTGTTTGTGGTTCGTTCGGGCTTATTAGAAAGAACCCGAGAAACTTTGGTGTAACAGCAATGAAAATAATGCATGTCCTACTACCAAGAGGCAATTGCCACTTTTAAGACACAACATAGCAGTTATTGATGTGTGACCTCCTCAAACAACTGAATATTACAATTTCTGCCCCTTACACGTTTTAGATCTATCCTATTGGCCTTACACATGGAAAAATGCCAACACATAAAGACTACACAGCCTTCCAACAATCATGATAGAGCATAGAACAACAACGTATATAAGACAAGAACACACATCAACACACTAATCGTAACATATAACCAATATATAAACACACAACAAAAGGAACCGGACACGACAAGATCTTCCTTTTGCTCAGAAACACACAAGTAAAAGGAACAATTGGCTTGGGAACTCGAACTTATTGCACGCGCATCTTTGATGACATTTTCCCTTTGATCAAGATTGACGCATAGCGTAACTAAAGTTTTTAGTTTATCTAAGCAATCATAGGGGCTTCTTAATTTCCTCAGGAATTTTTTAAATCACGTCTATTGCGGGTATGCCGGGTGGTATGATCTAATTTTGTAAAGTCCTTTATTCCATTTTTGTTCTCTAGTTATTTCAAAGAGCAAAAGAAAAAGGAAGCGTCTTGTCACTAAGAGCAAGCCACTTAATATATTCGAGGAAACTTTCTTCACCATATATTGAGTAATTAGAAGTTCTCAAAATTTCTTCTTTCTCCTCCTAATCACCTGATCTAGGATTTCTTCAATTCCCATTTTCAATATTCTTCAAGTCCTCCCTTACTTTGGTAATTCTTTCTTGAAAGTTCCCGAGTTTTACCTTTGAATGGACAGTGAACATCACTATACCTTTAACTTGGGTTCTCCAAACTTCCCCTACTAAGGTACTCAACTTCAAGTGCGTTCTCAAAAAATTAAAATATCTTAAATGAAATTTCCTACGATCAGGCCCCAAATGTAATTTCACAACCATATGACTATGATCAGAAGCTCCTGGCATCTGGCATATGAATTTGGTTTTAAAAGAGTCCAATTCCCTTAAAAGTATAATTACCTTCATTTTTCATAGCCCAAAGTGTGACATAAACCATTAAATTAGGAGTTATCAACTTCAACGCCATAACACCAATCATTAAATTCATCAATATCACATGAACACGCTTCCTAACGCCTATAAGCATACTGTGAACATTGATTAAAGACAACCTAAATGATTTAAGGATCACCATAAGACAACCATATAGTGCCCAAATCACCACCACTAAGTTCTCACGAAGACCTCTTTGACTATCACCAATGTCTTTCATTCTACATTGTGAAAACATTCATTGTGCACTATCAGCTGGTTAGTCATAAGCCCCACATGAATATCCAAACCAACCTAAATTCTAGCCTTAGGATAGGTTATGGGATTCCAGGTTATTTGATTGTGTCCAAATTCCTTTCACAATTCTCGTCTCTGAAAATCCCATAAGCGAGATGCTATTTTCAAACACAAGTTTATAACACCTATAGCTATTAGAGGGTTGTTCAATCCTTTTATATTCCAACAAGTTAAAATGATACTTACAATGGAAGTTAGAAAACACCCTAATTCCTCTTTTGCAACGAGTTGGAACTCCTCTAGCATCAAATGTCACCATTTTTTTGTTTTTTTTTTTTACCTCTTAACAAGGCTTTAGGAGGATTTTCCATGATTTGCCACATCTACTTTGTTTCAGAGGGAGGGGATCGAGAATCCTCCAAGTGAGTTGGTTGAACAATAGAATCCAAAGAAGAGGCATCATCAACACTTAGAAAATTCCCTCCAGTCTCAGCTTCAACCGACCCCTTAGAAGGTGGGGACTGTACAAAGTCGAAAGACTTCATGATTTCCCTCGACAAACGTAGACCTGTAAATAACACCACTCTCAACGCCTCTTAGAGGCTATTTCTTCCGGTGTATTCACTCTTCCCTCTAGAGTTTGAACTCTCTGCAAACACTTTAGCCGAACTTGCCCCCACCCACCCCCCACCCCCCTCCTCTTCTTTCATCACTCCACCCTTGACATTCTTCACTTGGTTCTCCTTTTTTTTCCCCTTTCATTATCTCAATCACTAAGTAAGATCAAGGCAGTTCTCCTTGTTATGACCATAGAGTTCACATTTAGAATAATAAAGTAGCATCCACTCTACTCCCACAAACTATAGTTGTTAAGCCATCAGCAATTTTATGTCAAAACCCTAAAGAAATTTCACACTAACTTCTATCTCAACTGACATAAATACATAGGACATTTCTTTCATAGGAAGTGTATTGACAAAAGGAATCAAAGACCACATTAACTCCCTTGTTTGCCACCAAAAGTAATAAGTTTGACCCAAGTATAAAAGCCTCTCTCTCCTTCCAAGTAGGCACAGAAAGTAGAGAAGCAGCAGGAGTGATTGGAAAGTGGTTTCCTAGAGGACTTTGGAGCAGTGGAATTGGACCTTTTTCATTTGGCAGCTGCAAGGGCTCACCTAGGACTTCTTTCCCTTGTTTAATTTCAGCCTTTGAAGAAGGTTTTGAGAAACATAGCAGAAGAGGGGAAAGAAGAAAGAGGGGTAGAAAGAAAAAGAGGAGAAAAGGAAGAGGAGTGTACTGTAGGAGAAGCACAAATACAAATGGGGAAGATGGAGAAGAAGAAAACACCCCAACCAAACGACCAAAAAAACAGCAGCTTAAACTGAATCCAATCACCAAGAACTTAAGAAAATTGAACTGCGAAAAAGAAAGGAAGCATTTAAAAGTTTAAAGGTCACCTTAGGTGGGAATTATAAAGAAGCGAAGATCCTCTCTCTCTGTGACCCTTTGGTCTACATAACAAAGGAAAATGTTCATTACGGCAAAAAGTAACACAATCAACTAGCAATGCCCATAAAATCACTTGCACTTAACTAAATTGATCAACTAATGAAAGAAAAAAGGAAAGACTAATGATCACAGGAAAATTACTCTAAAAGATAGAGAACAAAATTTAATTGCTTCATCTCTCTGTAGACAAAAGGAGAAAACAATTAACATATCTCTATTCTCCATGTACAAATCGGTGTTTGAATTTTCTTCTCCTTTTGCCTGCCTTTTTAACAATATGACATTTAAGGTCATTGGGAAGAAGCTCTAGATGAGGTGAATTCCCCAGAACTACAAAATCACGTAGTAAACTTATATTTTCAACATTTATACACCTAAACTTATTTACAGCAACTGAGTAATCATATGGAGTGTCACTTGGATAGTTCGATGGTCAAACATTTCACGGTGCACATCTGCTACACATGCACATGCGATCATTTGTAATGTTGAAGAGTAGCTGCGTGAGCCTGTGAGTCTGCAGATCCAGCACAAACAAAAATCTTGTTAAGAAACATGAGAAAGTATGTCAAGAAGATCATTGCATGAATATGTAATAAATGTTTATTAGAATGAGTGCTCCATTGCATTTAGTCAACTCAGTGTCATAAAGACAAGTCAACAGTTGAATTCGGAGGGCATTAGACATGACAGCAAAGTGAAAGATTTAAATTTACCCATCACACCCAAAAAGAAAAAAAAGAATCCAGGAGGAAAATTTTTAAAGCAAGGACAGTAGCTATTTTTTTAACTTTCCCCAAGGGACAGGGCAAAGTTATGTCTCTATTCATTTATTTTGAAGATGAAACTTGTAAAGCAAGAATATGAGAAGATAACATCATGTGATATTTTGACCTTAATCTAGATTTGTTGTCAGACATAACCAGATAAAAGAGCTTCAATGCACACACATCACTAAATTTAGGATAATCAAGTAAGATAAAAGCAATTCTCAGACATGGAAACAGCTCCACAACTCTGCTTGCTGGGGATCAAAGCACTAATAAATTGACTTTACCATGTATGTATTGTTCGGCATTTGATTGCATTCATTGCCGCCTGTGCAAAAACTTGAGCAGCTTCTGCTGCAGCTTCTGCCACCTCAGCCTCCCTTGCAGCTTCTTCAGCTTCAGCAATCGCTGCTTCTGCTTCAGCAACTGCCTTTGCAGCAGCTGCAGCGGCCTCTTGAGCAGTCATGCCTCTCATCCTTGACAGTTCTGCATCAACCTGTGATTTGGTAAAAATTTTTACCTCTTTCTTCTGTATTCGAGAAGGGTCCTGCTTTCCCTCCAAAAGAGACTTAGAAGTGCTTTTTTTTGCCTCTGATAATTTCACATTTGGTGCAATTCTGTATCTGTGTTTTACCTGTGAATGGTAAAACAATCAGTATGATCAATTATATTCACATTACTCATTCAAAAGCAAGTAGAGAAGCCACAGATTTAGAGAACAGAAATCAAAGTAAATTAAGCTCAACTATATTGTTTTTAACCTAAAAGACCTCAAATATTTCTAGTCTTAAAAACTATGAAATGCACACAATCAGTATTAATTAACCATATCCTCCTCTCATAAAGCATCACTTTCTGCTTAACTTCAAACAAGCTAGACATCAAAGCAAAAGGTTTTACTCAAACAACCAATAGAAAATAAATAAATAAGTAAATAACCAGCTCAAAGTGAAAACACCTTTTTCCTACACCAGGAAAACAACTATATGCTGCTGACTGTTAGAGACATTAAGTTGCAGGTGCACATACTCAAATTATCTACCTATTATCATCTTCATCATAACAAGATTTAGAAGATAAAAACAAGATCTAGAAGATACAAAACCTTGATCAGTTTTCCATTGGCAATCAAAAGCTTCAATTTTGCTGACAATAGCTTTTTAAGGTTTGGCGGTGCCCAATATTGATCCTGCCAAAACAAGACTTGTTAATATAATGAAAAAACCTAGGTTCTAAACCAATAGGGAAAAAAAAAGAAAATAAAAAATAAATAAATAGCACCACAACTTAAGAGATCCCAAAAATCATTGCATTAAGATATATGGAAAACAGGAACAGCTAAATAGAGAACTAAAAAATGCATGCAAAATGTTGATAGACATTTTTTGATAATTATTATGCGGGCTTATATTAGTGAACTCAATATCTAAGCTCGATCCAACGATTCATTCCACTCCATTAACTCATTATAAATACCAAGCAAAACTTTCAAGTAAGGGGGCCCTATTCTCTATTCTCTCGTTCCTATAACCATTCAAAAATTTTACTCCTATGAAGAAGGTTTAACTTAAATATTGAAATGGCCACGCTGAAACACCTCCAGCATCCCCCATAACCATTTTCTTATATTGCATGTGTTCGCATACTAAAATAAAAATCACCTATCAACAATTAGTACCATCTTTAGGAATCACACGACTATTTGGTTAAAAGCTACAGTTTTTTGTAATTCTTCAAAATTCTATAATCTTAGAAAATTTGTTCATATTGTGATTTGAATGTGTGATTTTGTGGAGAAGTTTATTTCTTTGTCGCTTAAAGTTTGTTATGCAAAATATGGTCCTTGATAATTTTGTTTTCTCCATTTCTGTCCAATCTAAAAAAATTGCCATTACATGCTCTAAGCTTATGGGTCAATCATAATGGCAAGTAATTGCTATAGGCGGCAACCAACTTCATGTGCTGTGATGACTTAATATGTTCATCACTTGATATGCCGAGTAACTCCAACTCTTTTAAGTGATTCACATGCCAAGCTATTGCGAGTAGTGACAATAATGTCAAATAAGGACGAATTCAGGAGTCTTTTACCAAGTAACTTAGCTTTTTCGCGTAGCTCTTAAGGAATCTGAGCTGAATTATTCTCAATTCTTGCTGAAATGCTCAACTTGTCAAGTCCACAAGTCGTCGAGCCCCACGCTAAGTTGACGAGAAGCTACTACAAACTTAAATTGGAACAATATTTGCTAAGTATCGAAAAGAGTGCTTCCATGGCTGAATGCCAAGAGCAATTTATCGAAGCTGCTTCTTAAATAGGCAGAGTTTCAATTTGTGTTGGACTTCAATTTATGTTGAGTAGCTAAACTTAAAGAACACCAATTGCTGAGAATCTTTCTAATATATGTTGCCAAAGTGTCAAGTAGATCAAGTACGTCTATAAGATGTACAATGTGAAAGAAATTTAAATATTGATTGAATATGAGTATGTTAACATCCCAATACTTAGCAACTTGAAAAGATGACGATGTTTTAGCAACCTAATCCAAGATTCATTAAGTTGACAAAGGATTTTTCGATAACATATGCCAATTACAAACTTCCAACCTTCTCTAACAAATGCCAACTCCTACAATTCGATTCCATTGTCAACCTTACTCGTCTTAATGAGTAACGGATCTAAACTACAACCCAACTTGGCCGTTGCTCTACACTTTAAGAAGCCCAACACTTCCCACTCCATACCATGAGGAAGCCTAGGTAAGCCTAAGTAAGTTCCTACTAAGCTAATTATGATCGTACTAAGTTGCACCTAGTTGCTTGCTAAGTTGCACTACATATTACCAACCAATAGTCGGCAACGAGTAACAGGGGGCATCCTACTTAAATGAGTCAATTTTCTTTGTACTTTATTCAGTATAGCATTTGGTCTAGACACACAAATTTGAGCTAAAATCAACAACATTTATGTGTGGACAACTTATATTCGAGCAACTAGCTCATCGAGCTTAACTCCAAGAAGTTACGGCCTCCAGCATTAAAATCCAACCTACTGTGAATATAATGAAGGAAATGCACAGCTCAAATAGCTGCTGCCCATGGTGCAAGTTAAGTCACCGAGTTAGTTCTCTTCTTGTTGTACTGTTATTCTATGACTTGTGCCAAGCTAGTTAACTAAAGCTAAGCTATCCTTATAGAGCGGCAACTACTTGATTTGCAACTTCTTTTGGTAAAAAGTTTTTACTAAGCTCTTTGCAATATAATGGACTGAGCAAGTTCAAGCCGAATTTGTTTTTTCGAGCTTTAAGCCCAATGGCCAAACTGCCAACTTATACTCCAAACTTGCCAATTAAGTGCTCCAACATATGGCAATGGCCAAGAGGCCGAGTTATCTATTCAAATGCCGTGTAATTCTTCATCTTCTGTACCGGACTCTATATGATGACAAGCTTCGACTTCTTGAGTAACGACAATACCGAATAATAGCTCCAAAGCTCTAAACCCATGACTTCTTTGTACTCCATGGCTAGTTCTACCCGCACCAAATTGAACATCTAAGTAAACTACTTGCAGAAACATGTCCAACTAATTCCTAGCTAAATTTTGCACCATGCAGACCAGCCTAATTTATAGCACCAATTAGCTATAAATAGCTATGGCAAGATCTAAGCTCGTTATCAAGCCACTTTCTTCCCACTCCATGCAGAACCAAGAGCACATATAGACAAAATAGAATCTTTGATCGGTCTCCTCCACTTGCTTGAGCCAAGCTATTTATCACATGCTAAGTCAAGCAGCAATATGTCCTATCAAGCTACTCCAAGCATGTGCACCAAGTTACGACCCAATAACTCATGCCAAACAACTCTAACACGTGAACTTGGAAATAACAACTCTAACACGTGAACTTGGAAATACTATGTAGGACCAAGCATCCATATTGTTAGAAGATGAGTACAACTCTATTACTATTTTTTATGATTCGTTCATTATTTATTTTCCAAGGTCTATTTTTAGCTCCTTTGGAGACAAACGCAAGTAATCAAATATGAATTGAGGATAGAGAAACATCCTTAGCCTTTAGCCCACGCAAACATACTTTGTTAACATAATACTCCATGACAACTCTTAAGTCCTACAACTAATATGGACAAAGAGTATGTAAGCCCACAGTCCGATACTATAATGGACTGGAAGCCAACTAGCCTATCATACGGTTCTACTTAGCACAAGTCATGCCCAATTTGGACGACCAGCATACTTCTCCAAACCTCTTCAAGCTCTTGCCTTTTCAAGCATACCAACCTCTTCAAGTACACCGACCTCTTTAGGCTTTTGCCTTTTCAAGCATATTCACCTCTTTAAGCACCCTCACCATTTTAGGAGTTTCGGCCTCTTTATGCCTTCACCTCTTCAAGCTCTCCCGCCTCTTCAAGCTCTCTCACCTTCTTAGGCACTTCAGCCTTTTTAAGCTATCGCCTCTTTGGGCACTCTTGCCTTTTTCCTTAGGCGCTTCAGCTTTTTTAGGCTATTGCCTCTTTGAGCTCTCTCGCCTTTTTAGGCCTTCACTTCTTTAAGCTTTAGGTACTCCAATCTCTTTAAGTCTTCACCTTTTTAGGCATACCGATATTTATAAGTGCTTCAATCCCTTTGGTTTTTTGCCTTTTCAAACATTTACTTCTCCAAGCGCTTTAGCCTCCTTAAGCTGAGATTATAAACCTTTCTAGAAATCCCATAAAATCAACCTCCTTAAGTACTCTCTTTTCCGACTTCATCACTAGAAAAGGTAGAGGATAAGTGTTGATAGGCATTTTCTTATAATTATTATATAGACTTATATTAATGAGTCCAATATCTAAGCTTGATCCAACGACCCATTCCACTCCCTTAACTCGTTATAAATAATAGGCAAGACTCCCAAATAAGGGAACCATCTTTTTCGTTCTCTTACTCCTATAATCATTCAAAAATTTTACTTTTATGAAGAGGGTTAACTTAAATATTGGCATAGCCACACTAAAGCACCCTCCGGTATCCTTTATAACCGTTTTCTCCTATTACAAGTGTTCGTTTACTAAAACAAGAATCACTCTTCAACAGTATTGACACAAGAATAAGCCATCTTATTAGAGATACAAAAGAAAAAGAGACAAATATATTACTAAAGAAAAAGAGCTTAGACCATAAAAGCAAATTGATTAGCTCCCAACCTCCATAATAGTAAGTGCTCTGTTTTCCTTTACTTTGTACATTTATTATTTCCTTTTGCAATATTTTCAATAATACTACCTCAATGTATGCAGCAATTGCAGCCCTGTCAGAACCGCTTGGCTCCTTCAAGCTCGTAATAGCCTCTAAGATAAGTGCCTCCACCCTGCATCCATGGTTTTAAAATAATCAGAAAGTCTAGACAAAAACAACCCCATGTATCAGAAAAAAAAATGGACACGAACAAACTCAAGTACAACACCATCAGCTGAAGTAAACACAAAAGTACACCTGCCTAAAAGGTTATATTTTAAAAGGGATTTCCATTGGCACTGTTAAAACTTAGTAAGATCTTGTTCATAAGAACCAGATGAGCACATGATACAACTTCATTCTTGAAGAGAAAGATCTAAAACTACCAAAAGAAAAGGTAGTAAAAACTGTAAGGAAAAAAATATATAGCATGCCAGCTTCATTTCAAAGGCTTTGCAATTTTATACTGCATGTCCAGAATCAACAGTGACAAGAAGATACAGTAAGAGGCAGGTATCAACCAGGTTCTTTCCTTCTCAAGTTAACATTCTAGAAAGCTCAAATGCATCTGAAAATCCACATGTACCAGCAGATTTTACCCAATTCATAAAGTAGAGAAAATCTCCAAACCTGCACCATTAGATTTAGTTCTAATCCCATGTTCAAGTAAGCCATAGTGTCTAACTGAATATTAGAAGACCCTAATTGAGAACATAACGAGGAGCTCAGATTATGTATTTCATTATGCAACACAATCTGCACTTTATAAACAGTTTGAGGATGCACATGCCTCAGGAAAGAAACAAAGCAAACACCATACATGCAACTCCAAAATAACATTATGGACTATAATTTGGGAAATCTCATGATCCGCTTCTACCTTTCCACCTATTACTAGGACTTTCCAGGAAGGACAAAGATAAATAATAGAGCAGTAAAGCAACCTTTAATTTCTAAATGAGGACCAAAAAACTTGATGCAGTTTCAAATCAAAGAAGCCATATGCCCTTCCCTTCAATCAAAATGGTAGATCGCACATCTCCTACAAACACACCTCAACAAGTAGATTCCTGGACGACATCGTATCAACACAAAATATTTGTAAAATGATAATCACACCACATTTAAAATAAAAGGAACCAAACCTTCTTGTCCTTTCTTTTGATCCACCACCATTCATCAACCCATCAGCAACTGCAAGAGGCTTAGCATCAAGAATTTCATCTTCATTCTTTAGCACGGTGCTCAAAGCTAAAGGGTCTGTATCATGCTTAGGAGTAAGCTGATTCTTCTTAAGAGCAAGTCTAGCCTTCTGCCTTGAACCCCATATGGCAGTGACATTTATGTTTCTCCACTTATCCTGTTCACAATATAAGCCAAGAGGGACAATTATAATAACTGCTTTAAGATCCTTTGCTGGAAATTTTTCTTTCGTTATGATCCAACAAGAAATGTTTGAATACGTTGTTAACAAGAATTACCTTAAGATCCACATTAGATCGCATTTTCAAGATAGCACTAAATTCAGGATCTGTAAGTATAGTACGCCATTTCCCAGCTCCATGTTTAAGTACCCCAGCTTTCAAGGCAGCTTCTTCTTCTGCTGTCCACTTCTGCTTAGGTGCACCCATAAAGTCCGCAAAGAATTCCCAAAGAATATCTGAATGATTTTGAGCACACCATCAGAAGAAGATTTAAACAATATTCATCTAACAACCTCACAGAGACAATATACTCAACTTGTCCAGTTTTCATAATCTAAATTAACATGATTCCTTCAAGAAATACTAAGAAGACGAAACTTCCCCAAATGAAATTAGTTTAACATCACATTGACTAATCCTAAGCAAAAGTTATTTTACAAAGCTCGCTGTAGCCTGAACCTCTAGTCAATTTTTTCAGTTTTCTTTTCTTCTTCTCGTGACTCAAAAATCTTCATAGCAGAGGTCAAATTAGAAATCACCACATTGTAGAACTACCCAGCCTTTAGGACTGCTCCACTCAACATTTTTACCGGAACTCTAAAACAATAAAAAGTAGCCTAAATGCAAATACTGCAAGTAAATAAACCATGTAATTTAACAAATTATACAACAAGAGAATTACATCATCTGAATTTTGTCTAATTAACTGAAATTACACTAGACGATATCACATACTTACCGAATAACATAGAAATAGGTAACATAATAGCGCTAAAATGATATTAGATAACATTTTACACAACACATTTTCCCAAAATATCTGTAGAAATGTGAAACTCAGCAAATACTAGAACATTTATCTAAAATCTCAACTACTAGTACTAAAATCCACCAAATTAATCAATCCCAATTCAATTTACAAGCCAAACAAACAAAATAACACTCAGTTTTCCTCAAATAACAGTACTAGTCATTCTTCCACCACATCAATCTATCAAAACTCAATTTACAAGCTAAACATCCAAAAACACAGTATTTTCCACAAATAACAGCAGTAATCACTACAATCCACCAAATTGACCGGTCCAAATTCGATTTACAAGGTAAACAACCAGAAGCACCGCATTTTCCACATATAACAGAGATAATCGCTGTAATCCACCAAATTAATCGATCAAAATTCAATTTTCAGGCAAAAAAAGCCAGATATAGCACAAATTGAAAAAATCGCGGAATTCAAAATACCGACCAGTGCAAAGAAGCAAAGCGAGGTCGATCGATCAATCGCCGAACAAAATAAGAGCTAGTGACCATGAGGAATCGAGAAAAACAACACAATCACGCGATCATACAACCAATGGTTCGAAATAAAGAGTGATAATAAGAAGACTAGGATTTGATATTATGTTAACGTGGCAAGTTCAGCATTTGAGAAGAAGAAACCGAGATTAGAGAGCGAAAGTTCTCCTTCCAGAGGGTTTCTAGGGTTCCGTTTTTCCTTTTTAAGCTTTTGTAGCTTCTTGTGTGCACTTGCTTGTGGAAGGATAATTACAATTTTTTGAATTTGTCAAGTTTTGATTCATTGATTAACTATAGGAAAATGTTAAATATTTATAAGAATAAGAAAACCAGTTATCTAGTTAATTTTTTTTTAGTTAAATGCCCCGTTAAAACTTAAAATGGTAAGGAGTTTACCTTTACTTATCCTACTAAGTGCTTTAGCTACAACTAATTATTAATGAAATCTTATTTATGTAGAAATTTTATATCACTTTATTGTTTTATGAAATAAAAACAAAAAGAGTCAAGGTTCTTGTAATTTAATATCATAAATTAATTTTCATTAAGATAAACCAATTTTAAATCTCCTTCTAAATTATAATATGTATAATTGATTTCTTTTTTAAAAAGTAAAAATAAAAAGAAGAAAAATCTAATAAAATACTAAGAAGAAAATAAATAATTGATTTATAAGAATTAGTCTAAATTATAAAAAAAATGAATGCATAGGGAGAGGAAAAAATATTATGTCTTTCATAAATAATTCAAAATATGAGGTTAAGATAAAAATAATCTCAATAATACAATATATAAAATTGTATGTTAAACATGCGACTATATATTTACCCTAAAATCAAGTGTTAGAATACATGACTTTACATTATCTTAAAATCACATGTTATCATAGACAACAATGTCGATAGACAATCTCACATTGAATAAGCACTTGGCAAAAGAGGAAAACTACTATAGATGAGCAAAAAAGTGATGGGTTGTTCTTAGCAACTAGTGACTATAATTGTCAAAATTACAATTCTATTAATATGATTTTACAAGTTTATAATTTTATAAAACTTTCCTGAGTTAAACATGCATAAACTCGATAGAAAGTTATATTTTTCACGAATTTTACATATTAAATTCAATAGAAACTTACGTTTTTAACTAAGTTTATCATTTATATATATATGAGTTAAATAGGCTAAAAATAAGAAAATATAACTAACTTTCTATTATCTTATTGACTATTAAGACATTAACATATCTTCTGTATCCTATTCCAATTGACCTTCGATATTTATAACTTTCATTTGAATTCTAACTCTAATAGAAATGTTTATAAAAAAGCCATATATTTAAATTTATACCATTAACAACTCAAAATGAGTTAGAATATTTAGTTTTCTTTAATTTATTACTTTTTTTCAAACAAAATAACTGAAAAAAAAAATTAGTTTTAACCTTGCTTATCCTTATCATGTGATTGTTAGATTATAGATTAAGAGTTTTTTTTTTATAGAAAAATAACTTTATTTCTTTATTTATATCATTATTTCAAGTTTTTTATAACTACTGTAAGCATATTTATAGTTTCTTCAAAGCTATTTTACATAAATTATACAGACTTACATTTCTATATTTCGATTTTACATTTCGATTCTATAAACCTTCTAACAATTTTAGGTATTGCAAGTTTGACAACCTTACTGTGACCTTGGGATAGCAAGTAAAAGGTCAACAGACCTAAAGTCTCTTGGTGTAACATGTAGCGAAGCCAAAGGCCTTAAAGCTCAAATGACGACATAATAGTTCGGCACATAATAAGCTCAAAATCTTTTGGTATATATGGGCTTGTCTTAGTTTACTTGATAGGTGACCATGTTCTAAAGCTCTTTAGTTGGGCATGAGTTAGTGGACCAAAGGTCACCATCCCTAGTTCCGTGGATGGTAGTGTATCAAAAGAGGTTGGCACATTATGCAAATTAGGTGGCATAAACAATTTAGACCTTAGATTTCCATTAGTACCTTATGGTTGTTAAATATTTGCCCTCAAATTGTCAAGCTTGGCTTCATCTAGGATATAAGAAGTCAGATCGAACAAATTGAAGGTGGGAGAGACATCATATCCTTTTAATAATTCTAGCTCATAGTGATTGTTGTCAATTTTCTTAATGACTCTAAATAAACCATCTACTCGCAGTGATAATTTATTAACCTTATGGCTAAAGAATCTATCTTTGCTAAGGTGCATCCACACCAAATCCCTTAGTTGAAAGTTCATGACCTTTCTTCCTTAGCTACCAATCTCTTTTTGCTTAGACATTGTTTGCACAAGCTAGTCCATGACCTTCTAGTATAGCCTCTTAAACTCTTTTGCTTGGTAGACTCCTTCCAAGCTCTCTACCTTGATGGTTGGGCTAGATACTAATCTTATAGGTAAGTTCAAGCTCAAGCCATAGACAATCTCAAATGGTGATTAAGAGGTAGACTTATAGGTAAACTTATTTTACGCAAACTCTACAATAGGTAGACAAAGATCCAAGTTGTGCAAGTTCTTGTCTACTATAGCTTGGAGTAATGACCTTAGTGTCTTATCCTGTTTATTACTTCAATTTGTGTGCCAGTCTAAGGGTAAAAAGAGGTATTGAACATCAATTTTGTCCTAAGTCTCCACCATAGTATCTTTAAGAAGAAAATGGTAGGCTTCGAATCTCTATCTAAGATGATATTACATAGAACTCCATGTAATTGTACCTCTTGTGAGAAAATATTAGCAATATAAAAAGCATCATTGGTCTTTTTGTCGAGAATGAAATGGGCCATCTTACTAAACTAACCTACCATGCCCATGATGGAATCATGATGTTAAGTAGCCCATAGTAGTCTGAGCATGAAATCCATGCTTAAGTCGGTTTATGGTTAACTCAGTATTAGTAACGAATATTCCCTATAGGGCTCTTTCTTTCCTCTAACCTTTCTACACTCCGAGCACTTCTTTAATACATGACGAACATTCTTCATCATCTTAAGTTAAAAGAAATACTCCTTGAGTAGCTCATAAGTTCTTTTATCCCCAAAGCAGCTGGCTAATCCTCCAACATGGGCTTTTCGAATTAGAAATTTACATACTAAACTGTTTGGAATACGTAGCTCTCTTCTCTCATATAGGCAACCATTAGCTTAGTAATACCCATCCATGACTTTTCCATCTTTACACTTAGCCACAATGGGACTAAAGTATGCATCCTATGCATAAAGCTCGATCAATAACCTAAAACCAAGTATCTTAGTTTATACTTAAGTGATCTATACATACCTTCATGATAAGACATATACTATAAAATTGTAACTACCTTCCTTACACTTAATCACATATGAGAATGTTTCAAGAAACTCAACCTATTTTGCATGCCATCGAGAAAGCTTTTATTGTCTATAGAGGTACTTTAATAACTCATGGTCCATATAAATCACAAATTCCCAAGGTAATAAATAATGCTATTGTATTTTAAGAGCTTGAATGAGGGAATAGAATTCCTTCTAGTATACTAAGTAGTTTAAGGTGACACCTCCGAGCTTCTACCTGAAGAATGCAATGGGTTTCCATTCTTACATGAGTACGGCTTTTATCTATACTCTAAAAGCATTGCACTTTAGTTCAAATACCTTTTCAAAGCTCAACAGGGTAAGTACTGGTGTTGTAGTCAACTTCCTCTTAATTTCATCAAAGCTTTGTTGAGCTTAATCTGTCCATCTGAATCCTATGCCCTTCTTAGTCAATTCAATCAGAGGGGAATAGTAAAAACATAAGTCTTGACATCTAAAACGGACATTACCATGTGAATATACATCTGAAAACGATGAAAAAGACTATCAATTCATAAATATTGGAAATAGAACAAAAAAGTTACATACGATTAGTGATAAAGTCTAACTAGATAAAAGTTGATAGTAATCTAAGTAAAATTAGATAAATAGATATTTAGAATTACTAGTTAATTCAATTACTTACTAGCGTTATTATATCGTAATGATCAGATGATCTCAAGGTGGGCAAGGATCTCCCGATTGATTGCTACGACTAGAGCGAGTCATCATGGCCAAGTTAGTATTTACCCTATGATTCCATGCTTATATGTGATTGTAGATAATGAACTTAAATGTTATTGTTAATTGACTACTGTGTGGGGTTGAGGAAATGCTAATGTATGTTATTATGTACTGAGTTGTGAACTTACCTTAAGTACAAATAATGCTTTGTTTGTTGCATGGTAGTATAGAAAATGATTGTGTGTATTATTGGATGGTCACAGCATAATTTGGACTTAATTATACTTGTCTTATAAAAAGAAATTGGTACATGTATTAACATGCATTGCATAGACATGATTCCGGCCGTCACATCACACGGAGGTAAAGAGAGATCATTCGGGGGTTGTTATTATTAATTTATTGGTTCTGTACGATGCACTCGTACAAAATGACCTTATTTTGGCCCTCGGGAATATTAGGCATTAGAAGCGCCAACCACCTAGCTAACAGTTGAGTCTAGAAGCCTCTATTTAGGGGTAAATATGGACTATAGGGGTCCACTCATGATTATACTAGAACTTGGTTTTTATGAAAATAAAAGACTTATTTGATTTAAGTACGGAACGTGGAGTTCCATAGTAAAGTAAGTTTTAGTACAATACCCAGATCTGATTGGTGCCGTATATACTCCAACCCTGACTTCAGAGGGCATTAAATCTAAGTTACGTATATGAACTAGTTAACTATATATATTGTTTGGCATTCTATTTGATCATTTATTCATATACGTGAATATAATGTATTTATAACTTACTTATGGTATGGCTGAGGGTTTTGCTCACTAAGCTTAAGCTTACACTCTCTTAGGATTTTGTTGTAGGATAACTTATTCATAGAGGTTGGCTGGAGGATGCATAGGTTAGCTTGGGGATATGGATAAGAGCGAGCCGTCCTGTATATTGAGAGAGAACAGTTTATGTAGACTCTTACTATGTACTTTTGTTTTACTAGTATTAAAGACTTAGATATACTAAATTACTGTATATTGTAGGCTTTATAGTTTAAATTTTATATAAATACGTTTGTGTGATGATGTCATGTGAATTTGCATATTCTTAGAAAACTAGTGGTTGTAGAACCTTGTATATTGTGTGAAGAGTTCATGATTGGAAGGGCAATCAATCAAGAGTTCTTCGTATAATATACAGCGTCTACTACGACTAGGCCATCCTTAGTTCATGACAAGCTCGACTTTGGTAGGATTCAGCGAGAGCAGGAGAATTCACCATGTCAAACCTTTGAAGCCTTAGGCTCAACTGTGAGTTAGAGGTCCAGTATTTTGATTCCTATCATTCCCTTTTGGTTTATTTAGATAGGATCAAATTTAGCTGGTCCTCGTTTAGTATTCCTTCAAGATGATAGGGATTGACGTTGGTAATGTTGAATGTTTCGAAAACTCCATAATCTTTAGGTAGTTCTAGCCTGTAAGCATTGTCGTTAATCTTTTGAAGGATTTTGAAAGGGCCTTCAACTCGGGTGAACAACTTGTTCTTTCTCCTATTCGGGAATTGCTCCTTGCTCAAGCATAGCCATACTAGGTCTCTAGGTTAAAACTATGCTAACTTCCTTCCCTTGGCCTTTTCTTACATTTTCTTGGTAACTTGGTCGATTTGCCAAGTAACTTTCTCATAGATATATTGTAAAGACTAGGCTTGGGCTCTTGTGTCAGGATCCTCTTGCTTGGACAGGGGTACGAGGGTATGATTGAAAGGTAATTTAGTATTAAAGCCATAGATGACCTTGAAGGGGGTCTATTTGGTGGTATCATACTTCGTTCAGTTGTAGGAAAATTCTACGACAAGCAGATGAATATCCTAATAGGTTAAGTTCTTCCCTACTTCAGCTCGGAGTAGTGATCCCAAAGTATGATTAACTACCTCTATTTGACCTTTAGTTTAGGGGTGATAAGAAGTGTTGAATAACAGTTTAGTCCCCATCCATCGCCATAGAGTTCTCTATAAATGGCTCAAGAACTTTATATATTTATCTAAGACTACACTTCTTAGTATGCCATGTAACTAAACAATTTCTTGCAAAAAGAGAGAAGCAATAGCTGAAGCATCATTAGTCTTAGAGCAGGGTACAAAGTGTGCTATTTTACCGAATCTATCTATGACCACCATTACAAAATCTTTGCCTCAAGCAATTCTAGGTAATTTAAAAACAAAGTCTATGCTCAATTAATTAGGGTTTAGTTGGTGTATGTAAAGGCATTGTTTTCCCTTACTCAACTTGGCATTTGGCTCTCTTGTACACGATATAGCTCTCAACAATTCGGTACATATCTTGCCTCATTCTCAACCAAAAGAATCATCTACTCAATAGCTTATAGGTTCTTCTCTCCCTAAAATGTTTGAAGAGTTCTCCATTGTGGGCTTCCTTGATAAGCAACTCTCTAATTGAACAGGTTGGCATGCATAATTTTCCATTTTTACATGAGAATCATCTACTGTTCTTCCATTTTCACATCACTTAAGTATAGGTTCAAAATGTGGGTCTTGAGAATACTATTATTTGATACTAACAAACCCAAACAACCTGGTCTATAGTTCAGTCAAGAATGTATGTCTTCTTGAAAGAGCATCTGCAACTATGTTGCTCTTCCCTTGTTTATACTTAATCACAAATTGAATCCCTCAAGGAATTCAATCCACCTTGCTTACCACTTCCTAATCAAGTGTTTGAGTACATGGTTCATTAGTTTCATGAAAGTTCTCGGGGCATTCAACAAGCCAAAAGACATTACCATCTACTCATAGAGTCTATGCTGAGTTTTGAAAGCAGGCTTCCACTAGTCTCTTGGCTTCATTCAAATCTGATGGTAACCAGACTTCAGATCAATCTTGCTGAAGACCTTAGCTCTACTCAGTTCATCTAGCATGTCATCTAACCTAGGGATATGATATCGATACTTAATCATGATCTTATTCAAGACTTGACTATCAACATACATTCGCTAAGTACCATCCTTTTTCAGTAGCATAAGGACTTTAACTCTCCTTCATATACCCTTTCTTTAGTAATTCATTGACTTATTGTTGGAGCTCAATAGCTTGTTCAGGATTCATCCTATAAGCTAGTTTGTTCGGCAAGGTAGTGGTGGGTATTAAGTCAATGTAGTGCTCAATACCTCTAAATGGTAGTAAACCTTTCAGCAACTGATCTAGGAACTGGTTAGCATATTCGTCCAACAGCTCTCTCACCTTAATGGGTAGTTCATTCCTCTCTTTTAACTTTAGTAGCCTTTTGACCAACATAAAAGTCGGCATATCAACCTTTATAGCTTCTTGGAGCTCTGTTTTGCTCAATATTAGAGTCTTATTGGAGTCTCAAATAATTTTTGCCTATAATTTGCTAACTTTACATATTGTCATTGGGTTTAAAGTAATCTTCCTTTGATCATTATTGAATACATAAGTATTCCAAAATCCATCATACATAACCCTTTAGTCAAAGAGCCATGGTTGGCTAAGTAATACATGTGAGGCGTACATGGGTAACACATCACAAAGGATCTCATAGGAATAATTCCCAATGGAAATTAGTAATAGTACTTGTTAAGTAACATGTAGAACTCCTCTTTCATTCAACTAATGTAACTTGTATGGCTTCAAATGCTTGATAGTCAACAACTTCAACCAAATCGGCTGATGCTACATTGGTGTAGCTACCACTATCCACAATCAGTTCATATAGTTGATCAT
Organism: Lumnitzera racemosa; assembly: GCA_024138005.1. NCBI lineage: Eukaryota > Viridiplantae > Streptophyta > Magnoliopsida > Myrtales > Combretaceae > Lumnitzera > Lumnitzera racemosa. Next base: position 52,421,451 of record JAMXBC010000008.1, on the reverse strand, counting down.
TTACCTTGCATGTGATATGGAATAAGTTTTTTCTCTACTCCTACTTGTGTGAGGGTTCCAAAATCATGGCACATCGAACGACTAGGATCAATTATGTAAGTCATCAGTAAACATATCTTCCTCAAACAGTTCATTCGCCAAAGTAGTCTCTTTCTCAAGAACGCTCTTTTCCTTGGGTTCTTCGTTAATACTATCTACTTCAAGCTTCAGGACGTCACTACAGTTCATCAATTCAAGTTGATAGTCAGTTTTCGTCTACTCATCTTACTCGTCTATTTGGTTGTTGATAGGCCATTTAATCTATATTATCGATAGATCATCGAGTAATTGACATTCTTAGTACTATACCGAGTGACATAGGTCCATTACTGATTTAAATTAAGTTCATGACGTGAACAGTTATCATAAGTATGGTTATATTACAAAACTGCTTACTCTCCTTACATTTTAGAAAAGATGTCTAACCAACAAGCTTCTACATGTTTCGACAATTATTTCGATAACTACTCCTTCAGACATAACAATCTCCTATAAATACTGGAATGAAACTCTGCAAGAGACATTTGATAACTCTTAACTTTTTGACTTTACCCTTTTTGTTCCTACTTACTGACTTAAACATCGGAGTGGCTGTACCAGACTAGCCCTAGTACTAAGTATTTTTTTTTTTTTTTTATCTTTGTAGGATATTTCCAACTCCTAAAATTCATTAATAATAGTTTGGACACTGAGTAGCCATATGTCCAAACCCTTGGCACTCGATTTGGCTTGTTTTCTTATTAGATTCTTGTCCTTTCTTATATGTTTAAGTCGATACGTCACTATCAGGTTGGCTCTTTTGTCCGACTTAGATATTTACCTTCTCGATTAGTTCTATACTTAACCGAGTTAATAACTTCCTTAATCAGGTAAGCTCGAATGACTAGTTCGGCTCACCGGAGGTCGGGTTGGCATTCTATTTCTTCTTTGCCTCTCTACTCGTTGGGTTATCTGTATAGCATCATCTATTATAGTAAAATGTTGGAGTTTCATAATGTCTCAAATATCACTCCTTAATCCAGTAAGGAACTCGAAGACAGTTTGTGCTAGTGGATCCTCCATTTTACAGCAAATCATAAGCATTTGAAATTTTTAAACATACTTGTCAACAGTTCGGCCTCCTTGTCTCAACTCTTGAAGTCGAGCAAAAGTGTCTTGTAGATATGTATCTGGTACAAATTTGTTCTTGAGTATTCTCTTTATGTCAGGCTAGGTATTAATCTCTTAGTATCCTTTTCATTATCTCATGACCTGAAAGTTCTTTCACCACATGGTAGTGTATCTTGAGAACTCGACACATTTCGTCCAACAGGAAGAGTTCTTCTAACTCTATGAATTTTTCTAGAATACTCTTTTCTTGAATATCAGTCAAAAAGGTTTCGGATTGTCTAATATTCCACCAATTAGTAATCCAAGATTCGAGACAATCTTTACCTTCTTTCGGTCCTCATACTGGTAGTAGTTAAATATATGCTTAACCTTCTCCTCCTAGTCCAAATAATCATTTGCACTCCCAAAGCCACTTAAGCTCAGAATTTGAAGCTTTACATGGTCAGCAGCTCGGGATACTCTAACTCACTTTTCTTTTCCTTCATACTCTTTTTCTTCAACACCATCCATATCTTCCAAGTCAATCCTTTGTCATGCTTATCTTCCTACATCTCCAACTTGAGTTTGTTGAGTTGAGTTGAGTTTTGACCTCTAGCAAGTCGAGTAGCTGGTGGGGTATTTTGTACGACCTTAGCAGGTTGATAGGCCATCGCATGAACATCTCTAAATAAATCAACTAGGAGGTTTGTCACATCATCAAGTTTCTTGTCTGTACTTCTAAAGGTGCCCATCAACCATGGCAAACAATACCACTATTGTCATCCCTAATACCAACACTAACACTCAGGTTTGTCATTTTCTTTGACATATTTGGTTTCAAACTTTGAATCTTAAACACAATTGGCACTGTGCCTCCGAACTAGACGATATGCACACTTTCCACATAGATGTCTAGTTAACCCGTAAACATAATAACTATACTGATGAACAAACTACTACATCACTCTGTTTTTAGATGTTCGAAACAAGGCAAAACAGAGTATACTCAAGAACCAGGACCATACTTTATTACTTACTCAAACACTTTCGTTACTTTCTTCATAACCTTGACATGCACTGCTTCACAGAATATAAACATAACTTACCCAAATGGAGCCTCTACTTTGATACTAAGATGATGCAGGCCGAAGCTAAGAGCAGATAAGGCTGATTATAGGGATAGGTCCAAGCTTACTAAAAGCTCAAAAAGAGTGATGGAGTATGTACAAGGGAATGAAAAAGAAAGAAAAGTAAGCAAACCTACAAGCAACTCCAAAGTATATGACGCATTAGTGGAACTTTCGAGAGCTTAAAATATAGCTCGATATGACGCATAAGTTAGTCTAGTGAGGTTATTCACCACTTAGCCTTACTTAAGGATTAGGATAAGAGTAAAATGAGAGTAAATAAGCTAATGAGAGCAACGTTCACAAAAGGAAATATTCAGTATATTAATGATGATAAGATCATGCATGGCTATATTCACAGTAGTATTTATACCCAAGAAATTAAGACAACTTGCCTAAAGATGGAAAAGATGAAAAGAGTATTGTCCTAAAGAAGTAATATACAAGGAATACAAAAAGGTAAAAGCGAATATTTAAGGAAAAGTAATGATTAAGTGCAATAGATTCTCTAAGTAGGTCTAGACATATGGTAGCAATGTATTGACAATGCCCTTGGAAGATGTAAGCAAATCAGTACGATCAGGATGGGTGGTTAAGCAGGGGTACTAAGTAGGGGTGTTGAGTAGATGTAGATTTGTCCGAGAAAAAGTGGTTAAGGGTTTGTATAGGATTTCTCAGCTTATCGGCATTAATGTTACTGAGCTATGGGTCAGTTCAGACATGTCGAGCAAGAGAGAGTAAGAGGGCCGGTTTGTCAATAGAGCAATCATCCATTCGACAAATAACTTTTGAGAGACATGAAGTTACTTAACTTTGGCATTAGGAATTGGTTGGTAGCTATGATCAGCTTGGCTTTAGTAGGAGTTAGTTGGAGTAGGAAAATTCGTAGCATCAGACCTTCAAGGCCTTAGGCTCGGCTGTGAATTAAAGGTTCAGTAGCCTAATTCCTATCCTAGGTTGGATGAGAGGGTGTGTTTCCCAATTGAATGTGAGTTCTATGCTTATTTGAAGTACATTGAATTTGGTGTATGTGTGCCTTCCTCTAATTTCCTAAAAGCTTTTTTTTTTTTGTTTATATCTACGTTTCACTGAGTAAGTTTTCCTCAAACACCTACAAAATTCTTATTGCTTTTAAGATAATTTGTGAAGAGCTCAAAGTTAGGGCTACTTTATAATTGTTTACGTTTTTTTATAAAATCAAACAATAAGTAGAAGGGTGGTTTTATGCAGTAGTAAGACATGGTTATAAGTTTATGGATGACTTGGAGTCTAAAATTCATTATTGGCACGATAAGTATATATCAATTAAGTCGGAAATGGACCTTAATTTTTGGAATAATTGGTTGGAACCTATCAAGACCAAAGATATAAAAGTGCTGCCAAACGACATTATTGCCACAAAAAGGATTTAAGACGAACAATGTAATAAGATGTTTTACTAGGATGCTAAAAGGATTATCAAGCACTATGAGAATGGGGAACCAATATTTTCTGACAAGGAAGGTACAACTTGCTCTTCTCATCATACTAGGTTAAGTTGTTAAAGAGGAGCCTATTGATAGTAGATTTTCGTTCTGGTGTGTAAACACCTACAAAACGAGAAAACAACTATAAGAGGCACTGAAAGGTGCTTTAGTACGGCCATTCCAATGTTTAAATCAACCCTCTTGTGATGAGAGTAAGTTGTAAGTTATGAAGAGAAATGAGAAGAAAATGAGAGAGGGTCCCTTTACTTAGGGGTTGTGTTTGGTATTTATAACTAGTCAATAGAAATTATACTTAGAATGGATTGAGCTAACTAATATAATTCTACGAAATAGTTATAAAAAAATACCTATCAACACTTATCCGCTACTCTCTTTTGTGACTAGGTACTAAAGAGAGTATCTAGAGAGATTAATTTTGTAAGATCTCTAAAAAGGTTTGTACTCTAAGGCCCAAAGAGGCCAGAATGCTTAAAAAGGAAAAAGCTAAGAGTGGTTGGACTACTTATAAAATGCTTAAAGAAGCTAGTGTGCCTAAAGAGGTTGGAGTACTTAAAGAGACTAATGTGCTTGAAAAGGCTAGGGAAGTATGCAAGTCGTCTAAGCTAGGCATGACCTATGCTAAGTAGAGCCGTAAAATAGGCTAGTTAGCCTCTAGTCCATTAAAGTATAGGACTTTGGCTTATCTATTCATCATTTATACAAAGTGTGAGATTAAATGATTTAGCTTGTCGCTGTTTAATAGCTTAAGATTCTTAAATAGCTCGTTATTTATAACTTAGACTTAAGCTTTATGTCTCGTCATCTGAGTTTTTTTTTTTTTTTTGGGACCTAAAGATTTACAGGCATCCCTTTCCCATCATCCGTCAAATATACGACCTAAGGATTAATGCCTTTATGATTGGCTCGTCACATGTAGTATGTAGGGATTAGAGTTATTGGAGAGTAGCTTATTAGTAGATAATGTTTACGTGGGCTTAAGGCAAAGGCTGTTTCTTTAGCCATAGTTTGTCTTTAAGTTTTTGCACTCATCTCCACAAGAGATGGAATCAAACGTACTAAGATTTTAACAGATCACTACCAGTGCCAAATAACTGGCACTTTTCATTGTTAGGTTCATTGGCGTTTAGCACATGGAGCAACATATAGATAAATTTGATTTGATGTATAATTCATGAATTAAGTGAGAATATTAGGAATGCGTTAATATGAGACACAATATAAAGCTCATATATTAGAAAATAAATAATGGACAAATCATAAATAAAGGGGATGAAGTTTACTGATCTTTAGTCAACAAGAGTTAGTATGTAAGTGAGGCTCAAAGCATGATAGCTCCAATATGCATTTCCATGAATCATAGGATGATAGTTGGATAGCTTTGTGACATAATTGTTCATTGTTGGCTTGAGAGGAAAATAAACCATTACATGAGCTATTATTGCTTGTGTCGTTGGGTTAATAAATACTTTTGCATAGCCTATAGAGTATTTGCCTACAACTGTAATGCATGGAATGCATATGTGTTGATAGAAGACCATTGTTCTCAAAGAAATGGATTAGCTAGTAGATATGGCCATAAAGGAACATATTTTAACAATTACCAAATAGCCTAAAGCCTTCCGAGCTAAGAATGCAACCATAGAGCAGATCAATTTCCTTAGCTTAGTCATGTACATGTTTAGGAATGTGAACATATAGATAAAGTTGATGGTTAATCATATCATATGTCAAAAGGCTAGTAATGTCATGAGTTACTATAGATAATGGTTTCTAAAAGAACCTAGAGATTTGTTAAGAAAACTTTCTTAGAGGTAATCAACTAGGTCATTGTACTTTGGCCGAAAATCCGAAATGCTCATGCTTAGATGAAAGACTTCACTAATATCAAAGGCTTAACATCCTTTTAGAAACCTATATCACAATCGAGTTGGTCATTGCATGCACGACTTTCAATTGAATGGAGACAATTTGATGTAGGCTCCTAGCTTAGATTTGCAGTCAAGGAATGGAGTGATAGGAGCTCAGGCTTCATGTTAATGAATTTTTATCACTTCATAGTAATCTTGGATCGACTCGGCATCTTATGAAAGGGGGAAGCTTGGCCAATGATAAGCTTGGCTATTAAGTGCTTAATGTTTGAAAAGTGCAACTTGACTGGATTTAAGTACGCTCCTACTTATCATTGACTAAGCATCTAAGAGCTCGGGTTGTGAGTAGTTTAGCCACTTTAAACTTAAGCAACTTAGAGTGTCATTACTACTAAGTACGATCAAGCTTAGCAAAGTACTGTTGGGTTTTTTCAAGGCTCTTATTCGTCCACTTTTGTATGGATAAAAAGTTCGACCATTTAGAAAAGGTTCGATTACACTCAGATCCATTGCTTAGTTTGGTGCTTGAAGTTACCTTAAAAATAAGCTTAGTAATTTGATAGCACTTATTTTAAATACACATTACATGGTAATTTTATAGTATTTCCCTTATATTTTTTGTTGTTTTTAAAGAAATTGATACTTAATTGAGTAAAATTTTGATTTTAAGGTTTTAATGTATTCTTGGATTAAAAAAGCAGAAAAGGAATTAAGTTTCACTCTACTCAGAGTTCAAATGAATGAGTTATAAAGTTTTGAAGTTACATAAACAATAGGAGAAAGTGACAAATTTTTGTCAGAAAGTTACACAGTCTGGGATACAATAGTGTCCCTAAGCTGTATCCACTTGGGATGATTTTTTATGCTAAGGTTAGTGAGTTATACAACTTGGGGACATAATTGCGTCCTAAGTTGTGTTTAGTGACGAAAAAGAAAACTTCCTTATATATTATATTAAGACTTGTAAGGGTTTTGTACATAACTTTTAACATTTAAAGGAGAAGAGACTTGAAGAGAAGAAGGAGAAAAAGGTAAAAGTAACACCCAACTTCAAGATTAAAGAGATTTCTCACCAACAAAAGGGGTTTTTCTTGTTTTACTTCTTGATTTTGCTGTAATTTTCTTGTAATTTAATCATGATAGCTTAAGATTTTTGTATTTAGGATTGTTGAACCAAAGATTTCATGTGACTATTGGATTTATTGATGATTTTCAATAAAGTTTCTATCTTTCTTGATTCAATTATGTGTTTTCATTGTTAATTGATATTTCTAGGGTATCGATCTATGATATTATGCATGATGATTGAGAAATCACATGGGTAATGAGATCTTGACATAATTAGAGAGAACTACATATGTACTTACAAATAAGATCATGGTTCTTCTAGAAGGTTGTTATTTTTGTGTAGGAATTCATTATACATTAATGTGATTCTAAATTATATTACTAAGTAAAGAGATTCCAGTAAATAATTTAGGGTTAGGGTTAATATGATTGAGAAATGTGTTAACTTCAATTGTGAATCCCTCTTGTCAAGAATGATAGAGAAGGAATTAAAAACATTTTAAATGGTCACATGTTAAACAGTAGGGGGAACAATTCCTAAATATGTTATTTGCCTTCTTGAAATTATTCTTAATTTTTTGCTTCCTAAATTATTTAGTCAAGTCTCATAATTAAATTAGTTTGTTAATTTTAATATTTTTAATTTATTTAACCCATCACAATTTTTCAGTTAGATAATAAAGTTAAGATTAGTATCAATACTCGAGGTCTCAACGGATCAACTCAGACTCACATTCGTTGTATTAAAATTGATAGGTGCACTTGTCTTGTATTACAATTAGAGGTAGGCTCGCCAACCTCTTGCAATTGTATGTCAAGATCATGTACGGCCTCTTTTGTGCTAAATTGAACTAAGCTTAAATGTTATTAAGAGTTGTAAGCTAAGCACTTGGAGTTTGTATGAAGTTCGGCCATGTTAATGACTAACTCAGCTTCTTTGCAACTATTGTAGGTTGATAATGCTTCATCCTTTAGTACTTACTTTGTTTCGATTACGGCTCAGCTAGATTTTTATTATATGAAGCTCAAAATTCGAGTAGCTTGTTCTAGGTGGTGGAAAGAGCTCAAAGTGGTTGCTTTACCATCTCATTGTAACTTTTGGACAATTTGGCCTAGGGATTGGATTTTCTATTCAGTGAAGTGAATAGTTTAGCCAAAGCAACTCAGTACTCGACATAGATGTATTGCTAATCAGAATTTGAAGATTAGCAATAAGTCTTAGAGAAATAATTTTAGCTCTTGGTGTTCAGCGAGTGAAGAATATAGGTTAGCTTTTTGGTATATCAAAGTTTCTGTTAACATAACTAGAGTACTTCACATGTAGTCATGGGACTGTAATGTTACAGTTGGCTTACACTTTGATGAAGTTTGTATTTAGCCATGATATAGTTTTTAACATCTATTTAAGGAGTTATTTGACATAGTTGCATTCAATTGCCATCTAGTAGCTCGATAGTACAGCTGCTACTCGACCTTGCTTATCTTAGACTACTAAGAGTATAGCTTCACGAGATACAAAATACGCTATTGTCAAAGAAAATCAAAACTTAGAATAGTTTGTTTATGCACAATACATTGGTTTTAACCTAATTAAAAGCTTGAACTTGCTCATTATGTGAGTAAAGTTAAGCTTGGAGAAGTTATTGGCTCATTATGTGAAGTGTTTGGCAATTGAAATAGTCTACAGGTCGGCATATGTGCTAGGAGTTGCTTGGCACATAAATTGCTTGGACTTGTAGCTTGGCATATTTAAACTATATTGTCCAATGGACAACCTTCAACCTAATCCTTGTTTAAAGTATATACAATAAAGTATGTGGAGAGATCGGCTTGCAAGGCATTTAAGTCGACAAAATTGCTTGGTATATAGGGGGTAGTACCACAAAATCTTGTCTATCAAGAGCTGTTGAATCTCAATAATAAATGGAGTTCAATACGAAACTTTGGCACATTAGATCCATAAATAGGTTGGCATGAAACTTCACATCTTGAGATAAGATGATCATTAATTGATTCTAAAAGCTAAAGCTTAGCTTATCTTATTTTAGCCTTTTCATGCATCTTGCCATCCACACTTATGTACCATACATGGTAAACTTGGAGTTCAACTTAGATACTAATTTGGACAAAATATTTAGATGATTTGGCCATCAAGAAGCTTAGGTCATGTGTCCTAGAAGTCTTTTCCTTCTTTTAATTACCATTAGCAACCCAATGCGTACCTTCATTCTTATTACAAAGCTTTCCATCGCAATGAGCTTGGAGCTTGCCATAACTATCAATACTTTATTGAACTCAAAGCTTGAACGAGTTGCCATTTAGTTTTTAAATGCTTAGCAATTAAATAGGTCAGCACCATGATAAATCCAATTGGTACTTAGAGTGTTTCTATTACTTCCTTCAACGTTTATCCTTGTATGCAATTTACTATCACAAAGTGCAAATGACTCATTATGCCCAGTTCTTTTAGTTAAAGGATAAAGTTGAAGTTACAAACCATGTAACGATAGTTACAAACTACTAGAGAATGAGGTTGTGGTTGCCTAAACATGAAGACTTACATAGGGTTGACAGTTATGAATCAATGATGCTTGAAAATAGTGGTTACGAGTAGTTTTGGGCCAAGCTAACATGAAGTTATGGTGGTTGCACGTGAAAAGCAGTTATGAACCATCCACAAATATCGTTAGTAGACCTTTACAAGAAGGAAACTATCTTAAACAACATATGCAAAATGATCCAAGTTCTAAGTAGATAACATTTAAAGATATAATCATTTGGAAAAAGAAAAGAAAATGATATTTAAAGCCATGGTCATTTCTGAAAAAAGAGTTAAAATAACAATAATAATAGAGATTGTGCTTCTTGTAAAGTTGGTGACTTTATTAAATTTCAATAGAACTGTAATCATGAAAATCACCAACAAGTATGCCAATCGAGACATCTCCTAACGTAGGAATGTGAACAAAAGAGATATCAATGCAAAAGGGAAAGAGCAAAACTTTGAGAAATTGTCAAAAACCGTAGGGATGAATTGCTTGATTCCCATAGATGGCGCTAATTATTGATAGTATATTTTCATTCTGGTATACGAATACTTGTAAAATGAGAAAACAACTATAGGGGGCATTGGGGGGGGGGGGGGGTGCTTCAGTACGGCCACTCCAATGACTAAGTTAGCGCCATCTATGGGAATGAGAGAAAGTTATGAAATATGGTCCCTTTACTTGAGGGTCTTGCCTAGTATTTGTAACTGGCCAGTAGAAGTTATATTCGGATTGGATTATAAAATCAAGCTTAAGTATTGGGTTAGCTAATATAAGTCCATGGAATAGTTATAAAAAAAAAATACCTATCAATAGAGCTGATCTTTACAATTCATATGGGGGGATCTTTAGCTTTTAAGGTTCACTTTGTATAGATTTAGAAGTTTTATGTTTGTTAATGTCTTAAGTCTTGATGTTCTTTTTTTTTTTTTGTAGACATAGGCATAAATAGGTTGACCCCTAGAAATTGCTGGCCTAAGCCAAGGCTAAGAAGTAAAAGCTTGATCGGCATACTGCTACGACTATTTTTGGTTAAGATGAGGCATAGAAACATGTTGTTAAAAAGTGAGTTACCGAGAAGGAGAAAACACAGTAAGGGAATGCTTCTAAGGCTATGTAGGAGAAAGTACCTCCCCTACTAAAGAATACTGATGTTGTTATGCAGATAGCCCCCTTAGATACAATTGTTGATAACTCGGCATTAACAAAGTTCACGTCATTACCAAACCGTAAGAAAAGGAAGGGGAAAGAACTTGTAAACCCTTCAACTTAGAAAGCTAAGGGCTTAGAGGATGGGGCCAAGAAGACCCCTTTAGTAAAGCTCTTGTTGGAGCCGCACTATTTTGAATACTAATTCTACTTTAGGAGATAGGATAAAGTCCTTGGCTCCGTTGGAGCGGATCATTCTCCCTAAAGATAAGGATATTTTGAAGAAAGATATTAATAGAATCAACTGGAGTAATAAAGCTCACATTGCTTTTAAACTATACGATGTAAGTTTCCAAATCAGTAGTAGTGACTCTAATGCATAATGTTTGTGTGGTTATTAATCCTTTATGCTCATTTCTACAGATCAGTAGCCACATTTTGATGTCTATGGATGAGGTTGAGTAGGATATGAGAAAGGTAAGTAAGTTGTATTTTCTCTTCCTTATATATAGGATCAAAAACCGATAATTCTTCATTTTGTCATTTCCATACAGAAGGTAAAGGAAGCTTACAACTCTTCTAAAGCACAAACTGTTGTAGTCAAGATAGTAAGAACAAAGGCTCAAACGAAAATTAAGAAATTGTAAGGAGAGCTCACATTTGAGCAAAGGGTTAATAGAGAGGTGTTTGAAGAGATGTTGACTTTAAAGACACAAAATGATGAGCTTTTCAAAGAAACTTAGGAGTTGAGGGATCAACTAAGTGAGAGCAAGGAAAAGTATTGAAGCTTGAGGTAGACTATTACCTTAATGAGTGAAGAGAAGGACAAGTTAAGGGTTTAGATCAAGCACTTAGAGATTAAGAATTCTAAACTTGGAACTTAGCCCGTTGAGCTAGAGTAAGCTTCTAAGGCCAGACCTTCTATGGAGGAAGCTTTAGAGATCGTCACACCTAGTTGGCAATACAAGAAGTTATGTTGAAAGAAGCTGTTGGAAAGGGTGCAATTAGCTAAGGGGGAGATATCAAAAGTTTACCCTGGATATGAGCTCTCTTGCCTAGATTTCACAATGTTGATAATGACGATGGTGAGAGTGATGATGATGTGAGGTCAACATCAAGTAGGAAGTCGAAGGTTAGGGGCAGAGTGACGACTAACTTACCATTGCTAAGACCCCTATTCCTACTAAAGAGCTTGCCTAAAAGGATGTTCCCAATACTCCTAATGAAGCAATTGATGCTAATAAAGATCCCAGCTCAACTAGTGCCAATGAATATGTTGCTGATTAAGACCCTAATTTTATAAGTTCTATTAAGGGAAATGTAGCCAACTAACCACCAAACTAGCTTAATTGTTTATGTTTTTAATCTTTCATCAAGTTGGGATGTCGACCTTTTTAGTTGTAATTTTTAAACTTGTTCTATTGAAATTTCGCATGCTTAACTTGTAGTACATTTTATTTCACGTACTTTAAGAAACTAATACTTCAGATTTTGCCTAATGAGGCCTTTAAATTTTCTTCCATGTTTTGATTAAGGAGATAATCACTTATCTTTTCATCCTTAGATATGGATAAGGGAAGTTCGTTAATCATTTTTTATCAGAACTTATTTCAAGCATTCAAATTCATCGATTGAACTAAATTAAAACTTATAAAAGGTAGTTGAGTTCATTAACTGTATTAGGTTTAAACTCTTGTAAACCAATCAAGCTTGTCTATCATTTAAAGTCAGAATTTAAGCTTATTAACCATTATAGGTCGGAACATTATTAGTGTTAGTTTGTTCATCGTGTAGGCTTGACCTATATTATTTGTTAATTGTAACTAAATTAGGAATAATTAAGAACATCCATAAGGATTTTGTATGATATATCGAAAGACAAACACTTCATTTCAGTAGAGACAAGGTTATTGCCTCACATAACACGAAAAAATAGCATGAAAACATTATACCTCGAATAAGAAATAAAACATAATAATTCGAAATACAACTTTAGATTTTTAGCTTTCTATGCCTATAAGATAATTTGTTTGTCTAACCTCTCTAATCTATAAGTTTCATTCCTTATGACCTCTTGGACTCACACTAGATGTTCCCAATTCGCGGTGAACTTTTGTAACGCTTTACCACCTAAGGCATCACCTTTTACTTTTTTCTTTCTAACTATCTCTTGATGCCGGAGAGATGGTTTGCTACATGCCATCCCCAAGTTAGGAATACGATGGAGTCAACCTGTTTTGACTATAACCATCTCAATATGCAAATGGAATCATCATATTTCTTTTTATTGATAATAAATATCACTTGTGAATGATTTTTCAACATAGGCCCACTATAAACCCCGCAAATTTAGCTATTTAAGAGTAGAATTGAACCATAATACTATAGATGACTTGAAGAATCATTAAAGTTGAGCAAGATAAAAACTTAATAATTAAAAATTTTAAATATATAATAAGTAATAAAAACCTTAGAAATTGATCAAAACCTTAAATCGTATACTAATACCCTAAAACTGCTTTAAGTACTATTAATCAAAATTGAACTCAAATTTGTTCGAAACCCTAAAATTATAAATATAAACCTACAAAATAATTAAATATTACTCAATAATGATAAAATTATAGTCGATTGCAATTTTCAACTAAAACGCCTATTCGCGTGAAATTTTAACAAAATCGCTATAATAACTTATAAAAATTATAATTGTAACAAGTATCAATTTAATTGATAAAACTTCACAAAAATTTAAAAATTAATTTCCGATGAGAATTGTTATAATTTATATATTTCGAAAAATTACATATATTTATTATTAATTTTTATTTTCCTTCTCATTCTTTTTCAATTTATCTCTTTTCTCTCTTTTCTTTCTTTTCTCCCATTTGCAACGTCCTAGAAACAAATCCTAACTGGTAGCCCACGTAAAGAAAAAAAATTGCTATGTGTTGGGTGGAAAATAAAAGAAAAAATGAAAATAAAGATTGGATAATTACTTAGCTTAAATTTTAAGCTAGTTACTTACATGTCTAAAGGAGGAAAGAAAAAAAGAAAAAAAAATTCTACACAAACCAAAAATATTAGAAGCAAACCGTGAGAGAAAAATAGAAAGAAAGAAGAAGAAAAGAAGAAGGAAAAGAAGAGGAAAAATTAAAAAAATTAAAAGGTAAGTAATTTAGTTTTTAGTACAGATGTATGTTATATAGTATATACATATATAAATGAAGTATTTGTATAGTATTTTCTTTAAATATAACATTACTAATACATGTATATTTGTATAAATACATGAATTGAATAATATATGCATGTATCAAGTTATGTATGTATACATGTATGAACATAAGTATATTATACGAAAGAGTATATATTATGTATTTTTTTTAGTATACATATGATTAGTATTAAGTATTTATATTTAATAATTATAGTATATCTATGTATATGTATGTACTGTAACTATGTATATATATATGTATCCATGTATAATTATTATTGTATATATATATATATAATCGTATAGTATTAATATATGTATATAGGACATATATATATAGAGGAATAATATAGAGTGTATGTACGGTGGTATATGACATATATCGTATATTACATATATAATATCTAGTATACATATTTTATAACAAATACTATGTAAATATGTATATATCGAATATATAATATAAGAATATGTATTTGTAAATTATTTATATATATCTAAGTATTCGGAATTACATAAGTATATTTATAAGTATAAATACAAATACATGAATATTTATATACATATGTACATAAGAGTATGTTTATTTTCATAAAATAAATATATACATACATATAGCATATTACATATAGTCTATATATATAGTATACTGAAATATATATGTAATATAATAATATCTATAAACTAAAATAAATTTATACTTATATGTAGGTATATATATATATTACCGTAATTAAGGATTTTTTTCCAAATAAGATAAAATTATAAAATATATTATAAGTATATATATATGAATAAATCGTGAAATATATATAATAATAAGAAAATAAGAAATAATAAAAGTAATAGTGGCAATAATAATAATAATAATCATAACAAAGCTAAAATCTCAAGAATAGGAAAAATATGCTTAAAATAATAAAAATATCAAATATATGGTTTAAATAATTATTAAATCATAAATATATTAAGAAAAAGATAAAATTAGTATTTTATAATTTTTAAACTAAAATAATAAATTTTGTGATATTTTTATGTCACAATTCAAACTGCGAGTCACAACGTCCAAAATGGACTTCGTTACAAGAAATTACGCTAAAAAACGATTAAAATGGACTGTAAGTTCATAACGATCTGAGCTAAAACAAAAAAATTATACACGATTCGATAAAAAGCTTGAATCGATGATTTTACAAAAATCAATAACTGATTTAAGTAAACAGTATGATTTAGCATGTTAGTTTAGTTATTTAATCTCCAAACTTATTACTTTCCATATTTCCCTAACTTAGGTGATCCTGAAATCGAGACCGACTTACCTTTGGACTATTACAATCATTGACATCATTTATGACTAAGTGAGTACTCCCGATGACTCTATACTTGTTTTGTGCTTGTAGTTAGTATACATGAATTAAATATTAATAACTTGATGCATGGGGTTTTGGGTTATGTATGTAACGATATTGATTGATTACTGTGCAAAATACCGTTAAATGTGAGATAATTGATTGTTACATTATTTGAATGATTTGTTGATAATGTTTGATCACCTCATAAATTAACTTAATCATATTTAACTCAACTAAAATTAAACGGTTCATGCATAAAGCACAAACATTATATATAATGTTCTGGCCGTCACTTCTCGCGATTGGTAATGAAGTGGAGGGATGGATTCCTACATGATTTGATTAGTACAATGCAGGAGCATTGATACAACAAGACCTTACCCTTAGCTCACATGTTCTATTGGTACTGGAAACGCTAACCGTAGGTGGCTGGGGGTTGCATTTAGAGACTACCGCTGTAAGGTGTGAGCGTGGACTGTAGGAGCCCGCTCACCATTAGACCTGGATATTTGTATACTATTGACTAATGTAAGTAGAAACCTGTTTAGTAAAATGATATAAGGGTAAAAACCTAAGTGCTAGAGCCCAGTTGTGATTGGTGCCGATGTATCTCCAACCCTTACTTCAGTGGGTGTTAAATTCAATCTTATATGTAGTACTGCTTAACTGCATATATACTGTTTGGCATACTGCATGTTCATGCATTTATATGTTTGGTAATAAATTGTTTGATAACTTGTTTACTGATAAAGTACGAGAGTTAACCCACTAAGCTCTTGTAGCTTACCCCTCAATAGTTTTCTTTTGCAGGTTGTTAGATGATCGAGTATGGGTTAAGAACTGAGGGTTGAGTATCAATGTCGAGATGCATAGAAGTTAGACTCTAAGGACAGACTATATGGTTTATTGGAATTATTATATACTACATTTAAATTTTGTGACTTTAGTAAGTTTGAGTTTTAGAACTTTACTACCTAATCTTATTGTTTGGTAAGGGATATCAATTTTCTGCAGTTCTATTGGACTGTAGCTTATCGGATATCCATAGTCACATATATATGGTCGTAAGTTAATTAAATCAAAACTTTAGTGACTAATTATTTAAAATCTTGCAATCTTTAATTTGTAAGATGATTTTCAAATCATGGGTGTACACATGATATGAAAATTTTAGGTAATCCTGTTAGGCCCCTTTTAGGGTCATGACACCTACCAAGGAGTATCACCTTTCAATTGTGCCAAAGACATTACATAATCTAATTTATGACTACATCATTACACCAAAGTGAATTCATCAAAACCTATGGGGTAGCATAGAGATCTTCTTGAGTGTTCACATCCTGGTATCAACATATAATCTTCTAACTAAATGCTCTCTTTGCCTTATCCTAGTTTCCAAGTCTTATCATTCTTTATCTTTTGTCACTTGTGACTTATGGATGCACAAACAAACATCTCCTCAACTCTATATGAGTTAAGTGAGAGTGGATAAACATAAACAAGGTACAATAGGTTTAAAGATAATAATCGATCCAATATTTAGATATTTCACATGTAACAAAATTACCCAACTAAGTTAGCTTATGTAAACATTTCCAACAAATAACAACATAGTAGTGATAAGATATTTTTAGCCATGTTGTATAAATGCCTTGCCTAGAAGTTAATGCAAAGAATGCAAGTCATGCTTGTGCACATGAACAAATGCATTGATACCAATATTGTAGTTTTTAAATTTCAAGTTTTCTAAGCTTCCGAGCTTTTCATCTGGTTAGTTGACTCATTTAGATAGAATGTTTATGAACTGATTAGGCAATAAGGAGCTACCTAGGAGTAAGATCCTTAAATTTCGAGTTACAATTGATCACTAAGAGTGGTTGAAGGGCTTAGGTAAAATCAGTTCTACATGATTCAAAACTAAGCTTTTCAAAACCAAGAGAACTAAGCTTTTTCAAAACCAAGTATTTGTTTAGAAAAACACTTTCCTTTTAAACATCTATCTCGTAGGACCCTTTTCGTACTATGTCATGCCATGAATGCACCAAGAAATAAGTTAGTACAGTTTCCAGCAACACATTTGAGTTTCGTATCATATGTTATTAAGTCAACTCAATCTTTCTTTATTGTACTTCATTTTTATAACTAGAACCTTGTATTGGGTTTACTTTAGTGAACACCTTAAAGGTCGAACCATTTTCCAAGTAATTTCCAAAGTTAGAGTATGTCTTAGTAACTTCTTACATAACCCGCTAATCATATAACCAAGTTTCCTTAACTAAGTTCAGCTAAGTTTAATTAACCAAGAACAAAATCATCACATTTACCAAGTGATACATCCAAAATTCAGCATCAAACTTAAACAATCAAGAATATTGCAATAGAACTACACAAACTCGAAACCTAGCGAGTAGACAAAAGTCTACTCCTAAACTTACAATCTCTACTTACCTAAAAGTAGTATCCCTCGCTTTGAGTAGCATCTTTGAGTTCCCATTGTTAGGGTAACCTATAATTGAGAGTTATATTTCAATGTTTATCCAAGTTATGTGAACATACTATTAAGGCTTAAGTGTTTAGGTAGGATTACTTTGGTAGTAGTTAGGACCTTCTATATGGTCCTTACTTTCAACACAACCTTTTACATGATCCTTTTTATTTAGGTGCTCATTATTTAACCTTCTACTATGGAAGGATCCTTATTAAATTTGTTACTTGTATCTTCTAATCAGCCTTCTAATCAAGGTTGGTTATAGGATTCATAGTTAGGGGAACTTTTACTTAAGTTTCTATTCATATTTACTTTTAGTTTCCACTTTATGTTTCACCAAGGAACCTTCTACTCTAGCTTTTACTTGGACACATTTTAGTTTACTTAATTAGGTATCTCACTAGAAATCTTTTTTAGAAGCTTCTCTTGATTGTCATACTAAGGCCTTCATGGGAAACCTTTTATAGAAACTTCTATAGGGTCAAATAATGCCTAAATTCACTAAAACACTACACAACCATTATAACTTACCAAGTTTTCGACACAACCAACAGTAAAACCATCCAAATATTGAATTTTAGATTTAGACAATTTTTCAAAAACTTGTGCATGCTCATTTTCCAACACATGGCACTCCATTTTGCGAAAAAAAAAAACACTTTTGGCTTGTAAGAATATTGATAAATCATTTGTTTGGCCACTTTTGCCCTCAAAATCACATGTAACTTCATGAAACATGATTTTAACACCAAAAAATATGAAAAGAAATCAGATTTAGCCAATGATACTTGAAGATTGACCGGTTTTTCCAAAATATTCAAATTTGATAGCTTTTGGTAAATCAAAATTTACAAAAATATGCAAAGCAAATTCGGGAAAAATTTTAACGTAGCTTATAAATAAATATTATGAAGAGTTTATAGAAAAAATTTTAGCTTGAAATAACATCATTTGCTCTTTCAAAAATTTGATAAAAAATTCTAATGAAACAGCTTATTTCTTAAGAGCGATATATAAGCCATGCATATTTTAAAGAATTGACAATTTTCTATGAAGGTATATTAAAAATAATCTAAAAATACAAATTTTCATAATTTTCCAAGTTAATTTACTATTTTTAACAAATTATTGACAACTAGATAAAAATCGGAACTCAACACTGTTACAAGCTCCGGCTACCCTCCACCACCAAGGCCTTGTTCGTCCATCTAGGTGTTGCTTTTGGAGCATAGTGGTGGTGGTGGTTGCTTTTTACGAAGTGGTCATTTGCTTCGTGTTTTGCATACGCTCAAATTCCGTGCATTACCTAAATGAGCTCTTTAAATTTTCCTAAAATGAAATCTGGCCAAAGATTTTAAAAGAAGAGGGTTGGGGTTCTTATTGTGGGTTTGGTAGGGGATAAGATTGTCAAGTATCAAGTGTTTTTTAAAAAAACCATGTTCCAAAGCCATCTTCTCCCCTTGTTTTGCTTTTGAAAACTACGTGCATCCATGATTTTGGTTTTTAAATCCATATGTAGTTCTTGGTTTTGATAAAATTATTTTATTTATTTATTTCCTTGATTATTAGTTTTCTCCATATAAATGCAAGAGGTGATTTTCCAAGTTTCTATAAAGCTCTATTCTCAATCATATTTATTTCATATTTTATATGTATTTAATATATAAATTATATTTTCCAAGCATATATCACCTTTAAATAATATTCTGAGTCTAGTCATAAGCTTTCATTATTTAGATAACTTTTAGTTTTAGTTAACTTGAGACTTCATTTAATTATTTTTTATGTACGTATTATTTTAGTAGTCCAATTTTATGGAATAACTTATTCTAATTTTTATAGCCTAGTGATAAATGTGTTAAATTACACATTTATCTTCTCCCAAATTACACATTTAATACATTTTAGAGAGTTTTACTATTATTTTTAAGTTAAAGTTGCTAAAATGCATTTGTTTGGATCAATTTTGTTAAGAATTTGGAAAAATGATTGAAATTTAGCCTCAAACTATTTGTAGTTGGTTACTAGTATTTGTCTAGAGCAGCTGGAAGTCATTTTAGTCAAATTTTCCTTCTTTACGGCAAGCCAAACTAACAACAGTGCACTTATTAGGGGCCCCTCTTTTATTTTGAATAAGCACAATAGTTATGACATTTCAGTTTACAATTGCAGCAAGCCTAGGAGCTCATTTAAAAGAAAAAGAAGACAGCGGACAACAACTTTGAGATGTTAAATAGATTTATTTGAGAGCTGTTACTAAGATGACTAGCTAATCTCAATCACATGGAGTAAACCAACGGCTAACTTACATATCAATTAAAGAATTAACAGTTTATATGGAAGTGGGAATTCCATATGCTTGCTTAACACCCGTCAAATCAAAGAAACTCTTAATTGCATTATGGAAGAGCAAACATCATGGTAGAAGAGGACTCTAATTTTAACTTCAAACAACTGAGTTCAAGATCCTCATGACAGCCGAGCTAATGTCCGTAAATGCAACAGTTAGCAATTTGAGCTACTTTTGATGATAGATAAGCCACACACATTCAGGCTCCATGAAGAACAGAATTGCACTAAACCAACTGATCCATTCACATAAGATCCAAAATGAGACATGAGACATAAGCCAAGCTGATACAGAGCGCCTTGAATCGAAGACATGCTGCAATTGAATAAGACAGCAGCTCGCAATTGAGTTCCTAGTAGAGGACAGTAGTAAACTCGAATGCCAATTGAGTTAGGACCAACCAAGCACATCTTGACCGAAAAATGCAGCAAATTTAGTAAGCTGAGCAGCTTCTATTTCACTCCGAGTTCAGCACAACTTATTTGGTGTAGCTGAGAACCAAGTACGGCTAAGCTCCAATTGACAGCAGCAGTTCACAACAGCAGCAGCTTCTTCCAATTCATTCGGCAGTTGGAATTTAAGCTCCTTATGACCAGAGAGATTAGCCACAGCAACTGCAATTTAAGCAGCAAGCTGACCTCCTCTGTTGCTGATAAGAAGCTCCAAATAAACTGTTTTGGATGCCCAGAACAGCAACTTAATCTTCTTCTTAGCTTCCGCAGCTATTGAATTTAAATTGAGCTAGTTTCTTTTATGATCAAAGACAAAAATCGACTTGACAGTAGCTCTTCTTTTGTGTAGATCAGAGCATTCCAATAGCATGCCGCATTCCGTTAGCATAAAACTAAGCAATGCTAAGAGTTTCACCTGATTCCAACTTGAGAGGCACAGATGATAGCGGTTCCTCAAGTCCAGCAATTCCAAGCTCGATAACAAGAAGAAAAACTTCAAGTTCATTAAAGGAAACAGCAGCCGTGCATTCCAAGTCCAAAACAGAGTAGGCCCTACATTTTATTGCAGGCTATGAACCCCATGCTAGGGCAACAGCTGTAGCCACGAATAGTCCACTCAAGTGCAGTAGAATAGCTTGGACAACTGCAGCAACTCCACTTATACACTACAGTAGCTCATGCCATTCACTCTATAACAGCAGCTCAACATTTCACTGCCGAGGCACTAGTTGACAGCAGTCGTAAACTTCACCCAATTTAGCCGAGAGCAGCAGCTATTCCTTACCCAATTCGATCCAAGCAGCTGCTTTAACTAAGACAAGCTTTTCAACGGAGCTGATTTTGATGATAGCGGACAGCTGCGATTCACCATGCGAACATCCAAGAATTCAGCAGCTCAGGAGAACTTCACCAAGCTTCGAACAGCAGCTCACACTTTTTTGGACTACAACAAGCCGTGGACAACAATATCAGCCGAGAAGCTCTCCAAACAGCGACAGCACGTGCTGCAACTTGATGAAGCCAACACCACGAGCAGCAGCTCCAATTTCCCTCCACGGCCAAATAATCGAAAACCAAACGTAGCAGCTGAACACTGTAGCTATCAGCGGAGAAAGAATTGCCAGAAATAACACAACATGCTCACATGTGGATTTCCTTTCATGTGTCTGTCAATTTTACAAGCCCATTTTCAGTAAGGAAGCCCATACGTATCGGTCTTAAACATTGGATGAGGGCTTTCTTAAATTCATTAAGAAGAAAGCAAAGGTCACAAATTGGGGGGACAAAACATAAGTGGGCTGCAACTTCCTATTTTGGTTTTAATTACATACGTTGGGCCCATGTTGCTAAGGGTTTCGGTCCTTTTTCATAGAGGACACTAGATGTACAGAGAGTTAAAAAAAAAAGAAAATGAAGAAGCAGAAGAAAGAAAGTCAAGAGAGAGGAGGATAAGAAGGAAGCAGAAAGAGGTAGTTTTTAGAGGGGAATAGAACAATTTTCTTATTTTACTAGTGTAGTAAAGAACAAAAATTTTATATTTGTTTACTTTATTAATTTTAGTATGTTTTGTTTAATTTTAGTACACTAATTCCTTTTACTCTAGCTCATTAAATGATTTCTTGACTGTCTAAGTATCTCAAGATATATCTATTTTTGTATCAGGTTTTAGATTTGATTACATCAATCAGGATGTTTTCTTTTCTTTATTATTTTAATGTTTATATATCTTGATTTATTTGGACATTGTGATGAGATATTGTACTTAATATATTAGGTTTTGTATTAATAGATTTAATGGATTGATATGTTTTATGATTTATTTCGATATTGATATTGAATAATTGAGTATTTTGCTATTATGTTCATTGTCTAGTTATTTAGTGTTTGACCATCATTTTTTCAACTAGATAGATTAATAGGATATTTGAGAGGGTTTCGATAACTTGCAATGAATATAGCTTAAATTTTTTTCGAAAAGGCTTATCATGGAGAAGTACGGGTTTTAATTAAATTTATGAACTCATATGCTTAATGTAGTTGAAAATATGGTTTAGGTCATAAGGGTGTGCTTGGTTCATATTTTTAACTAGAGTAGTGATTCTAATGTGAG
This sequence comes from Lumnitzera racemosa, assembly GCA_024138005.1. Lineage (NCBI taxonomy): Eukaryota > Viridiplantae > Streptophyta > Magnoliopsida > Myrtales > Combretaceae > Lumnitzera > Lumnitzera racemosa. The sequence goes on along the minus strand of JAMXBC010000008.1, from coordinate 52,399,109 downwards.
TAGACCATTATTTATCTGATAATTATAGATAAATTACCTTGATAGGTGGATTTATGCTATAATTAGAATTTTGCTACTTTGAGGGGTAGGTGAGTTCAAGTGAGTTTAATTAAATCCTATTTAGTTAATTTCAAATATTGATTCAAGACTCACATCGATTCAAATAAGAATAGATTTGCGAATCCCAATTTGATCCCTTTTTGTCTCCTAGACCTAGGACCCTCATAGTATAGCTAGGACATTTGATTTAATGTTCACCTTATTATTTAGTTTTCACTCATTTTTAGTTTAATTATCGATGACTTAGTTTAGGGAAAAACTCAATTGATTTAATACTTAGCACCTAGCACCTAGCACTTAGCAGCTAGCTCCTGGCTCCTTGTAAAATATAGAGTTAACTCACTTCTATGAACTTTCTTTAACGTTACTCGATGCCCTAAATTTAGGGGATTCAAAACTGTGGGGTATTATATTTTACCTCTCTTATAAAAAGTTTTTCTCCTCGAAACTTAAATGTTTCAATATTTACGAATTCCATGTATGTCATCACACTTTCTTTGTGCAATTCTGATCTCTACATCACATTACAATCATCAATTGTTATTGAGGTCACAACTCTAGCAACTCTACATACAATTATAGCTTCAACCTTATCATATCATCTTACCATATTAGTCTTGTATTGTGTATATTCCTGCTCATAAATCAAGCTTCTTATCATAATTTTTACTATCATAACCTGATGATCTTATCATTCTCATCCTTTAAGTCTTTCTAAAGGAGTCTTCACTTTTCATATCTGTGTCTAGCCATAATATATTTAGACAAGAAAACTTGAGATCTCTCAATTTTTCATTCCCAACTGTTAAGCTTTTTAGCTATATGTTATGGTTGATCAAGATTCCAACTTTACTTAAAACATATCTTCTCTTATAAAATTTCCTTTTATCTTAATGTGACTATTACAAGAGTCCTACAATTGTCATATTATAAATTTATCCAAATCTATGGTAATATAGACATGAGTCCTTTAAAGTAGCTCTTATACTTTTCAAATTACATTTCCTCAACATAACTAAAATCTTTGCATCTTTATTTTATTCTTTATAAAGAAAATTTATCTATTGCAACTTTTCAACATTGTTGTTCATAATATCAAACAACTTTCTCCTCTTAATCATTATTCACAATTCATAGATCTAGTCTCATTTACATTGTCAACATGTATCCCCAAAGCTCATCTTGACTAACTCATTACTTCAAAAGTTATCTCCACATCTAATTGTCTTCTTATATAAATTGATATACTTAATGCTGATCACCCTTAAACAAGAATACAACTTAGGCCTCTAATTCATTATTTGATGACCCCTATAATCCCATTAATAACCTCATCTTATAAATCAATTGTATTTACTCTAACATATTGATTTCATCCTAAGGTATGGATCTTTAAGTAATAAGGCAACATCAATTCAATCATATCACCTCATTATTTACTTATAAACTCAAATAATCAATCTCTACTCAAGATAACCAATTTTAGCTCTATGAACTCAAACCTTTAGTCACTAGTTCAATACTATCAAACCATTGAATCTTCCCTACTAACTTCTTAAGTAATGAGACCTAAAACTATTATCTCAAAAGATTTTCTTTCATTAGTTTTCGTGTCTTTCATGCTTAAATCAATATATTTTATTCAAATTCTTCAAACAAATAAACTATTTAAGTCTCCAATGTGACACTCGATGGGTAGTATCTTATGATTCAATATCGAAATATTCTCACTATTAACTTTTTATGTTTTTATGCTCCCATCCATTAGGTCTATCAAATTTCTACTCTATTTTTTATCTTCTGAAATTATCATCATAGATTCAAAGCACCTCTTAGTTATCCTCTACAATTTCCTCATTCGTAGAAAATTAGTTGGGACCGTCATCAAACCATTAAAATTCATGGTTGACGAATACTTGATCTCTTCTTTGAACCTTGTTTGTTTGGGGATCTTTTTAATAAACACCTCAACCTTTTGTTTTCTTACATTATCTTCCTATATCCCTTACATATACAAAGTATAAGAACCAAGGGTATATAGCTATTATTATTACAGAGATCATATGATGCATCATCTTTATTCATATATATTATCACTTCTCATATCACATTTCATCTTTTTTTTTTTTTTAAAATCATAATGTAACATTCATATATTTACCTCAATTTGAATTATCAGCATCTGTTTATACTACTCAACTCAATTTTCCTATTACTTTAGTAAGTCAGATATAAATTTAAAAGTCACATAACTAAATTCGTATATTCAATCATGCTCTCCAATAATTATGAGCACAGTTAAAAAAAAAATTTAAACTCTAAATTCAATTGCTTATATGATCTCATTATCATAAAAGCATTTGCAAATCAATAACATTCACTTTATTAGATCGATTATACGTAAAAGATATTCTCTTGGCAATAAAATAACAATTTCATTTTATTATTCACAGTTAATTCCAATCACTATTTCAAATCTATGACTAAATCTTAAAATAATCAATATAATCCATCAAATCTAATCATTAGTTCATCATTATAATTATGAATTACAAGGATCATTACAACTCTATTCTAAATACGCATGATGTCCAATCTCTAATTAAAGCTTTCCAATACTCCCAATCTCTGTCATACAATGTTCTATAAATATGCCTTTAGGGATATTTACTTGCAAATAATTTCCAACGTTCTATATTTTACATCTCAATGTTTCTAAAATCATTTCCTATAAAATGTCATATTGATTTCCATTAGGATTTGTAACCATCACTTTGTATCTATACATATCAAACCACTCTTATATTAAGAATTAATGATCATCAAACTTCTATCTTGTCAACGGTCAACTAAAGCTTCTTGTCTCCATTTCTTGTGAAATGTTCTTGATTTTACTTCATTTCTCTAACGAATTCTATTATATATATTAATTGAATTTTCCTATGATTCATAGCTCTTACTTCTATTACCATTGGCTTCACATTGTTCAACAATCTTAGGTAAACTCATGAAAGTTATCACTATTTCTCTTTCTTTTTCCCCTTTTAGTGTAGCATCTTTGATTATTATTCATGTAATGTTAACATCTCATTTAGTTACTATCATCATCAAAATCAAGGTCTACATCTTAGCCTTATATCTACCATAAATTATCATATATAGACTTTTTTTATTCGTCTTACTTAAACCATGCTTTATGGTATTATTTCCTTTCCATGTCTTCATACTATATCGAAGTCTTTCACTATTCACTTGATTTAATATACTAACTCCACATTGTATTTCCTATCTCTTAACATGCTTCTTCTCTTTTTACTTGTTCCTTATCTGCATGGGTCGCTTATATTCTCTTCATATATGATATTACTAACTTTGTAAACTTCTCAAGTCCTTTATACATATTTCCTCTCTCTCTCTCTCTCTCTCTCTCTGTTTTTTTTTTTTACTTTAGTATTTAACCTGTTTACTTCTTGAAGGGACTTATACTAGTCATCAATAGGATCTTATTTCTATTAGCGTATTTTTTAGATACAAAAGAATGAGTGGTTCTTGCATCATATAACGTATGAACATATCTATCTCCCATGCATACTAATCTTAACATAACAATTATAGTCATGTTAGCGTATTTGGCTACTAAACACAATATTCATATATAGAATATATATTACATCCAAGTAACCTTCTGTTGAGCTTTCTACAAGGTAGATATCATACCCAAGTAACCTTTTATTAGTTTTTATAAGATAAATATCATGTCCAAGTAGCCTTCTACTAAACTTTCTATAAGTGTTAGTTCAAAGTTGTACTCTAGAAGAACCGTCTACTATACTTTCTACAATAACTTAGTTGTACTCTATAAGAACTTCCACTAAACATCTTATAGAACATTACTCTTACTTGTTAAAGTAAAAGAGGTTTCGCATTATTCCAAAATTTCAATTTTATGCTTACTATCATCTTGTGTTCATTTCTTTCATTTATTATTGATGAGGAAACCAAGATTCTACATTTTTTCACTCAAGTGTACCAAATCTTTCCCGCAAGATGTGCTGTGTGATCTTCCTTAGCCTATGTTCATGATCCTCAAATCTTTGGAAATACCTTAATGATCCACTTTATCCATACTTCCTTCCTCATTATTCTAGAAATTCCTTAGTCTTACAATTCATATAATACTTTGAATCCATAGATTTCAATTTTCTTGGGCTTACACCAATTCTCTTCTCAAAATTATGACAATCTATTAGACTCCTAAGCATTTCATTAATACTCTTCAAAGTTAACCTCAACCCACCATCGAGGGATGCATAAATAGACATCCCCTCAGCTCTTTGTAAGCTAAGTGAGATTGAACAACCACAAACAAGGTATAACAGGTCTAGTAATAATAATCGATCCAATACTTACATATTTCACATGTAACAAAAATTACCCAACCAAGTTAGATTACGTAAACATTTACAACAAGTAACAACATAGTAGTGATAGAATATTTTTAGCCATGTTACACAAATGCCCTGCCTAGAGTTAATGCAAAGAATGCATGCCATGCTTGTGCACATAAGAAAATGTATCGATATCGATATCGTAGTTTCCAAATTTCAAGTTTTCTAAGCTTTTGATCTTTTCATTTGGTTGGTCAACTCAATAAAACATCTAGATATAATGTTTAGGAATTGAGTGGATAACAAGGAGCTGCGTAGGAGTAGGACTCCCAAATTTCAAGTTACAATAGATTACTATAAGTGGTTGAAGGGCTTAGGCAAATGCGGTTCTATATGCATCAAAACTAAGTATTTGTTTAGAAAAACAATTTCATTTTACACATCTAACCTGTAGGCCCTTTTTCGTGATATGCCATGCCATAAATCCACCAAGAAATGAGTTAGCATGATTCCAAGCAATACACTCGAGTTTTACATCATAAGTTATTCAATCAACTCAGTTTTTCTTTGGTGTACTTTATTATTATAACTAGTTACTTGTATTAAGTTCAGGTCGAACTATTTTCCATGTATTTTCTAAGGTCAGAGTATGTCTTAGTAACTTCTTACATAACCTGCAAATCATATAACCTAATTTCCTTAACAAAGTTCAACTAAGTTTAATTAACCATGTTAGATATCTCTCATACATTTTAATGATAACAAAATGGTTAAAAGCTACTGAATTTTTAAGAGTGCAAGCTTATATAAGGCTTTTCAGAAACTATATTTTTGCATATTTAAGTCATATTCAGAAGCTTTAAACTGTTTGAAAATAGATTATTCTAGAAAGTCTTCAGAAAATATTATAGAAGGTCTTATTAAAAAGAATTCGTATAGTTCTTTAGAAGTTTGTTCAGAAATTTCTAAGAAAAAAAGGTTGGTACTCTTCAGAAGATTATTCAGAAGGTAGGTTTAGAAACTTATGTGCAATATTAATTTTAATGAGATTTGGATTATTCAAGATCTAGCTCTAATAGATTAAGTGTATTAGGAAGATACATTTAATCCCGTTTTGCTCAAGATGGAATCATGATCCATGGGGATTTATTTTAAGAGAAAATATATTTGCATAAATTAAGATATGTATAAGAATGGATAAGGATAAGGTTACGGATTGAAGAATATTTGATCTAAAAAGATAAAAAGATTTTTTTTTTTAAATTCAAAAGATCGAGATCCTCTCCAAAAATATCCAAGGAATTATTTTAAATAACTAATGGTTAGATAAAAGATAATCGTCATATTTTTAGCCGTTGGCAAAACTCAATATAAAAGGAAGAAGGATTCAAAATGTTAAGAGATGCAGCTCTAAAGAATTATTATTGTTGCACAAAAAATCTTGATAAGTTTTTACCTTTTGAAAAGTTTCAAAAAGTTCTTTAGATACTTCTTGAGGGAGCTACACCGAATCAATGTCCTACAACATGTGTTATTTCTTTCAGGTGTAAAATTATTTGAGACTTGTGCTTTTGTTCTCATTTGTAATCTTAATACTGTATTGTAAAGAAAAGATAGTTTGTGTTCTATAGATCTATATTTGCCTAGATTGTTGAGAGGCTTGATAGACAGAGTAGAGTATTGTAAAGTCATTGCGATAAGTGCTTGTAATTTTTGTGATTTGATTTAGTGGATTAAGTGGAACGGTACCGGTGAAATAGACCGAGTCTCCAGCAGCAGAGTTGGAAGAGAGCAGTTGGTAGAGGTTGAAGCTCTATAAAACCTCTGCCTGATTTTCTCCTTCCTTATACTTTTTTAATTTTGTTTATTATCTATTGTGCATTGAATCATTAAATTATCACTGTTTACCATTATAAGTTGTTAAGAGGGGTAACTTCATTTTTTAACGAAAAAGGTTTCAAAAATTTAAAGATATTAATTCACCCCTCTCTTGATATCTTATATGGGACTAACAAACTAAGAATAAAATCATCATATTCAGCAAGCGATACATCCAAGATTTAGCATCAAACTCATATAATCAAGAATATTGTACTGGAACTACACAAACTTGAAACCCAGTAAGTAAATAGAAGTTTACTCTTAAACATAATACCTACTTACTTAGGAGTAGTATTCTTTGCTTTGAATAGCATCTTTAAGTTCCTCATTATTGGGGTAACATAGGATTGACAGTTGTATTTCAATTTCAATCCAAGTTATGTAAACGTTTTATTAAAGCTTAAGTGTTTAGGTAGGAGTACTTTAGTAGTACTTAGGACATTCGACAAACCTTCTACATGGTCTTTTTGTTAAGGGCCTTATCTTCTACACAACTTTCTATATGATCTTAGTTATTTCGATCCTTATTATTTAACCTTCTCCGTAACCTTCTACATAACCTTCTATCATGGAAGGGTCCTTATTAACTTCATTACTCATTCCTTTTGCTCAACCTCTACTTAAGGTTGATCATAAGATTCATGGTTTAGGAAACTTTTGCTTAAGCTTCTATCCATATTTACTTTTAGTTCCTACTTTATGTTTCGCCAATGAATCTTTTACTTAAGCTACTCAATAGACGTTTCTTTTGTTTAAACCTCGCGAATTTAGCTATTTGAGAATAGAATTGACACTAGTATTATAGATAATTTCAGGAGTCGATAACGTTGAGTAAGATAATTTTTTTATTAAATTATAAATTTAAATATATTATAAATAATAAAAATCCTACAATTTCAATCAAAATCTAAATTGTGTACAATAAACCCTAAATCTTATGTTCGTGTAAATACTCAAAATTAAACTTGAACTTGAACTTGACGAAAACCCTAAAATTATAACTTTAAGCTTCTAAATGGATAAATATAACTTAATAGTAATAAAACCTTAGTTGATTATAATTATCGACTAATATGATAATCACATAAAAATTTTAACTAATATATTGAAATAACTCGTAAATATTATAAATGTAACAGGTAAAATTAAATTAATAAATTTTTATGAAATTTTAATAATATTTTATAAATATTGAATTTATAATTTTTGTATTTGAAAAAACCTAATATTTTTATTTTTGGCCTAAAAATTGTGATAAATCACTTGTTTGGCCACTTTTGGCCTAAAAATCACATGTAATTTCATGAAACATCATTTTAACACCAAAAATGTGAAAAGAAAATTGATTTGGCCAATGATACTTGAAGATCAACCATTATTCCTAAATTTCCAAATTTGATAGTTTTTGGTATATCAAAATTTACAAAAATGTACCAAGAAAATTTGGGAAAAATTTTAACATAACCGAAAAATAAATATTATAAGGAGTCTAGAAAAAAAAGTTGTAGCTTGAAACAACACTATTTGCCCTTTAAAAAGTTAGGTTGAAAATTCTCTTGAAATGGCCCATTTCTTAAAAGTGATATATGGGCCATGCATATTTTGAATAACTAACATTTTTCTATGAAAGTATACTAAAAATAACCTCGGAATAAAAATTTTCATAATTTTCTAAGTTAATTTACTATTTTTAACAAATTATTAAAAACTAGGTAAAAATCGAAACTCACTACTGTCACAATCTCCGTCCATCGTATGCCACTAAGGTCTTGTTCGTCCATCTAGGCATTACTTTTAGAGCTTAGTGATGGTGGTCGCTCGTTACCTTGTGGTTGTTTGCCTTGGGTTTTGCATACATTTAAACTTCGTGCTATTTTTCGATTCATTTCCTGTAATTTCTAAATGACCTAAATGTGCTCCCTAAATTTTCCTAGAATGAAATTTGACTAAAGATTTAAAAATGAAGAAGGTTGGGGGGGGGGGGGGGGTGCACAAGATTACTAAGTGTTAAGAGTTTTTTAAAAAAACCGTATTCCAAAATCATGGTCTCCTCTTGTTTTGGTTTTTAAATCCATGTATAGCTCTTGGTTTTGACAAAACCACCTCAATTATTTTATTTATTTATTTTCTTAATTATTTTATGTTTTCTCCATATAAATGTAAGCTTCCATAAGGAAATTTTTCAAGTTTCTATAAGGCTCTATTCCCAGTCATATTTATTTAATATTTTATATGTATTTAATGTATAAATTATATTTGCCAAGCATATATCACCTTTAAATAATATTCTAAGCCTAGTCATATGCTTCACTATTTAAATAACTTTTAATTCTTGTTAACCCCGAGACTTTATTTAATTATTTCTTATGTAAGTATTATTTTAGTAGTCCGATTTCATAGAATACCTTCTACTAATTTTTATAGCCTAGCCATAAACTTTCTCTAATTTCGTTAGCATTGCTCGATGCCTTAAATTTAAGGGGTTTTTTAATTGTAAGGTATTACAGTTTCCCTTGGTTATCTCCTATGCTCGTTACTTCTATCTTCCTACAAACCAAATCTTTTAGTAGGAAGACTTTGTGCTTGACTTTCTGATTATAATACCGTATCACCCTATGTTAATAGGTAGCAACTCTTACTCTTGCAATGTCTTGAATTTCTTCTATGCTATCTAGATTGGCAAAATGTCTCTTCTTCTGTTGAATAACTTTTGCATTAGGATCTATCTGCAACTTGTGTATCCTAAGCTCTATTAGGATGCTTAGTATATCTAAGGGAGCCCATGCAAAATCATCGGTGTTGTCCCCATGGAACTTTATGAGGTAATGTCATGGTTTATACATAAACTTTTTTTTTTTTTTTTGCAATTATATACCTAAAGTTTTGAATTGTCTAATTATATACTTAATTAAGGATTTAATTGTCATGGTATTTACCTTAATTAACTCCTATTTATATAGTTAGTCTAGTAGGCAAGATCAGCTAACAAGATAGCTATGACGGCCTTAGGAGGTTCATGCAACCCTTGTAGGCCCGTAGGCAGTCACCTACAATTATTATTAAGTCTTGCAACTTACATTTTAAAAGTAGGTTGTGACTCACTCTTTTGTAGGGAAGTTGCCTATGGCTACTTATTAGAGGTCGATAGCCCTCTAAGGCCATGGGCAACTACCTTATATGTTTACCATGCTGACTAGATTAAATGTGTGAATTAGTATTCAATAAAGTGTAGATCATAATAACTAAATCTTTAATTAGATGTATAAGTAGATAAGTATAAACTTTAGGTATATAATTAAACAAGTCAAAAGTAGCAAAGTAAAGGTACAAACTGTTGTAGTCAGTTTTCATCTACTCGGTTTGATAAGCCTTACTCGTCCATTCGATTGTCGACAAGTTGAGTAATCTGTATTCACAAAAACTCACCGAGTAATTGACACTTTTGGCATTTCGCTGGGTAACATAGATCCATTCCTAATTTGAATTCAAGTTTATGTACGCGAATGGTTATCATAAGTACGGTTATATTACATAACTACCTATTCTCCTTACATTTTAGGGAATGTATCTAATTAAGAGACTTCTACGTGTCCCAATAGTTATTCTGATAACTGCTACTTTAGATCGACAAGTTTCCTATAAATACGGAAAAGAAAGTCTATAAAAGACATCTGATAACTCTTAACTACTTATTTTACTTTCTTCATTCTTACTTACTAACTTAAGCATTAGAGTGGGTGCACCAGATTGGCTTTGGTACCAAGAATTTTCTTTGTTTTTTTGCAAGACATGTCCAACTCCCGAAATTCACCAATAACATTTGGCATTGTCTATTTTTTCCTAAACATACCTATGTGGCTAAAACTAGGATAACTAAGAGTACAAGTATTAGCACTTCCTCCCAACACTTTGAGAGGGGGAATCGGCATACTGATGAGTAACAATTGGCTAAACTCAAGCAACTTTGCCTCGATTTAGCGAATAAAAACTCGAAACTAAACAAAAAGCATGAATAGATCCATAACCTCCTTCATAATAGTATTAATCCAAATTAGAACAAAGAGCATAGCAATCACGATTCCGAGAATAACAATGGTTCTATTTATTTACCTGAGTTGTCAAAAAAGCAAGGTAAGGTCGTGATGGGACCCTCAGCTCCTGCATTCAAAAAGAATAACAAAGGTAAGTAATAGTAGCAGGTGTACCATGCAGGACCCTCGCATGTCAGTACCCCTACTGTAGTGGGCAAGCAATTCTAAATCAAGAAATGTCCCTTTGTTCTTAAGATTTTAGAGGAAGTGATATCATGGTACATCAAGTTGCTACAGTTTGGAACTTATGACGGGATGAAAGACCCCTAAGACCACTTGGAGTACTATCGTACGTTGGCTAAGTTTCATGGTTTGAGTGATTTAGTGTCTTGTCAAGCTTTTCCCTCAATCTTGAGGAATATAGCCAGTACATGGTTTAAACACTTAAAGCTAAACACCATTTCTTGTTTTGATGAACTAGTAGAAGTGTTTTTTCAATACTTCCTTGCAAGTAATCTTCCCATTAAGGATTCCTCAATCCTTAACACAATCAAACAATGATTAGATGAGTCAATCAGAGATTACTTGGCTAGATTTATGGCTGATATGGTTCAAATCCTAGAAATGGATATGAGCATAGCCCTTAATGCTATAATCGATGGAGTTAAGGCCCATGGAGACTTTTTCAAGTCTTTCACAAGGAATAAGCCATAAACTTTCGCCAAGAATAAGCTGTAAACTTTCGCCGAGTTCAAGGCCAAGGCCACGTCAAACATTTGATAGGAGGATAACATAAAGGCTCGATGAGAGGTTGATCAGAATAAAGGAGATAGAAAAAATGACAATAGGAAAAGTACAAAGGACAAACTTGGCACAGATGGTGATCAATGTTCGAATGTCGAGAGAAAGAGACTAAGGATTCCAATATTTTTATCCCATACACCCATCAATCATCTAATTTCGAACATATTGATGGAGGTACATGGGTAAGGAGATATTCTGCAGTAGTTGGAAAGAATGAGAGGAAATCCCTTAAGGAGAAATTCCAATAAGTATTGTGACTTCTATCGTGATAAAGGTCACAATACAAATGAGTGCATCTAGCTTAAGAATGTGATTGAGGATGCGATTCAATGTAAGCATTTGTGAAAGTTCTTAGTGCATGATGCCAAAAATATCGAGAGACCATCCTAAAGGAGATGTGAGGAATAGGAGAATGGCATTCGGCTAACTTTGGTCGGGAAAGATGCAAAGGATACGAATTCTAGTAGAGTACCTAACGAAGTGCTCAATACCATTGCCAGCGAACCTACTATAGGCCAGTTAAGCTCTTCGAGCCTGATAAACACCAAAAATTATGTTTGCAACATCCAAGGTAAGAAGGTTAGGATTGACAACACAATTTCTTTCGCGGATGAAGACTTTGAGGGCATCCAGAGGCGACATGGTAATGCACTTGTTATCAATGCAAGAGTCGCCAACTTCAAGGTCAAGAAAATTCTTATTGATACAGGAAGTTCGATAGATATCACTTTTTAGCATGCATTTGACCAAATGAGATCTAAGATCAAAGCACAACTAAAATCTTATAAGTATGATCTGTATGCCTTCAACAATCAACTTGTCTAAGTAGTCGGAGTAATTTTTGTATTGATACAGATTGGTGATAATGAGCATGTCATAAAGGATAAAGTAGACTTCCTCGTCGCCAAATGTTGGTCCTCATATAACATGATAATGGGGCGACTGTGTTAGCATCTATTCATCATTGTCCCTTCAATTGCACATCTTGAAGCCAAGTTCCCTACTCCCATGCTCACTGTCGAGTTGAGTGCCTGCAACTAAGTTATTTAACCTATATAGTCCTTAGCCTTTCGCCTAGTGGGGGTTAGATATTTTGGACCCTTTTTGAAATCCATTACTTAATGACTATTCGTCATTGTTACCATATATTACTTTACCAAATTGGTAGAAGCTGAAGTAGTGGCGAAGATCACCGAGCAGTAAGTAGAAGTGTTTGTTTTCAGTCCTATAATATCAAAACTTAGATTCTCAACTAGCAATAATGAAGTAGGGTATGAAGCTTTGATTGGCAGACTGAAACTAGCAAAAGAGATTGGCGTAAAGAAACTCGAAGTGTTCTTTGATTCACAATTGGTGGTAAATCAGGTTACGGGAAGTTATGTGGCAAGGGAAGAAGAGATGAGCAAGTACCTATTGATGGTACGAACGCTCATAGAAGAATTTCATTCTTTTTCCATCTATAAGATTCTAAGAAGTAAGAATATTTTTGTTGACAAGTTGTCAAAATTAGCCAGTATGGCATTCCCAAACTTGAGCGACAAACTTTTTGTTGAATTTCTTCCACAAAAAAGTTTATCCACTCTTTTATAGAGCTGTAAATTGGCTCCTTGCCTGAAGAAGAGTCTTGGATGGATTCCCTAGTAGATTATTTGAGAGATAGTACTCTCTTTGACGACAAGAAAGGTGCGTAAAGATTGGTTTACCAAGCCATGAATTATAGGCTGATTAATGGGTAGCTATACAAACGTAGCATATCATAATCTTATCTTCGATGCCTTCCTCTGAGAGATGCTTAGAGGGTGTTATTTGAACTGCATGGTAGTGTATGCAATAACTACGTAAAAGTGCAAACATTGTATGTTTGAGCACTATGATAGGCTATTATTAGTTGACCGTAAGAAAAGATGTGAAGGAAGCTATTCGATACTGTTCACAATGTCAGAAGCACGAGGTGCTGAGTTAAGCACTTGCAATTGAGTTATGTAGGCCTTTTGCCAAGTAGGGGTTAGATATTCTCGGACATTTTCCAAAATCTACTGTTAGCAACAATTTATCATTGTTACCGTGGATTACTTAACCAAATGGGTAGAGGATGAAGCAGTAGTGAAGATCATTAAGCGAAAAGTGGAAGCATTTGTTTTCAGTTCCTTAACATCAAGATTCAGAGTTCCTTACATGATAATCATGGATAATGGCCTGTAGTTTGATAACAACAAGTTTTGAGCATTTTGTGAGAAGTATGGCATTCGCCTTAACTATACGTCTATAATATACCCTTAGACGAATGGATAAGTTGAAGTTGTGAGCAAGATCATCTTGCACAGCTTAAGAAGGAAAGTCGATCAAGTTAGAGGGAAATGGTTTGATGAACTGTCGAATATCTTATGTGGGTACCGAACCACCCACAAAATTGCAATAGGGGAGACTCCCTTTAAGTTAGCATACAATACGAAACTAGTCTTACCGATTGAGTTGGATTTGCCTAATTTGGGGACATAAAACTTTGATGTGATGGTTAATTAAGTTGGATTAACGGTAAATTCGGACACCATTGATGAAATCAGAGATATTGTAAGAGCTAGGGTTGTGACATATCAGCACAAAGTAGTAAGGTATTACAATAAAAAAGCAAAGCATAAGGTTTTTCAACCTAGAGATCTGGTTTACCAAAAGATGGAAGCAATTGGCGTATAAGTGAGTTAAGGGAAGCTTAGTAAGAATTGGGAAGAACTTGTGAGGGTCCGGGAAGTAGTTGGTGAGATGGCCTATCGACTAGAAAGGTTGGATGAATCAATCATGCCTTAAGCATGGAACGTTGAGAATTTGAAATTATATTTTAATTAATTGTTCGGATGATGTTCATCTCCATTTCTTTGTAAGGCGACACCCTACTTACTTGTAATACGATAGTTTACTTGTTTATGATTGTCAAGTTAATGAGTTTTAGACTGCATGATAAACAAACTGACATAAATTCTAGCCTATCGTGGTTAATGAATTACATAAATTAATCTTACAGTTGAGTAATGTAGTTAGTTTACGTCTTAAATGGCTAATGGATAATGTCTATAAAGATGTACGAATTAGGAGTGTGAAATAAAACATGCCAAAATAATTGAGCATGTGAAATAAAACATGTTGAAAAATAATTAGGTTTGTAAAATAAAACATGTTGAGAAACATTTAGCATGTGAAATAAAACATGCTAACAAATAAGAATGTATGAAATAAAACATGCATATCATACATGTTGAGAAAATGCGGTACGTGAAATAAAATGTACTGGAAACAGTTATATGAAAGATACTTTTCATTCAACAAAGTGTTGTTACAAACACTCAATGTAAATCTTGCAAATCTAGCTTTCTAAGTATAGAATCAAACGCTTAAACTGTAGATGATTTCCTAAAGTCGATAGAGTTAGTGAGATTTAAAACCGATTAAAATCTCAATTTAAAACCTAAAGTGAATATGAAAAACCTTAAATTATCAATTGAACCTCTAATCATAGACGAAGACCTTAAAACCTCAAATATATGTAATTGCAAAAGTTAACCTCAAACCTCATCAAAACTCTAAGATAACCATTGAAGACTTAATCGCGTATGAATATATTAAATCCTAAATGTGTAAAGACACTAAAAATTATTCCCTGAATTAATAAAAATGCTAAAACTATAACCTTAAAGACATACAAGTATTGATTCATCATGATATACCCTAAAACCTTAATTGATAATATAACCTTCATATTTTTCCAAATCATTAGTGAAATATTAGAGATAACTTTCAATCATGTATATATATTTAGAATCCTTAAGTAATCCTTTAGATTCAAAGATATTGCATCTTAGATCACATTTATCTTCTAAGTAATAATTAGGATAGTAATACATAGAGTTAGGGGTTTAGTTGATATTTATGTTACATGTAGTAAACCTTAATACCTTAAATGATACTTTTCATGATGATTACATAAAGTAGCATACCAAATGATGTTTCTAGGATATAAATACTTAGAGAAAGATCTCATTACCTATTTTTACTAATTATTTCAACAAAACCCCATATTTCCTTTCATTTCCTTAATTTTCTTCCTAATTTTTCTTAATTACTTCATTATGAGTATTCAAATTACATTTAACTCTAAGATAGTTGACTAAGTCAACATTTGACTAAGTCAAAGGTTGACTAAATCCACATATTGACAAAGTCAACAAATGTCATTGTCATCTAGAATTCTCTTCTCCTTTATAATGATTTCTTCTCTTTTCTTTTGGATTTTCTTCTCTTTTTCCTCACTTCTTTGCCATCTACATCCCCTCCGATCTAGACCCCACTCATTTCCTTTATAGAAACATAAATTAAGACAACAAAACACTCTCTTCTTCCCCTTCTTAAACCATAAACCCACCCCCTTTGCTCCTTATAGTCATATTCTTTCAACACTTCACTTTCACAATTTCTGCTCACATAAATCAAGGAGAAAGAGGTATGTTATCATTTGATTATCTATTTTATGTAGTAGTTAGTTGTGTAAACTAAGTTAGTATAGAAAGTTGGTATGATATGGGTATATATGTTGTTAGAAGTGGAAGCTCCATATACATGTGTAGAAGAGTAGGAATCTTTATTAAATGGAAGGAGATGCATGTATATATGTTTTTAGGTATATATACATAAGGATATACTAGAGGAATACAAGTATGGAGATCTTTGTACATAAGTATTTACAGTATACATAACCTAAACTAAGACAAATACTAACTATACATACCTATACTATACTAAATATACACTTAAAAACGCAAAAGAATGCAATTAAGAAGGTTCTCTTAAGAGGAAAATTTGGCATACGAAATTTGTACAAAAATACGTATGTGATTGTATATATATATATTGGTATATGTATAAGTATAAAAACGGTATAAGTATATGTATAAGTACATAAGTATACATATTAGTATGTTAGAAGTATAGGTATGTATATAACATATATACGAGTACATAAGGATATACATACATAAGAATATATATATTTATATATAATGAATGATTACATAAGCTATGACATCATCAAATGATTACATAAGCCATGATATAAGCAACTGATTACATAAGCCATGACACAAGCGATTGATGACCTAAGTGATAACATAAGCATAAGCTTGTAAAATAATAAATTATAAGATTACATAAGAATATAACCTATATATGTGTACATGTATTTAGGAGTCGAAGATCTTTTAAACCCTAATACACTTCCTAAATTGAATTAAACTTAATCAAGTATGTGAATTAGTAACACTAATGTAAAATTTCCTAAGTGTAAGAATCTCATGGCTAATTAAATCATTAAATACTAAAATAGGATATAAACATAAGCAATGAGAATAATTAAGCTTCAATGAGTTAAAATTTTAATAAGTTTATCCCATATCGTAAAACACGGGTCTTAACGTCCAAAACGGACATCATCATGTGAATGTGTGTTTGAAAATGATGAAAAATGACTACAAGTTTGCAAATATCGGAATTAGAATGAAAAGTTACAAAATAAATAAAGGAAGTCTCATAACTTACTAATATAAGAAAATAGTTACTATTAATTTCATTGAGTATGGTAACCCTATACATATTATACTTGGGTTATATTAGGAGAAATTAGATAAACTACAATAGACTTTTAGTTAACTAAGGAGTTTGACTTCTTAGAATACTTATAAGTTTTACTATTTTGATTTAGGCGTTCAATATCGAGTTCTAGAAACCCCAAATGCTTGGAGAATGAGCAATAATCCAAGTGAGAGAGTTACAATGACCTGCTATTTGCTTGTGTATGTTACTTATATAAGGTTTTGCTGCTTGCTGTTGCTTGTATGTTTGAATGACTGCTTTGCTTGTTTGCTGTCATCTATGTAATCACCTTTTTAAATCGATAAATATAAGTACTAGACCAAAATAACCAATTACACTTGTTGCATATCTATGAATCGGTAAAGGTATGAATGGAGAGTGCTAGTTTTGCAAAAATCTTGAGAAAAGTGTTTTTGGAAAAAAGCTTTTCTACTCTTAAATATATTTTTTGTATGATCTCTATAATGGCTCGTGGAGCCATAAATAATATTTTAACATTAAGGCAAAGCTAGCATAAGATCTCTAATTGATAGCGAGAGAACTCACTTTATTGTGCCGGTAAAGCCTTGGATAATTTTGGTTACGAGAGAACTTGCATGTTTGTGCCCAAGTAGCCTTGGATAGTGGATGGTCCTAATTTGGGATCTACTTATTTAGATTGGAACTCTTTTCTCGACTAGGGTAATAGTCGAGTTTTTCCTAGAGGGGTGGTGCCCCCTAGGTAGTTTTATGTGAGTAAGTTGAGGTGCTCTGTGCGAGTAAGTACAGGGGATAATCAAAGTGTAGATGACGTAATTCTATACCTTCCATAGTTCCAGACTCCTATGGATGTGTTGCTTGCATTCATCGTGCTTGCATTCATTTTGTATGTAGATAGCTTGCTTGCATGTATGATAATAATGTATGATAACTTACTTGAACGATAGTGGTAAGAGACGAACCCACTGAGCTGTTTTATGCTCATTCCCTCTTAGTTTCCTTTGTAGGTTTACTTACGATGGGATTGAGATATGTCTCGAGTGCTGAGTACGAGATGAAGATATGTATACTAGTATTAGAAGTAGCTGAGTACTCTTTAGATGATACATAAACATACTTTGTAGAAAATATTTATATGTTAAAACTTACTATAATTTAATTTTTCTCGTATATTATTTTTATATGTTAGTATATCCTGTCTTATTATTTGGTAGGGGATACCAATTCTTTATGGTTCTGAGGAACTGTGGGATATCGGATATCTATAGTTATTTATATTTATATTTTATGTTATGTTATAATAAATTCATTACTTGAAAAACAGTAATCTTAGTGATTTATTATTTAGAGTCTTGTAATTTCTGACTTGCAAGGCAGTTTTCATATCATGGGTGCATACATGTTATGGAAATTTTAGGTAATTCTACTAGGTCCCCTTTAGGGTCCTGACACTCGGCCTATTTTTAGAACGCAATATACAAAGAAAATCCTACAACCTATTCTTAAAGTTAGCAAAAGCAATTTTTGGATCGAAGGTTGTGGCCTTCTCCGAGTAAGCTTCTTTCTTGGCACTTGGGGTCTTGGAGTTGGTAGATTTCTCTTCCACACATAGGGGATTTCTTTTGATGGACGTTCTTCGTCTTCCTTTTGATCCTTGACATGAGCATCATTATTAGCCTTTAAAACTATCTCAATGCCTGATTCATCATCATCGGCCTCATCGCAACTGTTGACTTTATCGTCGATGTTGGCGAAGTCAAGGCATGAGAGATCATAATTTAGGTGAAGCTTTAGCATCTCCTCTCTTGCTGCTTAGACCTATTCCAATAACTTCTTCCATAGAAGTCTTTCATACTGCCAACTAGGAGTGACTATATCAAGTGCTTCTTCAACAAAGGGTCTTCTCCTCACAGTCTCCTCCAGCTCAGCAACATGGCTTTGTAAGTTCATATTATTGATATCTAACTCTTTAATTTGCATTCTGAGCTTATCTTCCTTGTTACTTATCGTGCAAAGAGTTTAGCCTAACCTTTAGTACTCTTCTTTCTTTTTCTACAACTCCTCCTTTAGGCCTTTGGACTCTTTGTGTTACTGTGTAATCTTGGCTTTCAGGCTTGAGACTTCATCAGTAGTTAGGGTATGTGCCAACTTTTTGGCATCAAGGTCTTCCTAAAGCTTTCTCGCCTCCACCTTGGCCCTTATCTTGCATTCTTGGTAGCAGTAGTTTGGGCTTTAGAAGCATTATATGCATCTTTGATGTTCTACAATAATTTAATTTAGTACGATGAGTATTGGAAGTGACTCGACAGAATACATAAAGACTACTACTGATATTACCTCCTTTGTTTCTTTGTTAGCCTCATCCAAAGCCGTTAGAATGTGGCTGCTTATCTAAAAAAGAAAAGGAGTGTCAACAACTAAATAAATTCAATAGTTAAAAAATGGTTATGGATACTTACGCCATAAAACTTGGCTATGATATGGGCCTTATTGCAACTATTGACCCTATCAATGTCCTTCTTGGCAATCTCTTTGTCCTTTGGAAGAATAATTCCTTTCATTAAGGCTAAAGATTTTGCCCTATCTCCTAGGGCCGAGTCGGTATCTAAAATATTGTAGCTCCAACATAGGATAAAGTACTCATCGACTTCCTTGTTAGCGATGAATTTAATATTGTTGATGCAAGAGATTAGGACTGCATTGCCTCCTTCATCTTCTCGTCTAAACCCTTGGACCTTTTGGTAAGTGGTTAGTCGGCAAGTTCCTTCCTCGGTCCCTTATCAGCACTCGGCACCGCTTTAACCACCAACAATGACCCTTTGGTGGTAGTGGCATCTTCGGCCTTATTATGGGGTTGGGTCTGTTAACCGTCCTTTCTTGGCTTAGCAGTAGGTTGAATATTTTTGTTCGAAGGCTTCCCAAAATGAGTGACCTTTGTCGACACAGTCTTCTTACTCACCTTCCGCCTCTCAATCGGTTAGGAGGTTTTCTTCTATGCTATTGCCTACTTTACTGTATCCTCCTTTACTGTTTTCTTCATGGCAGTAGGTTGGGTAGTAGTGGTTATGGTAGCTACCCTCTTATTAGCTTTTAATTTTTTGGCTTTGGCCTAGGCTAATAGCTTGGTAGGATTTACCTTACTAGCACCCATATCTGCAATATGAGCAAACATGTTAATATTAAGATAGAGGAAGAAAATAAACTTTCATTTTCCATACTGAGCAATACTCAAAGGCAATAATTCTCCCCCTAACTCACGAGAACGACTTTCCTCTTGTAGCTATACTCAGTATGGTGGTAACTCATTAGCGTACCTTCTTTTTTAGAAAATATTGGCTCTTTACTTTCATAACACCTTATAATTCTCTCAACATCCCATAAGAACATTTTGTTCCTTCTTCTTTCTTGAATTTTCTTTGCTACTGCGGCATCATTCAGCATTAGTTCTATATCCTTTATGCAGATAGGTTCAATCTATTGAGTCTAGAAGCCCAGCTTTTCGTTAGACACTATTGACATGAATTTATCACGCCACTTGTGGATCTTAGACTTTAACCCATCCATAAACTTATGCCTATGCCTCGTAGTGGTAAAGTACCACTCGTCAGGTTACCTCTTAATTGTGAAGAAATACCGAAACAATTGAGGCATAGCCCTGACTTTGACTTCTTCACAAACTATCTCAAAAGCTGCCAGAATCTGGTATGTGTTAGATGAGAACATACTCGACGCAACTTGGAAGTAGTTGAAGAAGCCCTCACAAAGGCCGAGAAAGGGAAGTGCAACCCAAAATCTAAATATTTTAGGTATATGTGAAATTTGCACTCCCTTAGGAAACATACCCTTTCCTCCTCTCTAGCTTCCTAAGATTCTATAATTTAGGGAGGTCTTGCTAGTACTGGTTATATTTTGTGATAAGGACTCTATCGGCAGTATTGGTAGTTTTATCTAGAGAGTCGCGAAAGTAAGCTATATTGTTGTATAGATATTTCACCAAGGATCTCGCTTCTTTATCCTTAGGATAATTATCTACTGTAATATTGTTAATCCGATTGAGTTTATCCCACATTTTCGTCAACGTTGTCTGCCAACCTACTAGAAGAACACGCCGTCTTGTTGTTTATTTAGAGGGAAAAGTAGCCTCAATTTCTATTGCTTTAGAATCAAAGGGGACAAGTTGATGGACTACGTTACAAACCATACCTGAATGGTTGTAAAGAATAATATCACATAAGTTGAAGAATTTGAGAGTGAAGATGAGAAAGGAAATGAAAGTTTGGAGATACAACTGGAGAAATGTATTTTGATATTGAATAGTCCTTTAAATATAGAAAATTCACCTTTGTAACTACAAACTCGTTTCTCATAGTAATGATGCGTTGATTTGATAGTAGCGTTGATTTGATAGTAGTGCAGATTGTTGATGCGTATTTCAAGATAGAAATTTGATGGTAGACAACTCTCTAGTAGTTATTAGGCCTGTAGTGTAATGATGACCAAGGTGACAGGTGTCATGCCTCTTACTTTTTGGTTTCTTAAATAGGTGGGAAATTGAAAATTGTGACTTTTCAATTAAGATGTGATTTGTCTCACTTCCCACCTTATTCGGCATTTGAAGAACCGCTCTCCACTTGGCCTCTAGTGCATTATATATCACTCCCTATGTTGAATTCTTGAACACAGGAGTTGGGAGGAAAATGTTGATAGTCAGTTTTCGTCCACTTGGTTTAACATGCCTTACTTGTCCATTCGGTTACCGACAGGCCATGTAATCTATATTCTCAGCACATCGCCAAGTAATTGACACTTTCAGCATTCTGCTAAGTAACATAGATCGGTTCTTGATTTGAATTCAAGTTCATGGTGTGAACAATTATCTAAGCACGATTATATTACATAATTGTGTACTCTCGCTACATTTCAAGGAAGGTGTTTAATCAAGAAACTTCTACATTTCTTAATAGTTATTCCAATAACTACTACTTTAGATGCAATAAGTCCCCTATAAATATGGGAAAGAAACTTTATAAGAGACATCTTGATACGGACTTGTGGATGAACATACAAACTCGATATTACGTGTAACCAAAGGGGTGGGTCCAAGCTGTAAGATGGCTTGAAAAGTAAACAATAGTCGAAGATTGAGTTGGGGTTTCCTGTGTACCGACGAAGGATATGATGTATCAACGCCTCACACAAGCTTAGGTCACACTTGATATGATGTACAAGTATGGCCGGAGGTCACTCGCTACTAATTCACACTTAGAAGGGTTAGATAAGAGTAGCTTAAGAGTAAGTCAATTAGCTTAAGAGAGTGAAAGTTCAATATATTCTTTGTATTATGATGCTTAACTTTTACAATATAACGGTATTTATATCATCCCATTGGGCAAATCCTAAGTTACAAAAATTACAAAAGAATGGTGTTGATTTGCTAAAAACAAAAGAAGATAATTTACAAGGAAAATACGAAATTGTGCAAAAGAAGGAATGTGAACATCCTTTGTCAAAAAGGATAGTACGAATGTCAATAAAAGGATAACGTGCGCGTGTTTAACTCATTTTGTGATTCTGACAATATCATGGGCTAAACAGGGGTGAACCTCTAATCAGGTTTATTCGGCATCAGCACTTTGGGCATCTTGGTTGTTAGTGTTGGATAGTGGTTGGCTTAGGGACGACTCACATTTAAGTCGGTCTTGGATGGTTAGCCCCTGATAGTTATCAGCTCGGCTTCGGTACTATAGAGATTACTGTATTTAGATATGGCACTTGAACTGGTGCATAGTAGAGGGATCAGTTCGGCATGTTGATTGGTCACCTCGGCAACACCTTAGATGGCATGAAGAGAAAAGTAGCTTAGTAGATCAGGTTGGGGCAAGCGTTGCTTCTTGGTACTTAACTCACCTTGGACAGCTCGGCAAACCACTTGAGAGAGCCCTTAGGCTCAGGAGTGTATAACCAATCCTTGATCCCTATCACATTTGATATCTCTTAACCACTCATTTTACTTTCCTCATTCCTACTTACTAACTTGAGCATTAGAGTGGCCATACTAGACTAGCTGCGGTACTAAGCAATTTTTTTTTCTTTGTAGGACATTTCTAACTCCCAAAATTCACCAACAACATAAATTGTGACATTAATTCGAACTTTATCAAGTCTTGCTGGATTGTCATCAACAATGGCATTCTTATCTTAGTGGTTTTATTAGGATCATCTCCTAGTTGAATTTCTTCAACCTCTTCCTCAACACTTTCCATACTGCTAAACTTACTCTTTAGATTTGCCTCAATATGGAAAACTTCCTTATGTTTGAGCTCTCTTAAGTATAATGACTTAGCCAATTGTTGATCTCCTGTGCATACTCTAACTTGAGTAGGAGTAAGGAATTTGGACTTTAACTGCATCGTTAAAGGGACTATGCCGAGTAAGTTTTAGCACGATCAACCTAAAATCATGTTGTAGGGTACTAACACTTGACGATGAGGAAGTCTACTTTATCCTTTGCTATATTTTCATCATCTCTGATTTGGATTAGGAGTTTAATTGCTCCAGTTACTTGCAGAGGTTGATTATTGAAAGCATATAAGTCATAATCATAAGATATTAATTTTGCTTCAATCTTTGGCTTCATTAGCTGAAAGCATGTTGAAATATGATATCAGTCAAACTTCCAGTGTCAATTAAGATTTTCTTGACCTCGAAATTGGCAATCCTTTCACTGATCACCAGTGTGTCAGCATGACACCTTTATGTACCTTTGAAATCTTTCTCTGTGAAGGAGATGGAGTTATTGACATTTGTTTTCTTACCTTACACATTGTAAACATAATTTTTGGCATTAGTTGAGCTTAAATAGCAAGATTAGCTTAAATTGGTGGGTCTACCGACAATGGTGTTTATAACACCATTTAGAGCCCTATTGTTTTTACCCCCTTCTCTCTCTTCCCTTCTGGCTTGAGGAGGCTGATCATTAGGATCTTGCTCATCCTTTCTTCATTGGGTTAGTTGCTCAATGATCTTAGCATCGTAAGCTAAAAACTTAAATAACCCCTCTAGATTGCATCTTCAATAACATTCTTGAGTTGTATACATTTGTTGGTGTCATGGCTTCTATCACAATGGAAATCACCATACTTATTTGAATTCCTTCGTGATGGGTTTCCCCTCATATGTTTGGGCCATTATAGCACTCTTTGATTCCATACTTCCATTCATAGGTCAAATATCAAACAATTAAGGGGTGTGTGAATAGAATAGGTCGAAATTCATAGCCTCTTCCTTTCACCACTACTGCCTTCTAAATATTGGTCATCTTGAGTGCTGTGTCTATCCTTCGTACTTCTTTTATTTTTATCATTTTTTTTATTATTTCTACTTTCATCAACTTCATGTCAGGCTTTTATATTGTCTTCCTATTAAATGTAGGATGTAGCCTCGGCCTTGAACTCTGCAAATATCTTTGGCTTATTCTTGGCCAGAGATTTAAAGAAGTGTACATGTGGTTTCACTCCATCTATTACTGTATTTAAAGTGACAATCATATTTAGTTTAGAGATTTGAACCATTTTAGCCATAAACGAAGCTACGTAATCTTTGATTGATTCACCAGTCCTCTGCTTGATGGTATTAAGGATAGAGGATTCCTTAACCGGAAGTTTACATGTAAGGAATTGTTGTAAGAACACCTTTTCCAACTCTTCAAAATGTGTAATAGTTTTTGGCTTCAAGTGTTTAAACCTTGTACTTGTGGCATTTCGCAATGTCGAGGGAAATGCTTGACAAGCCACTACATCACTTAAGCCATGTAGCTTGGCAAGAATGCGATAGTATTCGAGGTGAACCTTAGGATCTTTTAGACCATCATATGTCTCAAATTACGACAATTTGATATGCCATGGTATCACTTCTTCTAGAATTTATGAGATGAACAAACTCTTCTTAATTGTGAATTGATGACTAGTTGTAGCAGGAGCACTTATATGTTATGGACTAGCATAAAGCACTTTTTGTAGTTACTTTCCTTTATCCATTTTCTTAAGTGTAAGGGTCAAAGCTCCATGTGTTACTTCGACAAGCTTCCTTGGCTATTCAGGTGGATCGACTGGATTACTAGAGTCTTTGGCACTATTGTTTTTGTGTTCTTCATTTTGGTTGGGGAGCTATTTTTTTGAATCAAATTCAAAATCTCATTATTCTTCTTAGATAATTATTGGTTGTCCTTAGCCAAATTAGTATAAAGTTGTTCCAATCCAGCTTGCCCATCTTCATTAAGATGATGCCTACTCCTCACTTGAAATTGCTAGGAAGGATTGTTAACACCAGTACTTTTGGTCAACCATATCTTAGCCATTAGTAGAATGGTTCAAAAATAGATAGCACCAAAATGTTGTTAGTTGAAATTCATACAAAATGTTGGTTCCCAGAAAGAAGAAATAAATTAAGTTAAGGGAGGTATTATAGCTAGTTCGGCATAGCTACTTAAATTCCTAAGTTATGTTAGAGTTTGTTTAA
Organism: Lumnitzera racemosa; assembly: GCA_024138005.1. Taxonomy (NCBI): domain Eukaryota; kingdom Viridiplantae; phylum Streptophyta; class Magnoliopsida; order Myrtales; family Combretaceae; genus Lumnitzera; species Lumnitzera racemosa. The sequence continues at coordinate 52,373,812 of JAMXBC010000008.1, read as the reverse complement.
GTAGAGTTAAGGAAATAAGTAGATGTTTAGAGTGTAGAGAGTTCTTATAATAGTGTCATCTCCCTATTTGTAGGTACTGTTCTAATAATTATAGTGATAGGCAATTTGATTACTTAAGATACATGACAATTCTTCAATTTAGTCGCATGTCGGAAGTCATGGGAAGTAGGTAGCAGTGTGGTTGCCAAACTGTTCGTGCCCTAATTCAAATTCAAAGTGTTCGACCAAGGTAGGCTGGGTTAGGCTTCTTGGCCCATCCAAAGGCTAGACCTAGGATTCTATTGGTCGTTAGAGTAGGTTGGTAGTATAGTCATAGCAAGGCAAGATAGATTGATGTAAAATGTGTTGAGCAGTAATTCAGGAGAGTAAAACTCTACTATCATCACATAACCTATCTTAATCAACTAGAATTGCATAAAGTAGTGTTAATTTAATGGGGATCACCTATTCTCCTCTCGGTTTCATAGTTTTAAGAAATCATTTATCGATAAATCACTGACTTAATGACTCTAATAGGAATTTACACAACTAATCTCCTCTCAGTCTCATTATTATGCAAACCCATTAACTCTCAAAGGAACTTCCTAAGACTAATCTCCTATCTGTCTCACAATCACAAGAAAAACCCATTGAAAATTCAATCAAAAAGCACATCAAAGAGTTTAAATGGAGTATCAAACATCAAAATCCCACTTAAATACTCACCATATTAAAATTACAAAGATTCACCAACTGTAACATCCACATTATCATAACCTACTAAAACAAACTTAGCTGCCCATGGTATTAGCAATGAAAGCAAGGACACACATAAATATAGGAGAAAATTCCATTAATGAACAAAGTAACAAGGTAATAACACAAGAACAAGTGAATAGTTAAAGACAAAATGATAATACTCTTTAATCTAACTCAAATGTTCATTAAAATCATAAAAACAAGTGCTAAATATCATAAACAAGTTCAAGAAACAATAAAACAAGCAATGAGCTTGCAACTTTACACTAAAACCTAGGAAAATCGTTATTACAACTTGTCATTTCTATTGGAAATGCAAGTATCGATAAATTTAGGCTATTGATCAATTGGTAGATACATGTCATCCTTGGGTTGTCTTTTTGTTTTATGGAATACAGTACTTAATGGATTAGGCTTTTAGTTCAAAAAACCCTAACACTAATTTCTTCTACCGATTGATCAATATAGATGGTATCGATTGATTGCTATGAGTGATTCCATCCTTGTACTTTCTATTTACTGCTTTGTCTTCTCTTTCAATTGATTGCCTAAGGCTTTAATGTAACCCTAATGCTTTAGGGCATATCGATTGACTAGTAGCCTTGATCGATCTATTGGTAGGACAAAATTCCTAACTTCTTCAATTCCAGTCACCTTAATAGAACAGTAGGGGCTACTAAAAGCATGGTTGCCCCTATGCACCAGCATATAGGATACAAAATTAATAATATTCATTTAAAATCAATCATATTCATGCATTTTTTTTAGAAATTTTACTCAAGTTGGTTGTCAAGCATTGCAAAGCAAATCGAACATCTAATAAAAATTGCAATTGAAAAGCAATAAGAATCTCTCCTACAGGCTCAAGTAGAACCTATAACTCTTTGAAGTGGTTAAGAATTGTAGGCTACTATGTAACCTGAAAAGAACCAAGTCAATCCAGAATAAGTGGCAAAAGAACCAAAGGACAGTTACGAAAATCCTAGAACACCAAGGGAAGAATTAGAACCCCAAAAAGTTAAATAGTACAGACCACTAATTCCATATCCTCAAAGGTTGAGGAAAGAACGCTTAGATGAGTAGTACGGTAAGTTCTTAGATCTTTTTAAACAATTGCATATTAATTTACCCTTTGTGAAGGCATTATCGTAGATGCCTAAGTATGTGAAATTTTTAAAGGAGTTGCTCTCTAACAAGAACAAATAAGAGGAATTTTCAGCAATTTCACTAAGTAAAGAGTGTTTGATAATCCTTTAGAACAAGCTTTAGACAAAATTGAAGGATCAAGGGAGTTTTACTATCCTTTGTTTAATTGGAGATTTATTTATCAAAAAAGCATAAGCTGATCTAGGAGCTAGCATAAATTTAACGGTATACAAATTATTTAAATAGTAGAGCTAACCCTCCATCTATGGAGAGAAAAAGGATTGAGAGGATTATGTAGGCCAAGAAAGCAAAACTGAAGCTCTTTATTGATGAGCCTCTTGAGATAAAGTTAAAGTAGCTACTAAACTTTCTAGAATATGCTTTTTCTAGAAGAAAATTCAAAATGGTTTGCTATAGTATCCTCTAAATTAATAGGAAAATGGAAGGAAAAACTTTTACACATGCTGAGGGAGTATAAAAGGGCGATCCCTTAGAAGATTTCTAATATGAAAGAAATTATCCCATTCTTTTGCACCAATAAAATTTTAATGGAAGATGGTCACAAATTAGTAGTGCAATCGTAGAGATGGCTAAACCCTAACATGAAAGAAGTATTCAAAGCTATAAAGTGATTAAACTATGGGATGTAGATATGATTTACCCCATTTTAGATAGTTCTTGTACTAGTCTTGTGTAGGTTATACCTAAAAAGCAAAGCATGATGATGGTCCCTAACAAGTGAAATGAGTTGATGCCTATGCAAGTAGTTACAGGTTGGAGAGTTTGTATAGATTATCAAAAACTCAATGATGCTATAAGGATTACTTCCCCCTACCTTCTATTGATTAAATGTGGGAGTGTTTATTGTGTCACATGTATTAGTTTTTTTTTAGATGGTCTTTCCATTTATTTTCAAATTCCACTTGTCCTATGGCACTTTTACCTATAAGTGAATACCATTTAGCCTCTACAATGAACCTGTAACATTTTAGTGGTGCATGATGGCAATATTTGATGAATTTATTGAAGATATAATGGAAGTATTCATGGATGATTTCTTGGATTTTCAAGAATTCTTATGCTCACTATCGTGGGAATATTGGCAAGATGTGAGGAAATAAATTTGGTATTGAACTGGGAAAAGTGCCATTCTATGATATAACAAGGCATAATATTAGGATACAAGGTGTCCTAGAAAGGCATTGAGGTAAACAATAAAAAAATTGACACTATTACAAAGTTGCATCCTCCCACTTTAGTTAGAGCCATTCACAGTTTCCTAGGCCAAGCCAAGTTTTATAGAGGGTTTATTAAAGATTTTTCAAAAATAGCTAGACCTTTGACTCGGTTGTTGAAAAGAATGTTCCCTTTATATTTTCACAGGAATGTTTTGGAAGCATTTACTACTTTGAAGGACAAACTGATACATGCCCCCTATAATGGTAGCATTAGTAGAGCTTACCATGTGAACTCATGTGTGATGTAAGCAATAATGTTGCAGGAGCAGTTTTGGGATATAAGCGAGCGAAGCACTTTCAGCTAATTTACTATGCAAGCAAGACCCTTAAAGAAGCTTAGGAGAACTATACTATTATAGAAAAAGGAGCTATTGGCAATGGTCTTTGCATTTGATAAATTTAGGTTGTATTTCATCCTTTCTAAAGTTATTGTTTATATTAACCATTATGCTATACGTTATTTGTTGAATAAAATAGATACAAAGCATAGACTAATCAGATGAATATTACTGCTTCAAGAATTTGACCCAAAATATTAGAGATAAGAAAGGAGCAGAGAATTTAGCAGTGGATCATCTCTTATGTTTAGAGAATCCATCACCAAAAATACTAAATGAACAAGATAATAATGATGAATTCTTAGAAGAATAACTTAACTATGTAAGTCCATAGAAAACTCTTTGTTTTGCTAACATAGCGAATTACTTAGTAGCTAAAATTCTTCTTAAGGGATGAGATTATAGACAAAGGTAAAAGTTTTTCCATGATAATAAAAGTTACCTTTGGGAAAACTTGTATTTGTTGAAGGTTTGTATAGATAAAATAATTCGAAGATGTATACCTCACCTAGAAGGATGGTAGATTTTAGATCACTGTCACATAGGCCCAACTGGAGGACATCTTAGTGCGGATAAAAAAATGCACAAGGTCCTCGAGTTTGGCTTTTATTAGCCAAAAGTGTTTAGGAATTTCTAGAAATTTGTGGAATTATGTGATAGATGTTAAAGAGTAAGGAATATATTGAGAGACGAAATTCCACAAAACCTAAAATTGATATGTGAAGTCTTTGATATTTAGGAGATTGACTTCATGGGACCATTTTTGAACTCAAATATAAATAAATACATCTTAGTAGTGGTAGATTGTGTATCCAAATGGGTAGAATCTCAAGCTCTACTAACTAAGGGTGGTGAAATAGTTCTTAAAAAGCTTATTTTCTTGATTCAAGGTACCTAGAGCACTTATTATTGATAGAGGAATCCACTTTTGCAATGATTAATTAGAAAAGATATATTGAAGCAATATGGAGTTATGCATAAGCTTGCAACTCCATATTACCCCCTAAATAAGTGGATAAGTAGAAGTTGCAAATAGGGACCTAAAAAGAATTTTCAAAAAGACAGTTGAGCATAATTGAAGAGATTGGTAAGAAAAGCTCGACGATGCTCTTTAGCAATATCGGACCACCTATAAGACATTGATTGGAACAACTCCATACCAGTTAGTGTATAGAAATTCATGCCACTTACATATGGAACTTAAACATAAAGCTTATTGGGCTATAAAGAATGTTAATCTTGATCTTGAGTTTACAAGTGAATACATAAAACTTCAACTGAATGAACATGAAGAATAATACGGAATGGCTTACGAAAACTTAAGAATATTTAAGGATTGAGTCAAGTGTTGTCATGATAGCCGGATCTAAGCTAAAATCATGATGGTCCAAGCTTTATAAAGTGACATAGGTATTCCTGTATAGATTGGTGGAGATTTCAAACAGTGAGCAAGCAACATTTAAAGTTAGCCATTGAATCAAGTTGTATTTAAGTGAAGAGTTTGATCAAAATAACCATACTAAACTTGACCTCCACCTAATTTGAGAAAATGAGTAAACTTTAGCTTAACTTGTCGAATGAACATCATTGAACAAAAGCGCTTCTTGGGAGGCAACCCAATCTATTTTTCTTTCCTATGTCTTTTCATTTTATTTTGGTCATATGATAGCTCAACGTAATCCAGTCTTAACAATACTCTTAAGTGTTGTTGGTTGGAAACACTTGAAAAGAAGTTGAAATTGCCAAGGACATGAAAGTAACGATCGTGGACATGAACTAAGGCTTCAAGTCCATGGAATCAAAGAAGTAATAAAAAGTGCTCAGAGAGGACTACGGTCAAGGATCACACATGTGATCTTACCTATGATCCTCTTGATAGCAATTTAGATAGAAATTTTAAAAAGTGGTAAAAGAGAACCATAGACAAGGATCACGCTTGTCATCCTCTCTACATAAATTACAATAAATTTTAAATGAAGGAAAGAATTAAGGGCAACACCTTAGCTAAAGATCATGCTTATGATCTTGAACATGGTCATGCAATAACGATTACAACTAGTTATACCCAAATCTTTCATAACTATTTTGTTTCAACCCTTCTTAATTTAGCTCCTTTCTGCTAAAGAATCACTTTCCCCATTTTACTACCTTACTTCCATAGGCTATGTTGAAAATTTAAAGAAATCTTGCTAACTTAGCTATTACCTATTATAGGATTGTGCACTTACCATGTTTGTCTAAGACAAGTTTCCTTTTTGAGGAGCAACAACACAATAGGTATGTTTTTATTTATACTAATCTTTGTTGTTATGCAAATTATTCTCCTTCCTAATACACACTTTCATTATTATAGCCAAAAGCACTAAGTATGGGGAAAAACCTCTTATTCATCTTCATGGCTCCTACAAAACACAAAACCACCACCCATTGCACCACTAGAAGGGCCTCTTTCTAACCTATCTTGGAAGATGGGCAATTAGGAACCTTACCACCATATGTAAATCCCTAAAATTTTCGATTTAGCTTTTGATATAGACTCAACTATATTAGACAATTTAGGAATTGACAAGGCTAACAAAAGTGAAAACCCTAAAATAATTAATCAATCGCATAAGAAATTTTCTACCCTAAATGTATCTAAATGCTAAAGATTTCATTCAAAAGTGATAGAAACCCTAAAATGATCACCTTAAAGACATATGTGCACTAATTCAGTAAAATGTATCCTAAAACCTTAATTGATAATATAACCCTCGTATTTTGCTAAATCATTAGAAAGGGGTTAGAGATGACTTTCAATCATACATATATGTTTTAAATCCTTAAGTAGTCCTTTAGAAATTAAGATAATGAATCATAGATTACATTTATCTCTTAAGTATATGATTAAGATAGTATTACATAGAGTTAGGGGTATAGTTGAGGATTAAGATAAATGTAGTGAACCTTAATATCCTAATTAGTACTTTTCATACTAGTTACACTAAGTAGTTTACCAAATGATGTATATAGGCTATAAATACCTAAAGTAAGACCTCATCATTTATTTTTACTAATCAATTCACCAAATACCTCATTTCCTTAATTTTTCCCATAATTTTCCTTAATTACTACATTATGTGTACAAAATGGCATATGCTTAAGGAAAGTTGACCAAGTCAACACATATTGACTAAAGTCAATAATTAGAAAAGTCAACAAAAGACACTAATACATAAGAAAAATATCTTGGCATCTAATGATTTCTTTTCTTTTCTTTTCTTTTCTTTTGGTTTTTCTTTTCTTCCTCCTCTTAATTGCTGCCCATTCATTTCCCCTTCTAGACCCCACCATTTCCTTTTTTCCATAATAAAAACAAAACAAAAAGAAACAAAGCAAAAGCCCTCTCCTTGTCATGACCCTTCTTCTTTCCTTTCACTTTCAACACTTTCCTCTTTGTCTCCATAATTCCAACACAAACTATGGTATGTAATTAAGTTACTTTATGTTGCTTTATATTATTCATTAGTTAGGTGACTAGGTAGATTAGATAAATAGACATGTGTTAGGTGTGATCTTGAAGAATAGGACATAAAGTTTCCATCTTTAAGTGTAGGAAGTTAGGAATCATGAAGAAGAGGAAAGGAATACATGTGTATATTCCCTTAAGTATGTGTATATAAGAATATACTAAAAGAATACAAGTATGAGGATCTTCGTACATGGGTATTTACCATGTACATAACCTAAATTAAGACAACTCCTAACTATACATACCTATACTATACTGAATACATACTTAAAAACACAAAAGAATGAAATTAGGAATGTTATCTTAAGAGGAAAATTAGGCATACGAAATTGTACAAAAATATGTATATGACTGTATAGGTATATGAGTATATGTACAAGTATAAATACGGTATAAGTATAAATATATATATAAGTATGCTAGTATACATATAAGTAGAAGAAAGGTATAATAATATGTACATTATGTATAAGTGTACAAAAGTATACATAAAACACATAATCATGAGATATGGCTTAGGTAAGCAAAGGATGATGCAAGTAATGATGTAATCACATGATGACATAGGTCATGACATAAGCAAGCGATGACACAAGCGATAACATAAGTGATTGATGATGTAAGCAATGACATAAGCATAGGTTTATAAAATAAGAAATAAGAAGAGTGTATAATAATTAGGTACTTAAATTAGTAAACCCTAATCCACTTTCTAAATTGGATCATACTTAATTAAGTACATGAATCGGTAATCGCAAAGTAAAATTCTCTAAGTATAAGAATTTAAGGGTTAACTAAATCATTAAGTATAAATAAAAGATATAAATATAAGTAATAAGAGTAATTAAGTTTTCACAGTTAAAATTTCTATAAATTTAGTTCATATGGTAAAACATGGGTCTAAATGTCTAAAATGGACATCACTGTGTGAACGTATATCCGAAAACGATGAAAAACGACTATAAATTCATATATATCAGAAATAGAACGAAAAAGTTATATATGATTAATAATAAGGTCTAATTAGATAAAAATTGATAGTAATTTAAGTAGAATTAGGTAACTAGATATTTAGAATTATTAGTTAATTCAATTACTTACTAGTGTTATCATATTATAATAATCAAGTGATCCCGAGGTGAGCGAAGATCTCCTGATCGATTATTATGATTAGGGCGAGTCGCCATGGCCGAGTAAGTATTTACCTTATGATTCGATGCTTATTTGTGATTATAGATAGTGGACTTAAATATTATTGTTAATTGACTATTGTGTGGGGTTTGGGAAATGCTTGTGTATGATATTATGTGTTGAGTTGTCAATTTACCTTAAGTACAGATAATGCCTTGTTTGTTGCATGGTAGTATAGAAAATAATTGTGTATACTATTGGATGGTCACAGCATAATTTGAACTTAACTATACTTGGCTTATAAAAAGAAACTGGAACATGCATTAACATGCATCGCATAGACACAATTCCGGCTGTTACATCACAAGGAGGTAAAGAGAGGCCATTCGGGGGTTGTTATTATTAATTTATTGGTTCTGTATGTTGTACTCGTATAAAATGACCTTACCCTAGCTCGCGGGAACACTAGGCATTGGAGGCACCAACCGCCTGGCTAAGGGTCGAGTTTAGAGACCTCTTTTTAGGGGTGAGTGTGGACTGTGGGGCCCACTCATGATTATACTAGAACTTGGTTTTTATGAAAATAAAAGAATTATTTGATTTGAGTACGGAGCTTGGAGTTCCGTAGTAAAGAAAGTTCTAGTATAATACCCGGATTTGATTGGTGTCATGTATACTCAAACCCTGACTTCAGAGGGCGTTAAATCTGAGTTACGTATATGAACTAGTTAATTATACGTATTGTTTGGCATTCTATTTGATCATTCATTCATATGCGTGAATATAATGTACTTATGACTTGCTTGTGGTGTGGTTAAGGGTTTTGCTCACTAAGCTTAGGCTTACGCCCCTTTAGACTTTTGCTGTAGAATAGCCTGTTTGTAGAGGCTAGCCGGGGGCTGCCATAGGTTAGCTTAGGGACTTGGGCAAGAGCAAGCTGTCCTGTATATTGAGAGAGAACAGTTTATGTAGACTTTTACTCATGTACTTTTGTTTTACTAGTATTATAGACTTAGATGTATTTAATTACTGTATAATGTAAGCTTTGTAGTTTAAATTTTATATAAATATGTTTGTGTGATGATATCATATGAATTTGTATGTTATTGGGAAACTAGTTGTTGTAGAGCCTTGTATATTGTATGAAGAGTTCATGATTCGAAAGGTAACCAATTAGGGGTTCTTTGTATAGTATACGGCGTTTGCCATGACTAGGCCGTCCTCAGTTTGTGACAATTATTATTATTACCTTTTTCATTTCTTTATTGGCTTTATCTAAGACTATTAGAATGTGGTTGCTAATCTATAAACAAACAAGAGTATTAGTGACCAAACACGTCTAATAGTTGAAAGGACACAATTGATACTTACATCATATAGCTTGGCTGCAATATGCGCCAAATTACAACTGCCGACCCTTCGACATCATTCTTCATAATCTCCTTATACTTTGGAAGAATAACGCCTTTTATCAAGGCTTAGGATTTTATCTTATCACTTAGGGCTGAGTCAGTATGTAAGATGTTATGGTTCCAACATAGAATGAAGTACTCGTTGACCTCCATGTTAGGGATGAATTTGGCATTGTTGATGCCAAGAGCTTTGTTGCGCATAGCCTCCTTCCCCTTGTCGTCTAATTCCTTCAACCTTTAGTAGGGGGTTTGTCGAAGAGTTCTTTCTGGCTTCTTTTGTTTGTACTTGGTATAACCTCCATTGGGAATGATGACCCCCCTGATGACATCTAGATTGCTTACTTCAACCTCATTTTAAGGTTCAGTTTCTTAGCCATCCTCCCTTGGCTCTATAGTAGGAGGAATACTTTCAATAGGAGGGATCTCAACTCGCATGGCCTTGGTCGACCTAGGTTTTTCACTTCCTTGCCGTTTCTCGATAGGATGGGATGTCTTTTAGGATACCACTTGTTTGATAGCGCCTTCTTTTACTACCTTCTTGATGGTAGTCGGTCGAGTGGTTGTAGCTATAGAGGTTGTACGTCTATCAGCATTCGATTTTTTTTCCTTTTCCTAGGCTAACAACTTAGTAGGGTTTACTTTACCTGTACCTATATTTGCAGTAGAAAGGAGGTACATTAATATTAAAGCGAAGAATAATAAATAACTTATATTTTCTGTACCGAGCAAGGCTCAAAGGCAACAATTCCTCCCCCAAGACATAAGAACGACTTTCCTCTTGTAGCTTTACTCAGTATGGCCATCTCTTAAGTGCATAACTTCTTTTTCGGAGAAGATAGGCTCTTTAATTCCATATTGCCTAATAATTCTCTCAATATCCTAGGAAAAACATTTTGTTTTTCATCCTCTCTTGGATTTTGCTTACCGCAGCAACATCATTCATCATTAGTTCAATGTCCTTTGTACAGATTGGTTCAGTCTACTATGTCTAGAAATTCAACTCTTCATCTGAAACAATAAATATGAACTTATTGTGCCATTTGTGGATCTTGGACTCTAACTCATCCGTGAACTTCCACTCGTGCCTAGCAGTTACAAAGTACCAACTGTCAGGCTGCCTCTTAATTGTAAAGCAATACCGAAATAATTAAGACATAGCCCTAACCTCAACTTCTCCATAATCTATCTTGAATGTTGTGAGAAGTCGATAAGTGTTTAGTGAAAATGTACTTGGTGCAACTCAGAAATAACTGAAGAATTGCGTGACAAAAGTTGAGAACGGGAAGCGTAGTCTAAAGTCGAGATATTTTAAGTAGATATGGAACTTGCGCTCTCTTGGAAAGCACAACCTCTCCACCTCTCTTGGCCTCTTAAGATTCCATGTTTTTGGAAGGTCTTGCTAATATTTATTATATTTTGAAACTAGAACTCTATCGGTAGCACTGGCTACTCCATCTGGTGAGTCACTAAGTAAAACGTACTGTTATACAAGCACCTTGCTACAGATATTCCTTCTTTATCTTTCAGATAAGTATCTACTACAACAGAATTGATCCGAGAAAGTTTATCCCATCGCTTTACAACACTATCGACTGAACTACCCAAGGAACATACCGTCTTGCTCCTATTTTAGGGGGGAGGGGGGGGGGGGGGGAGAAGTAGCCTCAATCTTAATGGCTTTAGAATCTAAAAGGAAAAGTCGATAAATTACGTTGTGAACCATACCTGCTTTCGACTTTAATAAATCTTACAGAATTTTTTGAAGGTTAAGAGGAAATATCGTAAATGAACAAGAGATTTTGAATGCAAACGAAGTTGAGGTGAAATTTGTTTTTAGTGTTGGAAAATTTCTTGAATATGAATGATTTGCTCTTGTAACCACAATACATTTTTAATGAAGTAATGATGTACTAATAGATGATGGCCTGGATTAATGACATTTGTTTTGTGATAGAGATCTAATGGTTATCAAGGCTTTGACAATTATTACATCTATGGCATAATTATGACCAATGTCACAGTTGTCGTGCTTTCTACTGTTTGATCTTCTGACAGGTGGGAGGATTTAAAATTGCAACCTTTTAGATGGGATGCGATTCATTTTCCTAAATGAAAATCAAGGAACTTCTTACCTTACTTAGCGTTTGGGAAACAATTCCATACTTAACCCCTACAGAGAATATTAAAATATTTACTCCCATAGTTGAATCCTCAAACACGAGAGTCAAGGGGCAAATTTTGATGGTCAAATTTCACTCATTTGGCCACTCGACTGTTAACAGGTTCAGTAACTCAATTATTCGCTAACACTAAGTAATATAAATTCGTATATGATTTGAATTCAGGGAGAGTGGTGTGAACAATTATTGCTTGGTGATAAAGGCATATTTTTCATGTTTTAAATGTGAAAATTAGATAGAATTATTATTGATTTCATAGAAATCATTAAGAAATGGTACCTAATTATTTTCATTTGAACATTTTAGGTATTAGAGGATTCAAAGTAGAAATACGGACAATTTAGAGGAGTTTTACGCAAATGAACGAAGTCCTAATCAATAAGTTGCAGTTTTGAATTCAACATAGCCGACTTACACTTACACCAGTGGCTTTTGGAGTCTACATCGCCGGCCTTGAAGTCTACACCGTTGAAATGAAGGCCTCACGTGAGCTAGCCTTAGTTTTTCTTGTAAATAGCCTTAGGTTTCACCATTTAGAGGACTTTTTTTTTTTTAGAGACACACACTTTCTTAAGACTTAAAGAGTCGTAGAATAGTGATTAGATAGTTCTTGAAGAATTCTTTTGTAGAATTGCTTAGATTACTGAGAAGATTTTGCTTTTGCTATGGGACCAAGTTTTAGAGTTGCAATTGAAGTTTATCTTTTCCAATTATAGAATTAGTGACATCGATTTTAATTATATTTATGTAATTCTTTTAATTATATTTATGTAATTCTATTAATTATTCGTGCTTTCAATTATGAATTTCCTTGCAATTTCAATTAGTAGCTGTGCTTTTGTTTCAAATTCCAAGATTAGCTAAATTTATTTGTGGGAATTGATGAAAACCTAGATAGCTAAGATGATAATTGTATTTATGTTATAGGATTAATAGATATAAGGATGATTCATAATTGCAATTTCTATGATTTCAATTATAGTTGTTTAATTGATTATAATTGTTAGAAACCCTAATGATATGGGGGTTGATATAGGGTTTGTTAAAAATTCTTGGTTAATTTGATTAATTAATGTGGAAGCAGCGTTAATTGAATTAATTAGAAATTATCTAGAGATTAATGCAATGTTTGGTGATTGATTATTCACTAAGACATTAGGAATAATTGATTTAGGACATTAGATAATCATAATATCAAGGGATATCTGATTGTAATTTAGAGTCCACTATTAATTGGAGATGCGGGAGCTGATTGATTAATTAAGGGTTTAAATCCTTAAGTTTTAAGGTATAATAATTTCACTTGAATGACTATATAGTTAATAATCTATATAACATGATAACAATTTGATTTGCATAATCTAGGCTAGATTTTGTTTTTCCCACAATTCTTAATTGGTTTCTTAGTTTTAGAAATTTTATAGTTATTTTCTTTTCAGTAGTTTTAGTATAGTTATTTGATTAGTTAATCTATTTTTGATTGCCTAAATATTGATAAGAACTATCATAGGTTTAGTATATTATAGTCCTTGAGGGATTAATAACCTTACTTGCTTTGTATTACTTGATTTTGACTTAGTATACTTGTTGCAGCATTCACAATTTAATTTATATATATATAGTTTAAGTGAATTACTTGGTATGGTTATATTACATAACTACCCACTATTCTTTCATTTCAAGAATGCACTTGATCAAGAGGCTTCTACATGTCCTGATAATGACTCCATTAACTACTACTTCAAACATAACATTAGCCTATAAATAGGAAGAAAAAATATTGTAAGACTCTTTAACAACTCTTGACTACTTATTCAGTCTTCTCCTATACTCATTTATTGACTTAGGCATTGGAGTGGTAGTACCGGACTAGCTTCGGTACCAAAAGTTTTCTCTTTCTTTATAGGACAAAAGTTCTAATCCAAAATCACCTAACAACACTGTTGATAGACAAGGATGATAGATTTGTACAATATTCTAACCAATTAAGTCAAGATAAAAATCCCTCTACCTACAAAAGAAGAGTTGACTGATGTTGGAAAGAGGATAGATTTGTCAGATGAAGAGAAGGGGGATGATAAGGAGGAAGAAGAGAAGGACATCATTAATTTGAATTTCGGAGACAAGAATGACATGGATGATCTAGATTTCTTTTAGGTTTTCTATTGAATTATTATCTTTCATTGTTTAATTTTTAGCTTTTATGTTTTCCTTTTTTTTTTTTTTGAGTTGTTGGTTTTGTATCTTTTCATGTTTATGTTGCAATTTTTGGTTTGCCGGACATCATTAATTTGTTTGCTTTGCATATGTTTCTCTCTTCTCAATTTTCTTTCAAATCTCTTTTGCAAAAATTGTAATAACCTTTAAATGTTAGGTGGCAAAACTTTAAATCATTGATGCGCTTTTTAGTGTAGTAGCTTGGAGTATGTCGAAATTTCGAAGTTAAGTGTACTTAAGCTAGGTTAGTCTTAAGATGCGTAACCTCCTAAGAAGCTATTACACCAAGGGACAAAACCATGCGGCTTTCTACGCGAAAGCTAACAATACCTCAATAGAAAGGGTTTTAGTTGGGTTGTTACAAGCGGTATTAGAGTAGTTTATCAATTTGAAGGGTATAGTCCCTACTTAATGGTGATCCTGGACATATGCAATGAAATTAGAGAGGATGTCAATTCTATGAAGAGGGTAGATTATAATACCCCTTAAATACTAGTTGGTGGAACTTTAAATCATCAAGGTACCTTTTGGTATAATGGCTTAGAGTATGTTGAAACTCCAAAGTTAAACATGCTAAAGCTAGGTCAATCTTAAGATGGGTGACCTCCTGGGTAGTTATTGCACTAAGGGATAGAATTGTGTGGCTTTCTACGCTAAAGTGGACACCTTGGTAGGAGGAACTTCGATTGGGTCGTTACACCAATCATTAGTGACTTTCACAATGCTCACTTTTATGGACTTTTACGTGTGATTTACACTCATCCAAAGGAGTACTGTCTCTCTAATATTCTCCTCTCCATTATGTGTTATTATACTTTATTTGTGTACACTTTTAGTATGCTTCATTGTAAATACATTGGTAATAATGTACTAAATTAAGTGTAGGGAAGGGGTATGACATGAAAAGTGTACTTTATATTACTATTCAAGAAATCAATTGTGCTTTAATTTTAACCCAAATGTTTTTTTAAAGTTTGAAACTCTTTTGCACTTAGCAATATCATATGAGCATAATGCTTGTATGAAATATTTCGAAGTTACTATTGCATATTTTACACATTACTAGAATTACTACAATTGAATAGTAGAATTTGTGTAGGGTAAAGTTACATGCTATTTAGACTAGGATTCTATAAAATTATAAAATTGTTAATCGAGCATTAATCATATGCTATTCTTAGAGTTTACTTGGATGTATGCTTATCCTTCTTTGATTTTTAGAGGCCTATAATCATGATTAAATAAGTAGATGAAACTTGTCTCTTGTAAATTCTCTAAAAATTTAAAATAGCCATAGGCGTTAATAAGAATAAAATGATAAGAAGCTGTTGGTACGAATAGAACTTGGTCTCTTAGAAGAGCGAGGCTCTTTCCTACTGCTAACATGCCAAAAAACAAAAAGAGAGAAAAAAAAATTGATGTGAATCGACTTTGGTCCCTTAAAATAGTAAGGTTCTTTTTTATTATCAATATAAAATAATAATAATCAAAGGGCTAAATTAGTAAGGATCGGCTTTGGTTTGCTAAAAGAACATGGTACTCTCTTGTTGTTGATAGGCTTTGGTAAATGATTAACAATTAAATCGAATAGCATCCAACAAAACTATGTATTAGGGGGATGATTAGGGGACGAGTAGATATAAAATGCGTTTACACTTGATTATAGTGCTTGGAAAGGTTGAAGAGAGACTTGTATACATCCTAGTTGATGGATTGCTGACCTTTAGACCCCTTGCTTACTGTATACATCTTCGCTGATGGATTGCCAACCTTTGGACCCCTTACTTGTACCCATCTTTAAGGCCTCAAATATCTCACTAAGAAGATTATATGTCGTCAGCCTATTAGGACGAGCTCTTATATGTAGAAGAGTTGTGGTCGAACTCTCTAAAGTCTTAGCTCGAACATACTTTGCTTTGCTTAGACCTTTGCCCAGTTGCTAACTTGCCAAGTGTTGAGGTCAACTTGTCAGGTGCTGAGTTTGGGGCTACTATACATCTAGTCCTTTTCTTCTAGCATATAGAGTTGTTGAGTGTCAAGGTCGACCTATTGAGTGCCGAGGTCGAGGTTACTACTCATTGAGCTCTACTTATCCAGTGCATGGAATTGCAACATCATTCAATCACCTCAATAGTTTCAAGTACAGATCAGCCCCAGCAGCCCCTACATCATTTTAGCCTAAATATAACACCCCAAGATCCTTGACTACATACCTAGTGACAGATTTCCACTTATCCAATACTTTTCTAACAATCATATTATCTTCCTTTTTTTCATTTGTCGTATTTATCCTTTTTCATATTATAAACCTTATAAAATCAGTAATTTGAATCCTAATTTAAGTCCGAGTATCCTAAACTATGTCATGACATGATACGGCTAGTAACGATAAAATTGTATGAAATTTAATAAATTGAATATAGTATCGATAATAAAACCCTTACAAATTGATTGAAACCTAAATTGCATACTAAAAACCCTAAATCCAATCTATGCATAATTACCCGAAATTGAGCTCAAACTTGATCGAAATATTAAAAAGTATAACTTTAAGTTTATAAAATAATTAAATATCACTCAATGATAATATTATCGTAGTCGATTACAATTATCAACTAAATCGCATAATTGCATAAAATTTTTAACGAAAATGCTAAAATAACTAGTAAAAATTATAATCATAATAGGTACCAATTAAATTGATAAATTTTCATAAAATTCCAAAATTAATTTATAATTATTATTTTTATGATTTTTATGTTTAGAAAAATTACATATAATTATTTCTAATTTCCTTTTTCTTCCTTTTTCTCTATTTTCTTTCCTTTCTTTTTCCTTCTTTTCTTTTTCTCTTCTATTTTCTTCCTTCTCCCACGTGAATTATAGCTGTAAATTTTCAACAGCCCATGTGCACAAATATAAGTTACAAGTGTCATACAATTAAGGGACAAAGGACAAATTAATAAAGTAAATGCCATATCCTAATTAATTCATAATCTAAATGGATGATGATCTTGTATTTTATTTTTATTTATTTGTTTCCTTCTGCTGAAGATTCATGCCTAAAACCTGGAAAAAAAAAATCAATCAAACCGAAAACAGAAAGAAAAGAAAAGGAAAAGCAAAGCAAAAGAGCAAAACAAAAAAACCAAGAACTAAGAAGAAGAAGAAGAGGAAGAAGAAGAAGAAAAGGAAAATATCAATTCAAATAACTAAAAAAATTGGGTAAGTATATGTGTAATTTATTTGTACATATGTATATTATTTAGTATGTGCATGTATATACCAAGTATTTTGTTACATATTACATGTTCATATATGTATGCATAAGTAGATAAATATATATGTGTATCTATTTCATTTGTGTATAAATATATGTATGTGGACATGTATATAGACATTATTATATAGAATATTCGGTATATGTATATATGTATGTATAAATAAGAATACATATAATAGGTATTTAGAAATTTCACTATTTGGATATATATATGCATGTACACGTAAAAATATATGTGTATATATGTATTATATATGAATGGATGATTTGTATTTAGTATTTGGTATATTATATATCTACACATATTAGGTATTCTCGTATTTATGTAAGTATTTTTTTATGTATATATAGGTATGTATAGTTGATGTGTAAACATAATATTTTATATTATATATATGTATATGTGTACATGTATAAAAGTATATATGTTCATATAAAATACAAATACATCTATATTATACTTATATGTATAGTATATAATATATAATTAAAGTTAGAATAATTTATTACATAAAGTATAGTATATGTATAAACGTATGTATATGACGTAAAATATAAGTATAATTAAATTGTACACATGATATATGATAATGTTAATTTAATAAATAATGTAAGTTAATAAATATGTATATATCTATATATATATATATATATATGGGTATCACAAATTAGAAAAAGAGTTAATGATTAAGTAAATTAGGAAAAAAAATATAATAATAAGTATATATATATATTTATATATATATCATAAAATACTAGAAAATAATAAATTAGAAAAAAATTAATAAGTCTAAAATCTAAAAAATAGATAGAAATAAGTAATTAGAGTAAAATAAATTTAAAATAATAAAATGATCACTTATACGATTTAAATAATTATTAAATCATAAATATATCAAGAAATAGCTCAAATTAATATTTTATAACTATTTAAATTAAAATAATAAATTTTGTGATATTTTTATATTACTGTTTAAACTGCGAGTTATAACGTCCAAAATGGATCTCGTTATAAGAAAATATTTTATAAAATGATCGAAATAGATTATAAATTCATAACGATCCGAGCTAAAATGAAAAAGTTATACGTGAATAGATAAAAAGTTTGAGTCAACAATTTCACATGACTAACTTAAGGGCATATACATATGTACCAAGATCCCCATACTTCTGAAAATGATGAAAAATGAATATAAGCTTATAAATATTGGAGATAAAATGAAAAAGTTATATATGATTAGCAATTAAGTTCAATCGGATAAAAATTGATAGTAACCTAAGTACAATTAGGTAGATAGATATTTGGAATCACTAGTTAACTCAATTACTTATTATCATCTTTATCTTATAATGATTAGGTGATCCCAACAAGGGTTTAGATATTCCAATTGATTATTACGATAAGCAAGAGAAACGTTAAGGCTGCGTGAGTACCCTCGATGACTCTATACTTGTTTTGTGCTTGTAGTTAGTGCACTTAAATTGAATATTAATAACTTGATGCATGAGGTTCGGGATATGCATGTACTTGATATTGATTGATTACTGTGAAAAGTATTGTTAAACACGATAATTGAATATTTGATTATATGATTGATTTTTACATGATTTGGATGGTTTGCTGATATTGATTGACTACCACATAATTTGACTTCATTATATTTGGCTTATCTAAAATTAAAAAGGCTCATGCATCAACCATGCATTGCATTTCTTATTCCAACCATCACTTAACGTGGAGGTAAAGAGAGGCCATGCGGGGGTTATTTATATATATTGAATTAAAGTGTTTAGTATAGTGCATTCGTATAATATGACCTTACCCTAGCCCACAGGCTTACTAGGTGCTGGAGATGCTAATTATTTGGTTGAAGGTTGAGTTTAGAGACCTTTTTTGTAGGGTGTGAGTATGGATTGCGGGGGCTACCTCATCGCTAGACCTGGGATTTTGGTGTACTATCAGATTTCTTAAAAATGGAAATGTATTTTGTGAAATACAAAATTTAAATTTATGGTTAAAAACATAGGTGTTAGAGCACGGTTGTGATTAGTGTCAATGTATCTCTAACTCTTACCTCGAAGGGCGATAAAACCCGATGTTATATGCAGCATCGATTAACTGCATATATTGTTTGGCATATTGCATATACATGCATTTACATGGTTGTAATAATTTGTTTGATAACCTGCTTGCTCGTATAATATGAGGGATAACTCATTAAGCTCTAGTAGCTTACTCTCTAATGGTTTTTCTTTTGCAAGTTAATAGATAATCGGACATACGTTAAGAGTCGAGCGTTGAATGCAAGTATTAGGACGTTTTAAAGGTTAGAATCAGAGAAAGATTGTATAGCTCATTTGAGACATTAAATGTAACTACCACATATATTTAGATTTAGTAACTTTAATAAGTTTGAATTTTAAGTTTATACTACTTGATCTTATCATTTGGTAAGTGATGCCGATTCTTTACGGTTCTGAGGAACTGTGGAATATTGGATATCCTTAGTTATTTATATTTTATAATGTGTTAATTAATTAACAATTCAGCAATCTTAGTGATTAATCATTTAGAGTCTTGTAATCTTTGACTTTTAAGGCGATTTCCATATCATGGGTACACACATGATATGAAAATTTTTGGTAATCCTACTAGAGCCCCTTTAGGGTCCTGACAATGATAAGCTTGACAAACTCACTAATCTTATTGAAAGTCTAGTCATCGTGATGCAAGTTAATTGGTAACAACCCCAAGGTATGCTGTAGCGTAACCTACTTGAACATGTCCTAGAGAGAGACTGTGGCTAAGGTAGCTAAGCTAACTGCTTAGTTCAACCCTAGTGAGTTGGAGGAGTTGCAGACTAAGCTGCTAGATGCAGGTTAGAAATGGAAGAGATAGAAGAGGATGATAAGGAAGTAGATGTCAAATACTATCAAACATGAGAGTGAGGAAGTTAAACTCTTCGAAGACTTGACAAAATTAAGGCGTAAATTTTGCCTTACAGTGGAAGTGGAGATGCCAATAAATACTTTGAGTGGGAAGAGAAGGTCGAGAAAGTGTTCGATTGTTATAGATAGATAGAAGCTGTGAAGGTTCGAATTGTTACACTTGAGTTCTTTGGGTATGACACTATGTGGTGGAAAAATTTGAATACAGCTAGAGTGAAGGATAAAAGATGAGGTATGAGAACCTAAGATGAGATGAAGAGGTTGTTAAGGGATAGATTTATGCATGAGACCCTCTTGTAGGATATGTTAGCAAAGTTGTAAGAACTTCGCTAAGAAGGTTGAATAGTTGATGATTATTTGAGAGAGTTCTAAATGATTATTATCTAAGACGATGTGGAAGAACCAGAGGTTTTACATAGTATTAGAGTTTATTTTTTGGCTCAGATACGAGAGTTGCAATATTGTGGAAGTACAGAGGTTTTATACATTGGAAGAGGCAATTAAGATAGCATAAAGGGTTAAAAAATATAGAATAAGTGTTATGAGCCAACCTGGACAAACATTCTCTCGAGTCTTAGTTCCATACTGACTTGTTCACGCCAAATCGAGGAGGCCATATTGAGTTGAAGAGAGGAATGATTGACCTGAAGATAGTTGAGCAAGCTAACAAGGCCAAGTAGGCTAGTTAAGCCAAATTAAGGACAAACTTTTGGATGGAAGATAAGCGAGGTGAAGTGCTTTAAATGTTGAGCAAGCCAATAAGGCCAAGTAGGCTAGTTAAGCCAAATTGAGGACAGACTTTTGGATGGAAGATAAGCGAGGTGAAGTGCTTTAAATGTTTGGGTTTCAGACACATGGCTACTAAGTGTCTAAACCGACATGCCATGGTGCTTAGAGGAGAGCAAGCTTGAGGAAGAGAAGAACGATGGAAGGATTGAAGTTGTAGAGGAAGAGGAGACTTGTATCTATGCCGATCAGGGAGAGGTGATGATGTAAACCTCGCAAATTTAGCTATTTAAGGTAGAATTGAACCCTAATACTATAGATGACTTGAAGAGTCATTAAAGTCGAGCAAGATAAAAATTTAATAAATCATAAATCTAAATATATTATAATTAGTAGAAACCTTAGAAATTGATCAAAACCCTAAATCGCATACTAAAACCCTAAAATTGACTTACACATCATTAACTAAAATTGAATCCAAATTTGATCGAAACCCTGAAATTATAAATATAAACTTATAAAATAGTTAAATATTACTCAATAGTGATAAAATTACAGTCGATTGCAATTTTCAACTAAATAGCCTATTCGCATGAAAATATAACGAAATCGCTATAATAACTTGTAAAAATTATAGTTATACCGGGTACCAATTAAATTGATAAAATTTCACAAAAATTTTGAAATTAATTTATGATGAGATTTGTTATAATTTATATGTTTAAAAAAATTGCATATATTTATTATTAATTTTTATTTTCCTTCTCATTCTTTTTCAATTTATCTCTTTTCTCTCTTTTCTTCTTTTTCTCAATTGCAACATTCTAGAACCAAATTTAGCCACCCATGTGAAGAAAAAAAATTGATAATTGTTGAGTGGAAAATAAAAGAACAATGAAAATAAAGATTGGATAATTACTTAGCTTAAATTTTAAGTTACTTACTCACATGTATAAAAGGAGGAAAAAAAGAAGAAAAGAAAATTTTTGCACAAACCAAAAAATCTTGGAAGCAAAAACAAAAGAACCGTGAAGAAAAAAAAAAGTGAGAAAGAAGGAAGAAAAGAAGAAGGAAAAGAAGAAGAAAATAAATTAAATCACTAGGTAAGTAAATTATTTAGTATAGATTTATGTATATAGTATATACATGTATAAATATAGTATTTGTATATTATATTTTTGATAAAACACTACTATTACATGTATATATGTGCGTATATACATAAATTAAATTATATATGCATGTATTAGGCTATGTATGTATACATGTATGTACATAGGTATATTATACGGAAGACTATGTATTATGTATTTTTTAAAAGTATACATAGGATTAGTAATAAGTATTTATATTAAATAACTATAGTATATATATACATAATTGTACTGTAAACCATATATATATGTGTATACATGTATAATTATTTTTGTATATATATATATATGTATAGTCGTATAATATATATGTACTGGAGTATTTTTATAAGTATGTATATAAGACATATATATATATATATATAATATAAGATAGAGTATATATATTGCGGTAAACCACATATATTATAAAATATATGTATAATATATAGTATACATATTTTATAATAAATATTAGGTAAATATATATATACTGAATATATAATACATGAATATGTAATTGTATATTATTTATTTATATCTAAGTATTCAGAATTACATAAGTATATTTATAAGTATAAACACAAATACATGAATATATATATGTATACAAGAGTATGTTTATTTTCATAAAATAAGTATATACATACATATAATATATAACATATAGTCTATATATATAGTATACCAAAATATATATGTAATATAATAATATTTATAAACTAAAATAAATTTATATTTATATGTAGGTATATATATTACCATAATTAAGCATTTTTTTAAATAAGAAAAAATTATAAAATATATTATAAGTATATATATATGCATAAATGTGAAATATATAAATAATAAATAATAAATAATAATAACAATCGTAATAAGACTAAAATCTCAAAAATAAAAAAAAGATTAAAATAATAAAAATATCAATTATATGATTTAAATAATTATTAAATCATAAATATATTAAGAAAAAGCTAAAATTAATATTTTATAATTTTTAAACTAAAATAATAAATTTTGTGATATTTTTATGTCACAGTTTACACTACGAGTCATAACGTCCAAAACGGACCTTGTTATGAAAAAATACGTTGAAAAACGATCAAAATGGACTATAAGTTCATAACGATCCAAGTTAAAACGAAAAAATTATACGCAATTCGATAAAAAGCTCGAATCGATGATTTCAAGTAAATCAATAACCGATTTAAGTAAACAGTACAATTTAGCATGCTAGTTTAGTTATTTAATTCTCAAACTCATTACTTTCCATTTTCCCCTAATGTTAGGTGATCTTGAGATCGAGACTGACTTATCTTTGGACTATTACAATCCTTGATATCATTTATGACTAAGTGAGTATTCTTGATGACTCTATACTTATTTTGTGCTTGTAGTTAGTGCACATGAATTAAATATTAATAACTTGGTGCATGGGGTTTTGGGTTATGCATGCAACTGATATTGATTGATAACTGTATAAAATATTATTAAATGTGATATAATTGATTGTTGCATTATTTGAATGATTTGTTGATAATGTTTGACTACCTTATAAATTGACTTAATCATATTTAACCAAACAAAAATTAAACAGTTCATGCATAAAGCACGAATATTGCATATAATGTTCCAACCGTTACCTTATACGGTTGGTAATGAAGGGCCTTGGAGGGATGGACTCTCACATGATTTGATTAGTACAGTATATGAGCATTGGTATAACAAGACCTTACCCTTGGCTCACGGGTTCTATTGGCACTGAAGACACTAACTGTAGGTGGCTAGAGGTCGTGTTTAAAGACCACTACTGGAGGGTGTGAGCATGGATTGTGTGAGCTAGCTCACTACTAGACCTAGATATTTGTATATTATTGACTGACGGAAGTAGAAACCTGTTTAGTGTAATAGGGAATATATATATATATATATATATAATGATATAAAGGTAAAAACCTAGGTGCTAGAGTCCGGTTGTGATTGGTGCCGATGTATCTCTACCCCTTACTTCGGAGGGCATTAAATTCCGATGTTATATGCAGTACCGGTCAACTGCATATATACTGTTTAGCATACTGCTTGTTCATGCATTCATATGTTTGGTAATAAATTGTTTGATAACTTGTTTGCTAGTATAGTATGAGGGTTAACTTACTAAACTCTTGTAGCTTACTCCCTAATAGTTTTCTCTTGTAGGTTGCTAGATGATCGGGCATGGGTTAAGAACTGAGAGTTGAGTGTCAATATCGGGATACATAAAAGTTAGACTTTAAGGACAGACTATATGGTTCATTTGAATTATTATATATATATATATATGATTATTAATACTACCTTTAAATTTTGTGATTTTAGTAAGTTTGAATTTTAGAACTTTACTACCTAATCTTATTGTTTGATAGGGATACCGATTCTCTGCGGTTTTGTTGGACTACAGCTTATCAGATATCCATAGTCACATATATGTGATTGTAAGATAAGTAAATAAATAAATAAAAACTTTAGTAACTAATTAGTTAGGATCTTGCAATCTTTGACTTGCAAGATGATTTTCAAATCATAGGTGTACACATGATATGAAAATTTTAGGTAATCCTACTAGGCCCCCTTTAGGGTCATGACAGATGACCTTCGTACTGAGACGAGTACTAAGTTCCCTACTGAACTCTAAGGAAGACTATAGAGAGAATTTGTTCCATACAAAATGTACTATCAACGGACAACTGTACACCATTTTGTGGATAGAGGAAGTTATACTAACGTAGTTGCATAATCCTTTGTGTAGAGGTTAAGTTTGCTAACCTCTAAGTATCCTTGACCTTACAAACTATATTAGCTTCATGATAAGGGTACTCTACACCTTACAAAGAAGTAACCGTATTGTAGTATTAGAAGTGTATATAGGGACAAAGTAGTATGCGATGTCATCCCCATGGGAGCTTCACATTTGTTGCTTTGGATGGCCTTGGTTGTTCGACTAACGTGTTATCTATGTTCCTATTGATTAGGAGATTACTAAAAATGAGAGACCTAAAACATGTTCCTGATGAAATTTGAAGACTGATTGATGAGTTTTTCGACCTGTTTCTTGAGGAATAGCCCAAAGGACTACCCTTAATCCAAGATGTAGAGCATTGTATTGATCTATAGCCAGGCGTCGCCTTCTTGAACCGACCTACATATAGAATGAACCTTGAGCAGGCTGCCGAGCTGAAAAGGCAGGTGGATAAGCTCATAGAGTGAGGATATATGAGGAAAAGTATGAGCCCTTGTGTTATACCAACTTTGCTTGTCCTAAAGAAAGATGGTTCATGGTGCATATATATTGATAGCGGAGCAATCAATTGTATCACCATTAAGTATAGATATTCGATATTGAGGCTTGATAACATATCGGATGAGCTTTACAGTGCCAAATTATTTTCTGAGATTGATTTGCGAAGTGGCTACCACCAAATTTGCATGAGACTAAGAGATGAGTGGAAGACCACCTTCAAGATTAGGTATAGCCTCTACGAATGGCTGGTTATGCCATTTAAACTTACAAATGCGTTGAGCACATTTATAAGGCTTATGGACCATGTGATGTGCCTTCTAATCGGAAGATGTATGGTTGTGTATTTTGATGATAAACTGTATTAGTCGGCCTAATATTTAAACTCAGTCCAATTATCTAGTTCGATCCATTGACTTACTATAAGTAGGACTCTCTTTTCCATTCTTTCACTCTTACAGTCATTCAACAATTTTACTCTCATTACAAGAGGGCTAACTTAAGTATTGGAGTGGCCGTGTCAGAGCATCCTCCGGGCCCCCTATAGCTGTTTTCTCGTGTTGCAAGTGTTCTGGAACGAGAATCATCCATCAACAATTGGCACCGTTTGTGGGAATGTATTTTCATCGTTCCATGCTTGATTCTTGGACCAAGTTGGATTTTTCTTTTTGCATCTAGTCACATTTGTGGGTGATTCACTAAGGAAGTTCAGTTTCAAGTATCGTTCACTTTTTGGCCTATAGAATATGGTTTAAGTGCCTCTCATTTGGAATTTGGATTGTTCGTATATGCATTACGGGAGGAAGCATTGTGTTGTACTTATTCTTGAAAGAAATATGAAACTACAAGCAAGGAAGCATGATAATTTTCTTTCTGCGCATGATGGTTTCCCATTGGCAAAAGTTTACCGGTGATAATTATGTTTGGCTTGTAATCGTCAAGCGTGGCCATTGGAATCTCATGTTGGCTTGGTCCAAAACCGCTCGTAACTGCCATTTTCGATTTCTTTGTCTTTTGAAATCCATTCAAGCGGTAAAGTTCAAAAACTGTCAAGCGGTTATCTCATCCCTCGACATCTGTACGCTTTATGGAAATTCGGGAAGGTCGTCGTGTAAGTATTTTTGAATCTGCATGTGGATGTTACTTTCCCTGGCATCTTTATGATTTTGGCGTTTTTGGTTTTTAAGTGAACAGTTTCCTTATTTCTCGAAACTTGCTTGGGCCATGAAAGTAAGAAACCACATTCGATAACTGTCACAGCATTGCATACTGGAAAAATCTATAGTTTAAGATGAAAATCCGTCTTGGATAACTACTACTTATTTGGCTCTTGTATCTGAGTTACAGAGTATTCGGTGGGTTGTATGTGGTCAAATAGCCTTTCTTTATGCCGAACTCTCCATCTCATGAGCAAGTGCTACGAATTGTAGAGCAATGACAGACATCCTAAGCATCATTAATCCATTTGTCAAGCTCGTTTGCCGAGCCGCAAAATCTCAGGCTAAGCGGCGAAGTTCCATGCCGAGTTGCCAAGAAGTGACGGCGAGTACCTAACCAGTTTTTAATAACAAACCAAACTTATTTTTCACTCCATTCGAGCAACAGCCTATTTGACTCCGATCACACTTGAGTGATTTGGCTGACATTATTTTGTATCCTGCAATTAAATTGATGGAGGAAGCATGAGATAATTCAAGGGAAAAAAAATATTTATTCAAAAGTCCTTTGATGCCATCTATCTAGACGTTGCAAAATACTTCTCAAATATGAAAAGGCAATTTAAAGTTTTAGGAGACAACATATTGCAACTAAGTCCTAGACTTCCAACTAAGTCCCTATTGTTTTGGATCACCATGCCGAGCTCCTTGTTTAAGTCATAGTGAGTACTCACACACCTTGATCGAGTAGCGGAGTCTCATGGCTAAATAGCCGACCCATCGTTTGCACTTACCGAGTTGGCACCGATTGGGTTTGCAACAGCTATGCTCACTATGTCAAACTCTGATTTGTTTCTCTAGCAAGTGCCGAGCTCTACCAACACAAAAAGAAATTGTTTAAACTCCTTCATAGTAGCTAAGGGCAAGCCTAAAGTGTTGACTAGTTGAAGTTCCGTAGTATATCTATGTCGCCAAGTGCTGAATTGACGAGAAGCCTCCCGAACACCTTTGCCAAGTCAAGTTTCCCAATTGTCAAGCACACGGCAGTTCATGGCCAGGAAACTTTGCAAGCTTCGAACACATCGGACACTTTTTCTCCATTGTCGAGTTGTCGTCAAGAACCCGATCACCGACTAAATTTAATGGCCATATACAATATTGCGCCGAGCATCAACTTGTTGAGCAAAATTGGCAAGCTGAAAAGTTGGCTTTACAGTTTGACACAAAGTCGAACCTCGCTAAGACTGCCATGCCTAACTATTCAATGAACGTCCAAACAAGTAACCACAACCTTGGACAAAGCTACTGTATGAACTCCATGTGTATGCCGAGTTATCCATTTATCAGATTTAAGCTAGGTTCACATGCCAGATAAGTATTCCAAGTTGAGCACTTTCCACAACAGGAGCTGAGAAATATTTCTTAACAGATGCGAGTACCTATTCATCTAATGCTTCTCATACGCGACTCGGAAGTTCTAAAACTTTTCTATAAGGATAAGAATTAGAAATTCCAGGTTTTAACTACAGGTGCATAGCCACAAGATGAATAGCTGACATATATCCTCCACTTGCCGAGCTTTAAGTTCTGATTTTGCAATACACGCGTGCTGAGTGGCCGCGAACCTTTACTGAGAAGTTGTGGCCAAGCCACTCACTTCATTAAATGGAAACTCTAAACCCTGTGGCGATAGGGTGTTAGCTATTTGACACATATTCAACATAAGAAGTGGACGTCCTATGCTGCTCGGCGTACTTCACGGGTATGCTTTATAGACATACTGCAGTACTCCATTAATGTCTAATCACACAAGCGACTATGCTTGGATAGATCATACTTTCACTATGCCAAATGATGTGAATAATTCTACTGAGCATCACGTTTGACCAAGCTCCAAACGAGCACATAAAAGCCTCGATAGCCGCTACTGACAAGGGCAAAGAGACCTATAAAGCAACCAAAAAATGATACACTAATGTGCATTCAATAAAGCTCCATAACCTACCACTACTAAGAGATGATTTTGAATAGGAAACACCAAGCTACCGAGCTTCGAGTAGTTGCTCACATACCGATTGACACTGATGAAAGATGAGTGAAATCTTACTGCTCTATTTATAATTTGTCCATTACTTATTTTTCAAGATACGTATTTTATGTTGTGCTTTGTACTAGTTTTTTGTTAACATTCACATTTGATTTATGCATTATATGCTATCTATTTACATCATGCTCCATAATATGAAATTTAACAAGCCTATTTCTACTTTTTTATAAGGACATGAAAACTTAAAACATTTTGGGGGCTAAACAAACCCCTCTGCTTTAAGCCTATGCGAATGTGATATGTTAACGGGAAACTCCTCAATGGCTTAAAATCCTACACACTACGGATGATGGGTTTGTGTGAACTCAATTACTCTATCTAATAGATAGACAATGAGCTATATGAAAACCCTAAGCCATTAAGCAGTGATAGTTAAAATACTCTCAAGTCTGGGAAGTTACATGGATGACGAGTGAACATGCCCTAAAGTCCTATACATTAATGGACTAGACATCGAGTAGCTAGCTTTAGGCGTATCAGCCCCTTTAGGCATTTGCCTCCTTAAGCTCTCCCGCCTACTTAGGTGCCCTAACCTCTTCTAGTGTTCTAACCTCTTTGAGCGTTTTCGCCTCTTCAGGCATTTTGACCTCTTCAAGTCATTACCTTCCTAGGCATAGAAATATTTATAGGTACTCTGGTCACTCCTGCTTTTTGCCTTTTCAGACCATTGCTTCTTTAACCTCTTTAGGTTGGGATTATAAACCTTTCTAGAAATCTTACGAAATCAACCTCTCTAGATACTATCTTTTCTGACTTTATCACCAAAGAGAGTAGGGGGCAAGTGTTGATAGGCATTTTTTGATAATCATTATTTGGGCTTCCATTAATTGGCCTGATACTTAAACTCGGTTTAGTTATCTAGTTTGGGGATAATCTCCATTGACTCACTATAAATATCAGGCAAGACCCTCTTTTCCATTCTTTCACTCTCACAATCATTCAATAATTTTACTCTCATTACAAGAGGGCTAATTAAGGATTGGAGTGGTTATGCTGGAGCACTCTTTGGTGCCCTTTGTAGCTGTTTTCTCATGTTGCAAGTGTTCATATACGGGAACAAGAATTACTTATCAACAATACTGATGTATAATGCCAACTTAGACAATCATGTTCAATATCTTTGAGTTGTTTTTAAAATATTACGAGCTATGAAGTTATATGGGAATTTGAGGAAGTGTACATTTTGCCAAGATGAAGTGATTTTTCTTGGGTTTATAGTGTTAAGAGAAGGAATTCAAGCAGATGAGGAAAATATCTGAGTTATTTTAGAGTGGTTGACATCGAAGAATGCCATGAAAGTTTGGATTTTTCATAACCTAGGTTCGTTTTATAGGCAATTCATTAAAAAATTTAGTACTATAACTACCCCTTGACTGAGTTGATAAAGAATAGTGATGGGTTCAGATGGAATGACCAAGCTAAACAGAGCTTCAAGGAGATAAAGGAGAAGCTCACCTCCACCCTTATCCTATCATTACTAGATTTTAACAAGCCCTTTGAATTGGAGTGTGATGTGTTAGGCATTGGAATTGGTGTTATCATGATGCAAGAATGATGACCCATCACTTACCATAGTGAGAAGCATAGTGGTGCTATCCTACATTATTCTGTGTATGAGAAAAACTTGTTCTATCTTTTCTAAGCCCTCATTGGTTGGCAACATTATTTGCTGCTATGAGAGTTTGTTATTTACACTGATAATGAATCATTGAAGCATCTTGGGAGTTAACACAAACTTTTGAAGAGATAAGCTAAGTAGTGGGAGTTCATGGAAGGATCTTCGTATGTGATCTGATACAAGAAAAGAAGTGCAAATGTGGTTACTGATGCTCTATCATGACAACAAACCTTACTAACCACTTTCTAGACAAAATTATTGGGACTTTCGCTTATCACCAAGCAGTATGCTCATGATCCTCATTTTGGTCCTATTGTAAAGTAGTGTAAAGATGGAGTTACTATTGGAGGCTATTATGTCTAATATGGTTATATCTTCAAAGAAAGAAGGTTATGCATACTAAACTGTTTCACATGGGAGTTGTTGGTTATGGATGCTCATAGTGGTGGATTATCTGGTCACTTTAGAGTGACCTAGATGGCTAATCTATTGAAGGAAAACTTTTACTGATTTGGTTTGGCAAAGGATACCGATAAGGTAATGGGAAATTGTAAAGTGTGTAAGAGAGCTAAGCGGAAAAGAGAGCCCCATGGAGAATATATGCTCCTGCCAACACTAACCTTACCTTAGGCTAACCTTAGTATATACTTTGTCCTTGGGTTGCCCTAGACATCTAAGGTAAAAGATTTTATATTTGTCGTAGTGGACCGCTTTAGTAAAATGGTACACTTCATTTCGTGCCATTGAGCTAATGATGCTTTACATATTGTTGATTTATTTTGGAAGAAGTTGTCCGACTACATGGAGTGCCGAAGATAATTATTTTAGATTGGGACATAAAATTTTTGAGTTATTTTTGGAAGGCTCTTTGGAGAAGACTTACAACTAAACTTGTGTTCAGCTCTAGTAGCCACCTTTAGATTGATGGCCAAAATGAAGTGATAAATAGGACGCTAGGTAACTTACTCAAAGTTATCATGGGAAAGAACTTGAAGGATTGAGATTTGTATCTACCAGTTATAGAATTTGCATATAATCGAATTGTCCATTGCATCACTAGAAAGACCCTATTCGAAGTCGTCTATGGCCTTAACCTCACTATCCTTCTAGACTTGATTAGTACCTCCGTAACTGCTAAAGAGAGTCAATTTAGAGTTGATTGAGCTTAAGAATTATAGGAGTTATACTAGACTTTGACAAGGAAGATCACCAAGTTAATTAAAGATAGTAAGAGATTGGTAATCGAGGCCACTAAATTGTTTTTTTTTCAAGTTAGGAGACTTATTATGGATTCACTTCAGTTGAGAACGATTTCTACACTTGAGACAAAATAAGTTATCTCCATAAGTTGATGGTCTATTTAAGATTCTAAAGAAGATCAACTGTAACGCTTACCAGATTGAGTTGCTTGATGGCTATAGTGTTTCCTTTACTTTCAATGTGTTTGTCTTAATTCCCCACCAACTAAAAGAAGGAGATCCTGTAAGTGCGTTAGAAGAACAATAACTGAAGACCACTTTAGATTTAAGGACAAATCTTTCCGACCCTCAAGCAGATGATAGGAATCAACCTCTCAGATTGATCACATGTAGCCGAGCTAGAGGATTCCATGGACTCACTCGAAGAATACTAGTTCAAAGCCCCATCTAAGACGAGAATTTATATCCTAACCTCTATGCTTCCTTCCTTTGCCGACCTAACTACCGAATCGTCACTTGCGCCAAGCCTTCTAAACAGCTATACCATGACAGAATATCTAAACAAATAGCCCTAAGACTATCCTAGATGAACTCCTGAGCTGACCATTAATGTCTAATCACAACTCAAGTTGATTACTCTACTATGAATGGCTACCAAGCTCTAACTTGATCTAGATCGAGTTGGCTCCTGACTGTAAACTCTCCTTTCTCCTTTTTCCCCACTTTGTACCATATTCCTGATGTTTAGCTACCGAATGACACGCATCTTTTGGCATGATATTTTAAAAGGACTCTTTACTTTTTTTGTATAGGATATGCTTTTTCTTTTTTACCCTTTTTAGCATGTTTTATGGATTCTATTTGTAAGAATACTCTTTTTGACTTTTTATACATGTAAAGTAACCCTAGTAAACGGGTATATAAACCCCTACGTATTTTTATGTAGACAATCAATCATATTATCAGAATGTTATTCAAGTTTCTCTTAGAGTAACCCTGGTGTTCTCATTACCCTTCAACTCTTATCTATTCTCTTTAGTAAGGAGTAGTGGCAAGTGACCCTTTAGTTCGAATTGATGAGTCATATCTGATGGATTGTAGGTCGAAAAGGATCAATTGGTGTATCATATCCATTTCGTAGCTGCTTGGACTTTGCTAAGATTTTCTTTGTTTCCTTTTGTTTCACTTCGTTGTGGTGTTTCTATATATGTTTGACCCCGGAGACGCATCAATAAGCCCTAGTGATTATTGAGCTCCTTGGCACAACATATAATCTTAGTATTAGAGCTCGAGGTTATGAATTTTCTATTATACTTCATTTTTGTAGTGGAAAATAGAGCAAGTTCTCTAGTTATTGTATGAAATTATATTATCAAGTTATGTGTAATCTTCTCTCAAGTAGTGAAATTCCTAAAGTTTTGTATTGAGAATGTCGAATCTTGGTGTTTAAGGAGAGATTAATAATGCTAAGAGTTATGCTCATGATCGCGGTTACGGTTTTGGTCATGTTACCCAATAGTCTTCATGAACTACTAACTAGCAAATACAAGACCTTACTGTTATTGTACAAATGGTAGTAGAGACTAAACCATAAGGGAGAGCTATTGAATAAAGCCGAGAAGATAGGTAGAAGAGCATTGGGCACCCGAAGCTATTAATGTGAACCTAGCTCTACCCTATCATGTTGAAAGGGTTATGAGAAAGAGACTTGAGCTGGATGCAGTTGAGGATGAGGAGTAATATGACAAATTCGAAGAGCATGAGCTTCAAGCCCCCAGAGGAGCCAAGCACCCTAAAGTGTAGATTTTAAGTTTTAATGGATTTAGTAGTGTTGATGACTATCTAAACTGGGAAGAAAAGATTGAAAAGATATTTGACTTTTATGATTAGAGGACTTTGTTAGCATTCGAGTGGCTACTTTGGAATTTTTTAGGTATGCAACAATGTGGTGAAAGAAACTATAGAATGTGAGATAGCGAGCTTGGCGTGAAATTTGAACTTAGAATGAGATGAAGAGAGTTTTGAGGAGTAGATTTGTTCTATAACACTATGAGTAGGATACTTTCCGATGTCTCTAACAAATGAGAGAAGGTAATCGATTGGTGGATGAGTATGTCCAAGAATTTCAGTTGTTAATGATTTGATGTGAAGTTAATGAGCATGAGGTGCAAAATGTAGCTAAGTTCATTTTTGGACTAAGGACCGAGATTGTTAATGTAGTGGAGGTACAAAGGTTAGGAAGTCTGGATGAAGCCATTCAAGTAGCCAAAAGAGTAGAATGGTAGAGGCAAAATTAACTCAGTTGAGCACAAAGTAGCCGACTTGGCTTGTTGAATAGAACTGATATGCTGAGTTGACTTAGATATGATCGAGCTCAATATAATTTCTAGGTGGACGTAGAGGCCAAATGCTGAGTAGACCTAATGATAGCTGGGGCAAGACTAAGGCTAAGGAGCCTAATTTGAAGAAGGATCAAGGTGAGAGCTTAAGAAGGAAGACTTAAGAAATAAAATGTTTCAAGTGCCTTGGTTTCGGATACGTAGTTAGTTAATGTCTTAATCGATGTGTCATGACCATTAAGGGAGATAATCCCCAATTCGAAGTGAAAAGTGTAAGTGAAGGAGAGGAGGAAGAGGTTGATGTTAATCACCTATTAGATAAGTTTCAAGAAGATTTTCAAGCCTTGATCCGACTTGAACTATGAGAACACTTCATGGTTATATGACGATTACTTGGTATCTTTATTGTTAATGAGAATGAATAGAGAGAGAGAGTCTCTTTAACACGAACTGTCGAGTGAACGAAAAACTATGTGCTTTGATCACTAATAGAGGAAGTTGTACTAATGTGATAGCATAAGGCATGGTGAAGGCTTTAAAGTTGCTGACCTATGCTTACCCTAAGTCTTACAAGATTCATTAGCTAATTGAGAAGGGAGGTTTACCTGTTGTCGAGCAAGTTAAAGTGTCTAGTGATCAATACAAGGATGAGGTGTTGTGTAATGTCTTACCCATGTGCGCTTCACATATATTGCTAGGTCGACCGTAGCTCTTTGATCTTAAGGTACTCTATGACAAGTATAGGAACACTTATATGTTCTAAAAGGATGGGAAGAAGGTTATGTTAACCCCAATGAGCCCTAAGGAGGTCTAGGAGTACAAGAGAAGATTACTAGATTGTGTAGATGAAGTCCTTAGTGATTTCTCGAGCCCAATTTCCCAAATATGCGAAGATAGAAGAGTCCGTAGTTTTATTGGTTAGAGACTACTAGAATTAAAGGAAGTTGGAACCTTACCTATCGAGTTACAGATATTAATTTAAGAGTATGCCCACTTGGTTCCTATTGAGTTGCTAAGAGGTTTACCTCTTGTTAGAGGGATGGAGCATTGCATTGACCTCTAGCTTAGAGCTGCTCTATCTAATTGACCTGTCTACACTTTCAATCTTAAGCAAGCAACCAAGCTAAAAAAGTAAGTTAATGAGTTGATTGAGTATAGATATGTGTGAGAGAGAAAGACCCCCTATGCTGTGCCAACAGTCTTAGTGCCAAGGCTGACTTGCCGAGTGTTAAGGTCACTATATGCTAAGCACTACTCTCCCAGTGTATATAATTGCAAAATCATTCAATCACCTTGGCAGCTTCAAGCATAGATTAGCCCTAACATCATTTCAACCTAGATATAGCACCCTAAGATCCTTAACTACGTACCTAGTTCCAACAAATATACTACATTCCTTTTTGTCATTTGCCACATTTAGCCTTTTCTGTACATGATAGGAATCTCTTATTACTTTGTCTTTTATGTAATTTTCCATTATTGTATTGTTGCCCTAAAGGACTTACTTTAAATATTCCTTTTTATTGTAGCCAAAATCATCTTACTCCTTAGAAGTTAATGAATATTCATGCTTTTGTGAGACATCCTTCTCTGAGCACATTTCTCCTATACTCTTATCTAGTCTTGTCAAGTAGATTAAGATTAGTAGCGAGTGGATCTTAGTAGCAACTTGTGTGTCATATCAAGTGGAACACTACATTTTGTTGTGTTTGTTGATGCGTCATGTCCTACAAGCAACTTTACGGAAGCTATTGTATTTTCCAACTTGTTCATTCCCTTTTCTTCTTTATCTTAAAGGACCCACTTGGTTATTACTCCTTACGGTAAGCCCTAGTGATTATTGAGCTCTTAGGCACAATATTTATTTTGTTGATGCAATAAAAAAGTCAGAAAGGAAAGATTATACAAGTTACTAAGGATGTGTGATTATAACTTTATAGGGATGTTTAAACTCATATCTTATGTCAAGGTTAATATGATTTTTCCAATATCCTGAATAACAATAGGTAGATTTAGTAGTTCTTGTCTTGATTTCTCAATTTTTTTAAGGATTGATTAATTTGTTTGGGGATAAGTAAATGTTTAAGTGTAGGGAGATTTGATGAGATTGATTTTACATACACTTATTATTATAATTTTATGGACATTTTGACTTATTTTATTAAGATTTTTGATGATTTTGATGCTTAATTAAGTCATTTATTGATTTTAAGGATTTAATGGAGTAATGAAGTGAAAAAGGATGAAAATTATGCATGCTTTTGAGAGGAATTTTACTTGATTTGAGGAATGACTTGATGATATCAAGCGTTGAAACAAAATTTTGTCAAGAATCAAAGTCTAGAGAGGACCATGGTTGAAGTCTATAGTCATATTCCCTGGCTATGATTTAAAAGAATTTGATTGAATTTTTAGAGAATTTGTATAAGTAGATGTCTATACCCTAAGTCTGTAGCTGTGAACCTTAAGCATGGTCCTTCTATAATTTTTAAAACTTGTTGTTTGAGAGTTGTTTGGTCAAATCGATTTAAATAGATGCCCATTGGGCTAAAAATTCGGTTTCCTTCTTTCTTTAGCTTAATTTCTATTATGCTTGGGTTGTTTAATTTAAATCTCTCAACTGACTAAGAAAAAGTTTTTTTTCTTCAAAATATAAAAATACTTTTTGAAAAGCATTGTTACCTGATTAAAATCGAGAAAAAAAATGGAATTAAGGCTCATTGGTGGATTACAGTTTTTTTTTTTTTTGGCTAAAAAAAGTTTTAGAAGAATAGAAATTAGAAAATCTTGGGTTTGGAGGTTAACTTATTAAAACATAAATATTTTCACAAAAGAAATCCATGAAATTGCTTAATAGGTCTTAAATAGGTTTTCAACAAAAATAAGAAAAAAAAAATTAGAAATTTGGAAAATATTAAAAATAAGAAATCTAGAAAGAAACACAAAAAATAAGAAAGTTAGAAAATAAAAATTGAAAAAATAAAAAAAAAAGTAGAAGATTTTAGGGAATTTAGATAATAACAATTTAATAAGGTAGATTTTTAGTTTTAGATGTTGGGCTATTGGGCTGTTGAGCCTAAGCTAAGATTTGAATCTAACTTAAGCTAACCTGGTCCATATGTGTAATTTAATTGCACATATGGACAAGGTACAGGCCACCAGCCTAACAGATAAGTAGTTGGACTTGGTATTAGGCATGAGCATGTGGTCAGGGGTTTGAATCTTAGTGGGGGCATACAAAGTTTTTTCATTTTTTTTTATCACATCAAGGACTATCATGTGTCAGGATCTGATTCCGCCACGTGTCTAGACACGTGACATCATCGGGTTAGACGACGTGCTGATGTCGCGCACGTGGCATGCCATGTCAGTTACTACGAGTCACGTGGTGACATGTGGTAAGTTGGGACTGGTCGGGTTGGCTAATGTGACGTCATATTAGCGCCATGTCAGCACTTTCCTTCTGTTTCTCTTAGTTTCCCTCATTTTCTCTAGATTTTCCTCCCCTTTCTTAGTCAAGAATAGTTGACATCTTCACTTCAGCTCCAATTTTTGCACAAATCTCACATACAAAAGCATGATTTCTTACTCCAATTCTGTTCTAAACATAGCTTACTCTGAATTGAACCCAATAACGTATCTAAATTCATACATTAACACAGTCATTGAGCTCTAAAAATTGGAAAAAACTGAAATTTGGGATGTCCCCATTCAAATGCAATTTTGAGTTTCCATAGTTTCTAGGTTGATTCGTTGTATAAATAAGAGTCCTAGGCACATATACAATCATCCACAACCATTCTGAACACTTACAAACTCTTTCTCTCATTCGAATCACTCTTTCTCTCCTTACTTGTGACCGTACTTTCTCTCTCTTTAACCCATAGCTACGCTTGAAGGAAGTCGAGCAAAGCTAACCACCATCGCGATTCCTCTATGATGTAGGCTCTTTAACCTAGCTCTTCCTGTCTATTCCTGTGCCTTCCAGCAGTGCCATTGAATGTCTACCACTAAACCTTAGCCACCACCGTAATCTACTCTCAAAACACCACCTTAAGCCTAAACTAACCACACAACTAAGCTCTTCACTATCTAAAACTCCTACCTATACCTCTCCTTCACGCCCAGTCGCCACTACGTTGAAGGACCAAAGACCACCGTTGGCCACTACACTCAAATACCCTCCAAACTACCATCTTAAGCCACGGCATTGAACCTACCCTTACTATCTCCAATTTGAAACATATAAATCCACCTTCACTTGCCAGAAATTCAGTTTGAATCACCTTCAATCGCGCTTGGCTATTGCTCTTGAAGTGAAGTTAGAGACGACTTAACCCAGATCCAAGCTTTGACTTGCGACTCGACTTGCAAATCGACTTGAATGACCGCTTCAGGACTCAACCCACGCTCTTCTCCTTGGTTCGACCCTTTTCTAAATTCGATTTAGTTATTTATTTATTTTTTGTAATTTTTTATTTGTTTCTTAAATTGTAAATATAAAAAATAGAAAAAAAGGGAAAAATAAAAAGAAAATGGAAGAAAGAAAGATAAAAAAAGTAGCATGCTTTTTATTTATCTATTTATTTATTTTTAGTTCAATAGAAATAGATAAAATAGAATAATTAATAAATAAATAAAAAATAAAAAATAAAAATAAAAAGAGTAAAAATAAATAAAAGGAATAAATATTTTTTTTTAACACTTAGAAAAATTAAGTTTTCAAAAATAATAAAAAATAAACAGACCCTTTACAATTTAAGATATTTTAGAATTTTTCAAAAAATAAATAAAAATCCAATTTAGGACCGTACTTTTTTAGAACTTTCCTTAAATAAATCAAAATGAGTAAAACATAAACTCGATAATTTTCAAATTAAAACAAAACTAACCTACTAAAGTCTTCATAAAAAAACTATATACATCTGATCTTGAATAATGGGTACGTAGGTACTTATGAGGCGTTGGTAAAAAATAAAAAACCTATTTTTTCCTTTTTTTTTTTAGTTTAGATTATTTCAGTTATCTAATTAGTATAACTAATAATTGCGTTCTATTTCATAGATTTGAAAGGTGATTTTTAAGGTCAAAATTAAATTTAGAAAGTTAATGGTACTTATAAGGGTTTAAAATTCTTAACCCCTGAATCCAGATCTAAACCAGTAGCTAAGTTATGACTAATTCACTTAGTTGCTTATAACTTAACTCCTTTTCTCGACTCCGGTTGGATAGCGACTCCAAAGTAGTTTTTAAAATACAAAAAGAATCAGTTTTCTTTAAACTCTAGTCAAAGGTTAATATTAAATGAGAAGGGTTTAATATTGGTTAGTTTAAAGAAGACCTAATTAAAAAAAGAATTGGGAGGTGAAAACCAAGCTTGACAGTTGGTTCATTTGATTTTTGAAAACGCTCTTTTCACTTTAAGTTTTAATAAATTTTAATCATTCCAATTATTGATTAAAGCCTAAACACACAAATTATTATTTTTTAATTTAATAAAGTCTAATTATGCAAACATGCCACTCAATTTTTTTAAAGCCTGAGCATGTTAACTAAAAAAATCAACAAACATAATACAAAGCAAATGAAAATTAAGTAATATATTCAAAATCGTACAAAAACACATTATTCAAGTGAAATTATAATAGCAAAAGGTTAAAACACATATTTTTTTTCGGATTTATTTTTTATTTTTGGAACCAACAAACAACACAACACAACACAAAAGGGAGAAAAACTTACCTTACATACGTAACAAACTGATAGCTGCTTCGGGTCAGTTTTAATTCGTTCTTGATGTGGGGTTGGTGGCTCTCAACTCAAGAGAAGCTGTGAACAAACACTAAAACTTGAAGTTAGCTATGAATAAACACTAAAAACATCACACTTGACTTAAATTTAAATTATTTCCTTCAACTACAAAATTGAAACAATCTACTCATTGCACTTTGTTTTAGTATGAAGGTAGATATGTTCCCCCCATTTTATCTCGAATTGATTTACTCTAAAATGAGAGAAATCGAATAGAGAGAGTGAATTAAACATTATAAACACCTAAAGTGAGAAACTATCAATTGCATATAATGTGGGGATTTTCAATACTTGAAAATTATTTGAATGTGTAGAGGGGAGTTCAATTTATAGTGTTAAGTCATGATTCCTTTCCAAGAAACATTCATGTTGGGAAAAGATCAAATCTTTATTGGTTAGGCAAGTTTTTGAATATATTGTGATTCTTTCCATTTTT
Organism: Lumnitzera racemosa; assembly: GCA_024138005.1. Taxonomy (NCBI): domain Eukaryota; kingdom Viridiplantae; phylum Streptophyta; class Magnoliopsida; order Myrtales; family Combretaceae; genus Lumnitzera; species Lumnitzera racemosa. The sequence goes on along the minus strand of JAMXBC010000008.1, from coordinate 52,333,866 downwards.
GATCTAATTAAATGCGTTTTTGCAAAAAGTAAATGGAAATTGAAAGTGCAAATAGCTATAAAAGATGTCTTTGCTCATTTTATGCCAAGTTATATCATTAATTTGCAAAAAAGAATCATTAATTTTGCTAAAATAAGTAAGGATGTATGATTAGGCATTTATTAGACATCCAATTTTCCTTTTTCTATTTCTCTTATTTCCCTCAATGAAAATAAAAAATTTGGACCTTCTCAAATAGGAGACTTCTTGAACTTTCATTTCCATTTTTTTTTCAGGTTTTTTTATGACCAAAAGTAGGTGAAATTAAGTAAGAAATAATCAGGTGAAAGCTGCCTTTTAAATGGAAAAAACAAAAGCTTATGTTCTTTCTAGATTTATTCCTTTTTTTTTTTCTCTTTTTCCCTTTTTCCTATTTCTTCCTTCTTTTTTCTTGTTTCATTCAACATTTCATTTCTTATTCTTGTTCTTTTTTTTTTCTTTCTTTTAAACCACTCTAAATAAAACCTAATTAATTATTAAAATCTAAGAAGTCATACTTCACTCTTCAATAAAATATTGAGTCTAGTAAACATGTGTTCAAAATATTTTGAAAATCTATCTAATTTAATTGAATCAAGAACTTGCTTTTTACTTGCATGCGACTTTTACTTGAAAACTTTAAATGACCATAAAATATTCATTTTGACTTTGATTAAGGCACAGTTTAAGGCTATAGTCTCCTTAAAATATGATTTTCCAAAATATTTTAAAATGAGTTAGCTAAACCTAAGTTGAAAAAATTAATTTTCAATAAAAGCTCATCTTTACTTCAAATTCTTAATTTAGTTAAACTGCATATATTTATTTTAATTCCAAAAACCGTTATTAACCTTGAAAAATTATTTCTATCTTGAACTTATATGAATGGACCACTTGTTGACACTTTTTATAAATTTTCAAATTTTTTGGGTTTTTTTTTTAGTATTTTTCATTTTTCTATTATTTTAGTATTTTTTCAATTTTTTTTGGTATTTTCTATTTTTTGGCCTTTTTTGAAGACTAGGGGTTTCTAAATTAGATATGCCCCTATTTGTGGTGGAGTTTGGTGAAAACTTTACCGAAAAGACCAAAAATAGACTCCATTTTTGCCACTTATGGGAGGAAGAGAGTTTGGAAAAAAGGTTCATAATGGTAACTTTTTAGAGATGAAATAGGTTACCTATAGATTAGGCTCGTTTAACGAGTTGATAGGATGGTGTTCCATCAAGTAAGTGATCCAGATACTTTTAGAAAATAAGATCGTACGTCACCAAGCAAGCCATCTAGAGACTGTTAAAAATAGGACAATACTCTAATAAGCAAGTGATCCAAAGACTTTTAAAAATGGGATAGCACTCCATCAAGTAAAGATCTAAAGACTTTTGAAAATAGGAAAGCATTCCATTAAGCAGTCGATCCAAAAATAGAACAGTGCTCCATTAAGCAGGCGATCCCTAAGAATTTTAAGATATTGCCCTATTGAGCAAGTGATTCAAATAAAATAGGATAGCGCTCTACTGAGTAAGTGGTCTATAAGATAGCACCCTATTAAGCAAGCGATCCTTAGGAATTTTAAGACAATGCTTTACTAAGCAGGTGATCCAAATAAAATAAGACAGTGTCTACTAAGCAATTGGTCCATAGGATAATGCTCTACCAAGTAAGTGATCTGGAGAACAGTACTCTTTTGAACAAGTGATCCTTAGGAATTTTAGGACAGTATTCTACCAAGTGGGTGATTTGAATAAAATAGGAGAACGCTTTATTGAGCAAGTAGTCTATAAGGCATCGCTCCATTAAGCAATTCGTAAGACAATGCTTCGTCAAGCAAGCAATCCTATAGAATTTTTGGACAATGTTCTATTGAGTGGATGATCTGAATAAAATCGAACAACACTCCATCGAGCAAACAGTCCTTGGGAATTTTAGAATGGGACAATGCTTTATTGAGCAAGTAATCCTATAATTTTCAAAAGGGTTAATGATAAGAAAATTGGATATCTAGAATGGGCTTAAACTTATTCTGGCCGATCAAGGGAAGGATTTGACCTTTGGGTGTTTCTTAGAGAGAAGACTTTTTGAAGCTATGATCTAGCTTGTATGGATGGGTTAATTACTATCCTGAATTGAGAAGTTGTGCACTAGGTTTTGATTAAACATTAAAGATTTGTTGGAATAAATGAAATTGGTCATTAGAGCAAACATCTCAAAATGAGGAAGACATGACTGGAGGATATCGACAAAGACTTAACCATTAAGGCTAGAAAAGTTATCGAATGAACCCAAATTGAAATTGTTCAAAACTTAGCTACTAGGGTCGGCTTTAAGAGGAGACTCTTTGAAGGTGGGTAGCTACCTAAATGAGGCATGTAAGAAGGCCCAAAAGATTTAGGTTTGAGAGAAGCAGGAATGAAAGGTTATTTAAAATCGAAATTACTTATTTAATTTTTCATCTTTTCTTTTTGTAATTTTTTTTGAGGTTATGCCCCTTATTGCAAAAAAACATTTTTTTTAATGAGTTAACAAGTAAGAGGGCCAACAGGCCATGGAGATTGTTGATAAATGGTGGGCTTGCCTTGCTGCTCGATAGTCATTTGCTTTTTTGCAAACATTATTTGAAGCTCGGGCTTATGTTTAGGAATTGTGGTTGATGGGCCAAATTAGCCTATCATTGGCTTATTTCTATCACATCTTCGAATTTTCTAGGACTTTATTTGCTCAAATCTTTTGATGTGATTCTTTTGCATATAACTCTTTTTTGGGCTTCCAATGTTATGGGCTTTAATCTTCATCATGGGGTGAATGACTTGTGTTATCTAGTTTATAAGTCTTCAAAGCTTCTTATCTTGTAATACGTATCCCTTGCATTGAATTATCTAATCTAAGAGGGCTTCCTTACTCTCTCAATTCATGTTTCACTTTTGACTCTAAATTCCAAAAATTATGATCCATCTTATAAGTGATATGCCTTGGTTAATCGGCTAGGTCTTTTTCGAACTTCTAATGCAATATGAGCTTTGATTTAGTGGTTTCAAAAGGGATTGATGAATAGGCTTATTTTGAAAGAATCATCTTCTCAACTTAGGTTTACAAGTCTAGATACCTTAGGAAAAACTATAATGAGCTTGCCCCTAGTTTCATGAGTAATGATAATCTTACCCCTTTAATAGGAAAAGCCTTATAGGGATTAGTATTGTAAGAGGGCCCATAAAATAAGATAGCTCTTGAGCATTGAGCTATAAGTCTTTCTTTTGAGTTTTTGCCTTAGTTCTCGATCCGCTTGAGCTTCTTCAGGCTTTAGAAGGAACCTTAAGACTTTAGGCTTCGATCACATTTTGGTGCTTATTTTTGGCTTGTTGCTTTTTCTTAAAGGATATAAATCGATGCCCTTTCTTTTTTATTTTTTATTTTTTCTTTTTTTTGATCTTTTCTTTTTCTTGATAGTCTTTCTTCAGCTTTTTCTCCCCTTCTTCTTGCTTTTTCCTTTCTCTCTCTTTGTTTCCTTTCATTCCCTTTGGGCTTCTTTTATGAGCTTTTGATGGAATGGAGATGCTTACTTCCTTTTTCTTTTTGAATGGCTTATAACTCAAAATATGTGAATCTTCTAGAATTGAGGCTCTTCTTCCTTTTAAAGGGAGCGAGTTATCAATGGTAATGATTATGAAAGAATTGGTATGTCTAAGGTAAGCACAAATTAGTTTACCCTTTTCCTCCTGATTGATGATCTTAATCTCCAAATTGCCCCATTTTGGGGTGGTTCTTGACATTTAATTTTGAAAGATACTTCTTTAAAAGTCTCAAATGGGCTTATAATGGATAAATGTGTTTGGGATAATGGAAAGAATGTCTACCATTATTTCGACCACGTAGTAAGCTTAAGATAGACCTCTTTTAAGGAAGAAGTCTTAATTCCTCATATTAATATTGCCCAACTCTTAAGTATGTTTAGGGTGAGTGTTTTGGACTTAGTATGCCTCTTTTCACTCGAAATTATTCAATTAGTAGGATACCATTTTTTGTTGAATCTTTGATTTTTCCAAAAAATGCCCCACATTGATGGACATGTGTGTCCCTATATTCATCTGGAATCTCATTTGCCCCTTTATATGCCCCCAAACTAGTCATTTAAGCTAGTCTTCTAATCTCATCAAAATGCCCCTAATTGAGATGGGCTTGATATAATTACCCTAGATAGATTTAATAATTTAGGCTTGATTGGCTTTCTTTGAGAATTTATTGGTTTGACCCATCCTCTTCATGCCTTAGTGGTGAAGGATCCTATCACCTTCTCTTAGATTGATTTTTCCCCAAGTTCGAGCTTGAGGCTTTGATAGGTAATCCTATTAAGTAATAGTAGAGACAAGTTTATGATTCCTTTTTAGGCTTTATAAAATGGATATCAGCAAAAAGTCCCTTTTTCCTTATTTTTTGATTTTTTAAAAATTTTTTTTTCTAAAATCCTATATGAAAGGTAAGAAGGGAAAATGCCTTGTAGGTTGGCATAAAACCCTCAAGGGAAAGATAAGTTGAGATATTAAAAGATGATTGAAGAGGGGAAACGTAAGAAGGGAAAGCACCTTAGCTTAAAACCGAAGAAGATGATTAAAAGGGGAAAAAACATCTTACGGGGGTTTGGTTAAAGCCTTAGCAAAAGTAGTAACTATTTACAAAGGTGACAAATTATAAAATGATCACATTCTTAGAGAAAGTGATAACCATGATATGATAATTAATGGGAGTTTGGCATTATTGAAAATTGGTAAAGTGACGCTTAAAGAAAAATTTAAAGAATCAAAGTTCTCTCTCTTTTTTTTCTTTTTGTGAATCTTTGTTTTTTTTTTTCTTTTTCGACCAATTCCTAATTTGTTTCAAAGATGTGAGTAGTAGTGAAATTGACAACTACTGACTAAAGGTAACAAAGAGTGTTAGTTTTTAAGGAGACAATAGTTATTTGGAACCTAGGGGATTCTAAATTAGAGATGGACCTTAGGAGGGCCAAAATGAAGTTTTTAGAAAGCTAGATATGTGCAAGAGGAGAGATAAAGGTGGGAAGAAGAGACGAACAAGAGCTCAATAGCATTCTTAGGAGTTTAATCATTTCTTTATGCAAGTTTATGCTTTTATTATGTTTTTAGAGTAGATCTTTAGACATCTAAGGCTGTGAATCTTAAATTAAAATGTAGCACACCTATCTTGTTTATTATTACAATATTCCTTATTTCTTATTAATTCAATTGCTTGGTTTGTATTGATTGAGTTGTTGTTTTTAGGGTTTCAACTTGATTATTTGATTTTGTATGTTAGAGTTACGAGAATCAATGTATGAATAGATCTACCACAATTGAAGGGAATTGCTATAATCTTAGAAATAAGTTATAGACTTATTTTGAAAATAATTTATTATGGTACGTGTTTAAGGAATTCCTGTTCTTCATGCTATTCTAACTTATTCTATTGCAAAAGTGATTGGATAGAGTGTAGCTAGGATTAGGAATTAATAGCAAAGCAATTTTGATAACATATAATTACCATACATATTTTTGTGTGATTTTGTATATTATTTTAGTTGATTTTACAGTGATTTGGAGCTTAACTCATTTGATTTTCATTTTTAGAGACTTTGGAAGCATTTGATGACCTTTTCAAGACTTTTATCAAGTTTTGGAGTTCATTTGAAGAAAAGCATTGATTGAGGAATTAGAGCGTAAGAATTTCAAACAAAGAAGAAAGTCTAATGAAGACCACTATTGTGTTCCTTAGCCACAGACCTCTCGTCATTAATTTCCATCAAAATTGAAGATTTCTAGATAAAGTGCAAGACTCCGCCTAACTTTACGGTTGTGATTCTAGGGCATGGTTATAATATCCTAAGGTCTTGAGCCATACACTGACCTTAGGATTTGAGCTCCTAAATTTAGGGCATTGGGCTACGTTATTCGTTTTAGTTCATACTTCATAGTAAGGTTAGAAAAGTTAGAAAAAGTTAGATGAAGTAATTCTAGTAAAGTCAATTTCTCAAAATAAGCTATATAAAAGGATTAATTTAAGAAAAATGTCAATTTATCGATAAAGCCAATAATTATCGAAAACATAAAATTTGAGCTTTTAGATGTAGTAAGATATTAGAGATAAATTATTTTAACTTATAAAAATGATAAATGAAGTTAAATTATATATAATATACATGTATTTACATATGATATGCATTACGTGTTTTAAATATATACATATAATAATAATAAATTATCAAAATAAGGTTAATTAGTATAAAATAATGGAAAAATAATAAAAAATGAATGGGTAAGTCATCAAATGATATGGCAACTTAGGATTAATTAGCAATGATGATTCAAAAGTTAAAATATAAGAAATTGACACCTAACATGTTGAATAAACAAAAAATTGACATATAAGTTAAGAAATTTACACATGGCACGTTGACTCATCAACCCAATCAACTCTAAAATTATAATTAGACCCTTAACATCAAATATTAGACCTTTTAGTGAACCAAATTTGGATAGGAAAAATTTAAAAAAAATTACAAGAAAAAAAGAGATATAGAACAAAAACAAAGCACGAAATTGGGGTAAGCTAGCTTAATAGGGTGTTGATGTCCTGTTATGGTGGCCTTTTAGGGTCTAACAGAGGGCAGTTAGAGGAGTTGTTCCGATAAGGTTGAGTAGTCGGTTTAAGTGAACCCATTTTCTGCCCCGTAAGTTCATCTAATTTCTAAAAATATCAAATGTTATTAGTTAATTATTGAAAAATTTTTTTGGGGGTTATTTAAGGTGTAAATTAATGTAGTAATTTTATTTTAGGTAAATAATGATCAGAAATATAGAGTTCTTAAGAAAATGTCCTGTTTTGACAAAAATTGAACTAATTTTTATAAATATTAGATGATGTTGCTTCAAGCTCAATTTTTATATATAATACATCATATATATATATATATTTAATTATGGTAAGAAGAATTTTTGAAATTAAGTATATTTGATATTTTTTTATAATTATTTTAGACAAATAAAATGCTAATTTTGCTAATTTGTTAAAATAGTTAGTTTTTGATAAATTTAATGAATGAGCCTTAAATTGTTTGACTTCTAAACATTTATCATGATATTTGGAGCACTTAATTTTTATCTCATACATAAATTTTTTTATTTTCCCCAATTTTTTGTAATTTCGAGCTAAAACCGCTATTTTCGTAAAAATTAATAATAGCTAATCTAGGTCAATTATTAAACTACATATTTTTGTGAGTCTATTTCATGGAATTAATTGGGCTTAGATACTATTTATAATGTATTTTCCTAATATAAGCTTATTTATTGACTTAATATGTAAATAATAATTAGTGCTAGAAAAATACTTGTCAAATTCACATGACATGAACACATAAGGGTATATTAAAGGTTGTTGGATAAGTTTGGAAAGTGTGATTTTTAGGGTTTCTAGTTTAGAATTAAAGCCTACTTGAGTTAATTGTGGAGTTATGATAACATACAGTTTAGTTAATAGTGAAGAAGGGGATTTTTGGGCTTTTGACACTATTGATCAATCTTCTTTCTTAAGATATATTAATATTTCTTGAAATAATGATTGTGAAGATATAAACTTTATTGAAATTGAATAAGGAATGAGTAAGATAAGATCAAATGAAGTTTAAAAATATGGTAATGAAAGCTTATAAGAGTTTAAGTTCGACCTATACTTGACTTGAAGACTATGTTTATATTTTCATATATGTGATAAGTAAGGAAGGATTACGTTATGAAGTTTTAAGATTTTCTGCTACTAGTAAGCCTAGGTAAGTGGATCTAACCCATACTTGGAATAGATATATTGCTATTCATAAAATTGCATGCTGTTTGGTGCTGTATTGATTGGATGTGGCTATATTTTGGGGTGGATTGATATACTACCATTGTTAATGATGATGATGTGGTGATTTTCAATGATGGTAGCTATATCTTGGTTATAATGTTATGCTGCTATGTTAGGTCTTGATTTGTGGTTTCGAATGTTGTGCTAACTAGGGAAGTTGAGTGATTGTGAAGTCAATTTTTTGGGTGTTCACCTAAGTGAATCTTAGGTGAGATATTAGATTTCTGCTAAGGAGAGTTTGAAAACTAAAGTAAGATAACTAAGTTGAATAACACTTGAAGACTGGTTGTGTTGAGTGATATTCCTGAATTTTTATTGCACAATATGGCATAAAAGGGACCTACAAGTTGGAATTTTCAAAATGAGGCTTCCAAGTGATTATGGAAAAGGCATGGATTTACGAACTTAGTTTTTGGAACCATATAGATCCACATTGCCCAAACATGTTGACTATTTTGATGGTTATATATAGTAGACTATAGTGTGTAGTCTAATTTGGCCTTGTTGTCTCTTTGATTTGGTAAACTACATTGTGTACTCTAAAGTTTGTAAAACAAAATTAGGGGTTACACTCTTAGCCAACTCCTTGTTGCCCTTTTTGGTATTGGTGGATGACTATAGTGTGTAGTCCAATTTGGTGGGGGTCCTACTCTCAAGCAACTTCTTGTTGCCTTAGGTTCCTAGAAGTTGTATCTAGACGTTTAACTATGTTGACTAACTAGATGAAAATTAGAATGGCATAGAATATTGGTACTAATGCATGCTATGTATATGAGTATAGCATGTTGCATTGTTATAAATAAATGCTTGGTTGGGCTAATGTATGTATGAAGCCAAACCTGCTGGTTATGATTGAAATGTTTCAGTTGTGAAATTGTTTGTAGTGTATTATTTGTTATTTACTCTCGCTTGGCTTCAACAGCTGAGAGGATAAAATGTGTTATCTTCAAGTTAATAGCTTTGTGAAGGGCCCAATAATAGGGAGGAATGTATACTAGAAGCACGAGTCAGAATCAATGACTTTTTGTATGGAACTTGTACCATGTTGGGAATCCTACTATAGTCAAGATGACAAAAGAAAAAGCTAGTTCATGTTTTGATATAAATATTATGCTATACACATAAGTTGTAATAGAATATCCAACTGAACTTTGATGTAGCAACTCCTTTATCATGTAAACAAAGTTGTTTTTTTTTTTTTTTTTATGAATGAGTAGGTTGAGTTAAGGTTTCAATAGGTATTTCTGTGTGATGGTGCATTTCGTGTTAAGCCAGGATGTGATAGTGGAGAATCCATGGATTATAAAACTTTTATTTTTGGAAAGATTTAAAGTTTAAGGTGCCATGCTTCTATTATATTTTATTATATGAGCCAAATTTGGAAAGTGAATTAAAGAAATGCATAAGGAGATATTTCAAGAAATATTGAAGATATGCAGGACATTTTGGAAATATATTGGGCATACACTGAAGATATATTCCAAGATTCCTTTTATACTATAAATAGGATATAAGCCTTATAGATAGGAGAATATAATAGATCTAAATAATTTTATACAATATACTCCATTGCTTTTCTTTGTCTTTGTTTATTTTTCTTAATGTTTTAATTTAGTTTTAGTATTCATTTATTGTGAATCTAGTTTGCTATGTAATTAATTTTCTTTTATCATTGATTTATGATTTCTTGTTATTGTGATTTAATTGTACTATTTTGTTATGATCTTTAATTGAATTTTACCAATGATTGAATTATTGCTTGAGTTTATTATAGAGCTTATAAGAGCATATAACATGACGGGCTAGTATAATTATATAAAACTAGCTTACTAAAATGCTTAGTAGTTTAATTTTTCAGAATTAAAGCAACTTAATAGTGTGATTTGAGGGTTTCATGCGATTCTATGATATTTTATTCCATAAGTGATTCAATTATAGTGGTTTTAGGGTTAGGAATTAGCTAAAGATGCGAGTCTGCTTAATTTGTGCTAGGAATCTCCATGGTCTAATAGACATGGATGAGATTGATAAATTACATAGCTATTTTAAGGGAATCAGTAATTAAATACTAAGTTCTTGTGTTCATAGTTAATATTGCTTATCTTATATTTTATTTTGTTATTTGTCTTTATTTTATTTTAATTAGAATAGTTTAGCTTAATTATCTTTAATTAATTAAAGGGAAAAGTATAAAAAAGGTCCTAACGTTTCACGTTTTTAAGAATCAGTCCTTAACATTTTATTTAATCCATTTTAGTCCTCAACCTTTTCAAGTCGTATTAAATAAGTTTTTCTATTAAATTCTATTAAATTTTTCGTTATTGTAGACATGTGTAAATATACAATTGGTCCATGTAAATACAAAAAAGCTCTTAATGTTTGCCTATATATACAAATTATTCCTTAACCTATTTATTTAGTCCATTTTAGTCCTCAATGTCTCCATATATAATGGAAAACAAAGGGTTTTTTTTTTTTTTTGTAAATTTATTAAAATGTTGAGGATTAAATGAAAGGTTAATGACTGATTCGTATATATAGGTAAACGTTAAGGACTTTTTTGTGTTTTTTTCTTAATTTAATTTGTTATTATTTTGATATTTTTCTTTGATTATTTAAAATTGTTTGTTATGCTAGATATTAGAAAATGAGTAAGTACTAGTTTTGCAATTATAAGTAGTCCTCGAAGGATCAACACTCAGACTCAATCTACTTTATTATATTATAACTCACTAGGTGTACTTAACTACCTAATTTGATTCCTATTAATATATTAATTGAATTCCTTAGGTTAATAAGAATAGGGTATAAATTATAAATCTTTAGGATTATTACGTGTTAATCACTTGGTGATCAAAATCTAGATATCCTTATGGTTATTTACGGTTTATTAATTGTTCTTATTAGTTCTTATTGATTTTTATTTGATTTTATATTCTTTTAATTAAAATATAATCCATTTATTTTATCGTTGCATTCAATATCTTATTTTTAGTAGAATGGTAGAGCATAAGTGAATAAGTGTATAGTCCTCAAATGATCAACAACCTTGGACTCTACCATCCATTATATTATTACTTGACAAGTACACTTACCTAATACCGCCTTGTGTGCGCATATTAAGTTTTCAACATCGTTATTAGGGATTTTGAATTAAGAAAGCTTGTGCCTTTATTATTCTACTATTCATCTTTCTGTTATTTTTCTATTTCTTTTCTATGTTTAAATCTATTCTAACTTATTTTATTTGTCTTTTTGTGTGTTTGAGGAAACTGTCGTAATGGCTAACAATGGTGAAGCACTGAAAACCTTATTCAATTATATCAAGCCTTCAATTGCTGGAGCTAACTCCAACATAGCAAAACCAACTATAATTGCAAATGAATTTTGATCTCGCCTATAATCATTTAAATGGACCAAAAACAATTACGTTTTGAAGGTTCTTTAGAAGAAGATTTGCATGCTTATGTTGCTAGTTTTCTAAAGGTATGTGCTACCTTTGGAATTGGTGGAGCTATGGATGATGCGATAAGGATGAGATTGTTTCCTTTCTCTTTACAAGGAAAACCAAAGCAATGGTTAGCTCTTCTTATTATATATAAGTTAATTAACTTTAAAAAATAATAAATGAAGTTGGATTATACATAATATACATGTAGTATATATGATATACATTATATGTATTAAATATATACATATAATAATAATAAATTATTAAAATTAGGTAAAATAATGGAAAATTAATAAAAAAATTGGATGGATGAGTCATCAAATGATGTGTCAAGCTGGTATCAATTAAAAATAATGAGCTAACACTTGGTTAATGAGGGGATGACACATGGCGCAAAGGAAAATGTTAAATTGACATGTGTAATTTCACTTTTTACATGAAAAAATTCTAAAACCAATAAATAGGGATCTAAACATCATTTACAATATTTTGGGAACTTGAAAACATAAGAACATAATTTTAGAAAATTTGAAAAAAATAGAAAAAAATAAAATAAAAATAAAACAAGAAATAGGGTTGGAATGGGTCTAAGGCGATTCGTGTACCAAACCACAACCTGACCTAGAGTGGCTTGGAGATCCAATAGAGGGTGGCTAAAGAAGCTCTTCTGATAAGGTGTGATGGCCCGATGGCAGCTGATTCAGGTGAAACAAAATTTCTCCCGTAACTTATTTAATTTTGTAAAAATATCAAATGTTATCAATTAATTATGAAATTTGGTTTTATAAGATTATTTTAGGTGTAGATTAATTTAATAAATTTATTTTAACTAAATAATTAGTGTAAATATGGGTTCCTTAAGAAAATGCCCTATTTGGGCGAAAATTAAACTAATTTTTATAAATATTAGATGATGTTGTTTCAAGCTCAATTTTTGTATATAGTATACCTAATAAATGAATTTAATTTTGGTAACAAGAATTTTTGAAATTAATCATGGTTAATATTTTTTATAATTATTTTGAATAAAACTTTTAGTTTTACTAAATTGTTGAAATAATTAGTTTTTAACAAAATCAAAGTATGAGCCCTATCTATTATGATTTGTGGAAGTTTATAATGATGTGTGGGACACTTGAATTTTATCTTGTGACTAAATTCACTTAGTTGAGTAATTTTCACTAATTTTAAGTTAAAACTACTATTTTCTTAAAAATAGATAATAGCTAGTTTAGTATAATTCATGACCAATAATTAAACTACATATTTTTGCGAGTCCATATATTTTTTATGAAATTAATTGGGTACGTATGCTATTTTTATGTGTTTTCATAATATAAACTTATATATTACCCTAAAATATGATATAGTAATTAGTACCAATCTGATATTTGTTAAATATGTAAATGATTAGTATTTTTGGGTATGTAGTGAATGCTGAATAGCTTGAGAAATGAGGAAATTTAGGATTTTTAATTTATAATTAGGGTTTATTTGGGTTAATTATAAAATTATAATAACATATGGTTGAATCGGTAATACGAAAGGGTATTTTTGGACATTTGACAATATTGATAGACTTGGTTCTTAAGATATAAAGTTTATTGAAATGAGTAAAATACGATCAAACGAAGTTTAAAAATGCGAAAATGAAAGCTTAAAATAGTTTGGGTTTAACTCATACTTGACTTGGAAGCTGTGTTTATATTTTCATAGGTGTGATAAATAAAGAAGCACTAAGTGGTGGAGTTTATGATTTTACACTATTGCTAATCCTAAGTAAGTAAATCTAACCTATGCTTGGTGTAGATATATTGCTACTTTAACACTGCATGCTGTTTGATGTTGTGTTGATTGAATACGAGTATATCTTGGGTGAATTGATATGCTACTGTAGTGAATGCTAATGTGGTGACTATGAATGACGGTAATTGTACCTTGGTTACACTAGTATGCTTCTATATTAGGTGATGATTTGAGCTTACAAATGATTATGCTAACTATGGAAGTTGAGTGATTGTTAACTTAATATTCTAGGTGTTCACCTAAGTGAACCTTAAGTAAGATACTAAAATTTTGCTATGGTGAGTTTGAAAACTTGAATCAAATAATTAGGTTGAATAAAACTTAAAGATCAATTGTGTTGATTGATATACTTGAGTTGTTATTGCATACCATGGCATGGTATGGCATAAAAAGGGACCTAAGGGTTAGAACTTTCAAAATGAGACTTCTAAGTGATCATGGAAAGAATATGGCTTTATGAACTCAGTTTTTGGAAGCATATAGATTGCATTACTTGAACATTGTGATTGTTTTGATAGTTAAATTTGGTAGACTACAGTGTGTGGTTTAATTTGGTAGTATTGCCACTTTGATTTGGTGAACTATAGTGTATAGTCTAATTTTGTAAAGCAAAGTTAGGGGTCCTACTCCCAAGCAGCTCCTTGTTGCCCTTTTTGAAAATGGTAGACCACAATGTGTAGTCCAGTTTGGTGGGGTCTTACTCTCAGGCAGTTCTTTGTTGCCTATTGGTTCCTTGACATTGTATCTAGATTCTCAGCTATGTCGACTAATCAAAAGAAGATTAGAGGGCATAGGATATTGGTTTCGATGCATGCTATGTACATGAGCATAGCATGCTGCATTTTTAGTAGTAAATGTCCAGTTGGGTGAATGCATATGTAAAGTTGAACCTATGGGATATAATTGAAAAGTTTTAGTTGTAATATGCAATATTGTCTATCATATTGTCCATATTGTATCGTTTGTTATCCACTCTCACTTAGCTTCAGTAGTTGAGGGGATAAAGTGTTTTATCTTCGGGTTAATTGCTTTGTAAAGGGCTTAACATGAAGGGAGGATATATATACTAAGCGTATAAGTCGGATTCAATGACTTTTGTATGGAACTTATATTAAGTGAGGAATTCTATTATTGTGAAGATGATGAAGGAAAAAGCTTGTTCATGTTTTCATGTAAATATCATGTTATATACATAAATTGTAGCAGAATATCTAGCCTGACTCCGATGTAGCAACTCTTTTATTATGTAAACAATGTTGTCTTTTGATAAATGAGTAGGTTGAGTTAAGTTTTCAATAGGTATTCCTGTGTGATGATACATCTTGTGCTAAGCTAGGATGTGACATTTTTAGACAATTGCATATTAATTTATCCTTTGCGGAAGCTTTGACGTAGATGCCCAAGTATGCAAAATTCTTGAAGGAGTTGCTGTCTAACAAGAGGAAATTAGAGGAACTGTCAATAGTTTCACTAAGTGAAGAGCGTTTGACAATCCTTCAAAGTAAGCTTCCAATAAAATTGAAGGATCTAGGGAGTTTTATTATCACTTGTTTAATTGGAGATTTGTCTATAAAAAAAGCATTAGCTGATCTAGGAGCTAACATAAATTTAATGTTATACAAAATTATTTAAGCAGTTACACTAAAGAGAAATAAAACCGGCATAAATGAGTTTACAACTGGTTGATCAATTAGTAACATGGCTTAGGGGTATAATTGAGGATTTGTTGGTTAAGGTAAATAAATTTATTTTTTTTGTAGATTTCATAATTTTAGACATTAATGAAGATATAGAAGTCCTAACCATCTTAGGGATACCCTTTTTAGCCACGACCAAAGGTATAATTGATGTTAGTGATGACAAGATTACATCAAGGGTAGGAGACGAGATGGTTTTTAAAATAAAAGAGGTAATGAAAAAATGTGTCAAACAAGATGATGCTTGTTTTTTTCTTGATGTTGCTAACGCCTCTATGTCTAGTGTTTTAGCGGATTGCTAACTAAGGGTCCTTTAGATTTTTGTTTAAAGTAGGAAAATCGGGAAGAGTTATCTAACGACGTAATCATTGCCGATACAATAGTACATTTGGAAGCCAACTAAGATGGTCGATGGTTATGGATGAACAAACAATTGAAGGTATCACATGAACAAATGGGTTTGAACTACAAGATGGCTTGAAAGTACAAATAGAAGGTCGAAGGTAAAGTAGGGGTTCTCATGCACCAATATAGAGTACAACACATTAACGCCTTACATAAGCTCAGGTCACACTTGATATTACGTAAAAGTATGGTCAAAGGTCAATTGTCATTAGTCTACACTCAAATGGCCTAGATAAGAGTAAAGAGAGTAAGTATGGGACACCTAGCTCAAAAGGAAAAGTTCTATTTTTCAATATTCTAATGATGATTTCAATTGATACATTTGTGGGGTATTTATACGCCCTAATTAGGGCAAGCCCTAGGATTCTTCTAATTACAAAATTAGATACATACTTGAAATGGAAAATGATTATAGAGAAAGGATAAATTGATAATAATAGAAAAAGAATATCCTTTACCAGAACAATATGAATCTCAGAGAAAAGGACACATGTTAACTTCTTAATCTACTAGTCCAAATAGATGCTCGTTGTTGAGTTGAGCTAGGTTGGCTGAGTTAGCTTTAGGTTGGCAGCTCGGTAGATTGGGAGTCTAGGGAGTACGAGCTTCGAAAGTAAGGACTTAGTAGCTTAAACTCGGTAGGTTAGCTTGGCAATAGGTTAGTTTGAGCTTGAACACTTATGAGCTTGGAAATAGGTGTGATCTATGTTTGACTCTGATTGGGGTTGAGGGTAATAATAGGATCTTCCTCCATTCTAAAGACAGTAAATGAGTTGAGCTAACTTAAAAGATATATCGGGTGTGCTCGGAGGAACTGTTTTTCCTCTGAAGTGAGGTCCTTCTAGATATCTCATTATATTAGAGAAGCAAGTCCTCATGCTTGGGATCATGTGATTGGCCCTTAATTTCTGTCATCCCCTTTGAGCTATTTGAGATTTTAGGTCAAATCTTAGTCAAAATCAAATAGCTCAACGTTAGGGAAACATGGGTGAAGATCAACAATGTTAAAGGTATAAAAGACTCCATATTCTTTAAGTAAGTTTACCTTGTAGGCATTGGGGTTGATCTTCTTGATCACATTGAAAGGTCCATTTACTTTCTATGACAATTTGTTCTTCCTTAAGTTGGGGAACCTGTCCTTACTAAGGTAAATCCACATTAAGTCTTCGAACTGAAACTCTTTAGCTTTTCTTTTTGAGCTTATAAGTAGCTCAATTCAAATGGTCCACTGCCTTCTGGTGCATTGTTTGGATAGCTTCTGATCTTTTAATAGCTTGCTAATCTTTAGGATAGTTATGTTAGGAAATTTGATCTAGCAGGAGTTTGGGATTATATCCATATGTGACCTTAAAGGGTGACTTCTCCATGACACAATAGGTGGTCCTGTTGTAGGTAAACTCAATGATGGGTAGCATATGTCATAATTAGCTTGATTTCTTCCAACTATAACTCATAATAGGGTTCCTAAGGTCCTATTAATGACTTCAGTCTATCCATCTGTATACAGGTGAGAGGATGTACTGAATAGTAACTTGGTCCTAAATCACTTCTAAAGGGTCTTCTAAATATGGCTTAAGAACTTGGGGTCCTAATTAGATACTATATTTCTTAGCACTCCTTGTAGTTGGATTACTTCTTACAAAAATGGAAAAGAGATAGAGATAGTCGAAGCATTGTTAGTTCAATGACATGGCATGAAGTGTGCCATCTTGCTGAACTGATCCACGACCACCATGATAGAGTCTTTCCTATGGGATGTCTTTGGTAATCCTAAAACAAAGTCCATACTTAGCTTGGACTATAGTTTGGTTAAGATTGGTAATGGTAAATAAGGTGCTTGTTTGGCTTAGCCTTTTGTTCATTGGTAGGTTATACACTTCTCTAGCACATATTGTACGTCTTTCATCATCCTTAGCCAAAAGAATCTCGAGCTATGTACTTCAGGAGATTAGGCCTTCCCAAAATGACCAACAACCCTCCTCCATGTGCTTCATGTACTAGTAATTCTCTCATGGAAAAGGTTGGGATACATAACTTTCCTTTACTAAATAGGCATCTATCCTCCCTATGATAATCATAATAGCTTGACAATCTTCCCATCAAGCATAGATTGGACCAAAGTGGGGATCCTTGGCATATAAGCTCTTGATAATTGAGAACCTAGGAAGCTTCGTTTAGAGTTTAGTTAGGAGATTATGCCATCATGAGAAGGCTTTAGCTACTACATTGTTCTTAGTAGTTTTATACTTAATAACATAAGAAAATCCCTCCTTAAATTTGATCCATTTTTCTTGTCTTTTGGATAGCTTAGATTAGCTCTTCAAATATCTCAACGATTTGTAGTAGGTGCAAATGATGGATTCCTTTAGTAATAGGTAGTGTTGCCATATAGTCAGGCTTTGATCAAGGAGTAGAACTCCTTGTCATTAGTGTTGCTCTTTGAAGCTTCTCACTAACGTAGGTAATTGGTCAGTATTCTTGCATTAACACAATACCTATACCTAACCCAGATGCATTGCCTTTTACTATAAACACTTTGTCTAAGCTTAGGAGAGCTAGGAAAGGGGTAGAAGTCAATATCTTTTTTACTTCCTCAAAACTCTATTGCTCTTTCTCTCCCCATCCGAATTCAATGTTCTTCTTTAGTAGCTTGGTAAGTAGGGTTACAATAGTACTAAAATTCCTTATGAATTGGTGATAAAAAGATTCTAGGCTATGAAAACTCCACATGTTGGCAGAAAAGGTTAGCATAAGCCATTTGGTAATTGCCTTCACCTTCCCTTCATCAACTTGCATGCTACCTTGATTCACTAAAAATCCTAAGAAGATCACCTTAAGTTGACAGAAGTCAGATTTCTTTAGATTGGCATATGGCTTTTTAGCTTTGAGCTTGTTAAAGACAACTTGGAAATGTTCATAGTGTATCTCCAAGTTAGTGTTGTAAACAAGAATGTCATTAAATTAAATGTGCTTTATTAGCATCATAAATGTGCTCGATGCATTTGAAAGTCTAAAGGGCCTAACTAACCATTCATACAACTAATGTCGAGTCTTGAATGCAATTTTCTACTCATCCCCTTCTTACATCTTGATTTGATGGTACCTAGATTTGAGATCAAACTTAGAGAAGATCCTTGATCCATTCAATTCATTAAGCATGTCGTCAAGTCGAGGTATGAGATACCTATACTTGATGGTAATTCGATTGATAGCTTGACTGTCTACATACATAGGCTATGTACCATCTTTCTTTGGCACCAATAAAGCTGTGAATACGCATAGGCTTAAGGACTCTCTCACATATCCTCTTTTCATTAGCTCATCCACTTGCCTTTGGGGCTTAACAGCTTGTTCAGGATTCAACTTATATGTAGGCTTGTTCGGTAATGTAGCTTTAGGTTACAGATTTATGCATGCTTGATCCCTCTAATTGGTAGTATACCTTTTGGTAGTTCGTTATGGAATAGGTCGATAAAATCTTTTAATAGGTCTTTCAACTTGGTAGGTAGTTCAACAGTTTTATTTCTCATTTCGAGCAACCTCCAGACTAGTAAAAAGGCCAGCTCTTCTTATTTTATCTCTCTAGATAGTTTGATACGTGTCATCACTACGGTGTCTTTCTTTAAGGATCAGCTAAGTTAAGCATGCATAGTTTTGACTTGCTCAGTGGTTAAGGGACTTTGTCTTACCTTTCTTTCTTCATGCTCAATTGAATAGGTATTTCTCCTCCCATCATACATCACTTGTTGGTCAAACATCCAGGATCTTCCCATAAGAATATGTAAAGCACTCATAGGTGATACATCATAAAGAACTTTATCTTGATGCTTTCTAATGCAGATTTGCATGGCAACTTGCTTGGTCACTTACACTTCCTTGTTTTAAGCTAGTGTAGTTTGTAAGGTTTGGGATGAGGTTTGGTTAGCAACTTTAATTGTTGGACCATAAAGGCCAATACTGTGTTAGTGTAGCTTCCACTATAGACAATAAGAGCAAACAACATTCCATTAACTTTGCAACCAATGTGGAACAAGTTCTTATGCTGTTCATCCTCATATACAAGGCTCATACTCATCACTCGCCGTAGCACCATAGTTGTAGGCATGAAATTCCTTTCTTTGCTATAATTAACTTCCTCCTCCTCAAATTGGTCAGTTAGTCTTGATCCCTTCAATTTTTTAACTTCCTCGTCAATACTATTAACCTTAATCGTTGACATTTCTCCCTTGATCACCATTGTCCTTTTGTTTAGGCATTGGGTTACCATATGTTTGACCCCTTGACACTTGAAGGACTTAACCTCACTTATCTTCCGACTAGAGCTCTACCATTTCTCAAACTTCTTTGAAACTTCCTTCTTTTTCTATCTAGATGGTTAAACTAAGTTGGACATCAATGGTCTTACTTGGTTCCAATCGCATAGGTCTATTCGGAACAAGTTGGCTAGGGGTAGCTCGACTAATAGGAGCTCGAAATCTACTCATTCGTTGCCACTCTGTCTTGTAGGTAGCTTAGGTTGCCTCATCTAAGGATCTAATATCTCTAGTTTTAAGAATGTCACCTATTTCATATTTCAACCCATTAATAAATCTAGAGAAATTTCGATCTTCTAGCTTGACAACTTCACAATCATCAACATTTGGAACTCCTTTACATAAGTGTCAACACTTGATCCTCCTTACCTCAACTCCTATAACATTTTGAACACATCCTACAGATAGTAGCTTATAACAAATCTCCTTTTCATTACTTTCTCATCTCTAACTTCTTTCTCTCCTTCTCATCATTGTATAGCTTACAAATTCATCCACCATAGGGTAGTATATCCTATGAATTCTAAGATGACAAGTTTCACTTTAGCATTTTTAGAACTTCATGGCATTTGAACTATTTCTCTATCTTATCAACCTAATCTAGGAAGTCCTTAGCATCGCTACTACTAGAGAAGCTTGGGATTTGTAACCTTAGCCCCTTTACCTTAGGAGCTTGTCCATTTCTTTCTTCAGGTTCTTAATACTCTTCTTCTTGATCTTCTTCTTCTATTTCTTCCAACATAAGCCTTCATCGAGTAATTTTGTCCACTCTTCCAACACGGGGTGGTCAAATTGAGAAATTAGCTCAGTTAAGTCGGCCATTACCTCTCTTAGGTAGTTCATTCGCTAGGCATCTATTTGGGGTATCTCTAGCCTGCTGCCTATTGATAGGTGTGCACAACCATATACTTATTTGAAGGATTTCTCTAACAATTGTATGTGATTTAATAAAATTTCAAGCTAAAGTGTGTGAATTTTCATTAAAATTTCATATAATTTCTTAATACAAGTGTAATTCATATTTTTATGTTTTGGGGTTCAACAGTTATGTTTATTTGAAGAATTTAAGGTTTTTATGCTTGTTCTTGCAAGTCCTAAGGCTACCATAGCCCCACATGAGAAGCCAAAAAAAAAAAGAAAAAAAGAAAATGAAGACATTGAGTATGAACTATCGGCTTAACATTAATCCCAGCTACCATCAAGTTGGCATCTAGAATAGAACCTTCGCAAGTATCGCAAAGAGTGGACCATACCATCTTGATAGTAGTCTTAGATATTGTCATGTCGCGGTACCCTCTTGACATAAAAAGTTGCAATTTGTAGCTCATTTAGGGGATGCAATTTTGTTTCTTTTTTAACTTCCTTTCTTCTTTTCTCTCCAAGTTTTTTAAGGTTTCACCTTCCTAGGTTATTTTAGGTTAGATTAGCTTAGATTAAGTTAGTTTTAGCATATCTAGCTTAGATTAAGTTAGTTTTAGCATATTCAACCTTGGGATGCACGAAAAACATCATTCCAACATGGATTGAAGATTGGAACCCCTCTTGTTAGGTGATTTCTCTCTTTACCCAATTTTTTGTTGTAATCCTATTGCATTCATGAAAATTATGAATCTTTTAATGTAAATGGATTGATATTTGGTATTTGTGTTATTTATTGTGATTGTGTGTTACATGGGCTATGGATTTAATGCATTGAGCATGTATTTCACTTATGAAGGAATGTGTGTAGATTGGGATTATGTGTAAAGCATAATTTCTAATTGTTGCTTGTTAAACTTAGATTAACTATTGATACATGTTGATTTGGCTAAGATTTCACTTTTGGAGTCAATCTTTAATCTATGTGCACATAAACAATAGAAGAACTTAAACATCATGCCTCTTGTTAATTCATTTACTTGGTTCTTAATTGTAATCATTAGAGTGTTGGAATCCCATGCTTTGTTAGATTAGAAGTTGTTCTTAGATTTAGATAGTCTAATAGAAATCATATCTTTATCCTTTTTAGTATTGGAATCACTTGTTTATCTACATTAAACTAATTGTTGAGTTTTGTTTAGTAAAAGAATCAAATTTTATTTAGCCTACCTAGATATGAATCGTACCAAAATGATTGAGAGTTATCATACCATTCTTTTGGGAAATACGACCATAGAGCTAACCGAATATTACTAATTGATTGGTATGCTTGCCGAAGTTTTCATAGTTTCCCTAAGTTTTTATCAAAATTTGCATGCTTGATCACTTAGCAATATATTGATTCCATTATTTTAAAAAGAAGCTAATTTTTTCGAATTAATGCATGACTTGTAGAAGTGGTGAATGTGATACCCCCTATCTTCATTTATTGCAGTCATCTAGCTAGTAGTCATTAGGTCAATGAGCCTATCTAGTCTCTCATTTGCAGGTTAGGGTATGTAACTTTCTTGTTGTCTAAGCCCATTATGAGCATCGATCTCTTAGTTTTCAAGAGTTTCTTGAACACTCAAGTTCGACATTGTCTGCTACTTTTAGTATACTAACTCATTAGACTAAAGCAATTGAACCATACTCTAAAACTCTTCTTCAAACAATAAACTCAATATTTTCTACTCTAACTACTACTTGAACAACACCAATAGTGCTCAATACGATTGCAACCCAACAAAAACCATACATTCTATTATGGGAGAATAGAAACAGGGGGAAAATAGAGTATTGACTTCCATAACCTAGAATGCTACTTCTAATACTCACTATAGCCACTTACAACTTCTTCAACAATTTTAAGTTTGAAACTTTTTAAGTATACATGACACATTACAACAAACACTCAAGAATATAAAGTATTAGAAACTTACTTAAACATAGCTAAGTTTTGATACCAAGATGATATGGGCAATGGTCGCAGATGAACATACAACCGAAGGTATCATGCGAACAAATGGATTTGAACCACAAGATGGCTTGAAAGAATAGATAGAAGGTCAAAGGTAAAGTCGGTTTTGACATAAGATATGGTATACTAATGTCTTACATGAGCTTAGTTCACACTTGATATTACGTATAAATATGACCGGAGGTCACTCACTACTAGTCTATGCTCAAATAACCTAGATAAGAGTAAGGAAAGCAAGTAAGAGATACTTAACTCAAAAGGAAAAGTTCTATTTTTCAATATTTTGATGATGATTTCGGTTGATATATTTGTAGGGTATTCAAATGCCTTAATTAGGGTAAGCCCTAGGACTCCTCTAATTACAAACTTAGATACTTACTTAAAATAGAAACTGATAATAAAGAAAGGATAAGTTGGTATAAGAGAAAAAGAATATCCTCTACTAAGACAATACGAACATTAGAGAAAAAGGACTTGTGCTAACCTCTCAATTTTGTAGTCCAAATAGGCGCTTGTTGCTGTATAGACCTAAGTTGGCTTGGTTAGCTTTAGGTTTGGCAGCTTGGTAGATTAATGGTCTAAGGAGTATGAGCTTTGAAAGTAGGGACTTAGTAACTCAAACTCAATGGGTTGCCCTTATACTAAGATGAGCACTAAGTTCCTTATCAAACTCTGAGGAAGACCAGAGGGAAAATTTTTGTACTAAATGTACCATTAAAGAATAATTGCCTATGATTATAATGGATAGAGGAAGTTGTACTACCATAGTTTCATAATCCTTCGTATAAAGGTTAGGTTTATCAACCTTTAAGCATCTCCAACTTTACAAACTACGTTGGCTTCTTGATAAGGGTGCTTTGTACGTAACTGAATAAGTAATGGTACTGTTTAGTATTAGGACTATGTATAGGGATAAAGTAGCATGTGATGTTGTCCCTGTGGAAGTTTCACATTTGTTACTTTGATGACCTTAGTTATTTGACTAACATATTATTCATGATGGATATAAGAACACCTATGCCTTTGATAAGGACGGAAAAAGATTGTGCTATAACCTATGACGCTGACCTATGTAAATGAAACCCATAATTAGCTTACCTAAGTTAGTAAGAAGAAGGCCTTAGTGATGGGTTGAAGAGAGATTTGAGCTACTGAGAAGGTCGATGAGCCTATGTTCCTATTGACTAGGAGATTGTTGGAAATGAGAGATCTGAAAGATGTTCATAATGAAATTTGAAGACTAATTGATGAGTTCTCCATCATGTTTCTTGAGGAATTTCCTAAAGGACTATCTTTGGTCTGAGGCATAGAGTACTGTATTGATCTATAGCTAGGTACTACCTTACTGAACCAACCTACACATAAAATGAACCTAAGTAGGCTATAAGATAAAAAGATAGGTGGATGAACTCATAGAGCAAGGATATGCGAGGGAGAGCATGAGCCCTTATGCTATACTAGCTCTGGTTGTCCTAATGAAAGATGGTTCATAGTGTATGTGCATTGATAGTCGAGTAATCAATCGTATTACTATTAAGTACAGATATCTGATATTGAGGCTTGATGATATGTTAGATGAACTTCATGGCTCTAAAATATTTTCTATGATTGATTTGCAAAGTGGTTACCACCAAATTCACATAAGACTAGTAGATGAGTGGAAGATTACCTTTAAGACTAGGCATGGTCTCTATGAATGGCTGGTTATGTTGTTTAGACTTACAAATGTGCTAAACACATTTATGAGGCTTGTGAACCATATGATGTGCCCTTTGATTGGAAGATGCGTGGTCTCGTGTACTTTGATGATATACTTGTGCATAGTGTCGATCTAAACAATCATGTTTAACATCTTCGAGCTGTTTATGAAATATTATGAGTAAAGAAGTTATATCGGAATTTGAAGAAGTGTACATTTAGCTATGATGAAGTGATTTTTCTTGGGTTTATAATTTTAGGGGAAGGAATCTAAATAGATGAGGACAATATTTGAGTTGTTCTGGAGTGGTTAACGTTAAAGAATGTCATTAAAGTTTGAAATTTTTGTGGCCTAGCTTATTTTTATAGCCTAGCTTCTTTTTATAGGTAATTCATTAAAAACTTTAATACCATAGCTACCTCCTTAACTGAGTTGACAAGGAAAAGTAATGGGTTCAGATGGAACAATTAAGCTCAATAGATCTTTAGGGAGATCAAGAAGAAGCTTACCTTTGCCTCCTATCCTATCACTACCAGATTTTGACAAGTACTTTGAAATAAGTAGGATGTGTTAAGCATTGGAATTGGCGTTATCTTAATGCAGGAATGACCACCTATCGCTTACCATAGTGAGAAGCTTAGTGGTGTTACCCTGAACTATTCTATATATGAGAAAAAGTTGTACTCCCTATTTTGAGCCCTTATTGTCTAACAACACTATTTGCTGCCATGGGAGTTTATTATTTACATTGACTATGAATCATTGAAGCATCATAAGAATTAGAACAAACTCTCAAAGAGATAAGCCAAGTGGTTAGAGTTTATGGAAGGATTTTTGTATGTGATCTAACATAAGAAAGGAAGCACAAATGTGGTTGCCGATGCTCTATCACGACGACAAACCTTGCTAACCACTTTACAGAAAAAATTATTGGGATTTTTGCTTATCGTTGAGTAGTATGCTCATGTTCCTCATTTCAATCCTATTATGGAGGAGTGCAAAGATGGAGTTACGATTCGAGGCTATTATGTCCAAGGTGGCTATCTCTTTAAGGAAAGGAGGCTATGCATACTGAACTGCTCTATGCATGAGCTATTAGTCAAGGAAGATCATAACGGTAGATTATCTAGACACTTTGGAGAGACCAAGATGGATAATATATTAAAGGAAAACTTTTACTTGCCTGGTTTTGGTAAAGGATGTCCATAAGGTAGTAGGAAGTTATGAGGTGTGTAAGAGAGCTAAGGGGAAAAGAGAGCCCCATGGAGAATATATGCCCTTACTAACACCAACCATACCTTGGGTTGGCTTTAGCATGGACTTTATCCTAAGGTTGCCCTAGACATCCAAGGGGAAGGATTCTATATTTGTTATAGTAGACTGCTTCATCAAAATAGCACAATTACTCTATGCCATCAAATTAATGATGCTTTATATATGCCCTAATTAGGGTAAGCCCTAGGACTCTTCTAATTATAAACTTAGACACCTACTTGAAATGGAAAATGATTATAGAGAAAAGATAAACTGGAAACAACAGAAAAAGAATATCCTCTACTAGGACAATATAGATGTTAGAGAAAAAGGACATATGTTAGCTTCTCAATCTAGTGGTCCAAATAGGTACTTGTTGCTGAGCAAACCTAAGCTGGCTTGGTAAGCTTTAGGTTTGCAACTTGGTAGATTGGGGGTTTAGGGAGCATAAGCTTTGAAAGTGGGGACTTGGCAGCTCAAACTCGACATGTTGGCTTTGTAACAGGTTAGTTTAAGCTTGGAAACCTATGAGCTTGGAAATTGGTAGGTTTAATGCTCGGCTTTAATTGAGGTTAGCAATGATAGTGGGATCTTCCTCCATTAGGGAGATAGTGAATAGGTTGAGGTAACTAAAAAGATATATCGAGTCGGCTCGGGGAACTGCTCTTCCTTTGAAGCAAGGTCCTTTTAGATAGCTTGATGTGATAGAGAAGAAAATCCTTGGGTTTGGGATCTTATGATTGGCCCTTAATTTCTATCGCTAACCTTCCTTCTATGTAGAGAAAAAAAAGTTTGAGAGGATTAAGTAGGCCAAGAATGTGAAATTGAAGCTCTTTATTAAGAAGCATCTTGAGTTAGAGTTGAAGTAGCTACCACACTATTTGGAAGATGCTTTTTTAGAAGAAAATTCAAAATTGCTTGTTTTAGTATCCTTCAAATTAATAAGGCAATAGAAGGAAAACCTTTTATACGTGTTAAGGGAGCATAAAAGGGTGATTTCTTGGAGGATTTCCAATATAAAAGGAATTAACCTATCCTTTTGCACCTATAAAATTTTGATGGAAGAGGGTCATAAATCAATAGTGCAACCGTGAAGATTGCTAAACCCGAACATGAAAGAAGTACTTAAAGCCGAAGTGATTAAACTGCTGGATGCAAGTGTGATTTACCCCATTTCTAACAGCTATTGCATTAGTCTTGTGTAGGTTGTACCTAAAAAGAGAGTGATGATGGTAGTCCTTAATGAGCGAAATGAGTTGATACTTAAGTAAGTAGTCATAAGCTGGAGAGTTTGCATAGATTATCGGAAACTCAATGACACCACAAGGAAGGATCACTTCCCCCTACCCTTTGTTGATCATATGTTGGAGTGTTTATCACATCATATGTATTATTGTTCCTAAGATGCTCTTTCCAGTTATTTTCAAATTCTAATTATCTTAAAGGACCAAGAGAAAATCACATTTATGTGTCCCTATATCATTTTCAACTCTAAGTGAATGCCATTTGGTCTTTGCAATGCACCCATAATATTTTGGCAGTGCATGATGACAATATTTGATGAATTTATTGCAGATATAATGGAAATATTCATGGGTGATTTTTTGGTTTTAGGAATTCTTTTGATCATTGTCTCGAGAATCTACAAAAAGTATGGGTAAGATAGGAAACAAATTTGCTATTAAACTGGGAGAAGTGCTTCTATGATACAAGAGGGCATAATACTGGGATAAAAGGTGTCTTAGAAAAGTATTGAAGTAAATAATGCAAAAATTGACATTATTGCAAAGTTGCCTCCTCCTACTTCAATTAGAGCCATTTACATTTCCTAGGCTATGCTGGGTTCTATAGAAGGTTTATTAAAGATTTTTCAAAAATAGCTAGATCTTCAACTTTATTGTTGGAAAAGGATGTTTCATTTATATTTTCATAGGATTGTTTGGAAACATTCAATACTTTAAAGTACAAATTGACACATGCCCTTATAATGGTAGTACCGGATTGGAGCTTACCATTTGAATTCATATGCAATGCAAGCAATTATGTTGTAGGGGTAGTTTTGGAATGGAGGTAAGAGAAGCACTTTTAGCCAATTTATTATGTAAGTAAGACCTTTACAGAAGCTCAGGAGCACTACATTACCACAGAAAAGGAGCTATTGGTAGTGGTATTTGATTTGACAAATTTAGGTCGTATCTAATCTATTCTTGTGTTATTGTTTATACTAACCATATTGCCTTGTGTTATTTATTGAATAAAGCTAATGTTAAGCCAACATTGATTGGATGGGTACTACTACTTCAAGAATTTGACCTGGAGATTAGAGATAAGAAAGGAGTAAAGAATTTGGCAACATGTCATCTCTTGTGTTTAGATAATCCATTATTGGAAAAACGAAAAGAATAAGACATTAATGACAAATTCTTGGAAGAGTGACTTAGCTAGGTAGGTTTATGGCATACACCTTTGTTTGCTAACATCGCAAATTACTTAACAACTAAAATTCTTCCTAAGGGATTAGATCATAGACAAAGGAAAATTTTTTTCCATGATACTAAAAGTTACCCTTATGAAGACCCATATTTGTTTAAGATTTGTATAGATCAAATAATTCATAGATGTGTATCTCACTTGGAGGCTGGCAAATATTAAATCATTGGCTCATAGGCACAACTAGAAGAAATAACATACAAGGTCCTTAAGTCTAGTTTTTATTGGCTAACAATGTTTAGGGATTCCCACAAACTTATGGAATTATGTGATAGAAGCTAAAGAGTAGGGAATATATCTAAGAGAGACAAAATGCGATGAAACCTAATATTGATCAATGACATCATTGATATTTAAGGGGATTGATTTGATGAGACTATTCTCAAACTCAAAAGGAAACAAATACATCCTTGTAGTGGTTGATTATGTATTCGAATGGGTAGAAACTTAAGCTTTACCAACTAATGATGCTAGGGTGGTGAAACAGTTCATGAAAAGCCTTTTTTCTTGATTTGGGGTACCCAAATCTAATTAATGGCCTAGGAACCCACTTTTGCAATGTTGAATTAGAAAATGTATTGAAGCAAAATGGAGTTACATGTAGGATTGTCACTTTATACTACCTTTAATGCTCCTTCGGGGTTGGACATACTAAGAAACACCATAACGAAGCATAATAAAAGGAAAAAAAGAAAAGCCTAGTAAAGTTTGGGCAATTACCAACTAGATATGATATACTAATTGATCCTACTTGGCCTATAATTCATTAGATATGACTCATTGGTTTGAATTGAAGGATCACTTACGACTACTCTCTATTGAAAAGAATAGATCAAAATTGAAGGGTAATGAGAACGTTAGTGTTGCTCAAAGAGAAACTAGAATAATATTTTGATACTGAAGATTGATTGTCTACGTATAATTAAGTGGTAGTTTATATACCCATTTACTAAGGTTACTTTACATGTATGAAAAGACCAAAAGGGTATTACTATAAATAAGATATATAAAACATGCTAAAAAGAGTAAAAAAGATAAAGAATATCCTATATCGAAAAAGTAAAGAATCCTTGTAGAATGTCATCTAAAAGACATGTGTCATTTAGTGGCTGGATGTTAGGAATATGGTAAAAAGTAGGCAAAAAAAGAGAAAGGAGAGTTTACAGTTAAGAGTCGACTTGATTTGGATTAGGTTAGAGCTCAATTAATCATTCGTTATAGAGTGATCAACTCAAGCTAGGATCGAACGTTAGTTATTGGCTCAGGAGTTTGCCTCAGATAGTTTGGGGCTATCTGTTCGAATAGTCTATCATGGTATAGCTATTCAGTAGGCCCAATTTAGCTGACGACTCCATAGTTAGGTTGGCAAAGGAAGGAAACATAGAGGTCAAGATATAAATTCTTATCTTGGATAGGGCTTCAAACTAATATTCTTTGAGTAAGTTGTTGGAGTCCTCTAGCTCGACTATGTGTGATTGGTCCAAGAGGTTGATTCGTCTCATCTGCCTAGGGGTTAGAAAGATTTGTCCTCAAATCTAAAATGGTCTCTAGTTCTTGTTCTTCTAGCGAACTTACGGGATCTCCTTCTACTCGATGGTGAATTAGGTCGGATACATTAAAAGTGGAGAAAACACCATAGTTGTTGGGTAACTTAATTTGGTAAGTGTTATGGTTGATCTTGTAAACCCCGCGAATTTAGCTTCCTAAGTATAGAAACAAACGTCTAAACTGTAGATGATTTCCTAAACTCAAAAGAGCCAATGAGATTTAAAGCCGATTAAAATCTCAATCCAAAACCTAAAGTGGATACGGAAAACCTTAAATCATCAATTGAACCCCTAACCGTATATGAAGACCCTAAAACCTCGAACCACATCAAAACCCTAAGATAACAATCGAAGATTTAATCGCGTAAGAATATATGAAACCCTAAATGTGGAAATACATTAGAGATTGTGCCCTAAAGTAATAAAAACCCTAAAATTATAACTTTAAGGATACAAAGCACTAATTCACCATAATTTACCTTAAAACCCTAATTGATAATATAATGCTCATATTTTGCCAAATCATTAGTAAAAGGTTAGAGATGATCCTCATTCATGCTTATATGATTCGAATTCTTAAGCAATTCATTAGAAACTAAGATAATGAGTCATAGATTATATTTATCCCTTAAGTATGTGATTAAAGTAGTCTCACTTAGAGTTAGGGTTATAATTGAAGATTATGTTACATATAGTGAACTTTAATACTCAAATTAGTACTTTTTGCACTTGTTATCCAAAATAGTTTATCAAATGAGATATATAAGCTATAAGGACCTAAAGTAAGACCTCATCAACCATATTTACTAATCAATGCATCATATACCTCATTTCTTCTCATTTCCTTCATTTTTCCCCTAATTTCCCTTAATTACTATATTATGTGCACAAAATTACACATACTTAAGGAATGTTGACTAAGATAACACATGTTGACCAAAGTCCAAAGTTGACCAACTCAACACATGTTGACTAAAGTCAACATTTTGAAAAGTCAATAAAAGACTAGAGATAAAGAAAATATCTCTTCCTTAATGATGGCTTTTCTTTTCTTTCTTTTTGATTTTTTTTCTTCTCCTTTTCTTCTCAATTGCCGTCCACATCTTCTCCCTTTTAGACCCCACCATTCTCCTTCTTCCATAAGCAAAACAAATCAAAAGAAACAAACCAAAAATCCTCCTCCATTGCCATGAGCTTCCATCTCCATTTTACCTTCAACATCTTCCTTTTTGTCTCCTTAATTCCAACATAAGCAAAGGTATGTATCTAAGTTACTTTCTCTTGTTTTGTCTTCTTCATTAGTTAGTTAATTAAGTATATTAGATAAGTAGTTATGTGTTTAGTATTGTCTTGAAGAAGAGGAAACAAAGTTTCCATCTTTAACTGTAGAAATTAGAACTTTTCAAGAAGAAGAAAGAAAGACATGAGTATATGCTTATAAGTGTGTACACATAAGAAAATACCAAAAGAGTACAAGTATGTGAACCTTTGTACATGAGTATTTATCATGTACATAACTTAACTTAAGATCATATCTAACTATACATACCTATACTACACTAAATATATACATAAAAACACAAAAGGATGAAATTATGAAGCTTTTCTTAAGGAAAAGATTAGGCATACGAATTTTTGTATAAAAATACGTATCTAACCGTATAGGTATATGAGTATGTATACACGTATAAATACGGTATAAGTAAATGTATGTATAAGGTATATGTACATAAGTATAAGGGAAGTGAAATGTACATAAGACATGTACATATGACATAAGCATGAGGTGAGGTTTATGTAAGCAAATGATGAAGTAAGTGATGAGGTAAGCAAATGATGACATAAGCAATGATATAAGCATAAGCTTATAAAAGAAGAAAATAAGTATGTACATGTACTTAGGATCCAAAACCTTAAACCCTAATACCCTTCCTGAATTGAATCGAACTTAATCAAGGACATAGATTAGTAATACCAATGTAAAAGTCTCTAAGTATAAGAATAAATGGATAATTAAATCATTAACTACTAAAATAGAACATAAAACTAGCCAATAGGAATAATTAAACTTTAATAAGATAAAATGTCAATAAATTTAGCCCATATCGTAAAACGCGGGTCCTAACGTCCAAAACGAACATCACCGTATGAATGTGCGTCCAAAAAGGATGAAAAACGAATATAAGTTTGCAAATATCGGAATCAAAATGAAAAAGTTACAAAATACATAAAGGAAGCCTCATACCTTACTAATATAAAAAAATACTTACTATTAATCTCATGGGGTATGGTAACCCTATACACACTATACTTAGGTTAACCTTATATACACTATACTCGGGTTATATTGGAGGAAACTTGATAAACTACAATAGACTTT
Source organism: Lumnitzera racemosa (assembly GCA_024138005.1). NCBI lineage: Eukaryota > Viridiplantae > Streptophyta > Magnoliopsida > Myrtales > Combretaceae > Lumnitzera > Lumnitzera racemosa. Next base: position 52,302,038 of record JAMXBC010000008.1, on the reverse strand, counting down.
TAGTTAATTAAGGAGTTTGAATTCTCAGAACACTTATAAGTTTTACCATTTTGATTTAGGCGTTCGATATCAAGTCCTGGAAACCCTAAAGGCTTGGAGAATGAGCAATAATCCAGGTGAGGGAGTTCTAATGACCTGCTATTTGCTTGTGCGTGTTACTTGTATGATGTTTTGCTATTTGCTATTGCTTGTATGTTTGAATGACTGTTCTGCTTGTATGCTATCATCCGTATGATCACCTTTTTAAATTGATAAATATAAATATCTACCTAAATAACCGATTCTACTCGTCGCATGTCTATGACTTGGTAAAGGTATGAATGGAGAGTGCTAGCCTTGCAAAAATCTTAAGAAAAGTATTTTTGGAAAAAACTTTTCTATTCGTGAACAAAATTTTACATGATCGCTGTAAGGGCTTGAGAAACCATAAAGAGTATTTTAAACGTTAAGGCAAAGCTAGCATAGGTTCTCCACTTGATAGTGAGAGGACTCACTTTATTGTGCCTGTAAGGCCTTGGTTAAATTTTGGTTGCGAGAGGACTCACATGTTTGTACCTAAGGGGCCTTGGAGGGTGGATAGTCCTAGTTTGGACTCCCCCTATTTGGATTGAAACTCTTTTCTCGGCTAGGGTAATAGTCGAGTTTTGCCTAGTGGGTGGTGCCCCTAGGTAGCTTCATGCGGGTAAGCTGAGGTGCCTTGTGCGGGTAAGTACAGGGGATAATCGAAGTGTAGACTACGTAATTCTACACCTTCCATAGTTCCGGACTCCTATGGATATGTTGCTTGCATTCATCACGCCTGCATTCATTATGTATGTAGATAGCTTGCTTGCATGTGTGATAATAATGTGTGAAAACTTGCTTGACCGGTAGTGGTGAGGAATGAACTCACTGAGCTGTTTTATGCTCATTCCCCCTTAGTTTCCTTTGCAGGTTTACATACGATGGGATTGGGATATGTCTCGAGTGTTGAGTACGAGATGAAGATATGTACATTAGTATTAGAAGTAGTTGAGTACTTTTTAGATGATACATAGACATCCTTTGTAGAAAATATTTATTTATTAAACCTTACTGTAATGTTAGTATATCCTGTCTTATTATTTGGTAGGGGATACCGATTCTCTGCGGTTCTGAGGAACTGTGGGATATCGGATACCCATAGTTATTTATATTTGTATTCTACAGTAAATTGATTACTTAAAAATCAGTAACCTTAGTGATTAATCATTTAGAGTCTTGCAATCTCTTACTTGCAAGGCGGTTTTCATAGCATGGGTGCACACATGTTGTGGAAATTTTAGGTAATCCTACTAGGGCCTTTTTAGGGTCCTGATAGATCTTCTTTAGAATCTTAAATGGATCATTAGCTAGTAGAGATAACTTGTTCTGTTTCAAGTATAGAAATCATTCTCAACTAAAGTGAATTCATACTAAGTATCTTGGCTTGAAAGAAATAGTTTGGTAGCCTTAACTATCGATCTCTTGTTGTCTTTAATTGAACTTGGCAATCTTCCTTATTATAATTTGGTGTAGCTCTTGCAATTCTTAGGCTTGGTTAACTCCGGATCGACTCTCTGTAGCAGTTTCAAGGGAACTAATCAAGTCTAGGAGGATAGTAGGGTTGAGGCCATAAATGACTTCAAATGGGGTCCTTCTAGTAATGATGTGGAAAATTCGATTATATGTGAATTCCATTACTAGTAAACATAGATCTCAGTCCCTGAAGTTCTTTCCTATGATAGCTATGAGTAAGTTTCCTAACGTCCTATTTACCACTTCATTGTAGCCATCAGTTTGAGGGTGGCTACTAGAGCTTAACATAAATTTAGTTCTAAGTCTTCTCTAAGGAGTCTTCTAAAAATGGCTAAAAAATTTTGTATCCCAATCTAAAACAATTGTCTTTGGCACTTCATGTAGTCGGAAAACTTTATGCAAAAATTTGTCAAAATATATAAAGCATTGTTAGTTCAATGGTATAGAATGAAGTGCATCATTTTACTATAGCGGTCTACTACAACAAATATAGAATCCTTAGATGTCCAAGGCAACCCTAGGATAAAGTCCATGTTGAGGTTGCCCTAAAATAAGGTCGGTGTTAGCAGGGGCATATATTCTCCATAGGGCTCTCTTTTTTGCTTAGCTCTCTTGGACACTTCGTAACTTCCTATTACTTTACGGATATCTTTTGCCAATTCAGGCTAATAAAAGTTTTCTTTCAATAGATTGACTATCTTAGTCTCTCTAAAGTGACTAAATAATTTACCACTATAAGCATCCCTAACCAATAACTCATGTAGGGAACAGTTCAGTATGCTATTGACAACCTTCTTTCCTTAAAGAGATATCCATCTTAGACATAATAGCCTCTAGCAGCAACTCCATCTTTGCACTACTCTATAATAGGATCGAAATGAGGATCATGACCATACTACTTAGTGATAAGCAAAAATCTCAATAATTTTGTCTACAAAGTGATCAGTAAGGTTTATCGTCATGATAGAGCATTAGTGACCCCATTTGTGCTTCCTTTCTTATGCAGAATCACATAGAAAATCCTTCCATGAACTTTAACCACACCGCTTATCTCTTCAAAGTTTGATCTAATTTCCAAGATGCTTCAATGATTCATGGTCAATATAAATAACAAACTTTCATAGTAGCAAATATCATTGCTAAATAGTAAGGGCTTGAAAAAAAGAGTACAACTCTTTCTTGTACACAGAATAGTTCAAGGGAGTACTACTAAGCTTCTTACTATGATAGGTGACGGATGAAGGTGAGCTTCCAATGCCTTATGCATCATACCCCAATTCAAAATGATTGTTAAAATCTGGTAGTGATAGGATAAGGTCGAAGGTGAGCTTCTCCTTGATTTCCTTGAAGCACTGTTTAACTTATTTGTTTCATCTAAATCCATGACTCTTCTTTGTTAGCTCAATCAAGGAGGCGGCCATGGTATTGAAGTTTTTAATGAATCACCTATGAAAAGAAGCTAAGCCATGAAAACTTCAAACTTCAATGACATTCTTTAGCATAGGTCACTTTAGAATAGATTGGATATTTTCCTCATGTGCTTAGATTCCTTCCACTGACACTATAAACCTAAGAAAAATCACTTCATCTTAGCAAAATGTACACTTCTTCAAATTGCTATATAAGTTCTCGGCTCATAATATTTTAAAAACTACTCAAAGATGTTGAAGATGATTGTCCAGGTCGATACTGTACACCAATATATCATCAAAGTATACGACTACGCATCTTCCAATTAGAGGATGCATCACATGGTTCATAAGCCTCATAAATGTGCTCGGTGCATTTGTAAGTCCAAATGGCATAACCAGCCATTCGTAGAGACTATGCCTAGTCTTGAAGGAAGTCTTCTAATTATCTCTTGGTCTCATGCGAACTTGGTGGTAACCACTTTGCAAATCAATCATAGAAAATATTTTGGCATCATAAAGCTCATCTAAAATGTCATCAAGCTTCGGTATCGGATATTTGTACTTGATATTGATATGATTGATTGCTTGGTTGTTAATATACATGTGCCACAAACAATTTTTCTTTAGGATGAGCAAAGTTGGAACAACACAAGGGCTCATGTTCTCTCTCACATATTCTCATTCTATGAGCTCACCTACTTGTATTTTTAGCTTGGTAGCTAGCTCAAGATTCATTCTGTACGTAGGTTGATTTGGTAGGGCGGTGCCTAGCTGCAGATTAATACAATGCTCTATGCTTCAGATTAGGGGTAGTCCTGTCAGGACCCTAAAGGGAGCCTAATAGGATTACCTAAAATTTCCATAACATGTGTGCACCCATGCTATGAAAACCGCCTTGCAAGTCAGAGATTACAAGACTCTAAATGATTAATCACTAAGGTTACTGATTTTTTTTAAGTAATTAATTTACTGTAGAATAAAAATATAAATAACTAAGGGTATCCGATATCCCACAATTCCTTAGAATTGTAGAGAATTGATATCCCCTACCAAATAATAAGATAGGATATATTAGCATTATAAAAAAAATAGATACAAGAAAAATTATATTATAGTAAGTTTTAATAAATAAATATTTTCTACAAAGGATGTCTATGTATCATCTAAAAAAGTACTCAGCTACTTCTAATATTAATGTACATATCTTCATCTTACACTCAACACTCGAGACATATCCCAATCCCATCATATGTAAACCTGTAAAGGAAACTAAGAGGGAATGAGCATAAAACAGCTCAGTGAGTTTGTTCCTCACTACTAATGGTCAAGTAAGTTTTCACACATTATTATCACACATGCAAGCAAGCTATCTACATACATAATGAATGCAGGCGTGATGAATGCAAGCAACACATCTATCGGAGTTTGAAACTATGGAAGGTGTAGAATTACGTCGTCTACACTTCGATTATCCCCCGTACTTATTCGCACAGGGCACCTTAGCTTACCCGCTTGAGGCTACCTAGGGGCACTACACCACTAGGCAAAAATCAACTATTACCCTAGCTGAGAAAAGAGTTTCAATCCAAATAGGGGAGTCCAAACTAGGACTATCTACCTTCTAAGGCCTCTCGGGCACAAACATGTGAGTCCTCTTGCAACCAAAAGTAACTAAGGCCTTTCAGGCATAATAAAGCGAGTCCTCTCGCTATCAAGTAGAGAACCCATGCTAACTTTGCCTTAACGTTAAAAATATTATTTATGGCTCCACAAGGCCTTACAGAGATCATGCAAAAATTTGTTTAAGGATAGAAAAGCTTTTTCCAAAAATACTTTTTCTTAAGATTTTTGGTAAGGCTAGCATTCTCCATTCATACCTTTACCAAGTCATAGACAAGCGACAAGTAGAACCGGTTATTTGGGTTAGATATTTATATTTATCAATTTGAAAAGGTGATTACACAGATGATGGCATACAAACAGAACAGTCATTCAAACATACAAGCAATAGCAAACAGTAAAACATCATACAAATGATACACACAAGTAAGTAGCAGGTCATTAGAACTCCATCACCTGGATTATTGCTCATTCTCCAAGCCTTTAGGGTTTCCAGGACTCGATATTGAACGCCTAAATCAAAATGGTAAAACTTATAAGTGTTCTGAGAATTCAGACTCCCTAGTTAACTAAAAGTCTATTGTAGTTTATCTAGTTTCCTCCAATATAACTCGAGTATAGTGTGTATAGGGTTACCATACTCCATGAGATTAATAGTAACTATTTTCTTATATTAGTAAGGTATGAGGCTTCCTTTATGTATCTTGTAACTTTTTCGTTCTGATTTCGATATTTGCGAACTTATAGTCGTTTTTCATCGTTTTCGGACGCATGTTCACACTGTGATGTCTGTTTTGGACGTTAAGACCCGTGTTTTACGATATGGGCTAACTTTATTGACATTTTAGTAGTTAATGATTTAATTAGCCATTTATTCTTATACTTAGGGACTTTTACATTGGTATTACTAATCTATGTCCTTGATTAAGTTTGATTCAATTTAGGAAGGGTATTAGGGTTTAAAGTTTTGGATCCTAAGTACATGTACATACTTATATTCTTCTTTTATAAGCTTATGCTTATATCATCGCTTATGTCATTAATTGCTTGTGTCATGGCTTATGTCATCATTTGCTTATGTCATGGCTTATGTCATCATGTGCTTACCTCATCACTTACTTCATCATTTGATTACCTAAGCCTCACCTCATGCTTATGTCATATGTACATGTCTTATGTACATATCACTTCTTCCCTTATGCTTATGTACATATACCTTATTCATATATATACTTATACATATACTTAGACTTATACCATATTTATACGTGTATACATACTCATATACCTATATGGTTAGATACGTATTTTTATACCAAAATTCGTATGCCTAATCTTTTCCTTAAGAAAAGCTTCCTAATTCCATTCTTTTGTGTTTTTAAGTGTGTAATTAGTGTAGGATAAGTATGTATGGTTAGGTTTTGTTTTAATTTAGGTTATGTACATGAAAATACTCATGTACCATGCTTCTCATGCTTCCCTTCTTTTCGGTTTACCTCATGTACACATTCTTTGAGCACATATTCATGTTCTCCTTTCTTCTTCTTCATGATTCCTAGAATTCTACACTTAAAGATGGGAACTTTGTGCCCTCTTCTTCAAGATCATACTTTTTACATACCTAATTGTCTAATCTACCTAATTCACTAACTAATGAAGAATAGAAAGCAACATAAAGTAACTTAAGTACATACCTTTAGTTGTGTTGGAATTATGGAAACAAAAGGAGAAGTTGTGAAAGTGAAAGAGGAAGAAGAAGCTCACGGCATTGAAGGGAGGGTTTTGTTTTGTTTCTTTTGTTTTGTCGTCATAATGAAAGAAAGCAAATGGTGGGGTCTAGAAGAAGAAGATGTAGACGGTAACACTTAAGGAGAAAGAGAAGAAGAGAAAAATCAAAAGAAAAGATAAGAGAAGCCATCATGAAGGAGTAGATATTTTCTTTATCTTTTAGTGTCTTTTGTTGACTCTTCAAATTGTTGACTTGGTCAACATGTGTTGACTTGGTCAACTTTCCTTAAGCATGTGTAAATTTGTACACATAATGTAGTAATTAAGGAAAATTAAGAGAAAAATTAAGGAAATGAGAGGAAATGAGCTATTTGGTGAATTGATTGCTAAACATAGTTGATGAGGTCTTATTTTAGATCTTTATAACCTATATATCTCATTTGATAACTTACTTTGGATAACAAGTGCAAAAAAAAAAAGTACTAATTTGAGTATTAAAGTTCACTACATGTAACCTAATCTTCAACTATACTCCTAACTCTAAGTAAGACTATCTTAATCATATACTTAAGAAATAAATATCATTTATGATTCATTATCTTAGTTTCTAAAGGACTACTTGAGGACTCAAAACATATATGCATGATTGAAAGTCATCTCTAACCTTTTACTAATAATTTGACAAAATGTGAGGGTTATATTTTCAATTAGAGTTTTAGGGTTTATTATGTTGAATTAGTGCACATATGTCTTTAAAGTGATCATTTCAGGGTTTCTATCAGTTTGAGTGAAATCTTTAACATTTAAATGCATTTAGGATTTCATATATTCTTACACGATTAAATCTTCGATTGTTATCTTAGGGTTTTGATGAGGTTCGAGGTTTTAGGGTCTTCGTATGCAGTTAGGAGTTCAATTGATGATTTAAGGTTTTTCGTATCCGCTTTAGGTTTTGGATTGAGATTTTAATTGGTTTTAAATCTCATTGGATCTTTTGAGTTTAGGAAACCATCTACAGTTTAGACGTTTGTTTTTATACTTAGAAAGCTAAATTCGCGAGGTTTACAAGTCCTTTATGCAATTCCTCAAGAAATAGGTCGGAAAACTCATCAATCAGTCTTTGAATTTCATCAGGAACATCTTTTAGATCTCTCATTTCTAGTAATCTCCTAATCAACAGGAACATAGGGTTGTTGGCCTCCTCAATAGCTTGGATCTATCTTCGGCTCATCACTAGGGCCTTCTTCTTACAAGCTTGGGTATGTTGATTATGGGTTTCATTTACTTAGGTTGGTGTCATGGGTTATAGTATGATATTCTTTTTGTCCTTAACAAAGGCATAGGTTTCTTGTATCCCTCATAAATAACACATCGATCAAATAACCAAGGTCATTTAAGTAAAAGATGTGAAGCTGCTATGAGGATGACATCACATATTACCTCATCCCTATATACACTCCTAATATTGAACGGTACTATTACTTGCACAATTATGTACAAAGCATCCTTATCATGAAGCCAATATAGTTTATAAGGTTGGGGATGCTTAGAGGTAAGTAAACCTAACCTTTATACGAAGGATTGTGCAACTACGTAAGTATAACTTCCTCTACCTAATATAATGGTGCAAATCGTCCTTTGATGGTACATTTAGTATGGAAGAAATTTTCCCTATAGTCTTCCTCAAAGTTTAGTAGGGAACTTAATACTCATCATAGTACTAAGGTCATCACATCTCCCTAGTTGGCATAGATATAGGTCTCCTCTTCCTCCTCAGCTTTGACTTTTCTAATATTCTTCTCTTCTTTGGGCTCACTCTCATCGGTGTTATCCTTTACATCTCCTCGGAGCACTATGATACGTCAATTCGGATACTTAACAACAATGTGTTTAAAGCCTAAGAATTTAAAGCACTTCATTACTTGTCTTCTATTTAGAGGTCTATCCTCTTTCATATGTCCTTAGGGTTAATTTAGCCTCAATTTGGCTCGAATGGCCTACTTAGCCATGCTAGCTTGCTTGGCTATCATGAGATCAGTCATTCTTCTCCTTGGTTTGGTATGGCCTCCTCACCTCAGCTTAAATAAGTTGGTACAAAATTGGGACTCAGGAGAATATTGGTCTAGGTTAGCTCAAAGCACTTCTTCTCTATTTATCATCCTTTTGCACTATCTTAATTGCCTCTTCCAATGTATAAAACCTCTACACTTCCACAATGTTTTAAATCTCATATCTAATCCCATAAATAAACCTTCATATTATGTAAGCCTTTGGTTCTTCCATGTTGGCTCGGGTCATAAGTATTTAGAACTCTTACATAATCATTAACTGTTTAGTCTCATTAGTGAAGTTCCTACAACTTTGCAAATGTATCCTACAAGTAGGTCTCAAGCACAAATCTGTCCTTCAACATCCTCTTCATCTCATCTAAAGTTCTCATACCTCGTCTTCCATCCCTTGCTTTTCACATTCATATTTTTCCACTACATAGGGGCATATCTAGAGAACTCAAATGTGACAAGTTAGACCTTCATAGGTTCTATGTATCCATAACAATCAAATGAATTCTTAACCTTATCTTCTTACACCAAGTATTCATTGGCATCTTTACTTCTACGGAAGGGTAGAATTTGGACCTTAACATTGCTAAGTCCTTAAGGGGCTGAGCATCTTCGCTTTCATGTTTGATAGTATTCAGTCTCTACTTCTTCCCCTTTGTCAATCTCTACATCTACTTCCTCATCATCCTCTTATATCTCTTCTAACTCTATCCTTCATCTTGTAGCTCGATCTACAACTTGTCCAGCTCGCTGGGGTTGAACTGGGTAGTTGGCTTGGCTACCTTAGCCATAGCCTCTCTCTAGGACATGTTTAGGTAGGTTGCGTTGTAGCATACCCTAGTGTTTTTGCCTATTAACTTGCATCGCAATGACTAGACTCTCAACAAGATTAATGAGTCTATCAAGCTTATCATCAACTAACCTAGTAGTGTTATTACCATTTTGACCATGATTAGGTTGAGCACTACTACTTTAGTCTCCAATAACATCTTAAACACTTGATTTCAACATGGTATGATATTTCTCTCACAGATTAATAACATAATACATGGGAAAGCAATGCTACCTTACTATCCAAAACTTTAACTAATAGACTAACAACATTACCTCCCAATAATCACTCGAATAGATAAAAAATGAACTTGCTTTGTTTTCGTAGTAAAAAATAGAGTAAGAGCAAAGTTGTAAAGAACTACACTTACCAACACATACGAACCTCTACTATGCAGCTCATAACTCTAAACTTACTCTATACGAACACACTAAATTAGCTATGGAAGGAACACAGGAGCTACTAATAGTTAAGCGAACTAAAACTTGACTACAACTTCATATACTCCTTCTCGAAACTATGTTCTAATACTAGCAAAGCTGATGCGTCTCCGAGAGAGGACACATAGAGAAACACCGTAATGAAGTGAAATAAAAGGAAACAAAGAAAAGCTTAGCAAAGTTCGAGTAGCTACCAACTAGATATGACACACTAATTGATCCTACTTGGCCTACAATCCATTGGATATGACTCATTAGTTTGAACTGAAAGGTCACTTGTCATTACTCCTTGATAAAGGGAATAGATAAGAGTTGACGGGTAATGAGAATACTAAAGTTGCTCAAAGAGTAACGTGAATAATATTTTTAGATAACGAAGATTGATTGTCTACATACAATTAAGTGTGTGTTTATATACCAGTTTACTAAGGTTACTTTACTTGTATAAATAGACAAAAAGTGTGTTCTTATAAGTAGGATATATAAAACATGCTAAAAAGGGTAAAAAAAAAAATAAAGAATATCCTATATGGAAAGAGTAAAGAATCCTTTGAGAATGTCATGCTAGGAAACACATGTCATTCGATGGCTGGATGTCAAGAATATAGTATAAAGTAGGCAAAAAGGTGAAATGAGAGTTTGCAATCAAGGGTTGACCTAATTTAGATCAGGTTGGAGCTCACTTAGCCATTTGTTGTAGAGTAATCAACTTGAGCTAGGATTAGACGTTAGTGGTCAACTTAAGAGCTTTCCTTGGATAGTCTTGGGGCTATCTATTTGGATATACTGTCGTGGTACAACTGTTTGGCAAGCCTAGTACAGGTGATAGCTTGGTAGTTAGGTTAGTAGAGGAAAGAAACATAGAGTTTGGGATAGGAATTTTCGTCTTAGATGGGGCTTCAAACTAATATTCTTTGAGTGAGTCTCTAGAGTCCTCTAGCTCAGCTATGTGTGATTAGTCTAGGAGATTGATTCCTAACAATCTCTAAACAAGTGAAAAGGCAGAAGTTGCAAATAGGAACCTAAAATGAATTTTGGTTAGAAAAGCTCGATGATGCTATTTAGGCATATCAAATCACTTATAAGACACTAACTAGAATAACTCCATACTGGTTGGTGTACGGAAAAGTATGCCACTATGGAAATTAAACGTAAAGCTTATTAAGCTATAAAGTGTGCTAACCTTGATTTTGAGTGTACAAGTAAATATAGGAGACTTTAGCTGAATGATCTAAAAGAATAGCATGAAATGGCTTATGAAAACACAAGAATATTCAAGGTTTGGGTCAAGTGTTATCATGATAGTCAAATCAAGCAAGGAAAACAATTCTAAGCTGGAGACAAGGATCTTTCATACCAATCTTAAAGGAAACCTTTTCTAGTTAAGCTAAAATTGCGATGGTCTGGGCTTTGTAAAGTGATGCAGGTATTCCCATATGGAGTAGTGGAGATTTCAAATTATGAGTGAGGAACATTTAAAGTAAACAACCACTGACTCAAGTTGTATTTTAGGGGAGAGTTTCATTAAGAGAATCATACTAAGTTAGACCTTTACCCAATTTGAGAAAACCGTAACCTCTATCTTAACTGGTGGAGTGGATGACGTTAAACAAAAGTGCTTCATGGGAGGTAACCCAAGCTATTTTTCTTTCTTGTGTCTTTTCATTTCTTTTTTATTTTTTTATTTTTTTAGGGTCCTATGATAGTTCAACACAATCTAGTCTTAATAGTCCTTCCAATTGTTGTAGGTTGGAAACTCTTAAAAGGAAGTTAAAATTTCCAAGGACATGAAAATAAGGTAAGAAACAAAGTCTACGAAATCAAAGAAGTAAGATAAAGTGGTTAGAGAGGACTATGATCAAGGATTAAGCCTGTGATCCTAGATTGATCCTCTCGATAGCAATTTGGGTTGAAAATTGAAAAAGTGATCAAAGAGAACTACGGGTAAGGATCATGCTTATGATCCTTTCTGTGATCCTCTTGACATAAATTATACTAAATTTTGAATTAAGGGAAACATCTTGGCCAAAGATCACGTAGGTAATCTTGACTGTAGTCATGTAATATCGATTAAAACTAGTTGAATTGAATCTTTCATGATTATTTTGTTTCAACCCTTCTTAATTTAGCTCCTTTCTACTAAAAAATCACCTCCCCCTTTTGAAATTTTAAAAAAATCTTGCTAACTTAGCTATTACCTATTATAGGATTGTGTACTTACAATGTTTGTTAAAGATAGGTTTCCTTTCTGAGGAGTAATAACACAATAGGCATGTTTTTATTTATACTAATCTCTATTATTGTGTGAATTATTCTCCTCCCTAACATACACTTTCATTATTATATCTAAAATCACTAAGTATAGGGAAAAAACTGTTATTTATCTCCATGGCTCCTATATAACCCAAAACTACCACCCATCGCACTACTAGAAGGGCCTGTTTCTAACCTATCTTGGAAGATGGGTCACTAACAACCTTACTACCATCACTAAACTCATATTGGAATTTGATAATCCTAACTACAAAGGAAGATTCGAAGTGCTTGGTAAGAAGAGCTTCTCTAGAATAAGTTTCTTATAGTTAGAAATAATTAGACAAGCCAATATAGAGACTACGATAAAAGCTACGGTAGAGAGGGGAAGATGGGAGAGGTTGCTTAATATCTAAGAACCAGTTTAGAAGGAACTCATCTTGGAGTTCTTCACTACCCTTTCCATAAAATACGACCCAATCTCATATGGAGCTCGAAACACTTTTTCCTTCCAATTGGAAAACACCAGATTTATCCTTTCCATAACCGAATTCAGGATCTTCATAGGGCTCTATGAAGAAGATTTTATGCAATTTCTTAAGTTCTATACCCTACCCTATGAACTCCCATGTAGAGTCACCTTTGCAAATTACTAGCAAAAATTGACAAGAGAAAAAACCTATAACCTTAAGTTCTCTAAAGAATCTCACTTGAAAAATCCTATATGTCGGATCCTCCTCCGCTTGCTCACTTACACTATTAGTAGGAGAGGAAAGAGCACCAAGGTAGAAACGATGTGTGAGGTCTTCTAATTCTACAATCTCGAGAAGGGTTATCTGATCAACTTGGTAGTAGCCTTAGCCTTTTACATGAGACTCCAAACCGCTAATGCCCGTGTCAACTAAATTGGGTATAAGTTGTATGTCATGATCTTGGCAAAGAAACATAAACTTCTCACTGACAACCCTTAATTGACTATGATGAGGGACGTAACCTTAATGTCTCTCTTAACTTTTTGGTAGATGGGATCTCTTTTAGATGACATTGATAAAACTACATTGAAAAGGAAAGAGAATGAAACCTCCATTAACCAAGAGAGCTTGGTCTGTAAAGTGAAGAAATTAAATAGTGAGGTTCATAAGTTAGTGACATCCTAAGCAATCTTTGAACAATCCATGAAGAGATTGTTCCATTAATAGATAAGGTTGATGGATTTCTATAACATTCTTACTGACTAAGTCAAGATAAAAATCCTTTCACTTATAGAAGAAGAGTTTATTGATGTTGCAAAGGGGATGGCTTTAACAAATGAAGAGATGGGGGATGATAAGGGGGAAGAAGAGAAAGACACCATGAATTTGGATTTTGAAGATGAGAATGACGTAGATGATCTAGATTTCTTTTTGGTGTTCTTATATTGAATTATTAGCTTTAGTTGTTTAATTTTTAGCTTTTATGTTTAATTTTTTTAATTTAGTTATTAGTTCCTAATCTTTTTATGTTTATGTCACAATTTTTAGTTTTCATGTTAATTCCATTCCATATAATGAAATAATAAAAATTTTATTTGTTTCATATATGTTTCTGTCTCGTCTCAATTTTCTTCTAGATCTCTTTTGCACCAATTCATTGACGACTTCCCCAACGCTCACTTTTATGTACTTTCACACATGAATTACACTCATCCAAATGATTACTGTCTCTCTAATACTCTATTCTCTATTATGCATTATTATATTTTCTTTGTACATACTTTAAGTATGCTTTATTGTAAATGCATTGAGGATAGTGTACTTAAAATAAAGGTGAGAAAGGGGTATGAAGCAAAAGTAAAGTACATGAAATTCATAAGTCACTATTACTAATTCCACTTAAAAAAAATTGGGGTTAAAAATAAAGCACAATTCATTTCTTGAATAGTGCCTGTATGAAATTCATAAGTTACTATTATATATTCTATATGTTACTAAAATTAAATAGTGGAATTAGTGTAAGGTAAAGTTACATGCTATTTGACCTAAGATTCCATAAAATTATAATATTGTTGATTGAGCATTGGTCATATGTTATTCATAGAGTTTACTTAATGTATGCATATCCCTCTTTAATTTTTAGAGCCCTATAATCTTGAGCAAATAAGTACATGAAGCTTTTCTTTTGTATATTCCCTAAAAATTTGAAATAGTTGAAGGTGTGAATAAAATTACTATGGTAAGTAGCAGTTGGTATGGATTGACCTTAGTCTCTCAAATGAGTGAGGTTTTGTCCTACTGTAAATATGCTAAAAAAAAAGAAAGAAAATTTGGATCAACCTTGGTCCCTTAGAAGAGTAAGGTTCTTTTTTGCTATCAATACAAAAAATAATAAAAAGGGATCAACTTTGGTTTGTCAAAAGAGTAAGGTACTTTTCCCTTACTAATAAGCTTTAATAAATGATTAATAATTAAATCGAATAGCCTCTCAGCAAAACTACATGTTAGGGGGCTGAAAAGATATAAAAGGTGTTTACACTTGATTATAGTGCTTACCAAGGTTGAGGAGAGACATGTATACATCCTAACTAAGTATAAGGGGTCATGTATGGTTATTGCTCGATTGATAAAATGGAAACTAATTTAGGGGAGAATCCTTAGTTAAATAGTGTAAGTAAACTTTGATTTACTTGAATTACTGTTGAATTCCAATATTTATGTTGTTGATTCATTAAAAAAGTGAGAAAGAAAAGATGATACAAGTTGCTAAGGAAGTGTGATGTGAGCCCCATAGTTTTATGTATCGAATTCCAAGTGAGTAATTAAAGTCGTATGCAATAGCAGACCAATTGAGACGATATTTCACATATGACCCCTAAGAGTTAGATAAGGGACCTCATGGAATTGGATTATAAGAATATGATAAAATAATAATATTATAGTTAAAAATGGATAATTTCATTAAATTATATCATATTGTAATATACTTACTATAAATGTGCAAGTTAGGTAATAAAAATTAACTAAGCACTAGAGATAAATTATTTGCATTATAAAATTACATATAATAATATATAAAAATAGTACATGTACCTCTGAAACAATTATTATATATAAATATATACCTGTAAATACTTAAAATAGCGAAAATACATGTAATTAGTTAAAAATTCATAAGAAAGGTAAAAAAGTTAATAAAAAAAAAACGCAAGAACTATTGGAAAATGGTACAGCAATGTGAAGCAACATTGTAGAAAGTAGTAGGTACATGGCCTCTTGTAATGACACATAACTAAGCTAAAATAATGAATGGTATAAAATGGGGTAAGAGACAAAAAATGTTCTTTTTTCACCATGAAAATTTTAGAAAATTCCCTAATTCTCTTTATAGGATCTCAGATTTGTAGGAAATTTCTATGGAGATGGAAAAACTCGAAGGAGAAATTCTAGGAAAAATCAATAGAAAATAGGACTAATTGAGCAAGGTTATGGAACAGGAACCTATATGCGACTTTAGGCAAACCACCACCACTACTGGCCAATAGTGGAGGTAGTGTTTAAGGTTGCTTATGTGGTGGTGGCAACTACTAATAGCTGGATAGCCAACTTCTAGTGAGCTTTAATTTTCTACTATTTTTCAAAAATACTAAATTAAGTGTGAACATTATGAAAAAAATTATTTTGAAATATCGTTACAGGTACATTTTGAGAAAAATATCAATTTGTATAATTTTCAAGCGAGTATATATCCTCCTTAAGAAATCACTTAAGATTAAGCAATTTTCAAAGCTATTTTAAATGGTCCTATTAATGTAGTTTCACAATAAAACTTTTTCTAGAAAATTCTCATATTGCACGTAAGAATTGTATGAGGAATTTTTAGACAAAAGTATCTCCTATGATTTTTGAGAATTTTTGGACCTCTAAATTTGGAGAAAAGTGTTATTTTTTGGAAATTGTTTATAATTAACCTTAAGGAAAACTATTTGTACATATTTTAGAGATCATTTGAGTTATATTCTATCATAGGATATGATCTGGAGTTATGTAGATGGATGTGGAGTTGAATCATATGCAAATTGTTAGCTATAGGTTTAGTGAATTAAAGTAAGTATATGAGGATTTAAAAGTTTGGGTGATACGGTGATCATAGGTATGATGAATGTATTTCATGGCCATGATTTGCCATGCTTGTAAGCTATCATAAGGTACTGGAATGGATCACTCTATGCAAACATTTAAATTGAATCAGTTTAGAGTGTTTTTCAAAGGGTTAATCTTTTAAAAGAATGACTTAAAATTCTTGGGTAGATGCTTGATCAAAAGGTTTGCTGATGCAAGGATCTTGATTATAACAATGTTAGAGTCTTGGTAAGGTCGTTGGTGAATGAGGTGTAGTTTTCATGACTTCAAAGACATGTTTAGAAGGTTGGTAGATGAAAGTAATTTAACTCTAAATATGTTAGAGCCTTGTTTGAAAGTTATTTGGTGAAAGAAGTGTAGCTACAATGATTTCGAAGATATATTCAAAGGGTTGGCTAAATTAAGTTTTAGAGGAAATTGCATTAGAGACATCCTCAAAGGGTTGGTCTATAAAAAGGGAGCTTAATATGTAGTTTAGAGAGTTGAATAAGAAAGTTAGATAATAAGAGGGACTTAACTATACCTCGATCAATGACTTATTTAGGAAGTCTTTGGTAAAGGAAATGTAGCTAAAAGGGCTTCGAGGACTTGCTAAGGATAGATTGGTGTAGAATGCTTAGAGGAGACGACTTTAAAGAATTGATTAGAGTATGAAGTTTAACTAGGATAACTTTAAAAGACTTGGTCAGAAGTTTACTAGTCTAAAAACACTCTTCCATAAACTCCATCAGAGGGTTCTAAGACAAAAAATTTGGTATTTAGCGAGCTTCTAAGACCTTATTCAAAGAATCTAATAGCAAGTAGGAACTCAATAAAAAGCTCATACAACTTATAAAAGATAAGTCATAATCACACTTAAATTATTAAAATGAACTTATTTAACTTTATATTTAGTAAAACTAAAGTAATTATATTGAATATTTAGGGAATGATTGAAGAGATCAACCATCAATACTGTTAGGAGTTACATGTCCAAGTAAGTGGAATAAATGCTTTACTACACTTTGAAGTATTATTTAAGAGTACTTAGAGGCCTTAGTATATGTCTTGCTTTTAATTGTAAGTTAGTGGCTTATGCATGTATAGTGCGTGTGCTTGAATATTATTTTGCTATTTAGAGTGTTGGACTTTATATATTGTTTGCTTTATGATGTTACTTAATTGAATTGTATGAAATTGCTTGATCACCGTAAGAAGCAAACTAATTCAAACTCGACCTAACTTCCAACAGGAGATGCATTGCAACTTATTAAGAGAAACGACTAGGATTCTCAGCCTAAACATAGGCCCTTTGATGAGGATAACTAAATAGTCCTTTCTTCATCCTTAGTTAAACTAAGTGATAAAAGAGGAGGTCATACTATGGTTAGGGACTATGGTTTGAAGATAGTCTCGAGCAGAGCATGATCTCCATTACACAAGCTCTGTTTTGATTCCAATTTGTGAGTGCATAATGTCAAACTCCTCAACTCGGATTAAAGAGGATAGAATTTCTCTGATCTTATGATGGACTGAATAACATCATGCGATGATACTTGTACATGCATAGCATCTAACTAAACTTACTTGAAAACCTTGTTTGCTTTGTGTTAGATATGTGTTATTGTCTTCGTTCTAGTTATTAAGCAAGTTGTTAATCATTGTCCGTATAGCTATTTTCTAGGTTTCCAACAGAATAACTAAGTGACACTCGGAGTCCTAAAAGATTAGAGAATGGGGTCAGGGAGTGAGATTTATGACTAATTAGCTGGATTCCTAATTCATTTATTGGCTTTACTAAACTATAGAAAAACTAATAGAGTCTCTTTAGGTGAGCCTCTAGTTTTCAACTATTGACGCTTACACTATGCTTTGTAAACTTGTAGACTTTTGCTAATCCTTAATTTGTTGTTTTATATTTCATATCAATTTAATTCTTGAGATTTTGTGAAGTTCAAGATTTTGAATTCCATATGATTATAAAACTTTATTTTTTCTTAAGCTTTTATATCACAAAATTGCTTTCTTAAGCTATTTTGGAATGTTACACCATAACTTGGTACCAAACAGGTACTGAATTGGATGACTCAAAGTTGTGAAGTGGTGAACCCCTTATGTAAACTATACTTACATTAGCGGCTAAGTTGGCTAGCTTAGGTTGGTTTATACGATGGGACTATTACGACTCCTTAGTTTAGGGCATGATACATGATAACAACTTTATAGGGACGCATGGACTCATATCATATGTTTAGGTTAATATGATTTTTCTGATATCTTAAATAGCAATAGGTAGACTTAGTAGTGCTCATCCTGATTTCTCAACCCTTGTTAAGGATTGATTAATTTGCTTGGGGATAAGTAAATATTTAAGTGTAGGGAGATTTGATGTGTAAAGCCCTAAATTTCTTAACCTAACATTTGAAGTAGACTTAAGTGTATTAGATATTTTTAGGAGTTGACAAGGCTAGTGAAAGTGAAAACCCTAAAATAATTAATCAATCGTGTATAAAATTTTTCTACCTTAAACATATGTAAACACTAAAGAGTTCATCTAAAAGTGATAAAAACCTTAAGACTATAACTTTTAGGGTATAAAAGCACTAATTCACCATAATTTACCCTCAAATCCTAATTGATAATATAACCTTAGTATTATACCAAATAATCATTCATAAATACACATAATACTAAAGTAATTTTTAGAAACCAAGATATTACATCATAGATCACATTCATTTTCTAATTATATAACTAGGTTAGTATTATATAGAGTTAAGAGTTTAGTTGATGTTTATGTTACATATAGTAAGTATTAATACCTTAAATGAAACTTTTTGTGATGATTACATTCGGTGGCCTACCAAATGATGTATATAGGATCTAAATACCTAAAGGAAGATCTCATTACCTATTTTTACTAATCAATTCACTAAACTTCTTATTTCCTTTCATTTCTTTAATTTTCTTCCTAATTTTTCTTAATCACTTCATTATGTACACTTAGATTACATGTAATTGTGAAATGTTGACCATGTCAAAGGTTAGACTAAGTCAACATATTGAAAAGTCAACATATGTGTCATTATTAACTAGAATCTTCTCTTCTTTTCTATTGATTTCTTTTCTTTACTTTTAGATTTTTTCCCCTTTCCTATCCTTGTTTCCATCCACTCCTTTCCTTACTTAGGACCCTACTTGTTTTCATTTTCAAAGCACAAAACAATACAAAACAAAGTCCCTTTCTTCCTTTTCCAAACCGTGATTCCCCTTGCTTCCATAATTCCAAACACCTTCTTACTTCACTTTCACAATTTCTACTAACATAAATCAAGGAGAAAGAGGTATGTTATCATATGATTTTCTATTTTATGTAGTAGTTAGTTGTATAAGTTAAGTTAGTATAGAAATTTGATATAATATGTGCATATGTGATGTTGGAAGTGGAAGGTCCATACCCATGTATAGAAGAGTAGGAATCCTTAGATAATTAGAAGAACATATGTACATATATTTAAGTATGTGTATATAAGAGTCTACTTGATAAATATATATATAAAGACCCTTGTACATAAGTACCCATTATGTACATAACCTAAAATGAGGCATATACTAACTATACATACATATACCATGCTAAATACACCCTTAAAGTACAAAAATATGAGATTTGTGAAGTTTTCTTAAGAGAGAACTTTAGGCATACGAAAATATGTATAAAAATACATATATCATTGTATGTGTTTATGGGTATATGTACTAGTATATGTATAAGTACATAAGTATACATACTAGTATGTTAGAAGTATAAGTATAAATATAACATATGTACAAAGTGTATGCATATATATAGAAAAGAGTACATATGTAATGGGTGATGATGTAAGCAAAGATATAATTAAATAATGATATAAGCAATGATGTAATCAAATAATGACATAAGCCATGATATAAGTAAATGATGACATAAGCCATGATATAAATCTCTAAAATAATAAACCATAAGATCATTTAAGTGTAAGAATTAATAGCTAATGAAACTACTAACTACTAAAATAGAACATAAAACTAGCCAATAGGAATAATTAAGCTTCAATAGTTAGAATTTCAATAAATTTAGTCTATATGGTAAAATACGGGTTTTAACATCCAAAACGAACATCACCATCTGAATGTATGTTTGAAAATGATGGAAAACGACTATAAATTCGTAAATATAAAAAATAGAATGAAAAGGTTACATATGATTAGTGATAAAGTCTAATCGGATAAAAATTGATAGTAATCTAAGTAGAATTAGATAAATAAATATCTATAATTACTAGTTAATTCAATTGTTTACTATCATTATTATATCGTAATGATAAAGTGATCCCGACGTGGGCGAGGTTCTCTCGATTGATTACTATGACTAAAGTGAGTCATCATGGTCGAGTGAGTATTTACCCTATGATTCCATGCTTTTATGTGATTTCATATAGTAAACTTAAATAATATTGTTAATTGATTGTTGTGTGGGGTCAGGAAATGCTTGTGTATGTTATAATGTGCTGAGTTGTGAATTTACCTTAAATATGAATAATACTTTGTTTGTTGTATGGTAGTATAAACAATGATTGTGTGTACTTTTGGATAGTTACATCATAATTGGACTTAAGTATACTCGGCTTATAAGAAGAAACTGGTACGTGCATCAACATGCATTGCATAGATATAATTCCGGCTATCACATCACATAGAGGTAGAGAGAGGTGATTCGGGGGTTGTTATTATAAATTTATTGGTTCTATACGGTGCATTCGTACAAAATGACCATACCTTAGCCCATAGGAATATTAAGTATTGGAGGCATCAACTGCCTAGCTAAGGGTCGAGTCTATAGGCCTCCATTTAAGGGTGATTATGTATTGCGAGGGCTCACTCATGATTATACTAAAACTTGGTTTTTATGAAAATAAAGGACTTATTTGATTTAACTATAGAACGTGGAGTTCCGTAGTAAAGTAAGTTCTAATATAAGACCTGGATCTGATTGGTGCTACGTATACTCCAATCCTAACTTCAGAGGGATTTAAATTTGAGTTGCTTATATGGACTAGTTAACTATACATATTATTTTGCGTTCTATTTGTTCATTCATTCATATGCGTGAATATAATGTATTTATAACTTACTTATGGTGTAGCTGAAGGTTTTGCTCACTAAGCATAGGCTTACACTCTCTTAGACTTTTGCTGTAAGATGGCTTATTTGTTGAGGTTGGCAAGGGAATACCATAGGTTAGCTTGGGGAACTAGGCAAGAGCGAGCCATTTGGTGTAATGAGAGAACTAACTATGCAGACTTTTACTTATGTACTTTTGTTTTATCAGTAATATAGCCCTAGATGTGCTAAATTACTATTTACTATAAACTTTGTAATTCAAATTTTATATAAATATGTTTGTGTGATGATATCCTATAGATCTATGTGTTATTGGGAAGCTAGTGGTTGTAGAGCCTTGTATATTGTATAAAGAGTTCATGATTGGAAGGGTAACCAATTAAGGGTTCTTCATACAATATACGGCGTCTACCACAACTAAACCATCCTCAGTTTGTGACATGATGAGTATGATTTTGCATACAGTTTTATTTATTTTATTGTGATATTTTATTATTTGTTGGTTTCAAGGATTTAATGGAGCAATGAAGGGAAAAAGGATGAAAATTATACACTTTTTATGGGGAATTTCACTTGGTTTGAAGAATGACTTAATAATAGCAAGTGTTAAAAGAGAATTTTTTTAAGAATCAAAGTCTAGAGAGGACTACGGGTGAAGTTTACGACCATATTCCTTAGCCATGATCTCCTCATAAAAGAATTAATTGAATTTTGGAGAATTTGTATAATGAGAGGTCCATTCCCTAAGTCTATGGCTTTGATCCTTATGTGTGGTCATTCTAGGATTTTTAGAACTTGCCATTTGAGAGTTGTTTAATCAGATTTGTATAAATAAAAGCCAGATATGCATAAGAAAAGAGAAAGAGGTGAGATGAAGAGAGGAACAAGAACTCAGTAGCATTTCTTAGGAGTTTTAATCTTTTCTTTATGCAAGTTTACGTTTTTATTATATTTTTAGAGTTGATATTTAGATATCTAAGCCTGCAAACCTTAAATTAACTTGTAGCACACTTACCTTGTTTATTCTAATAATATTCCTTATTTTTTTTTTAATTCAATTGCATGGTTTATATTGATCAAGTTTTTGTTTCTAGGGTTGCAACTTGATTATTTGATTTTCCGTGTTGAAGTTACGAGACTCAATGCATAAATAAATCTATCACAACCAAAGGAAATTATTATAGTCTCAATGGTAAGTTATAGAATTCTTCCTGAATCAATTTATTATGCTAAGTGTTTAAGGAATTCTTTTTCTTCATGCTTTCTAACTATCTATTACAGAAGTGACTCAAATAGAGTATAGTCAGGATTAGGAATTAATAGCAAAGTGATTCCTATTAATTTATTAATTGAATTCCTTTGGTTAATAATTATAAGGAATAAATTAGAAATCTTTAGGATTCTTGCATGTTAATCTCTTGGTGATCAGAGTGTAGATATCCTTATTATTATTTAGGATTTATTAATTATTTTTGTGAGTTATTATTGATTGTTATTTGATTTGATTTTCTTTTAATTAAAAATTAATCCATTTATTTTATCATTGCATCTAAGATCTCCTTTTTAGTATAATAGTAGAATGTGAATGATTAAGTGTGCAGTTTTCTAGGGATTAACAACCTTGGGCTCCATTATCAACTATATTATTACTTAATGGGTACACTTGCCTTATATTGCCTTATGTGTTCATATTAGTACTATATTAGAGCACTAGGAGACTTGAAAGTGTATTTGTCATAGTTATAGTTAGCTATTTGTATGCATGCTACATGTGTAATTGGCATATTAAATTGTGGTTAGGAGTTGAATGCCTTAGGATGTTATTTTACATGAATTTGTGTTGATTGCTTTATCTTGAAAATTTGTTAACTACCTTTAAATTATCCTAAAGCTGACCTATAACCTAACTGGACATGCATTACTACCTATTAAGGGAAAGGAATAGGTATGTTAGACCAAATACTGATCCCTTCAATGAGGATAGTTAAAATGGTTGCTTCCTATCCTTGGTCAAACTAGGTGACAAGAGAAGAGGTTGTGATAAGGTTGGGGACAGTGATTCGAATGAAGTCTTGGGAAAAGGATCTTTTCTATTACACAAGCCTAGGTTTGATCTGATTTGAGTCGTGTTGAAACTCCTTAATTTAGGTTAGAGCGAATGTAATTTCTTTAACATCACAATGGATTAGTTAACATTGTGTAATGTACTATTTAGATGATTATATTGTATGACATTGATGATTGATAACCCTATTTGTGTTTGTTTTGTACTCTTGTGTTTTCATCCTTTTTACCAAGCTAGTTGTGCTCACATTTTTTAGACTCTTGCAAGTATGCACTGGTATAACCATCCTTAGGTTAGTGCACGAGGGGTTATGGAATGAGAAGAAATATCAAGACTGTTAGAAATGAACAACTTTTTTTTTTCCTTTTTACTTTTGAGAAAACTAATTGGATCACCCTTGGCAGCTTACTAATTTTCTTCTTAAGATATACATATACACATACATATATATATACATACATATATATATTTGCTTAACCCTGTGGTTTTTATAATCTCTCTTAGAAAACGAAGTCTTTCATATAAATATAACTATGTAGGTATTAATCATGAATAAGATGTGTACAACAAGTTTTATTTTAAATTAGTGTTTTGAAAAGATGTACACAGGTTCAATCTATAACAGATGCTTAGTTAGATGCTTCAAGCTGGTTAAGTTGAGTATGCCTTGTATAGGTTAAATTTAGGGTAGTAGTTGTAAGGTCAGTGTTTATTTTAGAATTTTCTACACAATGAGGCTATTATAACTCTACCCATTAAGGGCGTAATACTTCTAAGTTGATATCAAATTATAGTTCTTAAGAACTAAGCTTTGAAGCATCATAATTAAAATCAATTAGAAACCTTAGGAACACCAAGAGTTGGAGAATAATTAGGTCATAAAAGATTTAGACTTATAGGTTTATATGTAAGCTATATGTATAAGACTATAAAGTAAAATGATCATAAGCAATATATAATATGAATCTAACTTATAACTTGGCTACTTTTATATTAGTAAGAATGGGCTTGTTTACCTTTAGTTGCATTATAGTTGGGAAGGTGATGAGTCTTCTATAGAGTATTGGGTTTGATTATAGAAATTATTAATTGATATAATTAATTGAAAAATATTCCACACTATTGATGGGATAATGATTACATGTAAACACAGCTTGCCTTATAGCATCAAAGATGAATGGAAGTTAATAGACGATGAGTTGGTACTTATGTATAATGAGTATAATACTGTTGTAGGCTTTGAGACGAAAAATTTGCAGGATAAGGGATTTTGTCTATGATGATTTTGCTATTATATTTTCCAATTGTTGTAGAATTAGGTAAGAATTATCCTCTTGGTTTTGATTCCTTATGCATTCCTCACAACCTTAGGGATTATCCTTTTGATGTTATTGACAGGTTTCATAGATTTTCGATTGTTGAGATTGTTAGCATAGAAGTACCCTTACAATCCAATGAACCTAAACCTCGTATTGAGCCATAAGAGAACCTACCTTAGGAAGTGTAGGGAAATGTAGGATTAAGTGAAGAGGAAGATCCTAGGTGGATCTAAGTGAGGAATTTGAAGTAGAGATTAAGGTAGAACTTAAAGTAGAAGGTAATGGAGGGAATTGGGAAGAGCCTCTTTTGGAAGTTAATGAAGTTGAACCTAAAGTGGTGTTTATTAATGATAATACTGATAACGAAGACAAGGTACATGAGTTTATTGTGATACCTGAGATTCTAAAAGTGATGCCATTGAGTTCAGATTCTATGGAATGAGAGCAAGAAGCTAGAGAGGAAGGACAAGTTAATTGGGTTTCATTTGAAGATGTAGTATCCTCAGATGGTTTAAATATTTTGTGAAGCAAGTAGATGATTGGTATCATGGCAAATCCTTAATAGATCCCTTTTGAGTAAGCTAATCTACTTACTACTTCAATTCCTTAGCTTCCTAATGATTCATGAGGTAAGCATGTCAATTTGATAAACTTGAACCACATAGTAGATTTATCATGTATTCATCTCATACAAGGGTGGTAACCCTTTTGATAGTTTGTCTAAGAACACACGGCATATTGGTCTAACAAAGCTCATACCTTGGCTGGAATTGAGCACAGGTTGGCAACTTCTAATAGTTGCTAACTATTAGCAAGCATATTGGGTTAGCCTTCTTTATCACTTGCCTTAACTGACCTCAGCTCATATATAATGTCTTCTTCTTTTGGGCTCAACTAAGGTTAGCCTAAGGACCATGCACTTCCTGAGGAGTCATCAAATAGAGCACTACCCTTTTTTGGTCCTTCTAAAACAGGTAGGTATTCTTAAATCCACATGTAATACTTATTGGTCAAACATCTAAGGATGACCAATTAATACATAAGACACATACATCGGTACTACATCATAAAATACCTCATCTTTAGACTTATCTCCAATGGAGATCAGCAGGAATTTTATATGTGTTGATCATCGATGGAGGGAGCTATACATTTGTAGTTGTAGCTGACATAGTCACACAACTTGAGTTACTAACTTGTTTTAACCTCTAACCTTATAAGCTCCATTACTTGAATGAGAAGGGTGCCTTACAAGGAACCTAACAAGCTTAGAGCTTAGTGGATAACCATGTTTATGAATTTTCCCTTTTCTAAGCACATAAAAACCTCTACATCTTGATAGAACTTGTCAAGAAATCCTTCAATAGTTTCTTTGCCCTCATCTTTTCATCCTCCAACTCTTCCTCATTTGTACTTTCTAACTTGTCCCCCTTAATAACCATTACCTACTTGATAAGACATTGTGATGCTATGTGTTTGAAACTAAGACATTTAAAGTACTTTCTTGCCTAAGTCTTCCTCTTGAGCTATGTTCAACATCTCTCTTCAACTCAATCTTTAGGGCCTTAGCCTTACCTCTACGATCCTTAGACTGGCCAGAGGTTAGATTGTATCAATCTACATCTTGGTCATACCTGGGTCAATTAGAATGAGATCGGCTCTAAGGTATAGGTTAGCTAATAAGAACTCGGTTAGGTGATACATGCCTTTATCGCTTGAAATTTTGAGTAATTTCGGTGGCTTCATCTAAAGACCCTATCCTCTAGACCTCAACAGTGTCCTCGATGTCAAACCTTAGGCCAAAGATGATTTGAGAAATGGTTCTTACTTTAAGCTCATCCATGTCACATCTAATCATTAGCATTTGAATTTCTTAAAGATAGTCATCCATACCCTTCATCCCTTGCTTCAATTCTTGAAGTCTCTTGAACGTATCTTATTCTAAATGTTGGGGAATGAAGCAATTGCACATCACTTGCTTCATTTCATTCTAAGTTTTCACTATACGTCATCTATCTTGCCTCTACGAATTGCAACTTCTTCTTCCACCACATAACTGTATACCTTGTGAATTTGAAGGTCATCATAGTTAAAGATCTTCTCAATCTTCTCCTCCTAATTTAAGTGCTCATCGATACTCTTAGTTTAATTGAAGCTTGGTATCTATATCTTGGCATTATATATGCTTGCTTAGGCATAGGACCTTACAAATTTGCAAATGCTATTGTCTTCCTTTTCTTTAATGAAATCTTCCATCTCAATCCTCCTTTTAGCTCGGTATCCATTCTTACTTACACCTCTAGCCTAGTGTGGAGATGGGTAATGTGGCTCGATTGGTTTTCGTCCTACAGATTCATACTTGCTTTGTCAGGACCCTAAAGGGGGCCTAGTAGGATTACCTAAACTTTCCATAACATGTGTACACCCATGATATGAAAACCGTCTTGCAAGTCAGAGATTGCAAGACTCTAAATAATAAATCACTAAGATTAATGATGTTCAAGTAATTAATTTATTGTAACATGACATAATATATAATTATAAATAACTATGGATGTTCGATAGCCCACAGTTCCTCAGAACCGCAGAGAATCGGTATCCCCTACCAAATAATAGGACAGGATATGCCAATACTATAAAACTGCAGGTAGAATTAAATTATATTAAATTCTAACATGTGAATATTTTCTACAAAGAGTGTTATGTATCATCTATAAAGATCACAACTAATCCTAACACTAATGTACATATCTTCATCTCACCCTCAGCACTCGAGACTTATCCCAATCACATCGTATGTAAACCTGCAAAACAAAGACTATTGAGGAATAAGCTACAAGAGCTTAGTGAGCTATCCCTCATACCATACTGACAAACAAGTTATTAAACAAATTATTACAACCATATGAATGCATGCATATGCAGAATGCCAAATAATATATGCAGTTGACCGGTACTGCATATAATATCGGATTTTAACGCCCTCCGAGATAAGGGTTGGAGATTCATCAGCACCAATCACGACCGGGCTCTAGCACCTAGGTTTTTACCCATAACTTTGAATTCCGTATTTCACAAAACTACATTTCCATTTCTAAAAATCCAGTAGTTCACAAAGTCTCAGGCTTAGCGGTGAGTTGACCTTCGCAGTCCACACTCACACCTTACAGCGGTGGTCTCTAGACGTGACCCCCAGCCACCTACGGTTAGCGTCTCTAGTGCCAATAGAACCCGCGAGCCAAGGGTAGGGTCTTGTTGTACCCATGCTCCTACACGATACTAATCAAATCATGTGGGAATCCATCCCTCCAAGGCCCTTCATTACCAACCGCGTGAAGTGACGGCGGGAATAAGTAATGCGATGCATGGATAATGCATGACCCTTTTTATTTAAGATAAGTCAAATATAATTAGGTCAGATTATGAGGCGATCAATCAATATCAGCAAACCATCCAAATCATATAAAATCAGTCATACCATCAAATCATCACTTATTGTATTTAACAATTTTCTTACAAAAATCAAGCAATATCAAGTACACACATATCCCGAAACCCCAAGCATCAAGTTATTGATATTCAATTTAAGTGCACTAACTATAAGCACAAACAAGTATGGAGTCATTGGGAGTACTCACTTGACTATGACGACTCGCTCTAGTCAGAATAACCGATCGGGAGATCCTCACCCTCGTCGGGATCACCTAATCATTATGTGATAACAGAGAATAAGTAATTGACTCAACTAAGGGTTCTAGATATCTATCTACCTAATTCTACTTAGATTACTATCAGCCCTTATTCGATTAAACCTAATTGTTAATCGTACGTAACTTTTTCATTCTATTTTCAATATTTATAGTCGTTTTTCATCGTTTTCGGACGTATATTCTCACAGTAATGTCCATTTTGGACGTTAAGACCCGTGTTTTATGATATGAACTAAATTTATTGAAATTTTATCTTATTGAAGTTTAATTATTCTTATTGCTTATGTTTATGCCCTAGTTTAGGATTTAATGATTGAATTAGCTATTTGATTCTTACACTTAGGAAATTTTACATTAGTACTACTAATCCACATACTTGATTAAATTTAATTCAATCTAGGAAGTGTATTAGGGTTTAAGGGATTTTCGACTTCTAAATACATGTATATACCTATGTTATGTGCTTATGTAATCTTATTATTTCTTCTATTATAAACCTACGCTTACATCATCACTTATGTAATCAATTGATGATGTCATGGCTTATGTAATGTTTAGATGATGTCATGGCTTATATAATCCATTTATTACATGAAAATATATATGTCATTAAATACTTATACATATACATATGTTATATACCTACCTACACTCATAATATACTAATATGTGTACTTATGTACTAATATATATACTAATACATATACCCATATACACATACGGTGACATATGTATTTTTATACGTATTTTCGTATGCCTTATATAGCCCCTTAAGAAAGCTTCACAATTTCATTCTTTTTGTATTTTAAGAGTATATTTGACATCATATATGTATGTATAGTTAGTATATACCTTATTTTAGGTTATGTACATATTGTATACTTATGTACAAAGGTATTTATACTTGTATTCTTCTAGCATATCCTTTTATACATATACTTAAGGACATATACACATGCATATCCTTCTTCTTCTTCATGATTCCTAGATT
Source organism: Lumnitzera racemosa (assembly GCA_024138005.1). NCBI lineage: Eukaryota > Viridiplantae > Streptophyta > Magnoliopsida > Myrtales > Combretaceae > Lumnitzera > Lumnitzera racemosa. The sequence continues at coordinate 52,272,815 of JAMXBC010000008.1, read as the reverse complement.
TCTACACTTAAAGAGGAGAACTTTGTGCTCTTTTCTTCAAGACAACACTAAACACATAACTACTTATCTAAGCTACCTAATTAACTAACTAATGAATAATATAAAGCAACATAAAACAACTTAAAGACATACCTTTAATTGTGTTGGAATTAAGAAGACAAAAGGAGGAGTGATGAGAGTGAAATGGGAAGAAGAAGCTCATGGCAATGGGGAATGTTTTTGTTTTGTTTCTTTTTCTTTGTTTTTGATTATGGAAGACAACAAATGGTGGGACCAAAATGAAGAATAAGTGGACGGCAACAATTGAAGAGAAAGAGAAGAAAAAAAAAATCAAGAGAAAAGATAAGCATTTTCATCATGAAGAAGGAGATATTTTCTTTATCTCTATAGTGTATTTTGTTGACTTTTCAAAGTGTTGACTTGGTCAACTTTTGGACTTTGGTCAACATGTGTTATCTTAGTCAACATTCCCTAAGTATGTGTAATTTTATGCACATAATGTAGTAATTAAGGGAAATTAGGGGAAAAATGAAGGAAATGAGAAGAAATGAGGTATATGATGAATTGATGTGTAAATATGGTTGATGAGATCTTACTTTAGGTCTTTATAGTCCATATATCTCATTTGATAAACTACTTTGGATAACAAGTGCAAAAAATACTAATTTGAGTATTAAAGTTCACTATATGTAACCTAATTTTCAATTATAATCCTAACCCTAAGTAAAACTATCTTAATCATATACTTAAGAGATAATTATAATCTATGACTCATTATCTTAGTTCCTAATGGATTACTTGAGAATTCGAATCATATAAGCATGAATGAGGGTCATCTTTAACCTTTTACTAATGATTTGGCAAAATATGAGCATTATATTATCAATTAGGGTTTTAGGGTATATCATGATGAATTAGTGCTTTTATATCCTTAAAGTTATAGTTTTAGATTTTTATTACTTTAGGGCACAATCTTTAATGTTCTTACACATTTAGGGTTTCATATATTTTTACACAATTAAATCTTCGATTGTCATCTTAGGGTTTGATGAGGTTCAAGGTTTTAGAATCTTCGTATGCGGTTAGGGTTTCAATTGATGATTTAAGGTTTTTCGTGACTTTAGGTTTTAGATTGAGATTTTAATCGGTTTAAAATCTCACTGGCTCTTTTGAGTTCGAGAAATCATCTACAGTTTGGACGTTTGTTTCTATACTTAGAAAGCTAAATTCATGGGGTTTACATGCTTACCTGGAACAGGTTGGGAATCAATGACCTTAAGTTAGTAACCAAGCTGGTTAGCATTAACTGGTCGAACATATTCCTGTACCTCCTTTGTACGATGGCTACCGACAACTTGGCTCATGAAGATTATCATTTTTGCCATTCTTGAAACCAAGTAATCTATTTTTTTTCTTGTAGTGCAAGGAGTTTGGTTGCTTTGGCAACTATGGCTTGGAACACCACTCTTAGCCTCTACTATGCTATTGTGTACACTTAGTGTTGACATCTCACTTCCCTAGCTTTAAATCATGGGTACTAAAAATATCTAACAATAACAACTAAAAATATCTAACAATAACATTAACAAATTGAATTCATAACTATTACCATTGCAACAATCACCACAACTAGTTCCAACAAACCATACCCTAAAGTCACCATAACCCAAAATCAATCACTCAAAACAATGAGGGGGCTACATTACATAGCTCAGATCTCACAACACACCTTATATTGCTTTTGTAGTGTGAAAAGAGAGTATAACAAAATGCTTCACAACACTTACCATGATCACACCACTCGTAGTACCACTTATAATAGTGCAACCATAACACATCTCTCATAGCATCAAGTTGAAACTTAGAGCTTTAATATTAGAATAAATGTTATTGTTCTTAGGGCGATCCTTAACCACTAAGGCTTACCTTGAGCTTATGAAATAGGTCCTTCTTGTAGAGAAGAAATAGGAGGTAAAATATCCTTGCTTAATCATAAGCCAAACCCAGGATATGATGCACCAAGTTTCACAAGATGAACTTACACAACATAGCCGATATTACTCATGAGTGGTGGCAATGAGGGTATTCACAACTATTTCTTTCAAAGAACAGCAACTAGATATGAGTAAATGGAAACCAAAGCATGTAAACTCAGTAAAAGAGAAGAAACTCAATAATATTAAAGATAAAATGATGATTGTTGTGACTACTACTTCTTGCATAGGTTTAAATACTTACAAGTTAGTGCTACTTGTTATATAAGGAAAAGACTAAAAGGGTATATTCTAAGATGAGCAAAATTCAAAGAATATTCTAGGGTATAAAAGGAACCATGGAAATGGAAGCTTTGACTAGTAGATTCCTTCACACTCTTGGTAGGATACATTGTGGTTCTATATTAAATGGGCACTTGGTAAAAGAAATAAATTAGTATAGATGAAGCTCCTAAGTACAGGGCTATTTTGGTCTTTTTCCCCTATAAAGGTCCTCAATTGGTAACCTTAGCTTAGACCTTGAGATAGGAGTTAAAAGGTTAGTGGAGTCGGGTCTCTTAGTGTAGATTATAGCCCAGCTAAAGGCCTTGGAGCTTAAATGATAATACAATAGTTTAGCACATAACAAGCTTTAAATCCTTAGGTATATTTGAGCTTATCCTCATTTTATAGCCCTTCACGTAATCGGGTAACTATGTTTTGGATGCTCCTTAGTTGACTATGGCTTAATAGACCTGAGGTCAGCATCTTAGATTTCTTGGATGATAGAGTCTTGGAAGAGGACTACACATTATGCAAATAGGTTGGCATGGACAGCTTAATCCTCGGATTCCCGTGAGGACTTACTAGAAGCAAAGGATTGAAGAATGCCATATATTAAAAGTATGAAGATGGAACCTAAAGCAAATCATGATAAGAAGCATAATATGAGAAAGAAAAGAAAAAAATAAATCAATTTACAATTCAAGACCTAACACTATGGATACATATTTGGGTAATTATAGCTGGTCAAGTCATTAGATATAAAGCAATATTTATGAAGTTTACAAAAATGTGTGACATGACGAACTAATGAAAGTTTCTATGTATGTGGAGCAACTACAAAGAAAGTATTGCATAAAAATAAGCATATTAGCTACGTTGGTGTCACATCCTAACTTAGCATAGAATGCACTATCATATAAGAATACTTATTGAAAACTTAACTCAACTTACTCATTCATCAAAAGATAACTTTGTTTACATGATAAAAAAGTTGCTACATCAGAGTTTAGCTAGATATTTAGTTACAACTTATGTGTTTAGCATAATATTTACATCAAAACATGAACTAGCTTTTTCTTTTGTCATCTTCGCAATAGTAGGATTCCCAACTTAGTACAGGTTCCATACAAAAGTCACTGATTATGACTCGTGCTCTCAGTACACTTCCTTCCTTAGTATTGGGCTCTTTGCGATAGTGTTAACTTGAGGATAAAATATTTTATCCCCTTATCTAGTGAAGCTGAGTAAAAGTGGACAAGAAACAACATAATATAGACAATATTGCATATCACAACTGAAACATTTCAACCATAACTTGTAGGTTCAACTTCACATATGCATTTGACCAACCGAACATTTATTGCTAACAATGCAGCATGCTATGCTCATGTACATGGCATGTATTGGTATCGATATCTTATGCCCTCTAATTTTCATTCAGTTAGTCGATATATCTAAGCATCTAGATACAATGACTAGGAACCTATGGGCAATAAGGAGTTGCTTGGAAGTTGGACTCCTACCAAATTGGACTATACACTGTGGTCTACTAATATCAAAAAGGGCAACAAAGAGCTACCTAGGAGTAGGACCCCCAACTTTGCTTTACAAAATTAGACTATATATTGTAGTTTACCAAATCAAAGAGGTAACAATGCCAAATTAGACCACATACTATAGTTTACCAAATCTAATTATCAAAATAGTCACAATGTTCACGTAATTAAATCTATATGCTTTTAAAACTGAGTTCATAAAGCCATGCTTTTTTAATAATCACTTGGAAGCCTCATTCCGAAAGTTTTGACCTATAGGTCCTTTTTAAGCCATGATATGTAATAACAACTCAAGTATATCACTCAACACAACTAGTTTTTTAGATTTATTCAACCTAATGATCTGATTCTTCGAACTCTCCCTAGGGGAATTCTAGTATCTCACTTAGGGTTCACTTAAGTAAACACCTAGAAGATTGAGTTAGTAATCACTTAACTTCCTTAGTTAACACAATCATTCATAAGCACAAATTATTACCTAACATAGCGGCATAATAGTTTAAATAAGACATAGTTACCATCATTCAAAATCACTAAATCATCATCATTCACAATAGTAGTATATCAATCCACCCCAAAATACAGTTGCATCCAACCAACACAGCATAAAACAACACATAGTGTCATGAGTAGTAGGATATCTACTCCAAGCATGGGTTAGATCTACTTACCTAGGCTTAGTAAGATAACAAAATCTTAAAATTTGCGATGTGGTTCTTCCTTATTTATCATATCTAAGAAACACAGTTTCAAAGTCAAGTACCTGTTGAATTCAAATTCTCATGAACTTTCCTTACCGTGCCTTCAAATTTCTTTTAACTGTATCTTACTCATTTCCCATTTGATTTCAGTAAACTTTATATTGTCTCGATCGTTATTTTGAGCACTATTAATATATCTTAAGAATAAAAACTAATCAATATTGTCAAAAGCCTAAAAATACCCTTTCATATTACCAATTTGATCATATGTTATTGTAACTCCATAATTAACATGAATAAACTTTAGTTTTAAACTAAAAAATTGTCACATCCCGGCATAGCACATGATGTACCATCACAGAAGAATATCTGTTTATACTCAACAAAAGTTATATTTAACAAAGGAGTATTACAATGGAGTTCAGCCTTATACTTATTTATATAAAAAGTATGTTCGTAAAACTTATCAAAACCTAAAATACAGTATTTTTTTATATGTATAGATCTTTTATAGAAATAAGAATAAAATATTGCAAGACTTCATCAAAAGCGGTTGACTCTGTCTTAAGTGCTCTCAAATGACTTTTTCCCTTAACTAATGTTGCCTTGTCAATTTTCTTTATAACCTGAGGATATAAAAGTATCCCCTTAGCTCTTTGTAAGCTAAGTAAGAGTGGATAAAACAAAACACAAAATAAGAACAATACATACTCACCTAGATCAATATCAAAAGATATTCAATTTCATAATCTAAGTTACCAATACAAACTGTTTATGTAAGAAGTTAGTACCGTACTCATGCATGTGACATGCATTGGTACCAATATCCTATAATTTTTCAATTCTTCATTCGGTTAGTTGATGTGCTTGGTAATCTGGATACTACGTCCAGGAACCTAAGGCAACAAGGAGCTGTTTAAGAGTAGGACTCTTAAGAAAAAAAAACCACCTACTGTGGTTTGAAAATCCAATACGTAGTCGGTTACACATCGTGGCCAGAATAAGTTGAGCAATATAGTTCTATATGCTTAAAAGCCAACTCAGCAGTTTTGAAGCTTTTAGAAACTCAACCCATAGATCCTTTTGTGCCATGCCATGAATTTAGTGAATAGTACAATAACCCAGTATCAGGTATGAATCTTAAGTTTCACGTTATAAACAATTTAACTATCTTAACTTCAGCTTTCTTTCTCAGCTTAATATTACATTCTTTCACGTAGAGTTCACTTGGGTAAACACCCTAAAGAACAGTTCAGTTTCCAAGTTATCCAAATAGAAACACATATCAATGAATCATTCATATATGAGGAAACATTTCACCTTTCCAACACACATTCAATAGAATTAGGTATCCAATCAATCCAATACATCATCACAATTCACAACACAACTGACTCTTAGTCAAGTAGACATAGGATTACTTATACGAAAATAGAAATATCCACTTACTTAAGCTTGCTAGTGGCATTAAATTCTAAGCTTTACGATGTGGTCCTTTCTTACCTATTGTACCCATGAAAATACACACAAACCTTAAGTCAACTATAGGTCAATACTAAGTTCTTATGTATTTTCACCAATGCATTTCTAAGCTTATTTCAATTGTATCTTTTTCATTTCTTATTCGATTTTAATAAACTTTATATCGTCATGATCATTATTTTGAGTATTATTAAGATATCTTAAGAATCATGATTAATCAATATTGTCAAATGTCTAAAAATATGCTTTCGTATTACCGATTCGACCTTATGTTATTGTAACTTCATAATGAACACAAATAAACCATAAATCTAAATTAAAATTCGATATTTCCCAAATTGAATAGCACTTGTTGTGTTCCCAAAATGTCATCCTTTTACAAATTCAACAAATATCTCACTAGGACTAATTACTATCTCATATATTAGGCAAATACATGGGTTTATAACATGAAAATACATAGTAAATAGTATATGAGCCTAAATAATTCCACAGAAAATCCTATAGACTCAAAACAATATGTAGTTTAATTATTAACCATGAATTACACTAAACTAGCTATTATTTATTTTTACAAAAATAGCGGTTTTAACTCAAAATTAGTGAAAATTAAGTAAATAAGTGAATTTAATTACAAGATAAAATATAAGTGTCCCAAACATCATTATGAACTTTCAGAAATCGTAATACATAGGGCTTACACTTTGATTTTGTTAAAAACTAATTAATTCAATAAAATAGTGAAATTACCAGTTTTATTCAAAATAATTACGATAAATAGTAAACACGATTATTTTGAAAAAATTTTGTCACTAAAATTAAATACATATATTAGGTATGTTACGTATAAATTTTCAACTTGAAAGGACATTATTTAATATTTCTAAAATTTAATTTAATTTTCATCCAAATGGAGCCATTTCTAAAGGACCTTATATTTCCAATAATTATTTCACCAAAGTAAATTACTATGTTAATGTAAACATAAAATAACTCTAGAAAACCAAGTTTTATAATTAAATAACATCATTTGCTATTTTTACAAAATTTACAAAATTTTGATTGGAAATTTGGTTCACCTAAACTGGTTGCCTTCAGCCGCCCAACCTTGTTGAAACACATATTTTAGTGGTGCTTTCTTTGACCCCAAATGGCCACCACAACTGGGCACCAATAACCAATTGAACCGCTTGAGATCAAATCCGTGCCTTAATTTTGCCCTAATTTTCTTATTTTCTTCTATTTTTTTAAAAATTTTCTTAAGTGTTTTCTTTGTATTTTCAAACTTTTAAAGTGTTGTTTTTGAAGTTTACATGCCCTATTTATAATTTCCAAATGGATTAGGATTAATAAAAATTGGATATGTAGCTTACATATGCCATTTTCTTGATTTTTCAAAGCATATGGTGTCAATTTCTTTTTTTTTTTTTTTCCTTTTGACTCATTAATTTTAATTGATCCTAGGCTACCATATCATTAGATGACTCACTCTTTCAGTTTTTTTATTAATTTTCCATAATTTTATATTAATTTACCTTATTTTAATAATAATTTATTATATATATGTATTTAATACATATAATGCATATTCTATATTAATACATTTATATTACATATAATTTAACTTCAATTATTATTTTTATATGTTAAATAACTTACCTTTAATATCTTGCTCTATCTAAATAACCGAATTTCATATTTATGATATTTATCGGGTTCAATGATAAATTGACGTTTTCTTAAATTAATATTTTTATATAACTTATTTTGAGAAATTAAATTTATTTGAATTATTTCATCTAACTTTTTTAACATTACTGTGACGTTTGAAATTAAACGAATATCATAGCCTAATACCTTAAATTTAGGGGCTCAGATCCTAACATAATTATATTGGCTCGAAATCCTGAGTTATTACAAAACCCTAAAAGTTATGCTTTCCAAACTTGTCCAGTAATCCTTAATATACCTCCAAGTATTCATTTTACGTGAATTTGATAAGTATTTTACTAATACTTAATTACTATATTACATATTAAGTCAATATATAAGCTCATATTATGAAAATACGTGATAAATAGTATACGACCCGATTAATTTCGTGATAAATCCTATAGACTCACAAAAATATATAGTTTAACTATTGACTAGGAATTACACTAAATTGGCTATTATCTATTTTTATGAAAATAGCAGTTTTAACTAGAAATAATGGAAAATAAAAAAATTTATGTGTGAGATAAAAATTAAGTATTCTAAAGATCATTATAAATTCTATAAGTCAAAACATGTAGGGCTCATTTATTAATTTTATCAAAAACTAATTATTTTAACAATTTGGTAAAATTAGCAGTTTTATTCAAAATAATTACAAAAAAGAGTAAACATGCTTAATTTTTAAAGTTCTTGTTACCAAAATTAAATATATATATATATATTAGGTGTATTATATACAAAAATTGAGCTTGAAACAACATTATCTAACATTTATAAAAATTAGTTTAATTTTTACCTAAACATGGCATTTTCTTAAGGATCCTATGTTTATACTAACTATTTAATTAAAATAAAATTATTAAAATAATATAAGTCTAAAATAATCTTAGAAAACCAAATTTCATAATTAATTGACCACATTTGATATTTTTAGAAAATTAAACAAATTATAAATAGAACATTTGTTCACTTGAATTGGCTACATTCGACCACCACTGAATTGTTGCACCTTGTCAAAAAGTCTTCTTCGGCCATCCTTTACTAGACCTTTAAGCCACACCAAGTTCGGTTGTAGATAACCTATTGAACCGCCCTGAACCTAATTTGCCCCTATATTTTGTTTTATTTTATTTTTTAATTTTCTCGGATTTTCTAAAATTATATTCTTGTGTTTTTAGATTTCTAAAATATTACAAATGATGTTTGGAGCCCTATTTATAGGCTTTTGGACTTTTACATATCAAAAAGTGAAATTACGTATGTCATTTCCTCCTTTTCCTTCATGTTGACTAGTCATTATGTGTCACTTCCTTATCAATCTTGTCATGACTTATGTTTTCAAGTCATTTCCATGCTACCACATCATTTGATGACTCATCTACTCTTTTTTTAATTAATTTTCCATTATTTTAACTTATTTTGACAATTTATTATTATATGTATATATTTAACACATAAATGCATATCATATGTATACATGTATATTACATATAATTCAACTTCATTTATTATTTTTGAAAGTTAATTAACTTATTTATAATATGTTGCTACATCTAAAAGCTTAAATTTCACGTTTTTGATAATTATCAGCTTTATCAATAAATTGACATTTTTTTAAATTAATATTTTTATATAGTTTATTTTGAAAAATTAATTTTACTTGAATTACTTTGTTTAACTTTTTAAATCTTACTATTAAGTTTCAAATAAAATGGATAACATAATTAGTGACTGATTATTTGAAAGAACTTAGGAGACTTGCGACTTGGAGATAAGGTAGGATCACGGAAATTGTTGATCTTTATGTAAAGTTTGCTTCAAATAATGGGAAGTATAGTGTAGATATCTATATCCCTAGTCGTAGGCTAGAAGAGTAGATTGACTTACAAGGTATAATTACTATAAATGTTTGCTTGATTTTCTAATCCCTATGCTATTTTATTTACTTGCAATTTATTTGTTATTTATGTAATATATTACTTGATTACTTGAGTGTTTATGCATTATACATTTTGTTAGAATAATTAGCATGACATTAAGTATAAAGTTAGAAGTAAGTAGAGTTGGTTGAATAGATAACCTTTTTGAAATAGATCAGATTACTAAGTATTAAGTTGGTTTTTGTAGACAAATCATGATCTAAGTTTATTAATTTTTTTATTACAATAGGAATTCAAAATATGTTTAGTACAAGTTATTAATGTTATACATCAAGAAGTAAAAATTGGTTAAATATTAAAATTTGACCATAATCAATTTAAACCTATTCTTGATTGTTCACTAGGACCAGGTATTAGAGAAGATTAGAGAAAAAGAAAAAGCTCATATTAGAGTAGTGCATTAAAAGAAAAGATCTAAAAGAATGGCTAATTACAGTCTTACTATTTAAACTAACAAAGTCCTTATTTTGATAAATCTAACTTTGCTCAATGGTAATGAAGAATGGAAACATATGCTTAGGCTGCGAATTATAAGTCATATGTCATTATTGAAATGGAGACTAGAATCATACAAAACCTCCTACTTGAAATGATGATTTCAAAAAGCCTTAACAATTTCAAAAGTAAGGCATACACTTTTACTATCTCTATTACATATGTAATATAATCATATGTTTGCTTGTACAGCGTTTAAAGAAATCTAGGACACTCTCATTGTAATCCATGAAGGGATGACATCCATCAAGAGTACCAAAATCAACATCTTGACATGACAATACAAATTATTTAAGATTCAACCAGGATAATAGATAAAAGATGCACTTAATAGATTCAACCTAATAGTTAATGAACTTAAAACCCTTGGCTTAAAATTCACTAATAAGGATATAGTATGGAAAATGCTCAGAATATTACTGAGATCGTTGGATCTAAAGAAAATAGCGATAGAAGATGCATAACATCTCATGACATTATCTCTTATAGATCTAATAGGAAAATTGATGGTGTATTAGAAAAATCTACAGTATATTTGTGATGATCAAGAAGATATAAGAAGATTAGTAGCCTCTAATGTCAAAAGAATAATAGATTAAGAAACTTTAGAATATGAAGAAGAACTAAATTTATTTGTCAGAAGACTCAATAAACTTTTGAAAAGAAAAGGTAAAAACTCTTTAAGTTTTTAAAAACAAATCTAGTGTAAGAAATAAGAAAGAGAAAAGACTGGCACCTTAATTTATTATGAATGCAAGAAACTAGGTCACGTCAAATATGAATGCCCACTTAAAAAGAGAATGAATGAACATAATAAGAGGAAAAGAAAGCACTCTTAGCATCTCGAAGTTGTCTTGTTGAATCAAAATCACAATCGAAGGAATCAAAAGCAGAAGAAGTAAATCTATGCTATATGTTTGACATTGAAGTAAGTCCTAAGTTTGACTCATATAATGAACTTTATGAAATGGAAAAGTTATTTGCCTTGCTAAAAAAAACTAGAAAAAAAATCAAAATTTAATCGCTAAAAACACTTAACTACAAAAAGAAAAAGAAGCTTTAGTAGAAGAAAATTAAAATTTGAATCAAGAAGTAGAATCTTTGAAAATGGATAAAATTGTAGAATAGGAAAGATAAGCTCTCTTGAAAAAGAAAACAAGAAACATAAAGGAAGAGACTCAAAATATGAAAATAAGGATAGATGAATGATCAAAATCTATTAATAATACATTTAGCAAAATATAGAAAAGTGAAAAGAAACTTTACATCCTAATAGCTAATCAAAAGATCCGTGATTGCAAAAATGAATTAGGATATACAGGTGAATCTTCAACTGGTTCAAGAAAAATAGTAGTTATCATAGCAAGTAAACCAAACACAAAAGGCAAAATTATAATAAGAACTAATTAACCTAAGTAAGTTAGAAAGGAATCAAGAAACTATATATATGTTGTTTTAGAGGAAAAATTATTTAAATTGAGAAACTTTGTTGTAGCAAAAGTAATAAGCTCAATTCAAATCAAGACAAAAATTGTGATCATACAAGCTTGAATTTGAAAGGACCCATGTTATTTTGGATTCGAAATAACAAATAATCTATGTTTTTCTTTTGCAGAAAAAGAAACCTTTACTAAATGGTATTTGGATAGTAGTTGCTCCAAACATATGACAAGAGATTTTTAAGTATTTTTATATATTGAATGGATTAATGGAGGTTGAGAGCTTTAGAGATAACAATAAGTGATGAATCATTAGTATCAGCACTATTGGCAATAAATCTTTTTCTATAAATAATGTATAGCTAATTAAGGGATTAAAACATAATTTGCTTAGTGTAAGTTAATTAAGTGATAGTGGAAATAAGGTAATCTTTGAAAAAGACAAATGCTTAGGATTTAAGAAGGTATGGAGGAAAAGTTATTTTAAGGAAATGGATATGGTGACATTTATATTATTAAGCTATTTGAAAGGAAATTTGATAAATGTTTAGTGACTATAGCAAAATAATTTTTTTCTTTGGAACAAAAGGTTAGGACATGTTAACTTTAGAAAGTTAGATAAACCATCTATAATAAAACAATTGGAGGTCAACCATAACTAAACATGATAGATAACATGCATTGCATGGCATGTTCACTTAACAAAATAGTTAGGAGTTCATTTGAGAGCAAGAACTCTATCTTAATGATAGAATCTTTAGAACTTCTACATTTAGATTATTTGGTCCAACCAAATCTTTAAGCTTAGGAAAGAATAAATACAATGTAATAATTGTAGAAGGATATTCGAGGTATACATGGGTATTCTTTCTACAACACAAAAGTGATGCATTTGACCACTTTCAAATTTTCACTAAACATGTACAAAATGAGAAAGGCATGACAATAGAAAGCTTGAGAACAAATCATGAAAGAGAATTTGAGGATTCTAGATTTATTAAGTTCTATGAAGAAAATGGTGTAGTATACAACTTTTAGCCAGAGTGGTGGAAAGGAAGAATGGAATAATTTAGGAGATGGTAAGAATTTTGTTGAATGACAGCGGCATTGAAAACACTTCTAGGCAAAGTAGTCTCTACAACTTGCTACATCATGAACAAAGTATATATTAGACTATAAATAGATTTGTATATTTTTATATGTTTTTTTATAAATCATATATAGGTTTGTATGTTTTAGATATATTATAGTATCATCATTATGTACATATATCCAATGTCATATTGATACTATATTGTGAAGTACAATATTGTAATATTTTTATTGTAATACTCTGAGTTTTTCTAACTAGTTTGATAACTCTAAGATCCGAGCCCTTAAATTTAGGGCACTATGCTATATTATCCATTTTAATTTTAATTTTACAATAAGGTTAGAAAAGCTAAATGAAATGATTCAAGTGAAGTCAATTTAGCAAAATAAACTATATAAAAATATTAATTGAAGAAAAATGTCAATTTATTGATAAAGCCAATAAATAACGAAAATGTGAAATTCGAGCTTTTTGATATAGTGAGATATTATAGATAAGTTAATTAACTTTCAAAAATAACAAATAAAGTTGAATAATATGTAATATACATGTGTATGCATTATATGTATTAAATATACACATCTAATAATAATAAATTATTAATATAAGGTAAAATAATAAAAAATAATGGAAAATTAATTAAAAAAAAGAGTGGATGAGTCATCAAATAATGTGGCAACCTAGGATTAATTGGAAAACATGAGTTAACACCTAGGCAACTAGAAAATGATACATGGTACCTATAGAAAATAGGGCTTCAAACGTCATTTGCAATATTTTAGAAATTTGAAAAAAAAAGAACATAATTTTATAAAATTGGAAAAATTAGAAAAAAATAAAATAAAAATAGAACAAGAAATAGGGTCGGAATTGGGTTAAGGTAGTTTAATAGGTTATCGACAACCTAACTTGGTGGGGCTTGGAGGTCCAATAGAAAGTGACCGAAGAAGGCTTTCTGACAAGGTGCAGCAATTCAGCGGTGGCTACAAGCGGTTGGTTCAGGTGAACTAGTTTTTAGCCTGTAACTTGTTTAATTTTCTAAAAATATCAAGTGTTATTAATTAGTTATGAAATTTTGTTTTTGAGATTATTTTAGGTGTAGATTAATGTAGTAATTTTATTTTAATTAAATAACTAGTGTAAATATAGAGTTCTTAAGAAAATGCCCTGTTTAGGTAAAAATTGAATATAGTTTTATAATTATTAAATGATGTTTTAAGCTCAATTTTTGTATACAATACACCTAATATATATATATATATATATATATATTTAATTTTGGTAACAGGAATTTTTGAAATTTAACATGTTTACTATTTTTTATAATTATTTTGAACAAAATTGCCAATTTTACCAAATTGTTGAAATAATTAGTTTTTGATGAAATTAATGAATGAGCCCTGCATATTTAGACTTCTAGAAGCTTAAAATGATATTTGGAACATTTTATTTTTATCTCACACATAAATTTATTTATTTTCCTTAATTTTCAGTTATTTTGAGCTAAAATTGCTATTTTCATAAAAATAGATAATAGCCAATTTATTGTAATTCATGGTCAATAATTAAACTATAATTTTTTGTGAGTTTATAGGATTTTTTGTGAAATGAATCGGGCTCATATACTATGTATCATGTATTTTCCTAATATAAGCTTATATATTGACTTAATATGTAATATAGTAAATAGTATTAGTAAAATAATTGTCAAATTCACATAAAATGAACACATTGGGCATATTAATGGTTACTGGATAAGTTTGAAAAATCTGATTTTTAAGGTTTTAGTTTAGTGTTAAAGTGTAATCGGGTTAATTATAAAGTTACGATAATGTATGATCGAATCAGTAATACGAAAGGGTATTTTTAGGCATTTGACAATATTGATTAGTTTTGATTCTTATCATATATTAATAGTACTTGAAATAATGATCATGACTATTCAAAGTTTACTGAAATCGGATAAGAAATAAGTAAGATACAGTCAAATGAAGTTTAAAGGAATGGTAGGGAAAGTTTATACGAATTTGGATTCAATTGATACTTGACTTGAAAGTTGTGTTTATATTTTTATAGGGGTAATAAGTAAGAAAGGAATACATGGCGAAGTTTAGAATTTTGTGCTATTACTAACCTAAGTAAGTAGATCTAACCATTGCTTAGAATAGATATATTACTAATCATAACACTACGTGCTGTTTGATATTGTATTGATTGGATATGGTTATATCTTAAGTAAACTGATATACTACTATGGTAAATGCTGATGTGGTGATTATAAATGATGATAGCTACATCTTGGTTAAACTATTATGTCACTATGTTGGGTAATGATTTGTGCTTCTAAATGATTGTGCTAACTAAGGAAGTTGAGTAATTACTAACTTAATCTTCCAGGTGTTCACCTAAGTGAGATGCTAGAATTCTACTAAGGAGAGTTTGAAAACTATAATTAGATCACTAGATTGAATAAAACTGAAAGACTGGTTGTATTGAGTGATTTTTTTGAGTTGTTATTACATATCATGGTATGGCATGGCATAAAAAGGACATACGAGTTAGAACTTTCAAAACGAGGCTACTAAGATATCATGGAAAAAGCATGGCTTTACAAACTCAATTTTTAGAAGCATATAGATTGCATTACCTAAACATAATGACTATTTTGATAGTTAGATTTGGTATACTACAGTGCGTAGTCTAATTTGGCATTATTGCCTCTTTGATTTGGTAAACTACAATGTGTAGTCTAATTTTTAAAACAAAGTTAGGGGTCCTACTCTCAGATAGCTCCTTATTGCCCATTTTGATATTAGTATACTATAGTGTGTAGTCCAATTTGGTAGGGGTCCTACTCCAAAGAAGCTCCTTATTGCCCATAGGTTTTTGGACATTGTATCTAGATGTCTAGCTATATCTACTAATTAGAAGAAGATTAGAAGAGCAAAGGCTATCGATACTGATGCATGCCACATACATGAGCATAGCATGCTACGTTGTTAGTAATAAAAGTTTGGTTAGGTGAATGCATATGTGAAGTTCAACCTATGAATTATGATTGAAATGTTTCAATGGTGATA
This sequence comes from Lumnitzera racemosa, assembly GCA_024138005.1. Lineage (NCBI taxonomy): Eukaryota > Viridiplantae > Streptophyta > Magnoliopsida > Myrtales > Combretaceae > Lumnitzera > Lumnitzera racemosa. The sequence continues at coordinate 52,257,055 of JAMXBC010000008.1, read as the reverse complement.
TGTGATATTTTCTATATTATATTGTTTATTATCTACTCTCACTCAACTTTAGTAGCTAAGGAGATAAAATGTTTTATCCTTAGGTTAACACTTTCGTGATGGGCCTAACACTAAGGGGAATGTATACTGAGAGTGTGAATCAAAGCCAGCAACTTTTGCATGGAATCTACACTGAGTTAGGAATCCTATTATTATGAAGATGATGAAAGAAAAAGCTTGTTACGACCCGAAGGGGGCTACTCATGGCAATCGATGTATACCATATAAAGGACTGTAGATTGAATTCCCTTACAATCGATGACCCTTTATACGATACACAAGGTTATAGCTACAACTAACAAACAATAACCAAGAGTTGCGCAAGCATGAGCAATATTATTTCATGATAATAATAATAAGTTAAATAAATATAAAACAAAATCTATTTATATAAGAATTTACAAATAAGAGGTCTATAATACTTCTTAACTTAAACTAATATTAGTTTATCACATAATTAGATCCATAATCTAAATAAACTATCATAAGTACACTCCAATCACATCTTACTCCTACATCGACCCCTTGATGTTCAACTAACCTCAAGCATGCAGCGGCCCGACTACACGAATAACTCACCTTGCAAAAGAAGACTATAAAGGTATAAGCCAACTAGCTTAGTGAGATAATCTCCCTAACCATACAACAATCAAGTTATACCATAATTAAATTCAATCAAATGAATGCATGCCAATCAGTATGCCAAACAAATACATGTAGGTGACCAGGTAATACATGCAATTTAGATTTAACGCCCTCTAAAGTCAAGGTTGGAGATACATTAGCACAGTCAGATCTAGGTATCATACTAGAACTTATCTTATAACGAAACTCCAAGTTTTGTATTTAAAAATGTAATGGTATATCCATTCTCAGTTTTATTAAGAACAGGTTCTACATATAATTATGAGTAGGTTTATGCAAACCTCATTTATCCCTAAACAAAGGTCTCTGGACTCGACCCTTAGCCAAGCGGTTGATACTTCCAACGCCTAATAATCCTACAAGCTCAGGTAAGGTCATATTGTACATGTGCACTGTATGAAATCTATAACAATCAAATAATTAACCTACGTATGGCCTTTCGTTACCTCTATGTAATATAATAGCCGGAATTAGTTATGAGATATATGATTATGCGTGTTTGAAGTTAATTTTTTTCAAGTCGAATAAAATTAGATCTTATTATTTAGTGATTAACAAGGTCACAAACAATTAGTTCCTAGTGAATCTACTATGCAACAATCAATACATGATTGTATTTTAAAGTAAATTCACCATTAATAAACAATTATCATATACAAGTATAACTCATCCTCATACAACATTCAATTATTAAGCATAATTTATATTCGCTAATTACAAATACAAGTATAGCATCATTAGGAAAAACTCACTTAGTCATAATCGACTCAAGGGTCGTAATAATCCGAGGGCAGCTTAGGATCAAAGTTGAGATCACTTGAGAATAAAGAATATAGAAAATTGTAAGTTTGAGAATTTAAAACTAAACTACATTGTAATTTGTAATGTTTACTTCACTTAGTTACGTAAAATTGTCGATTCGAGTTTTTTATCTAATCATGTATAACTTTTTCATTTTAATTCGGATTGTTTTGAACTTATAGTCTATTTTGATCGCTTTTGGGCATATTTTCTCATAGCGAGTTCTGTTTTGGACATTATGACTCGCAGTTTGAATCGTGATATAAAAATATTACAAAATTTATTATTTTAATTTAAAAGTTATAAAATATTAATTTAAGTTTTTTCTTACCATATTTATGATTTAATAATTATTTAAATCATATAATTGATAATTTTATTATTTTAAGCTTATTTTACCCTAGTTACTTATTTTTACCTATTTTTCTAGATTTTAGAATTATTAATTTTTTTTCTAATTTATTATTTTATAATATTCTATGATATACATACATATATATATATATAAATACTTGTATAACTATATATACAAAAATTCTTATAATATGAAAATGGTAGATATAAATATACATACATATACCTATTATCATACTTATGCACATATATAATAAAGACTAGGTTTATATATACATGTATACATATTCACGCCACATATGTATATATACATATACAAGAAAAAAAATAACTTACATGTGTACATGAATATAAAAGTATGAAGCACATGTATGTATGTATATATATATATATAATATACATATACTTACACTTATATATATCATATATGAAAATAAAGATTATATACGTATATATATAAATATACATATTCACGTATACATATAGATAGATATATATATATATATCAATGCTTAATTTGTGAAAATACTAAATACCTACTCTATGTAATCTTATTTATACATACATACATATATATATATATATTTTCATGTACATGTATATATATATATATCTAAATAGTGAAATTTCCAAATACCTATTATATGTATTCTTGTTTATACATATACCGTATATTCTACCTAATAGTATACATATATATATATACATGTCCTCATACATATGTTTATACACACATAAGAGATACATATATATTTGTTTATCTACTTATACATCTATATATGTACAAGTAATGAAACATATAACAAAATACAACAAAACACTTAGTATATACATATACATATCATATAATATACATATGTATAAGTAAATTAAATATACATACCTAGATTTGTTGGTAGTATTCTTAATTTTCTTCTTTTTTTCCTCTTCCTCCTCCTTCTTCTTCTTAATTTTCTTCTTGTTCTTGGTTTTCTTTTGTTTTGCTTTCTTTTCCTTCTTCTTTTTTTGTGTTTGGTTTCTATCTTTTTTTTTCTCCAGATTTCACTCTTTTAGGCATTTGTGCAGCAATTAGGATTTAAGAAAAAAATGAAAAAAATAAAAAAATAATCTAACCTAATCTCTTCATTAAATTGGATAAGACATATTCTTTAATTATCTTGTCTTTTATCCCTTAATTTGTGACACTTGTAACCAAAATTTAATCACATGGGTTGCTGCATTTGCAGCTCTAAATCACGTGGGAAAAGGAAGAAAATAGAAGAGGAAAAGAAAAGAAGGAAAAAGAAAGAAAGGAAAAAAGAAAAAATAGAAGAAAAAGTAAATTAGAAATAATTATATGTAATTTTTCTAAACATTAAAACCATAAAAATAGTAATTATAAATTAATTTTGGAATTTTATGAAAATTTATCAATTTAATTGGTACCCATTACAATTATAATTTTTATAAGTTATTTAACGATTTCGTTAAAAGTTTTATGTGATTTAGTCGATAATTATAATCAACTACAATTACATCACTATTGAGTGATAATTAATTATTTTATAGGCTTAAAGTTATAGTTTTAGGGTTTTGATCAAGTTTGGGTTCGATTTCGATTTTGAGTAATTGTGCATAAATTGGACTTAGGGTTTTGGTGCGCGATTTAGGGTTTCGATCAATTTCTAGAGTTTTTATTATCAGTGGTATATTCGATTTATTAAATTTCATAAACTTTTATTGTTAATAGCCTTATCGACTTATGACACAGTTTAAGACACTCGGACTTAAATCAGGGTTTAGACTACCGATTTTCTAGGGTTTATAAAGCTGGTTTATATTTTGATGTAAATATTATACTATGCACATAAGTTGTAACTAAATATCTAGCTAAACCCGATGTAGCAACCCCTTTATCATGCAAACAAAGTTTTCTTTTGATGAATGAGTAGGTTAAGTTAAGTTTTCAATAGGTATTTTTGTGTGATGGTGTATTTTATGTTAAGTTAGGATGTGACAAGTATAGTATCTTATCATTGTTTGTCATATGTTGTATTCATGTGTACTTTATTATACTATTGTCATAGTCAATATTGTATATTTATTTATTTTGATATTAAGTATCAATAAAATTTTCTTTTCACATGATCATGTTGTAGACATATTATGCTTGAGATGTATATAAACGACATTGTACCACCTTAATATATATGGAGAGATTTTTGTAATAAAGATGTTAATAAAATAAAATTTTAATGTATACTAACTAGATTAGATTATAGATTTTAACTAATCCATTGTATAGCTTTATTGGTATTATATTAAAAGAAAAAAAATCCTTGTTGTTATAAGTAATATTGCTAATATTTTTGTTAGTAAGTTTAATTATGTTCATTAGATTGTATAAGACGTTTATATATTCATTGCAATATAATTATTTTATATCGTTATAGGACAATGCAATCATAAGCTATTACGTCTTTATAGGGTTTTACAAAATTTTGAAATAAGAGGGGATTTATGTGGAAACTGCACATATTTTAATTGTATGGTATTTCAACTTATAAATTTTGTAGGATTAATGTGAATAGGTTAGCTGAGAATTAATAGGAATGTTTGCAATACATATTGTACAAGCAATCATAGATATCTTAAATTTTATATTAGAATTTCTTTTGATTCATTAAAGTACATATAGGCTAATTCATTCTTGTGGCACTATGTAAAATAGTTATAAAGTATTAAAGCAGTATATTATCTACATTTATGTTGTACATCAATTTTATAAGTATGTCTTTATTATATTGTATATCATTTTATACTATGATATTGTTGGTGTGTTGTTTGTTATTACCATACATATACTTATGGTAATATTGTACATTACACTCATTGTCATATTGTACATTAATAAAACATTAATAAGGTTATGTAGTACATAAGGTGGTTAAACTCGTGGTTTTATATAGAATTGCTAGAGGGTATATAGAATCTGAACATAAAATCAAAATGAAAAAATTGTAAGTTTTATCAACCTATATAAAATATTTTTTGAAAAGCTATAGATTTACTTATAATAGTTATAAAATAATTGAAATACAAGATGTAAATAAAAAAATGAAGAAATTAAGCTCTTTTCCATAAAAAAACCTTAATAAATAATCTATGATTCATGGAAGAAGTATAAGCATTATTGAAACTAATTTTTTTTTTCATTATTTTGTTTGTAAAAAGCGATGATTGAAAAGAACCAAATGTTTCAACTTAATTTGAGTTATTGATGGTATATACTTAAATATATAGCTATCCCTATAAACTTAAATATATAGCTGTCCCTATAAACTTTTCTATTGGAGTTGGAACTTGAATGATGGTCATGAACATCACACAATTGATTAGAAGAGAGAGAAAGAGGAAAAATATTGGAACATGATATGAAAGATAATTTAGTACCTTAATAGTCAATAAACTAGTAGAAGCTTAGTTCTATATTTATTTTTACATTTTGGCTCAGTCAACTTATATATATATATATTTAATCAGTAAATTCAATTAAAAATATAAGTTTTTGTCAAGTTTAACATGTATAATGGATTAAAAATATACGATTCTATGAAAATAAAAACAATTTTATATATTAGTTAACTTAAAAGAGCTTTTTAAAATCGTATAATCATAGAATTGCATAAACAGAATTATGATTTTGATAACTATGGTTATACATGTAAAATGTGTATAAATACAAAAATGATTGACAGTATGAAACTGTTAGCACAAAATGTTGGTACAAATTATATGTTCAATGAATAACTCTCTAGATATCATTTCCTAAATCTCCATAGGTGCTTATGATGGGAATTAAATGTATGTGTCGATTTTGTATCTAATTTCGTAAGATGGTTTGTATTTGTAATCATTACTCATATAAATAATATTAGACTACTTTAATTTTATGATGTAATAAAATCTTATTTTAGTGATAGTTTGACGTAACCAAAAGATCAATTAAGCATATCTTTAGTTATTGACATTATATACTTAGTTATTATTTACTTATGCACCAACATATACTATAGACACATGTATATATGTAAACATAATTAGATCATGAATTTTAATTAATTAATCACATTATTATATCTGTATATAAAAAATTGTCTCATTATTGCTTTATGAAAATTTATTATCATAAATCCTTCCATAAGCGACTTCACAATACATTAAATATATTCTAGTGTTAATATTTTGTAATATATCACATCATCAGATACTATAAGGTTATTTTCACTAGGTTATATAGATTTCGTATAAGTCATAATAATTACAATATTCTTGTAGGATAGTGTAGTTTCATATGTTTCTTTTTGGGTAAAATAAGACTTCGTTAATAGTCTAAGCAATACCTACATACATTAGCCATGTCTATGAGAAGAAGTTCCTTAAGCACCATAATCTAATGACAAAGAAACAAATATTGGAATTTAATCAATGAGAAACATAGGACAAAAAAGCTAAGGTCCCTTCTTGGGTTAGCAATCTATAACTTCATTCCTCTTCCGATTTGCCCTATAAATCATGAAATTAGACAGGTTGTTACTTGCTTGCTTACAATCTTGTAAAAGCTTATAACATTTATCCATGTCAATATTGCTGTTCCTAAGCCACTCAATTGCCTGTTGTAAGTTTACTTCATAGGCCAATTTCATGTGTCCCTTTTTATATGCCAACTCCTATCGATGCTTTATGGCAAATAGTTTCACCTCTAAGGGAGTTAAGTTGTTACACTATAGATGGAAAGCTTACAAGATAACTCCATTATAGTCTCTTGCTAGTACACCAATTCTTGCTTTCTTTCCTGAGTTTGTGATTGCTACATTGCAAATAATTTTTGTTCATCCTTTTGTAATCTCCATTTCCTTAAGGAAGGCCTAAGAATCCACTAGTTAAAGCTTTTCCTTTCTATTTCCCACCTACCATTCCTCTACACCTTCCCTAGCCTTCTTCAAACAATCACTAATCTCATGGTCTAGCCTAAAATTATGTTTATTTATTTCTATTGAGATTTCCCTTAAAGTAAAGATGATTCTTATCATTTTTGGTGCCCTTGCCTCTTTCTAAATTACTTTCTCCCTCATGTAAGTATTTTTTTTATTGATTTATGTAAATCCTCAAAAGCATAATCCTTTGTACTTAAAGAAATTCCTAATCTACCCTTTAGTTATTTGATCTAACTATAATTCAAAAAGATACGTTGAGGCAACTCTTCTACATAGTGAACAAATGTACATCTCCTATTACTATGAATTCCCCTTCTTCGCAAGTTTTCCCCAATTGTTGGTCCATTCATTAGAATTTGCTATATAAGAAATTAGGTTGTCTTAACTTGTAAGATAGTCTAGTACTGATAGACACATGTACTAATCAAAAGTAATCAATTGGTCCTTTCTTTACCCATTAATTACTCCTAAAGAGTACATGAAGCATCATTCCTAGATCAGTCCATAGAGTATTAGAGATTTAATGGTACAGAACAGAGGTTTACATTACATTATAAAATAGATGATACAAAATAGATAGAGTTATGGAGTCTTTCTAATAATTAATGTTATAAACTATTAGAAATAAAGTACTTAAAACATATTAACTATTAATTTCATAATCCTTTCACACTTTCCCCCAAAGTTCACTTGTATCTTCTTAATGCTAATTAAAGGCTTAAACCTTTTTGGATACAGCCAGTAAGGTTACTACAAAAAGTTAGAGTTATATGAGTATAAGCTATAACTTACTTAGTGAGATCTCCACTCATATCACCTTTTAAGCAAATCAAGCAAGCTTTCAAACATATTATTGATATGACGCATAAGTTGATGTCAAGGTCCACCCACTACTAATCCCAAGTTACTTGGTAAGATTAGATAAGAGTGTATAAGAATAGTCTTAGAGAGGATGGTCTCGCAAGAATAGTTATGTCAATGTATATATATGATGTAAGATAATTTCGGCTTACAAGGAAAAACAGACTATTTATAGTACGTCCCTAGGGTAACCATACAAATAAGGAAATTACAAAATGACATATAAAAGGAGAATTCCTATTATTACGAAAAAGGGTAAAAAGGACAAATGATAAAAGGGAAAAGAAATATAGTGTCAAGTGAAATAGATAGGTAGCAACACAACATTGGTTCTGCATATAGATTCTCTGATCACAATAGGTAAGGGGAATTAAGATATTACTGCATCAAGGTTTACCGAGACGAAGAAAAGGTGCAATAAGTGTTAGAAGAAAGTGCTTGGCCTAAGAGGAGTGTCTCGTCACTTGATAAGAGTTTCTCAGCAACTGAAAGTTCAATCACTTGGCTTAAAGCCTTGAGCAAGCGAATAATCGACGTCATCATAAGAGAGACAACACAGTAGGTTATAACCTCCTAGAGTTGTCAAGGAGTTCAGCCATCCTCCCTCAACGTAGGTTTTCTTGTCATTGGCAAATTGCCCAAAGAAGATTCTTCGAGTGAGGGATTGAAGGCTTCGGAGATGTGTATTAGTAAGAGGACTAGTAGTTGGTAGATCGTCACTTTGTTTGTAAAAGATGGGGAAGATTCTCACCTTTCTAGTCTATGTGTCCAAACATGAGACTTTAGCATCATTATTTAAGCATGGAATTGTCCACTTGATTCCTTTAAGGTTATTATCAAGTTATTTTGAAAAGGAAATATAATCTTTTAGTTATGATATTGTAGATGTGTATACAAATTGAATGAAATAAAAAACATTTTGATAAAGATAAGTGTTTCTTTTTGTAGAAAACATATCTTATCATCCTTTAGAAAGTTTTTCACATAAGAAGAGTTTTCAAGAGAGATTTTGAAAAAGATATTGGTTTTTATAGTTTTCTTTTAAAAACATACTTTAGTTAAGATAAGATTTAGCTTATCATAAACTAGTTTTGAAACATAGTTGATAACATAAGTTTAAAACTTATATGAAGTAGAGAAGTAGATAAAAAACTTTTGGTTGGATACCAGATAAGTTCAAGGGTAGTGCTAAGTGATATGCTATGTTTCCAATTTTTTTTTAGCATCTCAAATGGGCTAACATATTGAGGACTTTGCTTCCCTTGAGTCTTTATGCAAAGGATGCTCTTTATTGGGTTTATTTTCAAATGCACATGATCTCCAACTTCAGATTTCACTGATTGTCATTTTAAATCCGCCCAACTCTTTAGTCTATTTTGTGCTTCTTTCGTTCTTTGTTTAATAATTGCTATCTTTTTTGCCGTTTCTTGTACTAGTTTAGGCCCCAAAGTTATCTTCTCTATTTCATCCCAAAATAGGGAAGATCTGCACTTTCTTCCATATAATGCTTCATATGGGGGCATTTGTACTATCGATTGATAGTTTTTATTATAAGCAAATTTTATTAAAGGTAAATGAGTATCCTAACTTTCTTTAAACTCCATGACACAAGGATGCAACATATCTTCTAGTGCTTAAATAGTTCATTTAGATTGTTCGTCTATCTATAGATGATATGTTGTACTAAAATAATGTTTAGTTCTCATTTCCCTTTGTATACTTTTCCAAAATCTTGAGAAAAATCTAGGATCTCTGTCAAAAACAATTCTAACTAGAATTTCATGTAAATGAACTATTTCCTTAACATAAATCTTTGCCAACTTTTCTATATAATAAGTTGTAAGAAGAAAATGAGTTGATTTCGTAAGATGATTTATTACAACCCAAATGGCATCATGTGTTGCGAGAGTTCTAAGCAAATAGCTTAAAAAATCAATAGTGATTTGATCCCATTTCCATTTAGGGATTGGCAAAGGTTGCAATAATCCTTTGAGCCTTTGATGTTCTGCTTTGATTTTTTGATAGGTTTCATACTTTGCTATATCCCTTCTCATTCCTTCCCACCAAAATTTTTTCTTAACATCTTTTAAAATTCTTTGCTATGTTCATCCTTTTCTAGTACACTTAATCTTTGGTTCTTCCAAATCAATCCATCTTCTCTGATATCAAAATTAGGATACTTACCTTGCTCCTTTCCTTGTAGAATCAGTTACATAATTGAATTCTCTTTCTGAGCCCCTTTGATTCGACTTATCAACGTAGGTTTAATCATTAAACTTTCTAACTCCACATTTGATTTATGCCAACTAAATTCTAAATTTAATTTTTCAAATTCTCAAATAAGCTTATGTTAGCTCGTAAGCAAGGAAGCTACTTTTGTATAATCCTTTCTACTTAGGCTATCGACTACTGGATTTACCTTCTTTGAACAATAATAAATGTTTAGATCATAATCCTTTATTAGTTCTAACCATCGCCTTTGGCTCATATTCAATTCCTTTTATGTGAACAAGTACTTGAGACTTTTATGATGGGTATATATTTCACATCTTTAGCCATAGAAATAATGTCTTCAAAGCTTCAATGCAAACACTACTACGACCAATTCCAAATCATGAGTTAGATAATTTTGCTCAAGAGGTCTTAATTAGTGCGATGCATAAGCTATCACTTTCCTGTTTTGTATCAATACGCATCCCAATTTGTATCTTGAAGCATCACTATATACAACAAAGGCTTCATTATTATTAGGTGACATTAGTATTGGTGCAGAAACTAATAGTCTCTTCAACTCTTGAAAACTTTGTTCTCTATCTTCATTCTAAATGAACTTTTCATTCTTTTGGGTTAACTGAGTGAGTAGTTTAGCAATCTTTGAAAAATCCTTAACAAAATTTCTATAATACTCTACTAAACCTCGAAAACTCCTTACTTCAGTAACCATTTCTAACCTTTTCCACTCAATAATAGCTTTGATTTTCTCAAGGTTTTTGGATATTCCTTCACTAGATATCTTATGTCCAAGAAAAGAAATTTCTATTAACCAAAAGTCACATTAAGATAATTTGGCACACAACTTATGATCTCTTAAAGTTTGAAACACTATTCTTAGATGTTCCTTGTATTGTTTTGGAGTAGCAGATTCCATTAGAATATCATCAATGAAAACAATCATGCACTTGTTTAATAGTTATTAGAACACTTGATTAACTAAATCCATGAAAGTTATGGGAGCATTTGTTAATCCAAAGGGCATCACCAAAAAATCATAATGACCATACCGAGTATGGAAAGTAGTTTCAGGTACGTCTTCTAGTTTAATTCGTAATTAATGGTATTACGATCTAAGGTTAACATGAGAGAATATACTTGATCCTTGTAATTGATCAAATAAATCATCTATCATTGGTAAAGGGTACTTATTCTTCATGGTTACCTTATTTAATTCTCTCTAATCAATAAAAAGTTATATGGAACCATCTTTCTTTTTGACAAATAATACGGGAGCTCCCCAAAGAGATATACTTGGTCATATAAATCCATGATCCAGTAATTCCTATAATGGTTTCTTAAGCTCTTTAAGTTCAATAGGAGCCATTCTACATGGTGCTTAATTAGTACTATGTTAGGCTTCAAGTCAATTGAAAAATCTATTTCTCATTTAGGTGGCAATCCAAGTAATTCTTTTGAATCAACTTACAAATTCCCTTGCCACCTCAATCTCATCAATATCTTGTTTATCCTTTTCTCCCTCCATAGCATAAACTAAAAGCTAATTCCAAGCTAGGTGCTCATTACTTGCAATTATTTCAACCAAACTTAACTCTTTTTATCTAGAGCACACTACTTCTTCAACAAATATAACTCTTGTTCCATCTAAAGAGTTGAACATCACTTCTTTTCTTTGACAATCAATAATTGCTTATACTGATGACATTCAATTCATGCTTAATATAGAGTCATACTTTGTCATTGGAAGTACTATCATATTAGCTTTAGTCTTATGCTCAATCACCCTAATAGGATAAGACTTTACTATCTTACCTATAACTATTGTACTTCTAGTTGGTGATTTAACCCCAAAACTTGTATTGTTTTTGGTAAATCTACTCATTCAACTGCTTTGTTTGAAATTAAAGGATGCGTAGCTCTAGTATTGAACAAGGTATATATAGGGGTGTTACATATTATAATATTTGCTGAAAATATTTTTAGATATCTTTTAGAATATTTTCTTTAATTGATATTATTTTATGTTGTGGTTTTTGTGAGAAAATCATAAGTTACTCATAAAGCCATTCACCGCACTTCTTCCTTTTTCAAGTATAGCTATAGCTTGCCTCATTGCCTAACATAGGTTTGACACCAACTTCTAGCTCTATTGGAGAGTTAGATTGGGTTAGTTTACCTAAGCTATCATCCTAACCTTTATAAGTTAGCCAAGTATTAATTTGTACATTTTTAAGTTCATTTCCTAGTGTCAGACTTAAATTCACTTGGGTTGGTTGAGGGTCAACATTATAATGGATAGGCTCCGGATAAGTATTAATAGGTTCAGGGTTGTAATAAGGTGGAAAAATCTCATCCAAATTTGGTGGGGTTTCATAATAGTTTTCAATAGAATAATCAGCCCAACTTGGTCTAATGCCTCAGCTAGTATCTTCTTCTTAGTTATGGGTTCTAAGCATGTCAAAGGAATAGTAAGAATTGTTAGAGGAAGAGTAAGAACTTATATTTTCGTTGATTTTCATAATGTCCATTTCTTAGTTAAGTAGATTCCAAAATTTTTTAGGTGATTTTAGTCGGTTAAATTTAGGGATAGGTAAAAGAGGTCCAGCTAACCATGTTCTTCTTTCACAAATTTTACTCCATCTCAGAGTGTCTATTTTTAGTCTAACATGATTATCTTGTATGTCATAAGCATAGGCTAAGATAGAGGTGAATGGAATCCATTCTTTGAAATCTAGGGGTGTTGGTTTCTCAAGGGTAAAGACTACAAACTTAACATCCTCAACTTTACTAGGTTATTCGTTGGTAGTGGTATATCTTTCCATCCTATAAATATACTTGATTGGTAAAGCTTCCATCACCAAACTTTTATCTAACTTGTCTATTACCCTTACCATTTAGCCCCAAGTCCTTTATCCCATTTGTCAAAAATTTCAAACAAAGTTTTCAAAACTCCATGAAGAACGAAATTTTCACAAAGTATACGCAACTGTTTTCGTTATTCTACCAACATCTCTCCATCAACTAAGGCAAATTTCATTCCAGAAGCCTTTTGTTATTGCGAGGTTAGATTAGAATAGAAAAGAAACCATAACTTAGTAATGATAAAATTGAAATACTTATACTTACTCCATTTTTACCTACTCTCAAATGTTTATTTATGTATAATTATGTATTTTTATATGTAAATACTTTTGCTTTAATACGAACAAAATCTATCACAACCTGTAAAATAGTATAGTAGTGACATACCACTATGTACTAATCAGAAGTAATCAATTGGTGCTTTCTTTACCCATTAATTACTTCCAAAGAGTACATTAAGCATCATTCCTAGATCAGTTTATAGAGTATTAAAGAGTTAATGGTATAGAATAGAGGTTCATATCATATTATAAAATAGATGACACAAAACTGAGAGTTACGGAGTCTTTCTAATAATTAATATTACAAACCATTACAAATAAAGTACTTAAAACATATTAACTATAAATCTCATAATCCTTTCACACTCTCCCTTAAAGCCCACTTTTATCTTCTTATTGCTTACCAAAGTCTTAGACCTTCCTAAATATAACTAGTAAGGTTCATGTAAAAAGTTAGAGCTACAGGGGTATAAGCTATAACTAGCTTAGTGAGATCTCCACTCATATCCCATTTTAAGCAAATCAAGCAAGTTTTCAGACATATGCAACAATACATGCGGCTAACCGGTATCTAGCGTGCAATCTAGGATATATTCCTCTACGTTACCACCCTCCCTTGACCTTAGGTTGAAAATTAGTAGTTCCACTAGTGTCCAAGCATTCAAATTTAGCAAATAAAGTCTCTTAGCATACATCCGTAGCCACCATAACAAAATAGTTGCAAAACTGAATTCTCGGTTGAACTAAGACCCATGTTAGCATAATGATCAAGAGATGATGCCCCTTGATTGATCTTAGGAGAACCAAATGGGTAGCATTCTCCTTGACCTTACTAGGGAACCAATCTCTCGGTTATCTAGGAAAACTAAAGAAATGTTCATCTTAGAAATCTACTATAATCCCTACAAAGAAAGATCTTTCGGTTCGTAAGAGAAAGATCTCTTGATTAGTCCTAAGAAGGTACAAATAAACTTAAGAAATGAACGCCTTCCCTGACTACTAATGACTAAGGACTGATCAGATCCCTGATTGGCCTCCAGACGTATGTGACCCATAACAAAAGAATTAACATGGCCCCATGATGTGCCTAAGAGCTTAGTTAACACTAGGACTTATTGTAGTAAATCTGAACTAAATAGGTCCTTCAAAATATTGAAGAAAATAAACGAAATTGGTCTACGGATGAACTGGAGTAGCAGACGTAAAGCTACTAAGAAGATATGACACACCAACGAACAAACACGACTTGACTTCTTACTTGATTTGATGCATAAGTTGGTGTCAAGGTCTACCCGCCACTAATCCTATGCTACTTGGCTAAATTAGATAAGAGTGTATGAAAAATGGACTTAGAAAGGGTTATCTCACAAAAATAGGATATTCAAATCTATTTGTCAAGTTTGATTCCAACTTACAAGGGAAACAGACTATTTATAGTAAATCCATAGGGTAACATTACAAATAAAAAAATTATAAGAAAGCATATACAAAAAGGGGATTTCTAGTATATACGAAAAAGGGTAAAAAGGACAACCGACAAAAATGGAAAAATAGTACAATTTTAGATGAGGTGGACAGGTGGCAGTACAACATTGGTCTTGTATGAAGATTCTGTAAACACAGTAGGTGAGAGGGATTAAGATGTTGCAGTAATAAAGAAGCCAAGACGAGAAGAGGGTAACAAGAGAAATTATAATAAGCCAAGAGAAAACTACTCGACTGGTAAGTGAGTCTCTCATCACTCAGCAAGAGCCTCTCGATAGCAGCTTGTTGGGTTACTAGATATAGGGTCCTTGGTAAGGGAATAGTCGGTATCATCACAATTGAGAGTGTAGATTAATGTATAACAATGTGGGGAGCTCAAGGAGTTCAACTATTCTCCTTCGGTGTAAAGTTTCTTGTCATCGATAGGTAGTCGAGAGAGAATTCTTTCAGTGAAGGATTGGAGGCCTCAAAGTCGTACACAAGTAATGGGACCGATGGTCAGAAGTTCATTAGTTCCCCAGGGTTGTTAAAGATTTCCCTTCAAATCTTGGTCCTCATCATCATCGAGCACATTGGAAGTCAGATCGATGACGTTTAAGGTGGCTATTAAGGGTCAAAAATATGGTTCATGCTTATATTGATCAGGTAAAGTGCCAAATCCAAGAAACTTAGCTTACAACATTGTGATGAGGGTATGATAGTGGGAAAGTGCATAAGCTACTATGTTGGTGTTTCCCCTCTTATATAGCAAAAGGTCTCTAAGGACTCGACCTATTTGGTATGATGTCGAGAAAGCGTCTGCTGCCCTTAAAGATGCTTGAGAGATTCGTGATCCAAATAGATGATGAATTCTCTCAACAATAGATAATGCTGCCAATTATGGAGTGTTCGGATAAGGGTATTGAACTCCTTGTCATAAGTTGAGTAATTTAGGGCAGCACCTCGGAGTTTTTCACTAAAGTAGGCAATGGGTCAATGCTCTTACATAAGGACAGCACCAATGCTGACACTAGACACATCACATTCAACCTTAAAAACTTTCTCGAAATATGGTAGGGTGAGTACTGGAGTAGACGTCAACTTAGACATCACGTCTTCAAAACTCCTTTAAGCTTTTTCTAACCACCTAAACTCAACGTTCGTCCTAGTCAATTTAGTCAACGGTACAGTTATGGAACTAAAGTTCCAAATAAATCTCCAATAGAACTAGGCTAGACAATGGAAGCTCTTGACTTTAGTAGCATTAGTTAGCGTAGTCCACTCATTAATAGCTTTGACTTTTTTTTCATCAACTTGAACTCCCCTCCTTGAAATAACATTTTCGAGGAATACAACTACGCTTTGACAGAACGTGCATTTCTTCAAGTTGCTGAATAATCTATTGGTGTAGAGTATTTTAAACACTAATCTTAAATGTTGATGAGGTTAGCACTGTAGACCAGAATATCATCAAAATAAACCATAATGCATTTATCGATCAACGATTTGAGCAAATGATTCATTGGGCGCATAAATATACTTGACACATTAGTTAGACCAAACAGCATCACCAACCATTTGAACAAACCATCCCTTATCTTGAAGGTCATCTTCCATTCATCCCTAAGTCTCATTGGTATCTGGTAGTAGCCATTCTTTAGGTTAATCTTAGAAAAGATACAAGTGCCATGTAACTTGTTAAGCATATCATCAAGTCATGGGATCGGGTATTGATATTTGATAGTGATCTTATTGATAGGTCGGTTGTCAATGCACATTCGCTATGTTCCATCCTTTTTCGGCATGAGCATAGTGGTTATGGTACAAGGACTCATGCTCTTATGGACATATTTGCAATCCACCAACTCATCTAGTTATTTCTTCAGTTTAGTTGCCTATTCTGGATTGAGCTTATAAGCAGAATGGTTTGGTAAGGCAGCCCCTAGTTGGAGATTGATGCAATGCTTAATACCTCTCAAGGGAAGTAAACATTTTAGCATCTCAGTAGGGAATAGGTTGGCAAAGTCCTAAAGTAGCTATTGAACTTTGCTAGGTAGGACTTTGCCAGGTAAGTTTTTGGCTTCTCTAACCTCTAAGAATCTCCTAACTAAAAGGAACACATAGTCCTTGACCTTAACTTTTTGTGCAAACTGAGCTTGGGAAATCACCAAAGACTTCTGATAGAGAGATCTGACAACCTCTTCTTGGGTTTCTTACACTTCCTTAAAACTCATGGGTGTCAACATAATTTTCTTCTCATCCTTTTAGAACATGTAGGTATTTTTATACCCATCGTATAACACTCTCAAATCAAATAGCCATAGTTAGTTGAGTAATATGTGAGAAGCACACATAGGAAGGACATCACATAGCACCTCATCCCTAAACCTATCACTAATGGTAATCGACACTCTAACTTGCTTGGTAACGTATAGTCCTTCTTTCTTGTTCGGCCATTAAATCTTATACAGCTTGGGGTGTAGAAAGGTTATCAATTTCATGGCCTTAACTAACCTTTGCATGATGGCATTGGTATAGCTCCCTTCATCAATGATCATGGTGCATACCTTGCCATTCACTCTGCAATTTGTATGGAAGAGGTTCTCTCCTTGCTCATTCTTGTTAGCTACAAAAGTACTAAGAAATTGTTGAACAACAAAGCAATACTTGGTTCCACTCTCAAGAGTAGTCTCAGCATCAGGTTCTTCTTGAAATTCTTCCAGCATCCATTTGGTCGCCACTTCTTCCTCTCCTTCACTTGCATTCTCTACTTTAAACTAGGGCTTATCTCTCTTTATGGTCATGACTTGATGGTTCAAACATTGACCAACTACGTATCCATAGCCAACGTATTTAAAACATTTGATTTTTTGGGTTATCTTTCCTAAGCTTTAACCTTGGTCTCTTTAGATCTTAAGCTCTTTGGTCTTGCTCTTACCTTGACCTTCTTCTGGTTAGCTTAGCATTTACCCTCTATGTTCTACCTTAGAACTGTTTAATGCTCTATCATGCCCTAGTAGGTTTAGCAGGCCACTCTTATTCAGTAGCATTAGTCGGTTACTTGACATCTAACTAACTTGGTTCCATCATTGCCTTTCAACTCTCTATGCCACATGGATGGTTTCATCCAAAGTTGTGAGGTTCTATAGTTCCACGATGTTACCAATCTCAGCCTGTAGTCTAGAGATGAACTATTCTGTAGTTTGTATCCCAAGTTCGTCGACATCATATTGTATTATGAGCAATTGAAACTCTTAGTGTAGTCATCTATTGATTTGTTACCTTGCCTCAAGTCTTAGAGTCATTAGAAAGTGTCTTATTTGTAGTGTTTGGGAACGAACCTACTTCTCAGAACTCTCTTCATCCCGTTCCATGTTTAGACTTCGCGTCGGGCCCTCAAGCGAACATTTTGTAGTTTCTTCTACTATATTACTACATATCTAGAAAATTCTAATGCAGCTACTCGAATGTGGACAACATCTTTATAATCGTAGAAGTTGAATATTTTTTCATTCTTCTCTTCTTAATCTAGGTAGTCATCAACACAACCAGACTCATTGAAACTTGAAATTTGTGCCTCTTGGAACTCTATACTCACACTCATCAATCCCATCATACTAGTCTTCTTCTTCTTCATACTCTTCCACTTCATCCAACTCCAACCTTCTTCTCATGACTCTATTAGTATGTCACGATGGTGTTTGGTTCATTGGAAAGGCTTTTGGAGCTTGCTCGTTCATTTGCCTTCTTGACCTATCTCTCAACTCTCTGCCCTACTATTAACTTTCTCACGTGATCCAACCTTTAAGAATCAATTTACTAAGACAACTAACTTAGCCGCAATAGCAGTAAGATCTTGTATCTACTCATTAGTAGTATGTGGTGTTTGTTGGGTAACTTGACCATGACCATGAGCATCACTCTTAGCATCATTAATCTATCCTTATACCCCAGGATTTGACATTCTTAACACAAAGCTTTACAAAATACACTTCATATGGATGAATTCAACACACACACATACACAAGTATCTTGAACAGCAAACTGACTATCACTACACAGCTCTTGGTCTCAGCCTCAAGCTTTGATACTAGGGTCATATGATGTGTCTAGGAGCTTAGTAATCACTAGGACTTATTGTAGTAGATTTGAACTAAATGGGTCCTTCAAAATATCGAAAAAAATAGAGGAAATTGGTCTACGGATGAACTAGAGTAGCTGGCATGAACTTACTCAAAGGATATGATACACCAACGAACACAACATGACTTGATACCTTACTTGATATGACGCATAAGTTGATATCAAGGTTTACCCACCACTAATCCTGTGCTACTCGGCTAGATTAGATAAGAGTGTATGAAAAATGGACTTGGAGAGGGTTATCTCATAAGAACATGATATTCAATGTCTATTTGTCAAGTTTGATTCTAGCTTATGAGGGAAATAAACTATTTATAGTAAGTCCCTAGGGCAACATTATCAATAACGAAATTACAAGAAAGTATATACAAAAAGAGGATTCCTAGTATATATGAAAAACGGTAAAAAGGACTAAAGACAAAAATGGAAAAGTAGTACAATGTTGATGAGGTAAATAGGTGGCAGTACAACATTAGTCTCATACAAAGATTCTCTAAACACAGTAGGCGAGAGGGATCAAGATGTTACAGCAATAAAGAGGCCAGGATGAGAGAGTGTAGATCAATGTATAACAATGAGGGGAGCTTAAGGAGTTTAGCCATCCTCCTTTGGTGTAAAGTTTCGCATCATTGACAAGTTGCTAAGTGAGGATTCTTCAGGTGAGGGTTAAAGGCCTTGGAGTTGTACGTGAGTAATGGGACCAATGGTCGGAAGTTTATCACCCTATCCATTATACGACAATCTTCAAAGTTACTTAGTTTGTAAGAGACAAGGAATATTCTCACCATTTCATTCCTTATGTGGCGGTAGTGGTCTAAATTGGTTTATGTAGTATGATATGTGGTAGTAGTGGTTGGAAGTTCATCACCCTATCATCTATATCGTTTCATGTCCATAGTCCTTTTGTTTAGGTTTCCAGTCCTTGTAATAGGTCAAATCATTATGGTCCAAGTTGTCAAGGTTAAGAGTATGTCCATGTGTTCAATAAGTGCAATATGTCCAAGTATGATCTAGAGTAACAATTCCAAAAAATGTACATGTCATAAAGGTTCAAACATGGGACTTTGGCATCATTATTTAGGTATGTTATTGTCTACTTGATTCCTTTAAGTTTCTTATCAAATTATTTTGAAAAGGAAACATAATCTTTAAGTTTTGATATTGTAGAGATGTATACAAATTGAATGAAATAAAGAACATTTTTGTAAAGATAAGGGTTTCCTTTTGTAAAAACCATATCTTATCATCCTTTGTAGATTTTTTCACATAGGTAGGGTTTTCAAAAGAGATTTTGGCAAAGATAATGGTTTTAGGGTTTTTTTTTTCAAAAACAATAAGATTTAACTTATCATAAACTTGGTTTTGAAAATAGTTGATAAGATAAGTTTAAAACTTATATGAAATAGATAAGTAGGTAAAAAGATTTTGGTTGGTTTGTAAAGATCTTTAAAGGAAAGTTGTAAAGATAAAACCATTCTAGAAAAAATTGAAAGTTTTCAAAAAATAACTTTACTAAAAGTACTTTTTGGTTTATTTGGGAATCTTGAAAAACTTTTTGGTAATAAGACTTCTGAAGAGCTATTTGTCTTGAAAAAGAAGGATTTTATGGAATCAAAGATTGGTTGTTGGTAAGTGTTGCTACCTTTTTAGTTAGGAGTTGCTTTTGAAAACTTAAAAACAACCCTACTATGCTTTGTTGTTGGCATTGGAAGTTTGGTAGGAGAAGTGCAATGTTGGTTGGTTTGTGGAATGAAGACGAGGAAAGAAATGGATGTAGTGGTCTATGTGGTTCCAAAATTGGTAAAGCAATCCTATTTATAAAAGTTAGGATATTAGTTGGAAGTTGCTTAAGGGAATTGAATTCTTAAGGATAAGGACGCATACCTTGCTTATATCCTTTTTATGCTTAGTCATGTAGGTGACTTGGTAAGACATTAATGGAAGTGGATGAATTAGATGAAAATGACATGAGGAAGTCTATTTGGAATTCCCTTCTTTATGCCATACGCCAGTTATAGTAAATAGGGTTTCCACTTGTTTCAAAAGTTATTCATTACATGTCGGAAAAAATGTTGAGATATGATTTTATGGTGCTTATCCCTTTATGATATTAACCTAAATAATTAGTTATTAGTTAATTAGTGTAGTTAATCTAAGATTAAAGTGGTCATTTGATAGGTCTTTGGTCATTATAATTTCATTTTTAAGTTGTTGAGCTTGATTTTTTTCCCGATTTTATTATTTTCCTTAACTCGATTGGTATTAAACCCTAACCCATTTAATATTAACTCTTGATTAAAAGTTAAGAAAAACTTGGTTTCAATTTTGAAAAGTTTAAAGTCATTAGGTAACCAGAGTAGGGAAAAAAGGGGTTAGGTTAAATGAATTGGGTAGGTTGATTTAAATTAACTACTAGTTTATCAAAAAACCAATTTTATTTTATTTTTTTAAATTTTTGAAACTAGAGATTTTTTATCTAGAGGCTAACCTATTAAACTTTTAATAGGTACTACTTTTATCTTTTCGAAACTAACTTTATTTTTCAAATTACTCTTTTTAACCGATTTTAAATCTACAATAAACGAATTATATTTGCAAAAACAAAAATAACAAATTGAAATTATTTATAAAAGGGAAAAAAAATTTCTCTATTTTAAGTTATCTCGTAAGTGCTTATCTACCATCTAGTAAGGATAAGATTTTTTGTAGTTCATTTCCAAATACTTTAATGTGTTGATTTATTTTAATTTTGAAGGCTAGTTAAGTTTACGTCTCTTAGCCTTTTTGTTATATTTAAGAAAAACATTAAAGAAGAAGGGTCCTAGTTTTTATTATTTTCTTAGAAAATTCTAAACAAATCTAATTTTACAGAGTTAACTCATTTTTACTTACTTTGAAAAATGGATTTTTTCTAAGTGATAAAACATTTTATTTTTCTTTTCAACTCAATTTTATTTTTATATATTTTTATTTCATTTTCTTTTTATTTTGACCAAATATGCTTAATAATTAAAAAATAAAGTACCAAAGCTTTTATTCCCTTTTTTTCTTCTTTTTTCTTGTTTTTTTTATTTTTATTTATTTTTTAATTTCTTTTTATACATGAATAAATAAAATAATAAATGAATAAATATATAAAAAAAAACAACAACAACATAATCACAATAGGGTCGGACTAGGATGGGGGCATGTACTTGGGTTGATTAGGTCATATCTAGGCTGAAGATGGGTTGGCACATGCTTTATATATGGGTTCAGGTAAGGGTGGTTCCAAGAGGTCAACGAGCACGATTTAGACAATTATAGGTCGTATTTTAATCAAAAAAGGATGTTTCATGAGAGTTTTATTAGAGAATGGGGGGTTGGTGAAGCATCATGGCCTACGGTAGCCGTTTAGGTAGTTGTTGAATTTAGGTGACTAGAGTTAAAGAGAGAAAGTATTATGCGTTGTTGTCTAGTGGTAGTTGGTGTAAAAGGTGATTGGGGTTTAGGTTAGGGACAATGGGAAGTGTTGTGGTGTGGGAGGTTTTTGTACAGGTAAGTGGTGGTGGTGGTTGTGGATGAAGTACTACTATATGGCTAGAGAGAGAAAGGGCTTATAAACCCACTATGGTGGTTGTTAAAGTTTGAAAGAGGGTTGGTTAGTGCTTGAGGATATGGAAAATCTAGCCATAACAATGGTTTCTATATGAATTATTTGCTAGGGTAGTGTTTTAGAGGAGGAGGGTAGTGATAATTAGGGTTTGAGTAGGTGGTGATAGTGGTCGCGATAGGTGGCACAATAGCCAATGGGGATTATCAAGTTTGAAAGCCAAGGGTATACGTAAGCTTTTGGGTTTGGTAACTTCCTTTAACGATGGCTAAGGAGCTTCAAATTTTAGAGAGAGAGAGAGACACCATGAGCTAGAGAGAAAGGGTTTGATAAAGAGTGATTGAGAGCGAATTCATTGATGAATGATGATTCAAAGGGGTGGGGGGCGCGGGTGGGGTGGAGCGTGGGTTCTAATTTAAACACTTCCAAGCTTAATTATCTTAGAAAGAATCATCAATGGTGGAATTGATCTTAAATACATTTACCGTATTTTAAGCTTTTTGCTAATTTTGAATGCTAATTTGAATGGTCAAACAAATGAATTTAACCATGTTTTTAGATTTAATACATAGAGGGCCATATGGAGTGCGAGATTAAACAAAAAAATAAAAGTGTATTCACGTATGGAATTTGTATGAAAAATTGAGGCAAAGTGAGGGGGGCAAGTTAGAATTGCATAAGAAAGGGAAGGAAATCATGCGAAAGTGACGGAAAAGGGGAAGTTGATGTGGCAACATGTGGGTACATTGTCAGCTACGTGGCCAAACGAGTACGTACTACATATTAGGATTCGACATGTAGTCCAATGGACTATTGCTATGTGTACTCTTATGGAAATAAAGAAAAAGGCATAAAGTGCTTCAAAGGAGATTTAAGCCCATGGCTTCTCTTATGTTTCAATGCAAAGACCAAGTGTTGTACCATTTAGTCTATTGACCTATGCCTTGTCATTTTTTGTAACTAAATTCTATTTAAACTATATGATCGCTTAGAACCTAATTAGAAAATTAACACAAACTAAATCTAGTGACCCCAACATGACTTTTAATCCTTATTTTTATTAAAAACTACTTGTCTAAAAATAAAAAAGTCTACTTAAAAAAAAACTCTATTTTCTTGAAAAATAATATATTTTTTATATCTTTTTTTATTACTTTCTTTTTTTTTGTATTTTTTTATAAATTTTTTGAATTAAGATCCCTTTTCTTATTCTAAAAAAATTTCTAAAATTATAGGGAGGCAAAAATAGGTTGTTTGTAGCTGCTTCTCTTTATAGTAATGTTTGAGTAAGACTTATTGTAAAGATAAAAGAGACCATTTTTGTCCTGGGGATGAATTTACCCTACGAAGCATTATAACAAACTAGTTTTCCTAGGTAGGCTCTACTAGGGATTTAGTGAAAGGCAAAATATGAAAGAGAGAGAAAGTTCTCTAAGAGTTGGTTAAGACATTACAGTGAGTTTTAGATAGGTCTAGTACCTTAGAAGTAGGCTAGAAAAATCAGTTTGAAATCTGATCGTACCTTTTTGAGTTAACTAACCTAGGCAAGAGCATCTTTAATGGACTAGCAACCTTAAATGAGAATCAATTAGAGAAAACATGATTGTGTTCCTTTGAGCTCACTAACCTAGGCAGGAGCATCTCTAGGGGACTAGTAACTCTAAATGGGAATCGATTAAGGAAAACCTAGTTGTACTCCATTAAGCTCATTAAATTAGGCAAGAGGATTTCTTGGGGACTAACAACCTTAAATGAGAATTAATTAGAGAAAAGCTAGTCATGCTTCTTTGAGCATACTAACCTAAATGGGAGTATCTCTAGGGGACTAACACCTTAAAATGAGAATTGATAAGAGAAAACTTGGTCATGCTCATTTGAGCTCAATAACCTAAATAGGAGCATCTTTAAGAGATTAACAATCTTAAATGAGAACCGATTAGAGAAAACATGGTCATGCTCCTTAAGCTCACTAACTTAGACAGAAGCACCTCCAGGAGACTATCAACCCTAAATGGGAATCGATTTAGAAAATCAAGTCATGCTCCTTTAAGCTCATTAACCTAAGGGGGAGTATCTTTAAGGGACTAGCAACCCAAAAATGGAATCAATTTGAGAAAACCTAGTCATAATCCTTTGAGTTCAATAACCTAGGTCGGAGTATCTTTAAGAGATTAGCAACCCTAAATTGGAATTGATTTAAGAAAACTTAGTGATGCTCTTTTCAGCTTACTAACCTAAGCAGGAGCGTTTCTAAGGTACTAGCAACACTAAATGGCAATCGATTTAGAAAACAATGCCGTGCTTCTTTGAGCTTACTAACCTAGGCTAGAGTATCTCTTAGGTACTAGCAATACTAAATGAGAATTGATTAGAGAAAACCAGATCATGCTCATTTGATCTCACTACCCTAGGTGTGAGCATTTTTAGGGGATTGACAACCCTAAATAAGAATTGATTAGAGAAACTTGAAGCTGTGTTGTTTTCAGCTCATAACCTAGGCAGGAGTGTCTCTAGGGGACTAGTAGCCCTAAATGGGAATTATTGGTCTCGTATAAGATATCAAGAGGGGGGTGAATTGATATCTTTAAATTTTTGAAAACTTTTTTGTTAAAAATGAAGTTACCCCTCTTAATAACTTATAATAGTGAACAGTGATAATTTAATGATTCAATGCATAATAGATAATAAACAAAATTAAAAGATTGTAAGAAAGGAGAAAATTAGGTAGAGATTTTATAGAGCTTCGGCCTTCTACCTATTATTCTCTTCTAGCTCCATTGGTAGGGACCCAGTCTACTTCACTAATGCCATTCGACCTGATCCACTAAATCAAATTTCGAAAATTATAAGCACTTGTCACAATGACTTTACAATACTTTACTCTATTTATCTAGTCTCTTAACAATCTTGGTTAATATAAATCTACAGACCACAAACTATCTTTTCTTTACAATACAGTATTGAGATTACAAATGAGAACAAAAGTACAAGTCTCAAATAACTTTGCACTTAAAAGAAATAACACTTGTTGTAGAACTTTGATTTGGTGCAACTCTCTGAAGAAGTATTTGAAGAACTTTCTGAAACTTTTCAAAAGGATAAAAACCAATCAAGATTTTTTTGTGAAACGATAATAATTCTTTAGAGTTGTATATCATAACGTTTTGAATCCTTCTTCCTTTTATATTGAGTTTTTCCAATGGCTAAATATTTGAAGATTATATTTTATCTAACTGTTAGTTATTTAAGATAATTCCTTGGATATTTTTGGAGAGGATCTCGATCTTTTGAATTAAAAAAAAAAAATCTACTTATCTTTTTAGATTAGATATTCTTCAATCCGTAACCACCAGATAAGCTTCTGTCTTGATTTTGAAAAGATCAGCTTTCATTAACTATTTCTAGATAAGCTCTTTGTTCAAGATTTGAAATCCATGAAATTTGAATCAAACTTATCCTTATCCATTCTTATACATATATTAATTTATCCAAATATATTTTCTCTTAAAATAAATCCCCATAGATCATGATTCCATCTTGAGTGAAACGAGACTAAACGTATTTTCCTAATACATTTAATCTAGTGGAGCTAGGTCTTGACTAATCTAAACCTGATTAAAATTAATATTCCACATAAGTTTCCAAACCTACCTTTTGAATAACCTTTTGAAGAGTATCATCGTTCTTTTCTTAGAAGTTTCTAATCAAGCTTCTGAAGAGATGTACGAATTCTTTTTATAGGAGCTTCTATAATATTTTCTGAAAAATTTCTAGAATAGTCTATTTTCAAATAGTTTGAAGCTTCTAAATGTGACTTAAATATGTGAAGATATAGTTTCTAAAAAGCTTTTTGTAAGCTTACAATCTTAAAGATTCATTAGCTTTTAACCCTTTTTATTATCATTAAAAAGTATGAGAGATATCTAATAGGAATTGATTTAGAAAACCTAGTAGTGCTTCTTCAAGCTTACTAGCCTAGGCAAAAGTGTCTGTAGGGGACTAACAACCCTATATTGGAATCGATTTTAGAAAACTTAGTTATGTTACTTTAAGCTGATTAACCTAGGTGGGAACGTCTCTAGCGGACGAGCAACCATAAATGGGAATCAATATAGAAAAGCTGGTCATACTCTTTCAGGCTCACTAACCTAAGTAGGAGCATTAGAATTGACTTGAAAAATATGGTTATGCTCCTTTGAGCTTGCCAACCTAGGTGGGAACATCACTAAGGGAGTAGAAATACTAAATAAGAATTGATTACATAAAACTTAGTTGTGCTTATTTGAGCTTAATAACTTAGGTGGGTACATCTTTAGGCGACCAGTAACCTTAAAAGAGAATTGATTAAAGAAAACCTGGTCGTACTCCTTCGAGCTCACTAACCTAGGTGGGAGTATCTCTAGAGGACTAACAACAATATATTATAATCGATTTGGGAAAACCTAGCCATATTGCTCCTTTATGCTCACTAACATAGGTAGGATTGTCTCTAGGGGATAAGGAAACCTAAATGGGAATTAATTTAGAAAACTTGGTCATACTCCTTTAGTTTAACTAACCTAAGCAAGAGTATTTTCGAGCTTGGTTTTTCACCTCCCCTTTTTCTTTTTATAAAATTAAGTTTTCTTTAAACAGATCAATACTAAACCCTACCTATTTAATATTGATCTTCGATTAGGGTTTAAAGAAAACCGTTTCTTTTTATTTTGGAAATAACTTTAGAGTCGCCATCCGACTGAAATTAGGAAAAAAAATTAAGTTATAACTAATTGGGTGAATCGGTTATAATTTAGCCACTGGTCTAACGATTAAAACCAATTTTGTAAAATGGTTTTTAAAACTAGAGATTATAGATCCAAGGGTTAGGAATTTTAAACCCTTACCGGTACCATTGACTTTCCAAATTTAGCTTTAATCTCCAAAAATTACCTTTTAATTTCACAAGACAAGACTCAATTTAATTACTTTAATTGGATAAACAAAATAATCTAAACTAAAGGAAAAGAAAAATTAGGTTTTTTTATTTTATTTTTATCATTGCCTCATAGGTGCCTATGTACTTACTATTCGAAATTAGACGTACGTAATTCTTTTTTGTAGAACTTTAATGGGTTAAGTTGATTTTAATTTTTGAAAAGAGTTGAGTTTACATTTTACTTAATTTAATTTATTTAAGGAAAAATTCCTAAAATAAAGAAGGTCCTAAATTGGAATTCATTTTTTTAAAAAAAAAATTCTAAAACGTCTCAAATTTGAAAAAGATTCAATTATAGTTATTATTTTAGTTTTTGAAAAACCTAATTTTACTAAGTATAAAAATTAATTTTATTCCCTATCCCATTTATTTTATTATATTACCTTATTTATTTATTACATATTATATTTTATCGATTTTTATTAAACTAGTGAAAATAAAATAAAAAAAAATTATTCTTTTCTTTTTTCTTTTTTTTTTTTTAATTTTCTTCCTTTTCTTTTTCCTTTTTTCTCTATTTTTTTTTACATTTACATAAGAAAATAAATAGATAAATTAAATTAAAATAAAAAAGCTGCAAGTTAATGAAATAAAAGAAAACAAATCAGATAGAAAGTAGGGTCGGACCGGATACTGGATTAGGATACAGGTTAGGGCATGGGTCGGACTTCGGGTCAGTTAGCCGGGTTTGGGTTGGATTTAAGTTCTCCAACGGTAGCAGTAAGATAATGTATTTATACTCACTTAAAGCTCTAAATCTATTAGGAAAGGGGATTTTTATGGCTTTCTAATTGGGTTTAGGGGGGATACATTCGATGCCACGGTTAATAGAGCTCATTTGGGTGGTTTTAGAAATAATGGTTAGTACCAATGCTAGTCTTCCGGTATGGTGGTAGCTGGGTACGAGAGGGGTGTTAGCTTAAGGGTTTAAGGGTACAGGGAGCATGGTTGTAGGGTTAGTTTAGGTCAAAGAAGGTCAGATGTGCTGGTTTCGAGAGTGGGGTTTCACGGTGGTTAGGGTTTTTGGGGGTTGTGGTTTAGTGAGGCAATAGAGACTATGGCTAGGGGCAAGATTAGTTAGGTTTGGATTCCCAAGCTCAAGGAAACTTAGGCATGGTAGTTGGCTTAGTCAAAGGTGACTAGAGAGGGGGGTTCTAAGAGAGAGAGAGAGTTGCAGCTAGAGATAGAAAATGAGAAAAACGAAGAGAGAGAAAGAGAGCCCGTGAGTGTTTGTAGGTAGTTGTGTGTGATTTGAAACAAGCTTAGGAATCTTATTTATACACCAATTTGAACCCCAAAAACAAGGAAAGATCGGATTGGATTAAATGACAATGTTCGGAAATTATGTTTTTTTTGGTATTTTGGAGCTTGATTTGAATGCTTCTTTAATTGTATTTAGATGTGTTAATGAGTTTGATTTAAAGTAGGCTAGGTGCTCAATGAGATCAAAGAAGGGGTTGGGTGTTCTTAACCATAGAAAGTAGAGGAAAATTAGGGAAAGGGAAGGAAGGAGAGAGAGAAAATTAGCTAACGTAGCGCTACATTAGCTGATTCAACTAACCTTGACCTACTACGTATCATTACGTAATACGAGGTAGCTGACATGGTACGCTATACGATGCTACGTGGCGTTACGTTAGTAAGGTTATCTAACCTAACATTGCCATGTGTCAAGACACATAGCGCAGTTAGATCCTAATACGTAGTATTGTGCTAGTTAACAAAAATAAAAAGGCCCCCTTACCTTTGCTAAGTTTTAAAACTAAGACCTTAAGTTTAACCCTATGTAATGTTCAAGTGCTTATCCTAGTAAAATAGTATTTTTCAAAATCTTTTTTTTTTAATTTTTCAATTTTTTTTTTGTAATTATTTAATTTTCTAAAACAAAAATTTTCTTAATTCTAAATTTCTAAATTTTTTTGTGTTTCTTATCCAAATTTGTTATTTTTTATGCTTTTTCTTAATTTTTTTAATTTTTCTAAAATTCTTATTTTTTCTAAATTTCTTAAATTTTTGGGTTTTCTTTAATTTCTTTTTTTTTTATATTTTTTTCCTAATTTAAGGCCTATTGAGAAAAGAAAGAAAAATAATAAAAATAAAAATAAAGAGGGCAAAAATTAAGTGTCTACAGCTACCTTTAGGATGACTTTAAAACAACTATGGCTATCCTAATATTGATTTATTGGGATTTGGATGAAGAAATGAAACTTAGTGGTGTCTCTTTTGGCTCACTAACTTAGGTGGGAGTATCTTTAAGAGACAAGCAATCTTACACTGGAATTGATCTAAACCTGGTCATGCTTTACTAGGCTTACTAACTTAGGCAGAAGCATCTCTTAAGGATTAGCAACCCTAAATTGGGATCAATCTAAAACCTAGTTGTACCTCATAAGGCTCATTCACCTAAGTGGCAGCGTCTCTCAAGGACTAGCAATCCTCAACTAGGATTGATCTAAAACCTAGTCATTCCTCATAAGGCTTACTCACTTAGGTAAAAGCATTTCTTAAGGACTAGTAACCCTAAACTGGGACTGATCTAAAACCTAACCATGCTCATAAGGCTCACTAACCTAGATGAGAGCATCTCTTAAGAACTAACAACCTAAATTGGGATCAATCTAAAACTTAGTCGTGCCTCACAAGGCTCGCTAACCTAGGTGGGAGCATCTCTTGGGAACTAACAACCCTAAAATGGGATTAATCTAAAACCTAGTCGTACTTCACTAGGCTCACTAACTTAAGCATAAGCGTCTCTTAGGGACTAGCAACCTTAAACTAAGATTGATCTAAAACCTAATTATGCCTTATAAAGCTTACTAACCTAGGTGGGAATATCTCTCGGGGACTAGTAACCTTAAATTGGGATTGATCTAAAGCCTGGTCATGCCTTACTAGGATCAATAATCTAGGTGGGAGCATCTTTCGAGGACTTGCAACCTTAAACTAAGATCGATCTAAATGAGAAGTGCCCTATGGGCTTGCTAAGAGAAAACTTGGTGAAAGGAATTGCCCTATGGGCTTGCTTAAGAGAAACTTGGTGAACAAAGGGGAAATACCCTATGAGCATGCTTGATAGAAAATTGGTGAACAGAGTAGAAGTGCCCTATGGGCTAGCTTGAGAGTAACTTAGTGAGGGGAAGTTCCCTATGGATTTGTTAAGAGAATACTGAGAAGGATGAACCAAGTTAAGATCATATCTTCGAAGGCTGGCTAAACATTAAATGCCAAAAGTGAATGCCTTATGGGCTGGACAGAACAGATGATGAAGAGGAGTGCCATAAGAGCTTGCTAAGAGAAACTTTGTGGACAGAGAGGCCTAATGAGTAAGCTTAAGTGAATTTGGTGAACAAAAATGCCTCATAGGCTTGCTAAAAAAACTAAACTTAATGGGTTTGCTAGATGGAAGAGAATCACCTTATATGCCTACAAAAACCCTAAAGAGAATGATGAAGGGAATTGCTCTATGATCTTACTGGAATGTTTGAAGAAAGATTAGTGGATGAGGAAGCGCCCTATGGGCTCACTTAAGAGACACTTAGAAATGAGACTGAGTTGATATTGCATCTAGAAGGCTGGCCTAAAAGAAACTGATGAAAAGGAGTATCGTATGGGTTCGCTAAGAGGAACTTGGTGAATAGAGGGGGGCCCTATGGGCACACTAAAGGGAATCAAGAAATAGAAGCACCTTAAGGATTTGCTAAAGACCATGAAGAGAGATGAATGGATGGAAGCTAGGATAACCCAATTAAGAGCTTATCTGAAATGCTACCCAATTTTGAGGAAAATGTTTATAGAAAAACGCTTTTTATGAAGGCCATTTATGTTGAAAAAGATGTTAGGGATAAACTTTTTTTTTTTATTTTGGGAAGAATGAGAAAACTCCTGACTCTTAACTTTTGTTTTTTCCTTGTTTTTTTTTTTTAAGAATGGATAAAAAACTTGGCCACTTGAGCTGACATAGACTTGAAATACTTTCTCTCTCTTTTTCTTTTTCTTCTTCTTTTTATTTTTATTACCTCTTTTTGTAGACACCTAATTTTTACCCCTTGTATTTTTATTTTTATCATTTTTCTTTCTTTTCTCAATAGGCCCTAAATTATGAAAAACATAAAAAAAAGGAAATTAAAGAAAACCCAAAAAGAAAGAAATTGAGAAAAAAAATTAAAAAATAAGAAAAAGTACAAAAAATAATAAATTTTAAAGAAAAGTACCAAAAAATAGGATGTGTAGAAAGAAACCTTAAAAAATAAAAAGTTTAGGAAATAAAATTGAAATTTTAGAAAATTGAAAAATTAAAAAAAAATCAGAAAAGTTGAAAAAAAAATTTATAAAATAACATTTCATTAAGATAGATTTTTTATTTTTAATTTAGATTCAGTATTTAGGTCGTTGAATCTGGGCTTAGATTTAAATCTAGCCCGGGCTAACTGAGTCCATATATGCAATTTAGTTATACATATAGACAAGATATAGGCCGACAGCCTAATTGTTAACACGTGGACTTGGTTTAGGTATTGAGTTTGAGTTCTTGGCTTTGAATCTTGGTAAAGGTAGAGAGACCTTTTTTATTTTTTGTTAACTAGCATGCTGCCACGTATCCTAACATGTGGTATCCTCAGATTGGACAACCTTGCTAACGTGGCACCACGTAGGCTGCCATGTGTCACGTGTTGATGTATATGGGTAGATTTAATCCCTTCTTCGTTGTAATTTCATCAAATTAGTGACAAAATCGCGGAGCACACATGGCCTAGTGTTAATAGTGATCAAGAACGCATCTAAATTCGGTTAATTATGCATTTAAAGATTGGGAAACAACTGAAAATTTAACCATTCCCATTAACTTCGATTTAAGCTTTCCTTTGTTTATGGGTTGAATTC
Organism: Lumnitzera racemosa; assembly: GCA_024138005.1. Lineage (NCBI taxonomy): Eukaryota > Viridiplantae > Streptophyta > Magnoliopsida > Myrtales > Combretaceae > Lumnitzera > Lumnitzera racemosa. The sequence continues at coordinate 52,224,948 of JAMXBC010000008.1, read as the reverse complement.
AACTTTAAATTGGAGCTCATAGACCATCAACAAGGACACACAACCTCAGCAATTTCTTGAAATACCCTCTCTCTTACTCTTGCAAACTTTCTTTCTCTCTCTCTCTCTTCGAACCCCTCTCTCCAACTATTCTTAAGCCAAGCCACTACCACGGCCGAGCCTCGCATAGCTTAAGCTCTCTAACCCAACCTATCTTGACCGTTGCCGTACCCCCTAGCAACCTCGAAGCCAAACCCTCACTACTACCACTATGCCCTATTTGAACCACCACCAAACACCACCTTAGGTACTAACCTACCACATGGCCGAGCTCTTAGCAACCCCAAACCCCAAACCTAATCGTTCAATCATACCCAGCAATACTTACACAGTTGAACGACCACCACTACCTACGGCCAACTTCCAAAACGCCTCTTAACCACTCCCAAACGCTGTGTCATCGAATCTACCTCCCGCTGTCTCTAATCTAATAGATACAAATCTATCCTCACCCCTAAATAATTTGGCTTGAATCGTTCTAAACCACCTTTGTTCGACACTATTGAAGTAGAATTACAAATGACTCGACTTGATCTTATGACCCGACCCTTAACCTATAATCGGCTCGATTGTTCTTATACGACCCATGCTCTCCTCCCTAGTCCGAACCTCTACCATATTTATTTATTTGTTATTTATTTATTGATTTGTTATATTTATTTATTCCATGTAAATGTAATCAAATCAAAAATGAAGAAAAAGAAAAAGAAGAAAAAAAAAGAAAGAAAAGAAAAAGAAAAACGAGAAAGAAAAGAGGAAAAAAAAAAGAATAGTTTATTTCTTTTATTTTTAGTTTAATAAAAAATAGAGAAAACAAAAATAAATAAGATAATATAAAAAAATAAAAAATAAGCAAACAAGTTAATAAAGAAAAATTATTCTTAAGACTTAGAAAAATTGGATTTTCCAAAACAAATAAAAAATAATTGGATTTTTTTCTAGTTAAGGCACTTTAAAATTTTTCAAATAAGAGTTCCAATTTAAGGCCCTATAGGAAATTTCAATGAATAAGTAAAAAATGGGTAAAAATGTAAATTCGACAAATTTTCAAAATTTAAAATTAATTAACCTGCTATATTTTCAGCATTAGAACTATGTACGTTTAATCTCCAATAGTGGATACGTAGGCACCTACGAGGCAACAATAAAAAAAAAAAACTAATTTCCCTTTTTCTTTAGTTTAGATTATTTTTTCCAATTATAATAACCAAGAACCAAGTTTTGTCTTTCAAAATTAAAACGTGATTTTTAAGTTTATTCTAATTTTGGAAAATCAACGGTACTCGTTATGGTTTAAAATTCCTAACCTTCGGACCTAAATCTCTAATTTTCAAAAACCACTTTACAAAATTAGTTTTCTCGTTAGACTAATGGCTAAGTTATAATCAATCCACCCAATTGGTTATAACTTAACTATTTTTCCCAACTCTGGTCGGATGGCGACTCTAAAGTTTTTTCTAAAATAAAAAGAGGCGGTAATCATAGTCGAGAATTGGTATTAAACAGGTAGGGTTTAGTATTGATCAGTTTAGAAAAGGCCTAATTTTATAAAAAGAACCGGGAGAGTGAAAAATCTAGCTTGACACTTTTTTTTTTCTTTCATTTTTTTAGTTGGCTAATAGGTAAAGAACCTTTCTTTAATAATCACATGAGGCCTCTTATGTTCTCCTTAACTTAGATGTTGAGCTGTTTGGTGGGACCTTATGATTTCAAACATATTTAAAAGGGTAACTCTTGGTTATTTTAGTTGAAGAGGACTTCCTTGCAAACTGTCAATCCAAATTACACTCTTAACTACAGTCTTAAAATTATAGTCCATTTTTGCGTATGATAGGCCTTGATCAATCCATTAGGTCTTTTTCGGTTTATCATTATGAATTTAGGATTTAGGTCTCAGGGTTTCAAAAAGAACTAATGAAAAAGCTTATTTTGAAATAAATATTAATCTCAGGTGTACAAGTTAAGAACCTTAGGACTAATTAGAAATATACTTGCCTTAGCTTTAAAAACAACTTTTATTAAAGATAAATTAACTTTAAAGATCAGAAGAGCTTTTACTTGTGTAAGGATAGTATTGTGGGTGGGAAGGTTAGGTGTGAAGCAGGCTTCAAAGTTGGTGTAGAGATTTTGGGTTTTTGAGTTCGGTCTGTGATTTAGAGCTTTACGTCTTTGGTACTATTTAGGCTTTGACTTTTGATTTAATTGCCCCTACTAAAATATGATATGGCTTTCACTTAGCTCTTGACTTATACTTAAACCCAATTTTTCAACCTCTTTTCCTCATCTTTTCCTTTTTCTATTTTGTTATTACTTTGCCCTACTATTCTTTTGTTGTTCTTTTTGTATCTTTTGGCCCTAAGTCTCCATTGCCAAGTTTTAACCTTTTAAGTGATTCATGGTCCCACATCCCTGGATTTCTATTGTGTGGGCTCGGTGAGTAAAAGCTAGAGGTGTTTAAAAAGGATGTAGCTCTTCCTTATTTCAAAAAATATAATTTATTATAAATAAAATTTGCTTTTGAATTTAATATCACTAAAGCAAGTACAAACGAATTTTAATTCCTCTCTCCTCATCAATAACCCTAACCTTTGGATTGCTCCATTATAGGGTAGTTCTCGATAGGATTTAAATTTGAAAAATTCTTTCAGTATGTCCAATGGGGTAAATAAGAGATGATTTTGTTTAGGATTCGAGAAATGAATACCTAACTTCATTTTAATCTGCGTATCACATTCAAAGTAGACTTCTTTTAGGGAATGAGCCTAAAGTATCTTGACCATTATTTCACTCAACCTCTCAAGTGTTTTAGGTTAGTGTGTGGAAAACAGTTTACCTCTGTTCATTCTAAGCCTTTTAAAAGTGAGTTACCAATTTATTTATCGTAAGCAAAACTGCAATAATTGAAAAAGGCAATAAGATTATATTATTCCAATTGTTACAAACTTTATTAAAAAACAACTTTCTTCTTTCTGCCCTTGTTTTAACAAGCGCCCAACTACTTGAAACAACTTATAAGCTTATTAGAAGGCATTGGTAAGCTCAAAAGAAATGGAGCTTTAGGCGACTTAGTTGGACTATGCCTGTGACTTGAAGAAGGATCAACCTATTGTAGCTTTGGCTTAATGAATTTTTCATCAATCAGGTCTTGAATCTTGTTCTTCAATCTCCAACATTTTTTAGTAGAGTGCCCCTTCTAACCCATATGATAGTTGCATTGTGCTTTTGGGTCAAAGTTGCATGGTTTGTAATTTAGATTAGGCGCTTCACAACCTATAATCCTTACTACTTTCAAATGATAAAAGATTTGGGAAATTTATATCTTTAGTTGAGTGAATTATCTCCTTTGAGTCCCTTGGGCTTGTTTTTCTCATTCCTCCTTGGCTCTTTCTTATTGGACCTATCACTTAGGCTTATTGACATTTGATCAGTACTGAACATTGGGTATTGGAATGTTCTAAGCATAGGGCCCATCACCGTTTCTAGATCTATAATGCTCTTTTGTATTGTGGCTACCTTTTTTTCCAAATTTGAGAGTGTCATTTCTAGGTTTGAATCATAGGATATCTGGAACGTAGTGATCATTGGGAACAAAATTTGCCATTGTTGGGCATTTGCTACATCATCCTTTCCAAGGAGGTGAGTTTGTCATCAACCGTATGAACTTAGATTAGAAGAATCATATACCAGTTAGCAACTTTTCTTTTAGTTTTTTTAGAGAGAGAGAAAGCTTTATCTTATAGAAACTAATTAAAAATGGTGGATCTTTTTTTTTTTTGTCTTTTTAATTGCATTTCCTTAAGTGAGATAGTGAATGGTTAGATAAACTTTACTGAAGGACTGTCTAAAGAAGGAAGGAACGAAGAATGATAGAATAAAGAGAAATATTTGATTTTGGAAAGACTTGAGTATAGGGAACAAAACAAAAGGAAACCTAACAATTATTCATAACTAAACTTAAAATTTATTCAAGGCCCTTTAACTCCATCAAAAGTTTCTAATCTAACCATCACAGTTAGCCTTTAATGTTGTCCAGCATTTCTAAAGCCTAATTCATAGTCCTCTCACTTTTTTCAAATTAAGCTAACAAGGCCTTATTAGAGGCTTCAACACGCCTTGCCCTCTACTTTCAGTAGGTAGCTTCAACTTGTGGCAGTTGCTCATGGATTCCTAGGGCATCTAGTAGTATTTGATTATTCTCTTGTTGGTTACCTACCATTCTTAGGTCTACATATTTTATGGACAATAATCAATCATCTGTGTAGAAAAAGAAAGCACATGGACATATGTAGGTGTTTGGATTGTTTGGGTTAACACATTACTCCCTTGAGCTATAACCTTACTATTATTTTCAAAAACTTGATTGCATTAAAAATCTTGAACGATTAGTAGGGTTGTAATTTCTTAAGGGTAGTATATTAACTCAAACTCTAGAGGGAAGTATATCCAATTAATGTAGGTTCTAAAAGGTTTTTAAGTTTTATGACCTCAGTTGTTAAAGAACACTTTCATTGGTCATAGTAAGCTTAAGTAAGACAACTTAATTAACCCTGAGTGATGGTTACACCATAGTATCTAAAGCCTATACAATGGCCTATCTCCTAGGGTCCTAAGATGGCTTGGGTCTGACCGCATCTACCCTGTATCTTTAATGCAACAAATGACTCCTCATATCCTTAAGCGTGTGATATGCAAGATAATAGTACAAACAGATAAACAAAAGTTAAGAGTGAATTCTAGGAAAATATAGGGAAAGAAGTTTCAGGTTTGTCTTTTGTTTTTCTCTTTTATAACAATGCCGCCCCTAAACCTGAAGGATGTATGCAAAAAAGGGTGGGTTATAGAGGTCCTTAAACTCTATAAACTCACGCATTTCTTACAAAACGGTTCCTTGATCACATCGAAGTTTAAGTGGGGTAGCCTAATTAGCCCTAAACGGTGGTTACCCCACTATGCTTGGAACTTACACAATGGCTCCCTGTCCTATGGTCCTAAGACGGCTTGAGTTTGACCATAAGTTTACAGAGTTTAAGAAATAAATCGGCAAAAACATTAGTACAGTTATGATATAAACAAAGAATGAAAAAGTACATAAATTTCAATAAGGAGGTTTTTAAAGTTTAATTTTAATTTTGGAAAGTTGAATGATTAACCCTCTTAATGTCCCTAGTAGAGTCGCCAAGCTATCGAGTTTGGTTTTTCACCTCTCGGTTTTTTTTATAAAATTAAGTTTTCTTTAAGCCAATCAATACTAAACCCTACCTGTTTAATATTGATCCTCTATAAGGGTTTAAAGAAAACCGTTTCCTTTTATTCTGGAAACAACTTTAGAGTCGCCACTCAACCGAAATTAGGAAAAACAATTAAGTTATAACTAATTGGGTGGATTGATTATAACTTAGCTACTAGTCTAACGATTAAAACCAATTTTGTAAAATGGTTTTTAAAAATAGAGATCATAGATTCAAGAGTTAGGAATTTTAAACCCTTACCGGTACCATTGACTTTCCAAATTTAACTTTAATCTACAAAAATCACCTTTTAATTTCATAAGACAAAACTCAATTTAATTACTCTAATTGGATAAACGAAATAATCTAAACTAAAGGAAAAGGGAAATTAGGTTTTTTCATTTTTATCGCTGCCCCATTGTGCTTACGTACTAGTTATTCGAAATTAGACGTATGTAGTTCTTTTTGTAAAACTTTAGTAGGTTAAGTTGATTTTAATTTTTCAAAAGAGCCGAGTTTATGTTTTACACAATTTGATTTATTTAAGGAAAAATTCCTAAAATAAAAGGGTCCTAAATTGGAATTCTTTTTTTTTAAAAAAAAATTCTAAAACATCCTAAATTTGAAAAGGATCTAATTATATATATATTTTTTTGAAAAACTTGATTTTTCTAAGTGTAAAAAATAATTTTATTCCTTCTCCTATTTATTTTATTATATCACCTTATTTATTTATTACTTATTATATTTAATCTTTTTTTATTAAATTAGTGAAAATAAAATAAAACAAATTACTCTTTTCTTTTTTCTTCTTTTTTTTCTTTTTGTTTTCATTTTTTTCATTTTTTTCTTATATTTGTTTTTCCTTTTTTCTCTTTTTTTTTTTACATTTACTTAAGAAATTAAATAGATAAATTAAATTAAAAAAAAAAAAGTTAAACTGAACAAATGAAAACAAATCAAATAGAAAATAGGGCCAAAATAGATACTGGATTAGGACATGGGTTAGGGCATGGGTCGGATGTAAGCCCCTAAAATTTTCGATCTAGTTTTTGAAATAGACCCAATTATGTTAGACAATTTAGAAGTTGACAGGGCTAATGAAAGAGAAAACCCTAAAGGAATTCATTGATCGCGTAAGAACCTTTTCTACCTTAAATGCATCTAAATGCTAAAGATTCCATTCAAAAGTGATAGAAACCCTAAAATGATCACTTTAAAGACATATGTACACTAATTCAACATCATATACCCTAAAACCTTAATTGATAATATAACCCTCATATTTTGCCAAATCATTAGTAAAAGGTTAGAGATGACTTTCAATCATGCATATATGTTTTGAATCTTTAAGTAGTCCTTTAGAAACTAATATAATGAATCATAGATTACATTTAATTCTTAAGTATATGATTAAGAGAGTATTACATAGAGTTAGGGTTATATTTGAAGATTAGGTTAAATATAGTGAACCTTAATACTCTGATTAGTACTTTTTGTACTAGTTACACAAAGTAGTTTATCAAAGGATGTACATAGGCTATAAAGACCTAAAGTAAGACCTCATTAACTATTTTTCCTAATCATTTTACCAAATACCTCATTTCCTTTATTTTTCCCTTATTTTCCCTTAATTCCTACATTATGTGCACAAAATTGCATATGCTTAAGGAAAGTTGACCAAGTCAACACATGTTGACTAAAGTCAACAATTTGAAAAGTCAATAAAAGACACTAATGCATAAAGAAAATATTTAACCTTCTAATGATGGCTTTTCTTTCCTTTTCTTTTGATTTTTCTTTTCTCCTCTCCTTCTTTAATTGTCGTCCACTTATTCCTCTTCTAGACCCCACCATTTATTCTCTTCCATAATGAAAACAAAGCAAAAGAAACAAAACAAAAAGGCCCCTCCATTAACGTGAGCTTCCCTTCTCCATTTCACTCTCATCACTTCTCTTTTTGTCTCCTTAATTCCAATACAAACTAAGGTATGTACTTAAGTTACTTTATGTCATTTTATATTATTCATTAGTTAGGTAATTAGGTAGATTAGAGAAATAGACATGTGTTAAGTATGATCTTGAAGAAGAGGGCATAAAGTTCCCATCTTTAAGTGTAGGAAGTTAGAAATCATGAAAAAGAAGAAAAGAGTACATGAATATGTGCTTATAGGTATGTGTACATAAGGGAATACTAAAAGAATATAAGTATGGAAACCTTTGTAAATGGGTATTTACCATGTACATAACCTAAATTAAGACGAAACCTAACTATACATACCTATACTACACTAAATACACACTTAAAAACACAAAAGAATGATATAAGGAGGATTTTCTTAAGGGAAAGATTAGGCATACGAAATTGTACAAAAATACGTATAGGACCGTATAGGTATATGAGTATGTATACAAGTATAAATACGGTATAAGTATAAGTATATGTATAAGTATACTTATATACATATAAGTATAGTAAAGATATATGTCCATAAGGGGTGAAGTGAAATGTACATAAGACATTTATACATGACATAAGCATGAGGTGAGGCTTATGTAATCAAATGATGAAGTAAGTGATGATGTAATCATATGATGACATAAGCCACGACATAAGCCACGACATAAGCAAGTGATGACATAAGCCACGACATAAGCAAGTGATGACATAAGCCATGACATAAGCAAGTGATGACATGAGCAATGACATAAGCAAACGATGATATAAGCGATGACATAAGTATAGATTATAAAATAAGAAAATAAGAAAAGTGTGTAGTAATTAGGTACCTAAATTAGTAAACCTTAATACACTTTCTAAATTGGATTATACTTAATTAAGTACATGAATTAGTAATAGCAAAGTAAAATCCTCTAAGTATAAGAATTTAAGAGTTAACTAACTCATTAAGTATAAACAAAAGATATAAATATAAGTAATAAGAGTACTTAAATTTTCATAGTTAAAATTTCTCTATATTTAGTTCATATCGTAGAACATGGGTTATAACAGTTCATATCGTAGAATACGGGTCATAACGTCCAAAACGGACATTACCGTGTGAACGTACGTCTAAAAATGATGAAAAACGACTATAAATTCATAAATATAAAAAATAAAACAAAAAAGTTACAGATGATTAAGATTAAGGTCTAATCGGATAACAGTTGATGGTAATTTAAGTATAACTAAGTAACTAGAATAATTAGTTAATTCAGTTACTTACTAGCATTATCATATCATAATGATCAGGTGATCCCAAGGTGAACGAGGATCTCTCGATCGATTACTACGATTAGGGCGAGTCGCCATGGCCAAGTGAGTATTTATATTATGATTCCATGCTTGTTTGTGATTGTAGATAGTGGACTTAAATATTATTGCTAATTGACTATTGTGTGGGGTTTGGGAAACGCTTATATATGATATTGTGTGTTGAAATGTGAAATTATCTTAATTATAGAGAATGCTTTGTTTGTTGCATGGTAGTATAGAAAATGATTGGGTGTACTATTGGATGGTCGCAACATAATTTGAACTTAAATATACTTGGCTTATAAAAAGAAACTGGAACATGCATCGCATAAACACAATTCTAGCCGTCACATCACACGGAGGTAAAGAGAGGCCATTCGGGGGTTGTTATTATTCATTTATTGGTTCTGTACGGAGCACTCGTACAAAATGACCTTACCTTAGCCTACGGGAACACTAGGTGTTGGAGGCACCAACCGCCTGGCTAAGGGTTGAGTCTAGAGGCCTCCGTTTAGGAGTGAGTATGGACTGCAGGGGCCCACTCACGATTATACTAGAACTTAGTTTTTATGAAAATAAAAGAATTACCCTGGCCTACGGGAACACTAGGTGTTGGAGGCATCAACCGCCTAGCTAAGGGTTGAGTCTAGAGGCCTCCGTTTAGGGGTGAGTATGGACTGCAGGGGCCCATTCACGATTATACTAGAACTTGGTTTTTATGAAAATGAAAGAATTATTTGATTTGAGTACGGAGTGTGGAGTTTCGTAGCAAAGAAAGTTCTAGTATAATACCCGGATCTGATTGGTGTCGTGTATACTCCAACCTTAGCTTCGGAGGGCATTAAATCTAAGTTACGTATATGAACTAGTTAATTATATATCTTGTTTGGTATTCTGTTTGATCATTCATTCATATTCGTGAATATAATGTACTTATAACTTGCTTGTGGTGTGGTTGAGGGTTTTGCTCATTAAGCTTAGGCTTACACCCCTTTAGACTTTTGTTGTAGGATAGCTTGTTTGTAGAGGCTGGCCGAGCGATGCCACAGGTTAGCTTGGGGACTTGGGCAAGAGCGAGCTATCCTGTGTATTAAGAGAGAACAGTTGATGTAGACCCTTACTCATGTATTTTTGTTTTATTAGTATTGTAGACTTAGATGTACACTATTACTGTATAATATAAGCTTTGTAGTTCAAATTCTATATAACTATGTTAATGTGATGATATCATGTGAATCTGTGTGTTCTTTGGAAACTAGTGGTTGTAGAGCCTTGTATATTGTAGGAAGAGTTCTTGATTGGAAGGGTAACCAATCAAGGGTTCTTTATACAGTATATAATGTCTGCCATGACTTGGCAGTCCTTAGTTCGTAACATCGGACTTGGAGTCAGTTGGCTGGGTTCGGGTTAGATCCAAGATCTTTGATGGTAGCAATAAGGTGGTGTGGTTTTGTTCACTTAATGCTCCAAATCGGTTTGGGAAAGGGGATTTTTATGGCTTTCTAATTAGGTTTAGAGGGGATAGGTTTGATGCCGTAGTTAATAGAGTTCATTGGGTGGTTTTGGAAGTGGTAGTTAGCGGTGGGCCTTGTTCCATCAGCGTGGTGGTAGTTGGTGTGAGAGGGGTGTTGGCTTAGGGGTTTAAGGGCATAGGGAGAGTGGCTGCAGGGTTAGTTTGGGTCAAAGGGGGTCGGATGTGGTGGTTTTGAAAGTAGGGTTTTACGGTACTTAAGGTTTTGGGGGGTAATGGTTTAGTAAGGCAGTAGAGGCTACTACTAGGGGTGAGATTGGTCGGGTTTAGATACCACGGCTTAGCGGCGCTTGGCCAAGGTAGTTGCTTAGTCAAAGGTGACTAGAGAGGGGGATTCGAAGCGAGAGAGAGTGAGAGAGTTGCAACTAGAGAGAGAAAATGAGAGAAAGAAGAGAGAGAGAGCTTGTGAGTGTTTATGGGTAGTTGTGTGTGATCTGAAACAAGCCTAGTAGTCTTGTTTATACACTAATTTGAACCTAAAAAACAAGGAAAGCTCATATTAGATTAAATGACATTGTCCAAAAATTAAGTTTTATTTTTTTTTAATTTTGGAGCTCAATTTGAATGCTCCTTTGACTGTATTTAGACGTGTTAATGAATTTGATTCACAGTAAACTAGGTGCTCAATGAGATCAAAGTAAGAAATTGAGTATATGTGTATGAAATCGGTGCTAAAATTAGAGCTAAAGTGAAGGGGTTAGGTATTCTTAACTAGGGAAAGTGGAGGAAAATTAGGGAAAGGGGAAGAAAGAGAAGGAAAGAGAGAGAGAAAATCAGATAATGTAGCACCACATTAGCTGATTCGATCAACCCTAACTTGCTCCTATCATTACGTGACACGTAGCAGCTAACATGACACACCATATGGATGCTATGTGGCACCACGTCAACAAGGTCATCTAACCCGATGCTGCCATGTGTTAGGACAGGTGGTGTAATCAACACCTGATATGTAATGGTGTACTAGTTAACAAAAATAAAAATGCCTCCTTACCTTTACTAAGATTTGAACCCAAGACCTTAAGTTTAACCCCATGCAATGTTTAAGTACTTATCCATTAAGCCGTTAGCCTGTATCTTATCCATATGTCCAATTAAATTTCACATATGGACTAGGTCAGCTTAGGCTTGATTCAAATCTAAGCCCAAGCCTAACAACTCAACGATCCAACTTCTAAACTTATTTCAAAATTAAAAATTTACCTTAGTAAAATATTTTTTCCAAAATCTTTTTATTTTTTTCAATTTTTCACTTTTTTTTATAATTTTTCAATTTTTTTAAAAGAATTTTCTTAATTTTCTTATTTACTAAATTTCTCAATTTTTTGTGTTTCTTATCCAAATTTCTTATTTTTTATGATTTTTCTTATTTTTTTATTTTTTTATATTTTCCTAAAATTTTTATTTTTTCTAATTTTCTTAAATTTTTGGGTTTTTTCAAATCAATTCTAGTTGAGGCTTACTAGTCCCCTAGATATACTTGTAAAAACCCAATTTTTGGGTTTTCTTTAATTTCCTTTTTTTTTTTTCTGTTTTTTCTAATTTGGGGCCTATTAACAAAAGAATGAAAAATAATAAAAATAAAAATAAAGGGGGCAAAAATTGGGTGTTTACAAGTATATCTAAGGGACTAACAAGCTTAAATTGGAATCGATTTGAAAAAACCTAGTCATTATCCTTTGAGCTCACTAACCTAGGCAGAAGCATCTCTAGGAAAGTAGTACCCCTATGTTAGAATCAATTTGAGAAAACCTAGTTGTGTTCCCTTTTGCTTAAGAACCAAGGCTCGAGCATCTATAAGGGACTAGTAACCCTAAATGAGAATTGATTTAAAAAACCTAGTCATATTTCTTTAGGCTCACTAATATAGGTGGGAGTGTCTCTAAGGGATTATCAACCATAAATTATAATTGATTTGAAAAAACTTGATTGTGCTCCTTTGAGCTCTCTAACCTAGGTGAGAGCATCTTTATGGGAGTAACATCCCTAAATTGGAATCAATTTGAGAAAACTTGGTCATGCCCCTTTAGGCTTACTAACTTAGGCGGGAGTGTTTCTAGAGGACTAATAACCTAAAATAAGAATCAATTTATAAAACTGGGCCATGCTCCTTAAAGCTCACTAACTAAGGAGGGAGTGTGTCTAGGAGACTAGCAACCATAAATTGGAATCGATTTGAAAAAACCTAGTCATGCTCCTTGGAGTTTACTAACCTAGGTAGGCTCATCTCTTAAAGACTATCAACCTAAAATGGGAATCGATTTATTAAACCTGGTTGTGCTCCTTCAAGCTCAATAGCCTAAACAGTAGTGTCTCTAGGAGACTAGCAACATTAAATTGAAATCGATTTGAAAAGACATGGTCGTACCCCTTTGAGCACGTTAACCTAAGTTGGAGCATCTCTATAAATCCTACTTTTATCGAGCCTAATATTTGACTAAGAGTATTTCTTGAACGTTCCCAAGGATCAACTAAACTAAGAACTTAAGTTTACATTTAGAAACGAATTAAATTTTTCCACTTCAAAAACCAATTATCAATCAAAACTGAGCTTAAAGAACTGCGAGCATTAATGTCACTTAAGACCCTAAACCCTAAAACAATTAAGGAATTTTAACCCTAAGTGACTAATCAGTAATTTAATTTGAAGAATTTCATTCAACTCTAGAAAATTTCACAATTTTATAAAAATCGAATCATAATTTACAAGACAAGGCAATAAGTAAATTCTAACACAATTTTCTATAAGACGATGCCCTTATCTTTATGCTAAGCCTTACATATAAGTAAGTAGACTAACCAATCACCTTAAATAACTTATCAATTGAAATTTGGAATCATGTATCAATTGATAACCTATTCAAATCTAGTGATAAGACACATTCTTTATCACCTTTCCACTTATACTATATAAGGGCAAACTTTTACAAGATTTCACATGCTTAACTTTAATAAAGGAGACAAGACAAGTCCATGCCCAAAAAGGACATCCCATGGCCGGTTTGAACAACAAGGAGAGGGGGGCCATGCTCTTGTCTTTCATCCATCAATCACTTTCTCTTATACACCACTATTTACTACTTAATGTTTACATCATCAATAGTTGCAATTGTTGACTTTTGTGTAAGTTGCAAGACAACAATTTCAAGCTTCTTAAACACACATTCACTCCCATTTCAACCAGCCACTCTTGCATCATTTTCTCTCACTTTCCATTTCATTTTCACTTCCTTTTTCTCTCATTTAAAACCAACCCAAAAAGTGGGAACACTTAAGCCCCACAAAATCAACTTTGCTACCACTTTCCAAGCTTCACTCACGGTAATTTCATTGTTTTTTCTTGTGTCTTTCTCTTCCAACATCTAAGCTCCTTTAGGACCCTTAGAACCTTCCAAAAATCCCACTCCAAAGGATCAAATAACTCGGGCTTCCAAAAAGGTGCAAAAGAAGGAAGTAAGGTTAAGAGCTTAAGTAGAACTTTTGTACACAACCACCATACTTTGCTTTAAGGATGAGTAAGAGTTTCTTGTGTTAGTAGGTTAGTGTTCATGTTAGGAGACTTTGATTTCTTGAAGATATGAGTATGATTATAAGTTGTTATAACATCAAAGACCATCCTAAGAAATAAACTCATGAAACCCTTACATGAAGTTGAAATATGAGCATGTAAAGTTGGTATTTTATAAAGATACTTATTTAACATTTTGAATGGAAGATTTTAAGTTGAGAAAATCTTGAAACAAGAACTTGAATGGAAGATGAACATGCTGGATGTGAGGATTCAAAGATCATTTGGATGTTGATTTCATTTCCATTAAGCTAAACATACTCAAATCTAGACTTAGGTTGAGGAAAAATCCATCACATGAAGTTTTATGAGGAAACCAATTTTGTATGGCATGAGCTATGATATGGAAGTTATAATAAGTATGAGATCTTCTATTTTTTGTGTAAAGCATGAGCTAAAGAATCATCCTACGGAAGAAAAGTCAAGTTAAGATTTGAATACAGTTAGTTTAAGTTCATGATGTAACACCTAAACTTAAGGAAATGATGAAATAAGTTGGAAGCTCTCATATACAAACCGAACAGATCTGGAACATGCTCAAAAGACACTTAAAAATATGATAAAAGTGAGTAAACAAAGTAAAAAGACCAACCAAGGCAAGTATGGTAAGTATATTAAGCTTAAAACTTAAAACTGAGCTTAAAACTTCCAAAACAAGCCTCAAATGTCAAGTTGAACCACCTTTAAATTTCTAACCAGCAACTTGACACATCCATAAGAGTTGTTTTAAGACTTTCAAGAAGCCCACAAAACACTCTCTAAGCCTGAGAAAGTGACCATCTTTGAGCTGAACAAAAAATAAGCCTATTTGCAACTTAAGTCCACTAAAGAGCCCATGAAGTGGTTGTTAGCCTTAAGAGTATAAATCAAAGTTGTAAATTTGACCTCAAGGAGTATTTTGAGCTTAGGATAAAATCTAAATATCAAGCTCAAAGGATTTCTCAAGTTACCAAAAAGCTCATTAACCAAATAAGGCCCAAAAGCACTCCAAAACATGAGGACCGCTACTGTTCTAACCTATGGATAGATTTAAGTGCCTCATCTCAAAAATATAACCTTAGTACGTTGAATTACACTCGAAAACGATGAAGATTGACTATAAGATCATAAAAATCGGATTTAAAACGAAAAAGTTACACACAATTGAACTTTTAAGTAAAATCTGGAAAAATACAAAAACTAGTCAAGAGTATAACTTAAGGGGTTTTAGCTTAGTTTCCAAAGTTTTATTTCAATCCCTTATAGTATCATGATTTTAATGGCCAAGGGACCCCATTTACAGAGATGATTTTCCTCCGGATTACTTTGATTGATAGCATGGAGGAGTAAGTAAATTCCCCGATAACTATTTACTTGAGTTTGCATGTAGAATAGATGCACTTCAACTTATATATATGAATTGTATGTTTATGGGAAATGGGATATGCATGTGTATGAAACTGTGATTGAATGTTATGGCCTATTAATTATGTAATAGTAAGGAATTGTTGTGATAACTTATACATGTATTTGTATGGAATGAAATTGTCTAATCACCTTGAAAAATCAGATTAACTACTTATACGACTTAGAGGTCAAATGAATCATTTATTCCCCATAATTGCATATTGATAACACCGACTACCACTTTATGCAGAAGATGCGAAAGGACTCAAAGGAGGACAGGCTTTTATAGGATTGGGCACTAGCTATGTCATTATTTTTATTGAGTCTCTATTCTAAGCTGATAGGCTTACTAGGCATCGGGGAACGCCAAACATCAGCGAGGGGTCGTATTTTGTGGCTTTTTCTTAGGGCATGTGTTTATAGATTGTGAAGGCTACCATACCGCTAGACTTTGGATTTTGAAAATATGATTTATCGTTCGATAATGAAAGTATAAATATACATACATACATATACATAGTTTTATTTTGACTTAAGCACAATAGTGAAAATGAATAAAACCTAAGGGCTAGAAATTGGGTTTTGGTTTGGGTCAGTTAATTATCTCCAAACCCTAACTATAAGGGGCGCAATTCTAAGTCGTATGTAGTTCCTAGGCCATTGCATGCGTTGTTTGGCATACTGATTGTTCAAGCATTTATATGATTGCATATCTAATAAATTTCTACCATGTGGTACTGACGAGGGTATTTATCTCACTAAGCTTAAGCTCATACCCCGATAGATTTTTGTTGTTGTAGGAAAACCTCTTCTCCAATTTGGGCTGAGGCATGCTCATGGTAAGTCTCATGTAGAGATGGGTTAGAGCAATCAGGGAGTAAAGAGGAAATTTTGTAATAGTTTGTAGATATCTAGTTACTTTTATATTTTTATTCATGACATAAATTAAAATCTCTAATTCAGTTATCTTATGAACTGCATCTGTTTGTACTATTCCTTTAGTGTGGATCTTACGAGCCCACACATCTAGTTAATTTATACCAGAGAAGTAAAATTAGTTATGTTCCTCTATATTAAATATCTATGGGCCTGGTGGTACGTATAGTAGAAGGAGTCTTGTGTATCGTATGAAAGGCCTGTAATCAGCAAGGGGGGTTAATAATAGACCTTTATACGGTACGTAGCAACCTACTACGACAACAATACTGTTGGGTCGTGATAATCTTTATGGAACTAACAACCTTAAATTGGAATTGATTTACGAAACCTAGTCGTGTTACTTTTAGCTCATTAACCTTAGCAAGAGCATCTCTGAGGGGCTCGCTAGCCTAAGTTTGAATTGATTTGAAAAAACCTGATCATGTACCTTTTAGCACACTAACTTAGGAGGGAGTTTCTTTAGAGGACTAGTAACCCTAAATTAGAATTGTTTTCAAAAAACCTAGTCATACTCCTTTAAGCTGATTAACCTAGGTTGGAGCATCTTTAGAAGACTAGCAACCTTAAATTGGAATCGATTTGAAAAAACTTGGTCATGCTCCTTTGAACTCACTAACCTAAGTTGGTGCATATTAAGGGGACAAGTGACCTTAACTTAGAATTAACTTGAGCAAGCTAGGTTATGCTCTTTTCAGCACATTAGCCTTAGCAGGAATGTGTCTAGAGACTAGTAACCTTAAATTGGAATCCATTTGAAAGAACCTAGTCGTGTTCCTTTAAGCATACTAACTTAGGCAAAAGCATCTTTGGGGTATTGGCAACACTAATTAGAATCGATCAGTGAAAACCTACTTGTGCTCCTTCGAGCTCACTAAGCTAAGTGGGGGTGTCTCTAGCAAACTAACAACCCTAAATTAGAATTGATTTAAAAACACCTAGTCATGCTCTTTTGAGTTGACTAACCTAGGTAGGAGCATCTTTAGAGGATTATTAACCTTAAAATGGGATCAATTTGAAAAAACCTGGTCGTACTCCTTTGAGCTCACTAACTTAGGTGGGAGTGTCTTAAGGGAACTAGCAACTTGAAATGGAAATTGATTTAGAAAACCAGGTTATGTTCCTTCAAGCTCACTAACCTTCGTGGGAGTGTCTTTAGGGGATTAGTAACCTAAAATTGTAATCTAGTTGAGAAAGCTTGGTCATGCTCCTTAGCACTCAATAACCTAGATGGAAGTGTCTCTAGGGGACTAGTAACCTTAAATTGGAATTGATTTGAAAAGACTTGTTCGTGCTACTTTAAGATTACTAACCTAAGTGGGAGCATCTCTAAGGGATAAGCAACCCTAAATTGGAATTGATTTAATAAACTTGGTAGTGCTTCTTTTAACTCACTAACCTAAGTAGGAGCATCTCTAGGGGGCTTACCAGCCTAAATTGGAATTGATTTGAAAAGACTGAATTGTGCACGTTTGAGCACACTAACCTAGGCAGGAGCATCTTTAGGAGACTAGCAACCTTAAATTGGAATAGATTTGAAAAAACCTGATTGCACTCCTCTGAGTTGACTAACTTAAGCGGGAGCATCTTTAGGAGACTAGTAACCTTAAATTGAAATAATTTTTTTTTTTTAAAAAAAAAAACAACACATTCTCCTTTCAACTCACTAACCTAGGAAGGAGTGTATCTAGGGGACATGCAACTATAAATTGGAATCGAGTTGAGAAAACTGAGTCATGATTCTTTGAGCACATTAACCTAGGTAGGAGCATTACTAGGGATTAGTAACCTTAAATTGGAATCAATTTGAAAGAACCTAGTCATGCTCCTTCAAGTATACTAACATAAGTGGGAGTGTCTTTAGAGGACTAGCAACACTAAATTAGAATTGATTAGTGAAAGCATAGTCATACTCCATCGAGCTCACTAACGAGGGCGGTGTATCTCTAGAGGACTAGTAACTCTAAATTGGAATCAAATTGAAAAAACTAATCATTCTCCTTTGAGCATACTAACCTAGTAGGTTGCATCTCTAGGAGATTAGCAACCTTAAATTGGAATAGATTTAAAAAAACCTGGTTGTGCTCTTTTAAGCTAACTAACTAACCTAGACGGTAGTGTCTCTAGGGTACTAGCAACCTTAAATTGGAATCGATTTGAAATGCGTTAGTTGTGCTCCTTTGAGCTCACTAACCTAAGCAGGAGCATCTTTAAGGGAGTAGCAACCCTAAATTGGAATTAATTTACAAAACTTGGTCATGCTCTTTCCCACTCACTAACTTACATGGGAGCATTTTTGGGGGGCTTGCTAGCCTAAATTGGAATTGATTTGAAAAGACCTGATCATGTACATTTAAGCACAATAACCTAAGAGAGAGTATCTATAGGAGACTAACACTCTTAAATTGGAATCAATTTGAAAAAACCTGGTTGTACTCCTTGCGATGGCTAACCTAGCGAAAGTACCTCTAGGAGACCAGTAACCTTAAATTGGAATCGATTTGAAAAAACCTGGACGTGCTTCTTTGTGCTCACTAACTTAGGCGAGAGTGTATCTAGGGGACAAGCAACCTTATATTGGAATCAATTTGAGAAAACCTAGTTGTACTCCTTTAGGCACATTAACTTAGGTGGGAGCGTCTCTAAAGACTAAAAACCCTAAATTGGAATCAATTTGAAAGAACTTAGTCGTGTTTTCTTAAGCTCACTAACCTAAGCGGGAGTGTCTCTAAGGGACTAGCAACACTAAATTAGAATGGAATAGTGAAAACCTGGTTGTACTCTTTCTATCTCCCTAACCAAGGCGGGGGTATTTCTAGGGGACTAATAACCCTAAATTGGAATTGAGTTGAAAAAAACTAGTCATTTTCCTTTGAGCGCACTAAGTTAATCAAGTGCCTCTCTAAGGGATTAGCAACCTTAAATTGAAATCAATTTGAAAATCCTAGTCATACTCCTTTAAGTTGACTAACCTAGGTGGGAGCATCTTTAAGGGACTAGTAACCTTAAATTGAAATCAATTTGAAAAAACCTACTTATACTCCTTTGAGATCACTAACCAAGGTAAGAGTATCTTTAGGGTCTAGAACCTTAAAAAGGGAATTGATTTATGAAAACCAGGTTATGCTCCTTCGAGTTCACTAACCTTAGCAAGAGCATCTCTAAAAGACTAGCAACCTAAAATTTTAATCAACTTGAGAAAACTTGATCATACTCCTACGATCTTCCTAACCTAGGTGACCAAGTCGCTAGGGGATTAGCATCCTTAAATGGGAATCAATTTAGAAAACCTGGTTGTGTTCCTTCGAGCATACTAACCATGGTGGGAACGTCTCTAGGAGACTAACATCCCTAAATGGTAATCGATATACAAATGTTGGTTGTACTCCTTCAGGCTTACTAACCTAAGTAAGAGCATTTCTAATGGACAAGTAACCTTAAATTGGAATCGATTTGAAAAAACATAGTTGTGCTCCTTTGAGCTCACTAAAGCTGGTGGGAGCAGTTCTACTAGAATAGAAACCCTAAATTAGAATCGACTTGAGAAAAACTAATCGTGTTCCTTTTAGTTTACTAACCTAGGCAGGAGCATCTCTAGGATACTAGCAACTCTAAATTGGAATCTATTTGAGAAAACTTGGTTATGCTCCTTGCAGTATACTAACCTAGGCAGGAATGTCACTAGGGTACTAGTAAATAAAAATGGGAATACATTTAGAAAACCTATTCATGCACCTTTGAGCTTTCAAGCCTAGGTGAAGGCATCTTTAGGGGATTAACAACCTTAAATTGGAAAAAACTTGAAAAGACTAGGTTGTGCTCCGTTGAGCTCCTTAACATAGTTGAGAGCATCTCTAGGAAATATGCAACTTTCAATGGGAATCGATTTGAGAAAACCTTGCAATACTCCTTGGAGCTTACTAACCAAGTTATGAGTGTCTCTAAGGGACTAGCAACCTTGAATATGAATTGATTTATAAAACCTGGTTGTGCTCCTTCAATCTCACTAACCTAAGCGGGAGCATCTCTCTGGAACTAGTAAACCTAAATTGGAATCAATTTGAAAAAAATCTGGTTGTACTCATTTAAGTTGACTAAACCAGGTGGGAGCATCTTTAGGTTTCTGGCAACCCTAATTTAGAAGCTCTTTGAAAAAACCTAATCATGCTCCTTTGAGCAAAGTAAGAGCGTCTCTAAGGGATTAACAAGCCAAAATGGGAAACAATTTAGAAAACTTGATCATGCTCCTTTGAATTCATTAACGTAGGCGAGAGTATTGCTAGGGGACTGGCAACCCTAAAATGGTATTTCTTTGAAAAAACCAGATCATACTCATTTCAACACACTAAACTCGGTAGGAAAGTCTTTAGGGGACTAGTAACCTTAAATAGGAATTGATTAATAAAACCTTATCGTGCTCCTTTGAGTTCACTAACCCAATTGGGAGCGTATCTAGGGGACTCGTAACACTAAATGGGAATTGATTAGAGGAAACATGCTTGTTCTCTTTTGAGTTTACTAACCTAGGCAGGAGCATCTATAAGGGACTAGAAACCCTAAAATGGAATCGATTTGAATAAACCTTATCATGCTCCTTTGAGCTCATTAACCTAGGTAGGAGCGTCTCTAGGAGACTAGCAACCCTAAATGAGAATCGATTTAGAAAACTTGGTTATGCTCCTTCAAGTAGACTAATCTAAGTGGGAGCATCTTTCGGAGACTAGTAACCTTAAATTGGAATCGTTTTTAGAAAACTTAGTTATGCTCCTCTGAGTTCACTAACATAGGGGGCAGTATCTCTATGGGACTAGCAAAGTTAAATGGGAATCGATATAGAAAAGCTAGTCATATGACTTTAAGCTTATTAGCTTATATGGCAGCATCTTTGAAGGGCAAGCAACCTTAAATTGGAATCGATTTGAAGAAACCTGGTCGTGCTCCTTTGAGCTCACTAACTTGATAAGAGCATCTTTAGGGGAGTAGCAACCCTGAATTGGAATCAACTTGAAAAAACCCGGTCGTATTCCTTTTAGCTCACTAACTTATGCAGGAGTATCTCTAGGGGAATAACATCCTTAAATAGGAATCCATTTGAGAAACTTAGTCATGCTTCTTGGTGCATACTAACTTAAGTGGGAACATTACTAGTAGACTAGTAACCCTTAATTGGAATTGAAAAGAAATAGTTGTACACCTTTGAGCTCACTAAAGCAAGTTGGAGCATCTCTAAGGGAGTAATAATCCTAAATTAGAATCGACTTGAGATATCTTAGTCATGCTCCTTTCAGCTCACTAACCTAAGCAAGTGCATCTTTAGGGGACTAACAACCCTAAATGGGAATGAATTTAAAAAATCAAGTCGTGCTTCTTCAAACTCATTTACCAAGGCGAGAGCATCTTTAAGGAACTAGTAACCCTAAATTAGAATCAATTATAGATAACCTGGTCGTGTTCCTTTAAGCTCACCAACTTAGGTAGGTACTTCTATAGTAGACCAACAATCCTAAATGAGAATTAATTAGAGAAATCTAGTCATACTCTTTTAAGCTCACTAATTAAGGTGGGAGCATCTTTAGGGGTCTGAGAACCCTAAATGGGAATTGATTTAGAAAACCTAGTTATGATTTATTGAGCTAACTAACTTAGGAGAGAGCATCTCCAAAGGACTAGTAACCTTAAATGGGAATTGATTTAGAAAACTTGGTGTTGCTCCTTTGAGCTCAATAACGTAAACAATAGTGTCTATAAGGGACTAGCAACTTTAAATAGGGATTGATTTAGAAAACTTGGTCATGCTATTTCGAGTTGACTAACCTTGGAGGGAGTGTCTCTAAGGGACTAGCAGTTGTAAATGGGAATTGATTTAGAAAACTTGGTCATGCTCCTTTGAGCTTACTAACCTAAGTAGAAGTGTCTCTAGTAGACTAACAACCCTAATTTGGAATCAATTGGAGAAAACTTGGACATGCTCCTTTGATATCTCTAACCTAGGTAAGAGTGTCTTTAGGGGACTAGAAACCCTAAATTGTAATCAATTTGATAAAACATGGTTGTGTTCCCTTAAGCTCACTAACCTAAGTAGGAGCATCTCCAAGAGACTAGCAACCCCAAAGGGATTCGATTTAGAAAGCCTAGTCGTACTACTTTAGGCTTAGTAACCTAGTTGGGAGTGTCTCTAGGGGACAAGAAACCCTAAATGGGAATTGATTTAGAAAACTTGCTTGTGCTTCCTTAAGCTAACTAACATAGTCAGGAGCGTCTCTAAGGTATTAGCATCCTCATATGGGATACGATTCAGAAAACCTAGTTATATTCCTTCAGGCATAGTAACCTAGGCAAGAACATCTCTTGGGGACTAGCAACCCTAAATGGGAATCGATTTAGAAAACCTGGTTGTGCTCCTTCAAGATCATTAACCTTGGTAAGAGCATTGTTAGGGGACTTGCAACTTTAAATTAGAATCCATTTAGGAAAACTTACTCATGCTCCTAGGAGATTACTAACCTTAGTGGGATCATCTTTAGGAGACTAGCAACCTTAAATGGGAATTGATTCATAAGACCTGATCATGCTCCTTTGAGCTTTCTAATCTAAGCAGGAGTGTCTCTAGGGGATTAGCAACCCAAAATTGGAATTGATTTGAAAAAAATTATTCGTGAACCTTTGAGTACACTAACCTTAGTGGGAGTCTCTAAAGGGAACTAGCAATCTTAAATTGGAATCGATTTGAATAAACCTAGTCGTGCTCCTTTGATTTCACAAACCTAAGCGAGAACATCTTTAAAGGACTAGTAACCTTAAATTGGAATCAATTTGAAAAAACCTAGTTATACTCCTTTGAGCTCACTAACCTAGGCAAAAGCATCCCTAGGGGACTTGCAACCCTAAATAGTAGTCATAATAAGAAAACTGGTGGTGCTAATTCGAGTACACTAACTTAGGTGAGAGCTTCTTTAGCGGATTAGTAACCTTAATTGGAATTGGTTTGAAAAAAACTGGTCGTGCTCCATAGAGTTCATTAACTTAAGCGGCAGCATCTCTAAGGGACAAGCAACCTTATATTATAATCAATTTGAGAATACCTGGTCATGCTCGTTTGATCTCACTAACTTAGGCAATAGTTTCTCTAATGGACTAGTTACCCCAAATTGGAATCGATTTGAGAAAACCTGGTTATGTTCCTGAAAGTTTAGTAAACTAAGGGGTAACTTCTCTAGGGGATTGGTAATCGTAAATTAGAATCAATTTGAGAAAACCATGCCGTGCTCCTTTAAGCTTACTGACCTAGGTAGGAGCATCTCAAGGGGACTAGCAACATTAAATTAGAATCGATTAAGCCTAGTCTTGCTCTTTTGAGCTCACTAACCTAGGTAAGAGCGTTTTTGGGGGACTAGCAACCATAAATTGGAATTCATTTGGGAAAACCTAGTCATGCTCCTTTGATCTCACTACACTATGTAGGAGAATCTCTAGGGAACTAGTAACCCTAAATGTAAATTGATACAAAAAACCTAGTTATGCTCTATTATGCTTGCCAACCATGGCTAGAGTGTCTTTAGGAAACTAGCAACCTTAAATTGGATTTGATTTTACAAAACTTGGTTATTCTCCTTTGAGCTTATTAACTTAGGGGGGTAGGTCTCTTAGAGACTAATAACCTTAAATGGGAATTGATATAGAAACCCTAAGCGTACTCCTTCATAATCACTAACCTAGGTAGCAGTGTTTCTAGTAGGCTAACATCCCTAAATAGGAATCAAATTGAGAAAACTTAGTCATGCTTCTTAATGCATACTAACCTATGTGAGAGAGTCACTAGTAGATTAGTAACCTTAAATTGGAATCAATTTTAAAAAACTTAGTTGTACTCCTTTGAGCTCACTAACGTAAGTGAGAACATCTTTAGGGGAATAGTAACCTTAAATTGGAATTGACTTAAGAAAACTAAGTTGTGCTTCTTTCAGCTCACTAACCTAGGTGGGAGCATCTATATGGGACTAGGAACCATAAATGGGAATCAATGTAGAAAATCAGGTCATGCTCCTTCGAGCTCACTAGCTTAGGTAGGAGTGTCTCTTGGGGACTAACGAACTGGAATTAGAATCAATTAGAGAAAACCTGGCTGTACTCCTTTGAGCTCACTAACCTAGGTGGGTTCATCTATCATAGACTAGTAACCCCAAATAAGAATTCATTAGTGAAAACCTGGTCATGCTCTTTTAAGCTCTCCAACTAAGGTAGGAGCATCTGAAGGGAACAGCAACCCTAAATTGGAATCAATTTAGAAAACTTGGTTGGGCTCCATCGAGCATACTAACCTAAGTGACAACATCTATAAGAGATTAGCAATACTAAATTGGAATTGATTTGAGAAAACCTGGTCATGCTCCTTGGAGTAACCTAGGTAAGAGTATCTTTAAGGGACTAGTAACCTAAAATGGGAATCGATTTAGAAAACCTACTTTTGCTCCTTTGAGCATACCAACCTAGGCGAGAGCCTTACTAGAAGACAAGCAACCTTAAATTGGAATCGATTTGAAAAGACCCGATCATACTCCTTTGTGCTTACTAACCTAGCTGGGAGTGTCTCTAAGGGATTAGCAACTTTAATTTGGAATCGATTTGAGAAAACTTGGTCATGTTCCTTGGAGCTCACTAACCTAGGAGGTAACATCCTTATGGGACTAGCAACCCTAAATTGGAATCGATTTGAGAAAATATAGTTGTACTACTTTTAGCTCACTAAACTAAGTAGGAGCATCTCTAGGGGACTATCACCACTAAATGAGAATAGATTAGAGAAAACCTAGCAGTGCTCCTTTGTTCTCACTAACTTAGCGGGTGCATCTCAAGTAGATTAGTAACCCTAAATGAGAATTGCATAGAGAAAACTTGCTCGTGCTCTTTTAAGCTCACTAACCTAAGTAGGAGCATCTTTGTGGGATAAGCAATGTTAAAAGGAATTAAGTTAGAAAATATGGTTGTGCTCCTTCGTACTCATTAACCTAAGTAGGAACATCTCTAAGGGACTAGCAACCCTAAATTGGAATCAATTTGTGAAATCCTAGATATATTCTTTTGAGCTCACTAACTTAGGTGGGAGTGTCTCCAGGGAATTAGCAACCATAAATGTGAATAGATTTAGAAAAATTGGTCATGTTCCTTTGAACTTACTAACTTTCGCAAGAGCATCTCAAGGGGATTAACAACCCTAAATTGGATTCGATTTGAGAAAATTTGGCTGTGCTCCTTTAGGTTCACTAACCTAGGTAAGAGCATCTTTAGGTGACTAGAAACCTCAAATGGGATTTGATTTAGAAAACCTAGTCATACTCCTTTAAGCTAGGTAACCTAGGAGAAAGTGTTTCTAAGGGACTAGCAACCCCAAATGGGATTAGATTTAGAAAACCAAGTCGTACTCCGTCAAGCTAAGTAAACTAAGCGAGAGCATCTTTAGTAGACTATCAACTCTAAATGAGAATCGATTTAGAAAACCTAGTTGTACTCCTCTAGTTAACTAACCTAGGTAGGAGTGTCTCTAGGAGACTAGTAGCCCTAAATTGGAATCAAATTAAGAAACCTGGTCATGCCCCTTGGAGCTTACTAACCTTGGTGGGAGTGTCTTTAGAGGACTAGCAACCCTAAATGGGAATCAATTTATAAAACCTGGTCATCCTCCTTCAACCTTAATAACCTTAGTGGGAGCATCTTTAGGGAACTTGTAACCTCGAATTGGAATTGATTTGAAAAAACCTGGTTGTGAACCTTTGAGTCCACTAACCTAGGTGAATGTGTCTTTAGGGGACTAGCAACCCTAAAATGGAATCGATTTAAAAAAACCTGGTCATGCAACTTTGAGTTCACAAACTTAGGCGAGAGCATCTCTAAGGGATTAGCAACCTTAAATTGGAATCAATTTGAAAAAACATAGTCATACTCCTTTAAGCTTACTAACATATACGGGAGCATCTCTGGGGGACTAACAACTCTAAGTAAGAATGCATTAACAAAATTTGGTCGCGCCCTTTTGATCTCACTAACCTAATTGGAAGCATCTTTAGGGGATTAGTAACCCTAAATTGAAATCGAATTGAGAAAATATGATTATGCCACTTAGAGTTCTATAACTTAAGAAGGAGCATCTTTAGGATTGTGCTACTTAGAGTTCTAAAATCAACTTGAGAAAACATGGTCGTATTCCTTTGCAGTGACTAACCTTGGAAGGTGCATCTCTAAGGGACTAACAACCCTAAATGGGGTTCAATTTAGAAAAACTGGTTATACTCCTTCAAGCTTAGCAACTGAGGATGGAGCGTCTCTTGGGGATTAGCAACCCTAAATATGAATCGATTTCAAAAAAAATTGGTCATGCTCGTTGGAGCTTACTAACCTTGGTAAGAGTGTCTTTAAGGGACTAGTAACACTAAATGGGATTTGATTTTTAAAACTCGGTCATGCTCATTCGAGCTCACTAACCTAGATGGGAGCATGTTTAGGGGACTAGCAACCTTAAAATAGTATAGCTATTTTAGAGAAGTGTTGTACAAATCTCCTATAATAACCAGCCATTCCTAAGAAACTCTTCACTTCTATTACAGTGGTTGGCCTTGTCCATTATGTTATTGCTTTTACTTTTGTAGGGTCAATTACTATTCTTGCAACAGATATTATATGCCCAAGAAATCCTAATTGATCTAACCAAAATTCACACTTCTTTAGCTTTGCGTAGAGTTTATTGTCATTAAGAGTCTGGAGTACAATCCTCAAGTGATTTACATGTTCCTCCTTACTCCTTGAGTACATTAAGATATTATTGATGAACACCACAACGAACTCATGTAGGTACTTTTTAAAGATACGGTTCATCAAATCTATGAATGAAGCAGGAGCATTTGTTAACCTAAACGACATTACTAAAAATTCATAATGCCCGTACCTAGTCCTAAAGGCACTCTTATGTAAATCTTCTTCCTTGATTTTCAACAGATGGTAACCAAATTGTAAATCTATTTTTGAGAATACTACGGATCCTTTTAGTTGATCAAATAAGTCATCAATCTTAGGAAGTGGGTATTTGTTCTTGATAATCTATACACAACCGAAGAATTCCATCTTTCTTCTTAACAAATAACATAGGTGTGCCCCATAGAAATGTACTTAGTGTTATGAATCCCTTGTCTAATAGCTCCTATAGTTTCTTCTTAAATTCCACCAATTCCATAGGAGCCATTCGATAGGATACCTTAGAGATAGGTGCAGTACCTGGTACAAGATCTACGGTAAAGTTGATCTCCATATTTGGTGGTAGTTCAGGCAAGTCCTTAGGAAAAACCTCAGGATATTTAGACACTACTGGTATATCTTCCAATCTCACTTCTTGAACTTAGGTATCTATTACCAAAGCTAGAATTCCTATGTTACTATTTCTTACAAGCTTTTAAACTTTGCTTGTTGAAACTATTCGAGGGGTTGCCTTTTTAAAACTTCCTTTAAAGTGAAATTCTTCTCCCTTAAGCTTCTTAAATACCACCATCTTTCCTTCATAGTTCACATTCGCTTGATGTTTAGTTAGCTAATCCATTCTTAGTATAGCATTAAATTCTTTCATATCCAATACTACTAATTCTACAGGTAACTTATATAGTTCTATATACACATTACCTCCCCTTAACTTTTGTTGCACAACTTGCTATCCTCCAGAAGGAGTTGTAACTATCAGATCATACTTTAAAATCTCTATTGGAAGTTTATTCCTATCAATATAGTCCTTGGATACATATGAATGTGTTGCTCCCATATTGAACAATGTATAAGTAGAGTTATCTTCTAAGCGAACTAATCCTAAAGATGACAATCACATTTATATCATTGCACTGGGGCACAAAGTTTAAGTAAATTTACATCACATGATCATATAAAGAAATCTTAGAAATCATGGGGTTCAAGACTCGTACCTGTAACTATGTTGTCATCCCTACCTTCCTCATCTTGGATTGCATATACCCTTCCTTGAACTCTCGGTTTGGCTCTAGCATCTCTTATTCGGTTATTTCTATTGGCAAGTCCTAGCTTATTGGCTTGAGTTGGTTTGGTCTTGCCTATTGATCTCTAATACATTGAGTGGCATTATATCCTGTTTGATGACACTTATAGCAGTATATACTTCTAGGGTTTGGATTCTAATGTTGCCTAGCCATATGCCTAACTTCTCCACACCTAAAACATTTCCCTTGTAATTCTGGACACTGCATAGCTCAATGCCTACCATTACATGTCTAGTAAGGCAGCATAGCTCCGCTCGGCCTATGTTTCTTGTTAGGGGGTTAATATGCCCTTTTCCTTTATAATTTTCTAGCTATTGCTAGAACTCAACATAGATTTCCTCTTCTTACTTTCTATTTCTTCTACTACCCTTTGTAAGTCATAAGCTTGCTCAATCAAACGAGTGTTAGTGATCAGATCAACATATTGCACCAGACTTGTCCTTTTCAACTCAGCTTGAAAATAAAGATCAAGTCTTGCCTTAAACCGACTAACTCTAGCAAGTTCATTATTCATTATGTACCACTTCTAAGGAAAATTTCAACAACCTATTAAACTCCCATTCATATTCTTCAATAGTCCTTCCTGCTTACCTTAAGTTATAGTTTCTTCACACATTCTCTCCTTCATACATTTAGGGAAGTACTGTTCCAAAAATGCATCCCTAAAGGCATTGAAATCTATGGGTTCTACCATTGTTTGTTTCTTACTTTTCTACCAATTATTCGTACATTCATCTAATAATATAGCAGCAATCCCTACCTTTCTATTATCTTCGATATAATGTACTTTAAAAGCTTTTTCTAACGAGTTGATCCATTCTTATGTAACTAAAGGGTCAGTTTTTGTTCAATTAAATGGTTTTGCTATACGTTGCACTCAAGCCAACTTATCTCCATTCGTTCCACTAGCCCTAGCTAAAGCAATTGTAAGTTGCTATACTACATCCATTACTTGTATAGGTTACCATAACATAATAGTATTGTTGTCGTGGTAAGTCACCGTGTACCGTACAAAGGTCTACTATTAACCCCTTTGTTGATCGCATTCCTTTCATACGACACATAAGGCTCCTTTTACTATACATTACCACCAAGCCCATAGATAAGTAATAAAGAACAATTTGACTAAAATAACTTCTATGATATAAATTAACTAAATGTGTGAACTCGTATGATCCACACTAAAAGAATATTACAAACAAATGCAACTCATAAGGGAACTACATTAGAAATTTTAATCTATGTTATAAACAAAAATATAAAAGTAACTAGTTATCTACAAATCTATTACAAAATTTCCTCTTCACTCCCTGGTTGCTCTAACCTGTCCTTACACAAAACTTACTATAGGCATACCTCGGTCTGGGTTAGTGAAGAGATTTTCCTATATCAAAAGAAATCAATCGGTATGTAAGCTTAAGCTTAGTGAGATAAATACCCTTATTAGTACCACATGGCAGAAATTTATTAGATTTATAATCATTTGAATGCATGAAAAATTAGTATGCTAAACAACGCATGCAGTACCTAGGAATTGCATACGACTCAGAATTATGCCCTCTATAGTCGGGGTTTAGAGATAGTTAACCAACCCAAACCAAAATCCAGGCTTTAGACCTTAGGTTTTATTTCATTTGCACTTTATGTCTAAGCCAAAATAAAACTATATATATATATATTTATATGTATGTATACTTTCTTTACCGAGTAACAAATCATATTTTTAAAATCTCAAGTCTAGCGATGTGGTGGCTTCCGCTATCCACAAACACATGTCCTAAGCAGAAGCCACAAGACCCAGCCCCTCACCAACGGTTGGCATCTCTTGGCGCCTAGTAAGCCTATCAACTTAGGACAAAGACTCAATAAAAATGATGACATAGCTAGTACCCAATCTTGTAGGAGGCTCATCCTCTTGTGAGTCCCTTCCCATCTTCTACGTAAAGTAGCAGTTGGTGTTATCCGAATACAATTATGGGGAATGCATGATTCATCTTATTTCTTAATCATATAGTTCGTTAATCTGTTTTTTCAATGTGATCAAACAATTTCATTCCATACACTTGTAGGTATAAATTATCACAATAATTCCCATTATTATATAATTAACAAGCCATTGCATTTATCCACAAATTCATATACATGCATTCTCATATCCTATAAGCATCCAAATTTATATATATATATATATATGAGTTTAGGTACATCTATTCTATAAGCAAAATCAAGTAAAGAGTCATTCGGAATTTACTCACTTTGCCATACAGTCAGTCAAAGTAGTCTAGGGGTAAGTCGTCTCCGTATACTGTGTCCTCCGATCATCGAAATCATAATACTATAAAGGATTGAAATAAACTTAGGAAACTAAGCTAAAATCCCTTAAGTTATACTCTCGACTAGTTTTCGTATGTTTTTCCGGTTTTACTTAAAAGTTCAATTATATATAACTTTCTCATTTTAAATCAGATTTTTATGATCTTATAGTCAATATTCATCATTTTTTAGTGTACTTTAATTTGGTAAGATGAGGCGCGTAAAACTACCCATAGGTCAGAATAGTAGTGATCCTCATGATTTGGAGTACTTTTGGGCTTTGTTTAGTTAATGAGCTTTTTGGTAACTTGGGAAATCCTTTGGGCTTGGTCTTAAGATTTCCTTCTAAGCTCAAAATATTTCTTAAGGTCAAATTTGCAACTTTGATTTATACTCCTAAGGCTATCAACCACTTCTTGGGCTCTTAAGTGGATATGAGGGCTTCCAACTTGGTTTTCTAACTTGTTTCATCATTTTCTTAAGTTTAGGTGCTAAATCATGAACCAAGGTTACTTGTATTCAGATTTTATCTTAACTTCTTTTTCATGAGAGGCTTATTTGACTAATGCTTTTCATGAAAATTGTAGATCTCATTCTTATTATGATTTCCACATCATAGCTCATGCCTTCCAAGGTTGGTTTCCTCATAAAACCTCCTGTGATGGATTTTTCCTTAACCTAAGTCTAGATTTGAGCATGATTAACTTAATAGAAATAAAATCAACATCAAAATGACATTTGAAACCTTACGTCTAGCATGTTCCTCTTCCATTCAAGTTCTTGTTTCAAG
Organism: Lumnitzera racemosa; assembly: GCA_024138005.1. NCBI lineage: Eukaryota > Viridiplantae > Streptophyta > Magnoliopsida > Myrtales > Combretaceae > Lumnitzera > Lumnitzera racemosa. The sequence goes on along the minus strand of JAMXBC010000008.1, from coordinate 52,193,857 downwards.
ATTTTCTCATCTTAAAATCTTTTATTCAAAGTGTTAAACAAGTATCTCTATTTCAACTTCATGCAAGGATTTCCAGAGTTTGTTTCTTAGTGTGGCCTTTGAAGTTAGAAAAACTTATGATCATACTTACATCTTCATGAAATCATAGTTTCCTAACATGAACACTAACCTACTAACCCAAGAAATACTTACTTGTCTACAAAGCAAAAGTATGGTAGTTGTGCACAAAGGTTCCACTTATGCTCCTTAACTTACTTCCTCCTTTTGCACCTTTTTGAAGCCTGAGTTGTTGGATCCTTTGAAGTGGAGTTTGTGAAATGTTGTAAGGGTCCTAAAGGAGCTTGAATGTTGGAAGAGAAAGACATAAGAAAAAAAATGAAAGTGCCGTGAGTGGAAGCTTGGAAGTGGCGGTAAAATGAGAGATTTTGTAGGGTAAGATTGTTTCCTCTTTTGTGTTGATTTCAAGTGAGAGAAAAAGGAAGTGAAAATGAAATGGAAAATGAGAGAAAATGATGCAAGAGGGGCCGGTTGGAATGGAAGTGAATGTGTGTTTAAGAAGCTTGAAATTGTTGTCTTGTAACATATACAAAAGTCAACAATTGCAACTATTGATGATGTAAGCATTAAGGAGTAAATAGTAGTGTGTAAGATAAAGTGATTGATGGATGGAAGACAAGAGTATGGCCCCCCCTTTCTTGCTTGTTCAAATCGGCCATGGGGTGTCCTTTGAGGCATGGAATTGTCTTGTCTCATTTATTAAAATTAACCATGTGAAATCTTGTGACAATTTGTTCATATGTAGTATAAGTGAAGGGGTTGATAAGGGAAGTGTCTTATCACTAGATTTTGATAAGTTATCAATTAATAAATGATTTCAACTTTTAATTAACAAATCATCTAAGGTGATTGGTGGGTCTACTTATTTATATATAAGGCTTAGGCATGAAGATAAGGGTATTGTCTTATAAGAAATTGTTTTAGGGTTTACTTCTTACATTGTTTTGTAATTTATGATTGGATTTTCATAAAATTGTGAAATTTTCTAGAGTTGAATGAAATTATTCTAATAAAATTATCGATTAGTCACTTAGGGTTAAAAGTCCCTAAATTGTTTTAGGGTTTAGGATCTTAAGTAACTTTAGAGTTTGTAGATTTTCAAATTTGGGTTTTATTGATAATAGGTTTTCGTATAGGAGAAATAAGTTTGTTTCTAATTATAAACTTGAGTTGTTAGTTTCATTGATCATTAGGAACGTTCGGGAAGTACTCTTAGTCAATTCTTAGGCTCACTAAAAGTAAGTTTTACATAGGTGAAGCTTGATTTGGTTAAGGTTGTTATTCTTCCCTAATTTATCTCCAAGGAGCAGTTGATGAACTAGGATCCCCACTTGTACGTGTTTGTACCATTTTCTAGATAGTAGTAAACACAATAGACACAATCAGTTTTCTTATATTGGTCATGACTAACAAAGTTAAGTTCATGTGGTACTTAGCTACCCCACACACCTCACATACATCTCGTACTATGGTCCCTAATTCGTACTCTGATATCACCTAAAAGATGTTATATCCTATCATAACACAGGATGTACCATGACACATGAATACCTGTTTATATTTAACAATAGTTCTATTTATAACAAAAGAGTACTATGACGGAGTTCAGCTTTATACCTGTTTATACAAAATGTACCTTTGTTAAACTTATCCATACATATATATATATATATATACATATATTCATATGTACAAATACTTTATAGAAATATGAACAAAATATTAGAAGACTCCTTCAAAAGTGGTTGAGTTCGTTTTAAGTGCTCTCAAAAGATTTTTCCCCTCAACTAATGTTTCCCTATCAATTCTCTTCATAACTTAAGTATACACAAGTATTCCCTTAGCTCTCAATGAGCATAATACATACTCACCTAAATCAATACCATAAGATATTCAATTTCATAATCTAATTAACTAATATAAACTGTTTATGCAAGAAGTTAGTGCCATGATCATGCACGTGACATGCATTACTACTGATATCCTACACTTTTCCAATTCTTCATTTGATTAGTAAACATACTTAGGCATCTAGATACTATGTTTAGGAACATAGGGCAACAAGGAGTTACTCAGGAGTAGGGCCCCTCAACCAAAACTACCTACTGTGGTTTAAAAATCTAATACGTAGTCGGTTACACATCGTAGCTAGAATAAGTTAACCAATGCAGTTTTATAAGCCCAAAAACTAAAATAATAGTTTGAAGCTTTCAGAAACTCAACCCATAGGTCCTTTTATGCCATGCCATGATTGTAGTGAATAATACAATAGCTTAGTATCAAGCACGAATCTCAAGTTCCACATTATAAACAATTCAAATATCTTAACTTTAACTTCGTTTCTCAACTTTATATTACATTCCTTCACATAGGGTTCACTTGGGCAAGTACCTTAAAGAATAGTTTAGTTTCCAAGTTTTCTAAGTAAAATTACATATTGATGAATTAATCATACACAAGGAAACATTTCACTTTTTCAAAACAGATTCAATGAAATCAAGCATCCAATCAATCTAGCATGTCATTACAATTCACAATACAATTGACTGTAAGTCAAGTAGACATAGGTTTACTTGTACGAAAATAAAAATATTCACTTACCTGAGCTTGATAGTGGTGTAAAATCCTAAGTTTCCCGATATGGTCATTGCTTACCTATCACACCTAGGAAAATATACACAAACCCAAAGTCAACTACTGGTTAATACTAAGTTCTTATGTGTTTTCACTATTGCCTTTTTAAGTTTATTTTGATTGTATCTTATTCATTTCTTATCTAATTTTAATAAACTTTATATAATCATGATTATTATTTCGAGCATTATTAAGATATCTTAAGAATCATGATTAATCATTATTGTCAAATGTCTAAAAATATGCTTTTATATTATCGATTCAACCATATATTAATATAACTTCGTAATTATCTCAAATAAACTCTAAATCTAAATTAAAAATCCTAGAATTCCATATTTCCCAAACTGAAACAACAACTATTATGTTCCCAAAATATCATTCTTTTACAAGTTTAACAAATATTTCACTAATACTAATTAATATATCATATATTAGGCTAATATATAGGTTTATATTATGAAAATACATAATAAATAGTATACGAGTCCAATTAATTCCATGAAAAATCTTGTAGACTCAAAAAAATATATAGTTTAATTATTGAATATGAATTATACTAAACTAACTATTATCTATTTTTACCAAAATAATAGTTTTAACTTAAAATTAGTAAAAATTAATCAAATAAGTGAATTTCGCCACAGGATAAAATTTAAGTGTCCCAAACATCATTATGAACTTTAAAAAATCATAATACATAGAGCTCATACTTTGATTTTGTTAAAAACTAATTAATCATATAAAACAACAAAATTGCTTGTTTTATCCAAAATAATTACAATAAATAGTAAAAATAATTATTTTTAAAAATTATTGTTACTACAATTAAATAAATATATCAGGTATGTTATGCATAAATTTTAAACTTGAAAGGATATTATTTAATATTAATAAAATTTAATTCAATTTTCATTGAAACAGAGCTATTTCTTAAGGATCTTATATTTTCAATAATTATTTCACTAAAATAAAATTACTACATTAATCGACACATAAAATGACTTTAGAAAATCAAGTTTCATAATTAAATAATATCATTTGGTTTTTTAAAAAAATTTACAAAGTTTCAATTAGAAATTTGTTTTACCTAAATCAACTACCCTCTGGTGACACAACCTTATCGAAACACCTCCTTTGGTGGTGCTTTCCTTGATCCCAAATGACTACCATAACAGGACCCTTATAACTATAGAATTTGCACATTTACCTTTTTAGACATGGTGTCGAACTCGAGCATCCTAGATATTTTCCAAAGTCGATAAAATCATATAAAATGAAAATTGATTAAAATTTTAAACTTGAAACTTAAGATGAACATGAAAGACCCTATTATACGATTTGAAAACCTAATCATACAAGAAAACCCAATCCCTATATACGTGTACTTTTAAAAATATGAACTTAAACTTAATGAAAACCATAAATATCAAATTGTAAAAATTGTTAAAAAACTATAAAATTATCCTAATGCTTGAAAAGCCCTAAATCAATAAAATTATAATTAATTTTGCAAAATCATATAAAACTGATAACAAACAAATCAAGGATGATTTTAAGTAATAATAAACAATAAAACTAAGCTAGTAAAAAGAAAAAATTAATAAATTTACAAAATTAATTTTACTTGTGTACATAAGTAGCCCCATAATATGTATATATATATATAAATATGTTACTAAGCAATTTCCTTCTCTTTTCCTCATCTATCATATAATATCTATATGTTGCATAATAAAGCAATGATTCTAAATAACTAAGCCAATTGAACTTTAATCTCTTAAGTGTAAATCAATTACTCCCAAATTGGTGAAAATCCTTAAAACATAATTAAACTCAATTAAACCCTAAACCTTAAGATAATCATGGACTTATGACCCTAGATAAATAATTAAAAATATAATTTGAACAAATTTTACTCAACTTTATAAAATTTTAAAATTTATTAAGAAGCAAATCATAACCTACAAATTAATTTGAGAACCAAAACCCTAAAAAAATTACATACATGACAATTCCCTTATCTTCACTTATAAGCCATGTTTGTAGACCTTACCTTTGAATGGGCTTATGAATAAACCAAGACTACTTTCTGAATGTTTCCAACGATCAACTAAACTAAGAATTTATGTTTATATCTAAAAATAAATTTATTTTTCCAATTCAAAAGTTTATTATTGATAAAACTTGAATGTGAGAACAGTAGACCTTAAGTCACCCAAAACCCTAAAAGAATTAAAAACTTATAACCCTAAGCAACTAATTGAGAATTTAATTTGAATAATTTTATTTAACTTCAAAATTTTATAATTTTATAGGAATTAAATCATAACTTACAAATCAATTTAAGAAACAAACTTTAAAAGAATTTTATATAAGACAATTCCCTATTTTTAATGCATAAGACTTGTGCACATGAATAAGTAAGCTAACTAATCACCTTAGATAACTTATCAATTGAGAGTTGAAATCATTTATCAAATGATAACTTATCAAAAGCTAGTGATAAGACATTTTGCTTATATCACCATGACTTATACTACATATAGATAAGTTATCACATTATTTTATGTGTTCAACTTTTAATTAAGTGACGGGACAAGACCAAAAAGGAAACCCTATAGCCGATTGGGAAGAAAGCCTAAGAGAGGTCATACCTTGTCAACTTTCAATTACTCAATTATCTTACACGTATATTATTCACCCTTTAATGCTTACATCATCTAGTCTTGTCAAAAGTTAGCATTTGTGTATGCTAAAAGACAACCAAATTGAAGCTTCTTGAATACACTTCCCTTCCATTCAAAACCAGTCACTCACTCCCTCATTTCACTTTCATTTTCACTTCCTTTTCTCTCACTCTAAACACAAACCAAAAGAAGAAATCCAACACCACAAAGTCCAAACATTATAACCACAATTTTGTTTCCATACTTACTACACCAAGCTTTATTTTGTGCCCGTTATTTATCAACTTCAAAAACCAATTTTAGAAACTTTAGAATATCTCCTAAAACCTACCTCAAAGATCAAGACTCTAGTTTCCTAAAAATCTTGCAAAAAAAAAAAAAAGAAGGGAAACAAAGGAACATAAGAGGATACTTAGTGCACAACCACCTTGTTTATGCTTTTAAGGATGAGTAAGTTGTTTCCTTGTTTAAGTGATCTAGGATGCCATGTTAGGAGACCATATTTTTATGAAGATGTTTCCATGAACTTAAGATGATAACTTAGCTAGCCACTTTAAAAAATAAGCTTATGAATCTTTCACAAGAAAGTTAGAAAATGAGCATAAGTTGGTGCTATGTAAGAATACATGTTTAACATTTAGAATGGAAGATATTAAGTTAAGGAAGCCATGAAATGTGCACATGAATAAAGAGAGAGCTTGCTGGACATGAAGTATAAGAAAGCTATTCAAGAGTTGTTTTCACTTCTATTAAGTTGAACATGCTCAAAACTAACATTAGGTAAAAGAAACATTCGGCTCCTTTATGGATGATGGATAAATTCCTAAATTGAATATATATATATATATATATATATCTAAGAAATATATTTCTATCTATTACATGAAGTTTTTATGAAGAAACCAACTTTTGAAATGTGAACTAAGGCATGGAAGTTACGATAAGTATGAGATCTATTATTTTCATGTAGAGTATAAGCTAAATAATCACCCCATGGAAGAGAAGTTAAGTTGGAGTTAGAATATGAGTAGCATAGGTTCATGATCTAATACCTAAACTTAAGGAAATGATGAAACGAATTGAAAAACCAAGTTGGAAGCCTACACACCAAATCATCTAGATTAGGAACAATAAGAAAAGTCACTTAAAAATATGATAAAACCAAGTAAACAAAGTGAAAATACCAACCAAGGCAAGTACGATAAGTGTATAAAGCCTAAAACTCAAAACCGGGCCTAAAACTCTTAAAATATACCTAGAACTCCAAGTTAAGTTGAGCCTTCATTAAATTTCAGACCAGTACTTTAAAATATTAAAAAGGTTGTTTTGAAGCCTACAAGAAGTCTACCTAAGACTCCATAAGCCCAACAAAGTCAATAACTTTAGTTTCAATAAAAAACAAGCTCATTTGACAGCTTAAGCCCACATAAGAGTCCGAGGAAAAGTTGAGGACACCTATGGTTGACCTAAGGATGGAAATATGATTTTAAAGATTATTTTAAGTTTATAATGAAATCCTATGCCCAAGCTCAAGAGATTTCCCAAAATATCAAAAAGCCCAACAATCAAACAAAGCCCAAAAGTATACCAAATCATGGATTGACTATAAGATCATAAAAATTGGATTTAAAGTGAGAAAGTTATATGCGATTGAAATTTTAAGTAAAAATCACAAAAAATATGAAAACTAATCAAAAGTATAACTTAAAAAGTTTTAGCTTAGTTTTACTAAGTTTTATTTTAAATCCTTATAGTATAATATTTGTGATGTCTAAGGGACCTAGCTTTTGGAGATAACTTAGCCTCGGATTACTTTGATTAACCTACATGGTTGAGTGAATGAATTCCTAATAACTCCATACTTAACTTTACTTGTAGATTAGATGCACCTAAATATATATATATATATATATATGAAAATTGGATACTTGTGGGATATGGGAAATGCATGTGTTTGAATTTATGATTGAATGCCATGGCTTGTTAATCACATAATAATGAGAATTGGTTGTGATAACTCATACATGCACCTATATAGAATGAAATTGTCTAATCACCATGAAAACTGGATTAATTACTTATACGATTAAGAAATTCAATATGTCATGTATTCCCCATAATTGCATTCGGACGATACTAACTGCCACTTTACGCAGAAGATGGGAAGGGACTCATAAAAGGAGGGTCTCTTGTAAGATTGGGCATTAGTTACACCATCATTTGAATTGAGTCTTTATCTTAAGCCGATGGGCTTACTAGGTGTCGGGAGATGCCAATCGTTGGTAAGGGGCTGTATCTTGTGACTTTTGCTTAAGGCGTGTGTTTGTGGATTGTGGAGGTCACTACGTTGCTAGACTTGGTATTTTGAAAATATAATTTGTTGCTTAGAATGAAAGTATATTATATACGTTCTATATATATGTATGGGTTTGTTTTGACTTAAACATAATAGTGCGATCGATATAAAATCCAAGTGCTAAGACTCGGATTTTGGTTTGTGTTGGCTAATTATCTCCCACCCCAACTATAGGGGGCATAATTCTGAGTTGCATGCAGTTCTTAGGCCACTGCATATATTATTCGGCATACTGATTGATCATGCATTCATTTGTTTATGCATTAAATAAAAATTGTTATGTGCTATAGATAAGGTGATTATCTCACTAAACTTAAACTTACATCCTAATAGTTCTTTTCCTTGCAAGTTGATGATAGTTGGGATAGGGATAGGAATCAAGTATGAAGTGCTACCATTGAATTAGTATGATGAAAAGCTTATGTAGTTAATTTGGAATGCTTTAGGAAGTAACTAATATCTCAATTAATTTTAGTCTCTATAGTAATTTTAGAATTTTTTGGAATTGTTTATCTTATTTCACTATTTTGGTAGGGGATACCGATTCTCTACGGTTTTAAAAAACTATAGAATGTTAGATACCCATAGTTATGTATATTATACAATGAGTTAATGAATTAAAAACCTTAGTAGTTCACTATTTAGTGTCTTGCAATCTTTGACTTGTAAGATAGTTTTTTTTATCATAGGTGCATACATGATATGGAAATTTTAGACAATACTTCTATGCCCTCCTTAGGGTCCTTACAATAACCCTTTAAACTGGCCTAATCAGATTCCGTGCTTTGTTTTTACTCTAATTTTCTGATTTTTTTTTTTGAAATTTTCTTGAGTGTTTTTCTTTTTATTTTTAGACTTTTAAAATGTTGTTTTTCTATTTATATTTTCCACATGTCATTTTCTTAAATTTTCAAAGCATGAGGTGTCATTTTCTTATTATTATCCTTTTGACTCATTGATTCAAATTGATCCTTGGTTGCTACATCATCGGATGACTCATCCTTTCAATTTTTTTTTATTAATTTTCCATTTTTTATGTTAATATACCTTATTTTAATAATAATATTATTGTATATGTGTATTTAATACAAATAATGCATGTTCTATGTTAATACATGTATAATTCAACTTCATTTATTATTTTTATAAGTTAAATAACTTATCTTTAATATCTTATTATATCTAAATACTCGAATTTCACATTTTCGATATTTATCGACTTTAGTGATAAATTGATATTTTCTTAAATTAATATTTTTATGTGGTTTATTTTGTGAAATTGACTTTATTTGAATTACTTTGTCTAATTTTTCTAACCTTAATGTGAAGTTTGAAATTAAACGAATATTATAGCTTAGTATCCTAAATTTAAGGGCTAGAATTTTGGGGTACTCATATAGGCTTGAAATCTTAGGGTTTTACATACTAACCTAGGTAGGAGCATCGCTAGGTGACTAATAACCCTAAATGTGAATTGATTGAAAAAACCTGGTTGTACTCCATTGAGCTCACTAACTTAGGTAAGAGTACCTCTAGGGGACTAACAACCCTAAATTAGAATCGATTTGAGAAAACTTGATCATGCCCCTTAGTTCATTTTCCTAAGCAAGAGCATCTCTAGGGTATTTGGAACCTTAAATTGGAATCAATTTGTGAAAACCTAGCTATGCTGTTTTCAGCTCATTAACTACAATAAGAATAGATTGAGGGGATAATCAACCATAAATAGGAATAGATTTAGAAAACCTTGTCATGCTACTTTGAGCTCACTAACCTTAGCGGGAGCATCTCTAGGGGGCTAACAACACTAAATGAGAATCACTTAGAGAAAACCTGGTCATATACCTTCAAACTCACTAAGATATGGGGGTGCGTCTCTAGCGGTTCAGTAACCCTAAATGAGAATTGAATAGAAAAAACCCAGTTGTGCTCTTTTAAGCTCACTAACTTCGGTGGGAGTGACTCTAGGGGACTAACAACCCTATATGGGAATCCATTTAGAAAACCTTATCATGCTGCTTTGAGCTTACAAACCTAGGCAACATCATCTTTAAGGGACTATCAACCCTAAATTGGAATCGATTTGAAAAAACCTAAATGTGCATCTTATCACTCACTAACTTAAGAGGGAATATCTCTTGGGGATTAGTAACCATATATGTGAATTGATTTATAAAACTTGGTCATGCTCTTTCAAGCCTACTAACTTAGGTAGGAACGTCTCTATAGGACATACAATCATAAATTGTATTAGATTTGAGAAAACCTAGTTGTGTTCCTTTAAGCACACTAACCATGGTGAAAGCATCTCTAGGAGTATAGCAACCCCATATTAGATTATATTTATAAAACCTAGTCATATTCCTTCAAGCTCAATAACCTAGGCAAGAGTGTCTCTAGTGGACTAGTAACCCTAAATAGGAAACCATTAATAATACCAGGTCATGTTCCTTCGAGCTCACTGAATTACGTAGGAGCGTCTCTACAAGACTAGCAACTTGAAATTGAAATTGAAATTGATTTTGAGAAAACCTAGTCATGTTCCCTTAGTCTTACTAACCTAGGTAAAAGAGTCTTTAGGGGACTAGCAACCTTAAATCAGAATCCATTTGAGAAAACCTTATTGTGCTCCTTTGAGTTCGCTAAGTTAGGTGGGAGCGTCTCTATAGGAATATAACACCAAATTAGAATTGATCAGAGAAAACCTAGTCATACTCTTTTGAGCTTACTAACCTTGCCGAGAGTGTCTTTAAGGGATTAACAACCACAAATTGGCATTTATTTGAGAAAGGCTGCTCATGCTCCTTCAAGCTCATTAACTTAAGTAGGAGTACCTCTTGGAGACTAGCAACCCTAAATTAGAATCGATTTTTGAAAACCTAGTCATGTTCCTTTGAGTTCATTAATTTAGGTAAGAATGTCTCTAGGAGACTAGGAACCCTAAATTGTAATCAATTTAAGAAAACCTAGCCGTACCGTTTTTAAATCACTAGCCTTGGTTGGAGTATCTCTAGGGTATAAGCAATCATAAATGGGAATTGATTTAGAAAACCTAGACATTCAACTTTGTGCTCACTAACCTAGGTGAAAGTGTCTCAAGGGGACAAGCAACAATAATTGAGAATTGATTAAAGAAAACCTGGTTATGCTCCTTCGAGCTCATTAACCTATGCAACTGCATCTCTAATAAACCAACAATCTTAAACAAGAATTGATAAGAGAAAACCTGGTCATGCTCTTTTAATCTTACTAACCTAAGTAGAAGTAACTCTAGGGGACTAGTAACCCTAAGTAAGAATCAATTTAGAAAACCTAGTTGTACTACTTAGAGCTCACTAACCAAGGAGAAAGCATCTGACTAGTATCCCTAAATTGGAATTGATTTGAGAAACCTTGGACATGCACCTTTAGACTTACTAACCTAGGCAAGAGTGTCTCTTGGGGACTAGCAACCCTAAATGAGAATTAATTTAGAAAACCTTGTTGTGCTCCTTTGACTTCACTAACCAAGGAGGTAGCATCTCTAAGGGACAAGCAATACTAAATGAGAATGAATTAAAGAAAACCTAGTTGTACTCCTTCAAGCCCACTAACCTAGTAAGGTATGTCTCTAGTAGACTAGCAATCCTAAATGAGAATTGATTAGGGAAAAAATGGTTTGGCTCTTTTAAGCACACTAACCTAAGTAGGGGTGACTTTAGGGGAATAGAAACTCGAAGTGGGAATTGATCTAGAAAACTTAGTTTGCTACTTTAAGCTTATTAACCTAGGTGGGTGTGTCTCTAGGGGACTAATAACACTAAATTGAAATCGATTTGAGAAAACTTGGACATATACCTTTGCACTCACTAACCTAGGCTGAAGCATCTCTAAGGGACTAGCAACCATAATTGTGAATCGATTTAGAAATCCTAATTATTCTTCTTTAAGCTCATTAACTTAGTAAGGAGCACCTCTAAGGTTCTAACAACCCAAAATTGGATTCAATTTGAGAAAACCAGTTCAAGTTCCGTTAAGTTTAGTAACTTTAGTAGGAGCATCTCTAGGGGACTAGTAACCCCAAATTGGATTCGATTTAGAAAACTTGATTGTATACCTTCAGGCTTAGTAACATAGGCAAGAGAAACTTTAGGGGACAAGCAACCCTAATTTAGAAACCTTGGTCATGCTCCTTCGATCTTACTAAACTTGGCTAGAGCGTCTCTAAGGGACTAATAAGCCTAAAATGGAATTGATTTGAGAAAACCTAGTCATGCTCCTTGGAGCCTACTAACCTTAGCAGGAGCATTTATAGGGGACTAGCAACCTTAAATTGAAATCGATTTAAAAAACCCTATTCATGAACCTTTGAGCTAATAACCCTAAATTGAAATTGATTTAAAAAAACTTGGTCATGAAGATGTTATTTTGACTTCATGTGGTTACATAAAGTTTTTATGAAGAAATCAACTTTGTAAGATGTAAACTATGGCATAGAGTTTATGATAAGTATGAGATCTATCATTTTTATGAAGTACATAAGCTAAATAATCACCTCATGAAAGGGAAGTTGAGTTGGAGTCGGATTATGAGTAGCAAAGATTAATGATGTAACACCCAAACTTAAGGAAATGATAAAACAAGTTGAAAAACCATATGTGTTACCCTTGAACCAAATTGACTAAATCTGGAACCATAAGAAAATTCACTTAAAAATATGATAAAACTAAGCAAAGTAAAAAGACCAAACAAAACAAGTATAACAAGTGTATAAATTTTAAAACTCAAAACCGGACCTAAAACTCTCTAAACAAGCTTAGAACTCCGAGTTAGACCTTCATTAATTTTTTTACCAGCACCTTAATCTATCTACAAAATTTGTTTTGAGACTCATATGAAGCCCACATAATACTCCCTAAGCCTAAAAAATGACTAACCTTAGTTTAGACTAAAATCAAGCCTATTTGACCACTTAAGCCTACAAGAAAGTCCAAGAAAATGTTGATTGCACCAAAGCCATAAGACAAGGATGGAAATTTGACCTTAAAAAGTATTTTAAGCTTAGAATAAAGTCACAAGCCCAAGTCCAAAATATTTCCTAAGATAACAAAAAGCCCAACAACCATACCAAGTCGAAAAGAATTCCAAAACATGAGGACCGCTACTCTTTTCATTAGATTTACATGCCACATCTTGAAAATCTAATCACACCATGTTAAATTAAACTTGAAAATGATGAAAATCGACTACAAGATCATAACAATTGGATTTTAAATGAGAAAGTTATATACAATTGAAGTTTTAAGTAAAATCAGGAAAAATACGAAACTAAGTTAAAAAGTGTAACTGTCGAGCCTAGTTTTTCACCCTCTCGGTTCTTTTTATGAAATTAGGTCTTCTCTAAACTAATTAATACTAAACCCTACCTATTTAATATTGATTATCGACTAGGGTTTAAAGAAGACCATTTTTTCCAACTTGAAAAGATTTGAAGTCGCCACCCGACCGAAGTCGGGAAAAAGGGGTTAAGTTATAATCAATTGGGTGGATTGGTTATAACTTAGCTAGTCTATTGATTAAAAAACCCAAGTCAAAAATAGGGTTTTTTTTTTAAAAACTAGAGATTTGGATCTGGGGGGCTAATTTATTAAACCCTAAATGGGTACCGCTTTTAACTTTTCGAATTTAACTTTGTTTTTCAAATATACTCTTTTTAATTTCTAAAAAATATCTAATTATGATACATGCGATTAAATTGATTAATTTACACAATATCTAAAAATGGAAAATATAAAACTTTCCATATTTTAAGTTGCCCCACACTTGCGTACGGGTGCCTACGTACCCACTATTCGGGATTAGACGCACATAGTTCTTTTATAAAAAACTTTAGTGGGTAGTTTGATTTTAATTTTGGAAAAATTGTCGGGTTTACGTTTTTACCTATTTTGAGTTGATTTAAGAAAGATTATAAGGGGTCCTAAATTGGATTTTATTTTTGGAAATTCTAAATGATTCTAATTTGAAAATTAATTGATTTATTTTCATTTTTTTTAGAAAGCTCATTTTTTCTAAGTGTGAAAATGATTTTTGTTTACTAACCTATTTATTTATTTTTATTTTATTATATTATCTTATTTATTTTATACTTATTCGATCTATTTCTATTAAAATAAATAAATATACTACTTTCTTTTTTCTTTTTCTTTTTTGTTTTTCTTCTCTTTCTTTTTTCTTTTTCATTCTTTTTTCTTTTCTTTTTCTTTTTCTCATTTATAACATTTACAAATAAACAAATGAATAAATAAAGAAAGAAAAGAAAAACCGAATCCGCTCGGATTGACTCGAACGACTCTGATCAGCTTACTTCGACTTAAATCGGCTCGGTCAGCTTACTTCAGCTTGAATCAGCTCACTTTGACTTGGATCAGCTTAGTTAGCTCACTTTGGCTTGGATCGGCTCAGTCGACTCACTTCGGCTTAGATCAGCATGGAGTTAGCTTGGTTGGCTCGAGAAATCCGATAATGGTGGTTTTCATAAAAGTACCGTAGGGAACGCTATCCTAGAGAGAGAAGAACTGTGTTAGAGAGAGGAAACTTTGATTTTTGCTTTCCTAAAGTGTTTTGAAGTTTTTGCTGTGTTTTGAAAATGAAGAGTAGACCCATATTTATAGGTGTCATGGTCGTGTTAAGGATGGAAAAAATTAAATGCAATATGATTTTCTTCCAATTTTGGATTGGACGAACCTAGACAATATGTGGTGCCAAATACATAGTTGTACATGTATGAATATTCAAGAGTGTGTCGGAATATGTCTACCATACTTAGAAGTGAGTTGGCAAATGACATAGCGATGACATAGCCTGTCATGGCGAAGTGAGGAAAGAAAATAAAAGATACATTTTGCATCTTCCATAGATTAAACCTAGGATCTCCAAGTCATAGTAATATCAAGTCTAAATGCTTATCCAGCTGAATTATTGGTTTTTCCTTATTCATATATGTAATTAATTACACATATGGACCAAGTCAACCTAAGCTAGATTCAAATCTAAGCTTAGAACTAATAGCCTTTTATTCAAAACTATTGAAATTGAAATTATATTTTATTTAAACAAACTAAAAATTTATTATTTTCTAAATACCTTATTTTATTTTGTGACTTTTCTTTTCTTTTTGTATTTTTTCTAAATTTATTACTTTTTTGTACTTTTTCCTATTTTTTTATATTTTTCTAGAATTCCTATGTTTTCGAAATTTCTTCATTTTTTAGGGCTTTCTTTAATTTTCTATTTTTTGAACTTTTTCTAATTTAGGACCCTATAACCTAATTTTGAAAAATAAAAAGGGAGGGGGCAGGGGGAGGGGGAATGTTGTGGCAAAAATTAGGTGTTTACAGTAACTTAAAGAATCTTAGATTAGTCTTCCAACTTTATCTCAAACTCTTGACTTTATCATATTTGCGATTTTCAGGGAACCTAACTATTGGAGAAGACTTCCCCTAGATTACTACGACTGATTCACCATAGCTAAGTGAGAGATTTTCAATGACTTCATGCTTGATTTTGCTTATAGTGCAGTCGTACTTAAAATTTATAAATTGAACTCAAATGCTTATGAGATATGGAAAATGCATGTGTATTCTATTATGATTGAATGCCATGACTTGCCAATGAGATAATAATAGGAATTGTTGTGATAATAGCATGCATGGATTGCATGGAATGATATTTCTTGATCACAATGGAAATTGAGCTAGTTAAGTATCTAACTATGAAAATCAATGAGTTATGCATTTCTTATATTTGCATTATAACTACACCGATTGTCACCTCACGTGGAAGATGGGAAGGAGATCATAGGAGTGGGATCTTTTACTGGGATTGGGCAAATGTGTCATTTATATTATTAAGTCTATGTCTTGAGCTTTAGGGCTTATTAGGCACTAAGGGATGCTAACCGTTATCGAATGGCTGTATCTTATAGCTGCTGCTTAGGGTGTATGATGTGGATTGCAAAAGCTACTATACCATTAAACTTAGGAAATTTGGCTTAAAAATTTGAATTTTTGAAAAGGAAAGTATATTTTTTGTATAACTACTACAATTGTATATATTATATATTTGTTTGATTTGATTTGAGCACGATTGTGCAATTGGTATATAACACTTAGGTGCTAGGACCTAATTGATGGTTTATGTCGGTCAATTATCTCTAACCTTAAATATAGGGGGGTGTAATTTTTAGTTGCATGTAGATTTAAGTCACTATATGTATTGTTTAGCATTCTGATTGTTTATGCATTATATGTTATGTCTATGAATGACATTATTAGTATGGGATGATAGAGGGATTTACTCACTAAGTGTAAGCTTACACCTCAATAGATTTTTTTTTTTTATGCAGGGCCAACTTTTTGTTCATCCAGGCTATAGAATGCTTGAGGTGAGTCTCATACTAAGATAAAGTATGGGTCTAGGATGAGAAGAGAGAATTTTAGGTAAATAGTGAATTGTAAATGTATTTACTTAGTTAGATTTTCTTATTTCAGTTTGTTGTATAGTTTATGTACATTGTAATATTCTTTTGTTATGAAATTCGATGATTCTACACCTTAACTTTAGTATTTTTGTAATTAAATGTTAAGTTTAGTCATCTTGCTTGATATTACTTATCTATGAGCCTAATTGTGACATGGAGTGGAAAGAGCATCTCTAGGGGACTAGCAACTACAAATTAGAATCAATTTGAGAAAATCTGGTTGTGTTTCTTTAATCTCACTAACCTAAGTAGGAGCATCTCTAAGGGACTAGTAACCCTAAATTGGAACTAACTTGCTAAAACCTAATCAAGCTCCTTAAAGCTTACTAACCTTGGCAAGAGCATCTTTAGGGGACTGGCAACCTCAAATGGGAATTGATTTATAAAACTTGGTCATGCTCCTTTAAACTCACCAACTTAGGTGGGAGCATCTCTTAGGGTTTAGCAATCTTAAATTGGAATTGATTTGAAAAAAATAAATAAAAGAAACTGGCCATGCTCCTTTAAGCACACTAACCTATGTGGGAGGACCACTAGGGGAATAGCAATCTTAAATTATAATTGATTAAAAAAAAAAAAAACTAGTCGAGCTCCTTTGAGTTCACAAACCTAGGCAGGTACATCTCTAAGAGATTAGCAATCCCAAATTGGAATTAATTTGAAAAAACCTAATCATGCTCCTTTGAGCTCACTATCTTAGGTAAGAGTATCTCTAGGGGACTAAAAACCCTAAATGGGAATCCTTTAACAAAACTTAGTCATTCTCCTTCGAGCTCACTAACCTAAGCGGAAGCATATCTGGGAGACTACTAACCCTAAATTAGAATCGAATTGAGAAAACCTAGTTATGCTACTTAGAGTTTAGTAACCTAGGCGGGACCATCCCTAGGGGACTAGCAACCATAAATTGGAATTGATTTGAGAATACCTAGAGAAGCTCCTTTGATATTAATAACTTAGGTAGGAGAGTCTCTAAGGGACCAATGACCCTAAATTGGAATTGATTTGAGAAAAACTAGTAGTGTTCCATAGAGTTTAGTAAACTAGGTGGTAGCATTTGTAAGGGACTAAGAACCTTAAATTGGAAGGGATTTGAGGAGACCTTATCGTACTCCATTGAGCTTACTAAGCTAGGCGGGAGTGTATTTAGGGGATTGGAAATACTAAATTAAAATTGATTAGACAAAACCTAGTTATGCTGATTTAGGCTTGCTAACCTAAGTAGGAGCATTTTTAGGGTACTAGCAACAATAAATAGGAATAGATTTAAAAAAACCTAGTTATGCTCCTATGATCTTACTAACCTAGGTGAAGGAGTCACTAGGGGACTATTGACCCTAAATGTGAATTGATTTAGAAAACTAGGTTGTGCTCCTTTGAGCCTACTAACCTTAACTAAAGGTTCTCCAAGGGATTAGTAACCTTAAATTGGAATCGATTTTACAATACCAAGTTATGTACCTTTAAGCTCACTAACCTAAGTAGGAGCATTTCAAATGGACTAGCAATCCTAAATTGGAATCAATATAGAAAACCTTGTCATTTTCTTTTTAGCTTACTAACATAGGTAGGAACGTCTTGAGTAGATTAGTAACCCTAAATGTGAACCAATTTAAAAAACTTGTTCATGCTCCTTTATGTTGACTAACTTAGGCAGGAGCGCCTCTATGGGACTAGAAATCCTAAATTAGAATTGACTCAAAAAAAAACCTGGTTGTACTTATTTAAGCTCACTAACCTCACGAGAACATCTTTAAGGGACTAGCAACCCCAAAATGGAATTTATTTAAAAAAACCTAGCCTTACTCTCATGAGCTCACTTACCTAGGCAGGTGCATCTCTAAGGGGCAAGCAACCTAAAATGGGAAATGATTTATGAATCCTGGCCATACTCCTTTAAGCTTACTAACCTAAGCAGGGGTATCTCTAGGGGACTAGTCACCTTAAATTAGAATTAATTTGAGAAAACCTAATTGTGCTCCTTTGATTTCATTAACCTCAATGGGTGCATCTCTAGGGGACTAGCAACCATAAATTGGAATTGATTTAAGAATACCTAGTCATGCCTCTTTGATCTCATTAGCCTAGGTGAGAAAGTTTGTAGAGGACTAGTAACCTTAAATTGGAATTGAATTGAGAAAACATGGTCATGTTCCTTATAGTTCAATAACCTAGGTAGGAGTGTCTTTAGGAGATTAGCAACCATAAATTGGAATTGATTAGAGAAAACCTTGTCATGCTCCGTTGAGCTCACAAATGAAGGTATGAGTGTCCCTAGCAGACTAGCAACACTAAATTAGATACAACTAGAGAAATCCAGGTTGTGCTCCTTTTAGCTTACTAAACTAGGTGGGAGTGTCCTTAGGGAACTAGCAACCCTAAATTGGAATTGACTTGCTAAAACCTGGTCATGATCCTTGATGCTTGCTAACCTTGGCTGGAGCATCTTTAGGAGCCTAGTAACCTAAAATGGCAATTGATTTATAAAACCTGGTTGTGCTCCTTTGAGCTCACAAACTTAGGTAAGGGCATCTCTAAGGGTCTAATAACCCTAAATTGGAATAGATTTGAAAAAAGTTGATCATGCTCCTTTGAGCAAACTATCCTAACTAAGAGCGTCGCTAGGGGATTAGCAATCATAAATTGGAATCGATTCAAAAAACCTAGGCAAGCTCTTTTAAGTTCACAAACCTTAGCAAGAGCATCTCTAGGAGATTAGTAATCCTAAATTGGAATCAATTTGAAAGACACTGATTATGCATCTTTAAGTTCACTCTCCAAGGTGGGAGCATCTCTAATGGACTAATAACCTTAAATAGGTATTCTTTATGAAAACTTGTTTATACACATTTAAGATCACTAACCTAAGCAAGAGTGCCTCTAAGGAACTAGTAACCTTAAATTAGAATCGATTTAAGAAAACTTAGTTATGCTCCTTAATGTTTATTAACTGATAAGTATAATTACTCTACACTTTCAAGGCATATTTAGGTATAACTTATTCATAATTATGATTCAATTCTTAAGTTTTGGTACTTAATAGGGTAATGTGTTGATTTCAAATGAATTACAAGTAAGGAGATGAAATTTACACAAAAACAATGTGTTTTAAGGTAATCATGGCCATGAAGATAAGAAAACCTTGAAGTAAAACCAAGATGCAATCCATCATGGGCGTGATAATGAATGATTGGAATGGCCACCACCGATGGCACCCTCCATCACGGGCGTAATTGAGGAAGTACTAATTATCCGCCTATCAATTACAGCCATAATCAGTTAGTAGGAGGGTGATCATGCCCTTAATCATGGGCGTGAAGATATGTAATAAAGTAACGAGGAGTTTATACCCATTGTTACGGCCATGATTGGTATAGAATATTGTTTTTGAGACCATCACATCCTAAGTTATGGGTATGATAGGAGTGGACATAATTGTTCCTCTATCACTTTTTCACACAAATCAGTACGTGAAATATGTCTTAACATTAGGTGGTGTCTTGAAGTGATACATTTTCGAGTCCTTTGGCATGTTAAATATAAATATACCACAATTTTTAGATAAAGAGGAGTGTTTTTTAGATCATACATCATATAGCATGTCACCAACCCACATCACACCTATTTATCCATCTTTGTACCCATTGTGTTCCCATATTCAATATAGTTTTCCAAGTGTTGTACCACACTTTTCTCAAACTTACTTAAGAAAGGTGACGAGAATTCACCATTTGTGTGTTCTAAAGATTTCTAAAGTGGAATTTAGAATGGGGTTGTATTTTTCTACTTGTCTTATATTAAATTCTTTATTATTTTTGCATTTTGTTATTTTATCATGTATGATTAGTAATTAGGACTTGCTACATCAACTTGGTATGAATAAGTGTTTCAATTAGTGAGTTCATGATGTTTGTTATTTCTGGTGAATTGAACTTAATTAATCTAAATGTAATGTAGTGTATGACACTGTCTTAAGCCAGATTTCAATAGAATATGTCAAGAGACAATTCTATTGAATAGATCTAATTCATTGGAAGAATTTGCTTCTAAAAATAGAGATATTATTAAGAATGTTGCTACATTCTTATGGAAATCAATAAATTAACATTATATTAATGAGATCGGAAATAACTGTTAATGTTACATCCCGACTTAGCACGAAATGTACTATTACACAAGAATACCTATTGAAAACTCAAATCAACCTACTCATTCATCAAAAAACAACTTTATTTACATGATAAAGGTATTGCTACATCGAAGTTCAACTGGATATTCTATTACAACTTATGTATACAACATAACATTTACATCAAAAAATGAACTGACTTTTTCCTTTGTCATCTTCACAATAATAGGATTCTTGACTTTGTATAAGTTCCATACAAAAGTCACTGGCTCTGACTCTCACTCTCAATATATATATCCCCCCTTAGTGTTGGGACCTTTATGATGTAGTTAACCTGAGGATAAAACATTTTATCCCTTCGTCTACTAAAGCTGAGTGAGGGTGGATAACAAACAACATAAAATAAACAATATGATAGACAATGCTGCACATTACAATTGAAACATTTCAATCATAACTCGTAAGTTTAACTTCACATATGCATCTACCCAACTGGGCATTTACTACTAGCAATGTAGTTTGCTATGCTCATGTACGTGGCATGCATCGGTACCGATATCCTGTGCCCTCCAATTTTCTTTCGATTAGTCAACAGAGCCGGGCATTTGGATATATGTCTAAGAACTTGTGGGCAATTAGGAGCTAGCTAAGAGTAGGACTCTTACCAAATTGGACTACATACTGTAGTCTACCATATAGGACCCCCAAACTTTGCTTTATAAAATTAGACTACACACTATAATTCATCAAATCAAAGTGGCAATACTGCTAAATTAGACTACACACTATAGTCTACCAAATTTAACTATCAAAATAGTCACAATGTTCGAGCAATACAATCTATATGCTTTCAAAAAATAAGTTCATAAAGCTATGCTTTTTCTATGATCATTTGGAAGCCTTATTCTGAAAGTTCTCATCCGAAGGTCCCTTTTTGTATCGTACTATGCCATGATATGAAATAACAATTCAACTATATCACTCAACATAACTAGTCATTCAATTTTATTCAACTTAGTGATCTGATTCTAACTTCCGAACTCTCCTTAGAGGAATTCTAATATATCACTCTCCCTAGAAGAAGACTCAGGTGTTTGGGTAAGGAAAAATAGTTGAGTTTGATGGCATGATATACTTAGGAGAACACCTAGAAGATTAAGTTAGCAATCACTCAATTTCCTTGGTTAGCATAATCAATTATAAGCACAAATCATCACTTAACATAGAAGCATAATAGTTTAACCAGGATATAGTTACTATAATTCAAAATCACCATATTAGCATCTATTATAGTAGCATTTCAATTCACTTAAGATATATCCATATTCAACTAACACAACATCAAATAGCATGTAGTGTTATGAATAGCAATATATCTAGTTCAAGCATAGGTTAGATCTACTTATAGGCTTAAAAATAGCGCAATATCCTATATTTTGTAACGTGGTCATTCCTTACATATCACACTTATAAAAATATAACATGGTTTTCAAATCAAGTATGGGTTGAACCTGAACTATTATAAGCTTTTATTTCTGCATTTTTAAACTTTATGTAACCATATCTTACTCATTTCTTATTCAATTTCAATAAACTTTATATTGTCATGATCATTATTTCTAGTACTATTGAGATGTCTTAAGAATTACGTCTCTCAATTATCAACGTCCAAAAGTATCCTTTTCTCATTATGACTCAACCATATGCTACTTTAACTTCATAATTAACTCGAATATGCTTTAGTACTAAACTAAAAACCCTAAAAATCATATTTTCCAAACTTATCTAGTAACCCTTAATATACCCAAAAGTGTTTATTTTACATAAATTTGGCAAGTATCTTACTGGTACTAGTTACTATATTACATATTAAGCCAATATTTAAGCTTATATTAAGAAAATATGTAATAAATAGTATACAAGCCCAGTTAATTTCATGAAAAATCCTATAGACATACAAAAATATTTAATTTAATTATCTATTATCAATTAAATTAAACAAGCTATTGTCAATTTCTCCAAAAATAATGGTTTAAGCTTAGAATTATGAAAAATTAGGGAAATAAACAAATTTATGTATGAGATAAAAATTAAATATTCCAATGTAGACACCTTATTTATTTCATTTTTGTTAATTGAGTCAGGTTAATAACTAAACAAAAAAATTAAAAAAAAAAACGAAAATTAAAAGAAAAATGAAAAAATGAAAAAATAAAAAGAGAGAGTCAAGTTGTATAATCACATTGTATTATATCGAGTCGCATTGTATCATATCATATTATATAAATTCACGTCGTATTTATCGAGTCGTATCATATCATATTGTATAAATTCACGTCGTATCTATTGAGTTGAGTCGCATCATATCGTATCAAGTCAAGTTATGTTAAACTGAGTCGTGTCTGTTCGTTTAAAATTAAATTGGGTAATGTGTATGATTAATTTAATAAGTTCTTAAATCATTGAAGAATTGGACTTTATTAAAATAGTTTTGGTCTAATCTAATATAAAATCGATTTTTTTTTTATCTAAATTATATTGGGCCAGATTAAATTTGTAATTTATTAATTGGGCTAGATTAAATTATTGAATTGAATCGAGCCTTAAAAAATAGAAAGCCCGAATTAAATAGGGTTTCTAGAAGCTACGTTAAATTGTCAACGAATTGTAATCGTATCTTCTATATTTTTTATATGAAAGATACGATTGTGAGTTTATAAATAATACTAATACATGATGTGGAGGACAGTTTTTTTTTTTTCCCTACAATTTACTTGTTTAAAACAAACTTGAGGCAATCTGAATAGCAGCCTTGACGTCCCTTACTTGAAATCAAATTCCAAACAACAATCCCTTGCCCTGTAACAATCTCCAATCGAATGATGCTACCCCTGATGCCATCCTAGTCTACTTTTCGGTTGCCTAAAGAACATAGTGCCATTCGAATCCATAAAGCTATGCCAATCGAGTACTCCATGTCCATAGCACATCCTGAAGCAACCGAAATTCACAATTGGATCGAAGCCCCAATTCCCTGAAGCCATCCAATGTTGACTTTCCCTTAACCAACGTCCTAAATTCATTGAAATAAGGTGGAGTCCAATTTCACTCCGAATAGTCCAACACAACCAAAATTCCACGACAAATTCCCTGACGTTGACACTTAGATCCAATTCCACAATTCCAGTTCTAAGATGAATTCCCTGACCCTCTTCTCCGATTCCAAAGACGATCCAAATCCTATGCCGATTCTACGACACAATCTGAAGTTAATTTCTACAATCTAAATCCAAAAGCCCAACATCTAACAATCCAATTTCGTGAACACAACATTGACTCTTAGACAATCACAATACGATCATATGTGATTCCACATGTAAGTAAAAACATTGTTTTTATTATTGGTTATTTGTTTTATTAGTACAATTACTTTACTAATCAATTTTTTTTTTTTGTTTTAGTGTAGATTTTTATTATTTGTTTTCATATGTTTTTTTTAGATAATAATAGAAATTGGGTTTTTTTATAAAATCGTGTTTTTTTGCAAAACATATGTATTTCATGATGATTGAGATACATACCTTATGGGCAAGATAAAAAAAAAAAGAGATACGTATTTAGTAGTTAAGACTTAGAAAAGATACATGTCAAGATAGGTATTTAATTGATCTTTAATAGATCTTATTAGTTATGATTTAGATAAGATAGTTTTTGATACGTAGTGGTTTTAAAAATAGAAAAAGAAATCTTAACCGACATCCTTAAAAGATATAATTAGTTAGGTTTTTCTTTAAATTTGAAAAAAAAATTAGATTTCTTAGTTTTTCTTAATATAAATAATAAATTGATAAATAAACGTAAATCTAGTTCAGTTTTTAAAATAAAAAGAATCAACTTACTAAATATTTTATAAAAAGAGAACTACGGCCAGTTTAATCCCGACTAATAGGTACATAGGCACCTTAAGGGCAACTGCATAGAAAAAGAAAAAAAAAAACATTTCCCTTTTTCTTAGAAATTTGTAATAAAAATAATAAAAAAATCACTTTAGTTATCTTTTGCATTTTTAGGTATATTTTTAGCATTTTTTAGAAAATTATAAAAATGAAAGTCCATTGATTTTTTCTTTAATTTTTACATGGTGAGTTAATCTTAATAGGTTAACCCCCAAACCTAGTTTTTCAAGTTTAATTTTCTAAAAATCAAATTTTTTTAGAAAATTCGTATATTAGTAGCTAAATTAGAGTTTTCCCACCCAAAAATCCTAATTTCATTTTTTTACTAGTTGAACTAGTTGGCGACTCTAATTTTTAAATTTTTTAAGAAAAATATTTCCTCAATTTAATGTCGAGTAATTTATATTAAGCAGATTGGACTTAATATGGGTTAAATTAAGGAAATCAAAATAGGGTTCGAAAGAATTAGTGACTCTACTATGGGAGCTTGGTGGGCTAACCATGTAAAAATTAAAAAATTATTGATAGACTTTTGTATTATTATTTTCTTTTTTGTATTATGTTATAGTCGTACTAATTGTTTTTTTCTTTTGATGCAGGACCTAAGAAAAAAAGGCCTAACCTAATTTGCCTTCTTGGGGAATTAGGAGGGATTCTTTTATTTTCCGTAATCATTCATGTGTTTAAATATGGTTAGACTTAAGCTACCTTAGGAGCTTAGGATAGGCTGTCATTGTGTAAACATCAGGTCGCTAGGGTCTTTACCCCTACCTGGTAGTGATAGGTAAGCTTACTCAGGCTTTAATGTAGCACACTAGGCTTCTCTCCAAAAAGCCTTGGAGCTATAAAGCCTAAGACCCATAAACCCCACCTTCTTGTATCATCCTTTTCTAAAAAGGGGTAGTTATTCTTAAATTATAGGAAAGCCCAGTTAATCTGCGGTTAGCTCAATCTTATTTTTCAAAAAAAAAAAGGGAAATTTAAAAAACCCAATAAAATTTATATATAAGTATTCGTAAACTTCTTTTTTAAAAAAGAAAATCCTATTTCAGACTTACTTATATATAAGGGTATTTCCCAATTGCAGATTCATCGTATTTCCTATAATTTATTAATTACCGACACCAATTGCATTGCATACGTATGTAACATATTGCATTTTTATATATTTGATTATGCTCGTTTCTAGATGAATATTCTATTTCCTATACTATTTGTGTTTCATTTTCGTCGCTTCTTAGTGAATGAAAAGTTGCATAATTTACTAAGAAAATTTTTTAAAAAGCTGCAAAATTATTAATATCATATCTAACTTGATTCTAAATTTAATGGTCTCGTTGTAAATAATCACTACATTTCATTATACTTATATTTGTTGTAATATAGAAATAGAAAGTCAAGGTAGTGTCAATTCAAAGCTTGTCCATGGAGTCTAGTTGGACAAGTATTCCTTCCCTGAGGCCATCTTAAGAGATTAGTTGAACCAATTTCCACCCACCAAGCAAGACCACATTCGTAAGAAGATCGGGCCAGTTATATCTCTTATGCGGGTTTAGCTCTTATCCATTACTGGGATCTAAAATCTATAGCTTTCAATTTTGGTCCACACATTTTGACGCCCCACTATAGAAGAATACTTGCAGTTACCTAGTGCTTTACCTCTCGAAGCGGGCATAACTATCCCTGATCTCAAAGTCTAGCTCAAGAAAGCTTTCATGACATTGTTGGGAGTAAAAAAGTTAGTCCTGATGACATTCTTATCTTTAGAAGGCAAGAAATATCTTAGTATCTTAAGATTAGTGGAATGGTTTTCAAGCCTAGATGCTTATTAAAGATATCGTCAAGTCTTCTATAGAGGATATGAATCATGGGCCGAGAAGAGGGTCAATGCATTTATCGTAGCGATGTTTGGGACAGTACTATTTCCTATCAGATATGGTCAAGTCCATTATAGGGTAACCGAGCTAATGACTCAATTCCTAGCTAGTAAATCCTATATATTGGCATTACTGAAGGAACAGTTCAAGACACTCATGCACCTAAAGAAGCAGGGGTATGGTTATTTCACAACTAACCTTACAATCCTTATTGTATGGTTTCTTAGTCCCACATAAAGGTATGGAGGAAATCTTCTTAAAGAGTCCCTAACTAAAAATATGAATCTAATTGACAACTTTGCTTACCACCTCAAGGTACTAGATGAAGCTTAGTTTAATGGATAGGTGTCAGTTATCAGTAAAATGCAGCTAGTACACTTTTTGTGGATAGCTAGATGGAGCCATTGCACTCAAGTCATCTTGGGGTACGCCGATTATGCAAGAGTCCCCCTTATTGATATTACAAGTTATATAGGGTATTTCCCAGCTTGTATCGCCAAATAGTTGGGTCCATTCCAAGAGATAGCTTACAAAGACTCCTTAGATGTCGTTATGATGAGTTATCAAGATGCTTGTCTACCCACAGCTGCTTTGATCTAATGACTAGTAGAACTTGTGAAGTTATGGGAACGGAGAGAAGTTAAGAAGATAGTCAATATAGGAACTTTAAGGCAGCAAAGTCGGAGAATACTGAGCCACTAAGCAGTTCACCTATGATTAGTTAAAGAAGACTGGAAAGATACGACATGAAGCTCTAGAAGTATTCAGATACGAGCTAGAACTAGCACATCTTTCACCCATTGAGCAAGCTTACCAAGATACCATATGTGCTAGAGTTGAAGCCTAGTTCTAAGAAAGTAAGAGAATCATTGAAGAGTTAAAGCTAGAAAATAAGAGACTGCTAGCAAAAAATCAATTCTTGAGGGGAGTAGGATTCGATAAAGGGATGTTACGATACAAAGACTTATGAAGGAAATTGATGAAGCCTATCCCAACCAAATTCGTCGGCTCTTATAGATATAGGATTTGAGTTTTTAGGAAGATTAGTTGGGAGTTTTTCTTTTCTTTTCTTTTAGTCCATTATATAAGTCAGATCTATGATTAATAAATTTGAAGCTTTAGTAAATAAAATTTTTATTAATTATGCAGTCTCTTACTCATTATTATTTTTATTACGATTATTATTTATTTATTTATTTTTTATAGTTGACTTTAAAAAAAAACACAAAAAGGGCAAAGAATAGAAAAAAATAACAAAAAAAGAAAGAAAAACAAAAACAAAAAATCTGTAATTCACTAAAAAGCCTAAACTTGGGTTTTCGCGTAGGATTTTGAAGATAGCATCCAAGCGACTAAACTTAGCTAAAAGCCTAATATTCACACGTTTTAAGGCCAAAATGTCAATTCAGGGTATTGGAAATATCAGTCAAACAGAGCTTGACCCAAAGGTAGTAACTTTGGAAGAAAACATGAATAAGATGGTTGAACAGATTCGGGCTCTCACTCGAGCTATTGGGATTCTTAACGACAAACAAAGATCTCAACTCAACCCGAATTGGAATGCAAAAGTGACCCATCCCCTTGAATTGGAAGATGAAGAATTAGTCCTTAATGCTTAGGTGTGGAAGAAGGAGATTGAAGAGAAACATCGAGAGATGGAAAGAAAGTTTAACTAGAAGTAAACTGAGAAGATGAAAACCTTCGAAATTGTTTATAGATTTGAACAAACGGGAATGATCAACTTGTCGGCATATGAAGACAATGATTTCCTCGAAAGATTTAAAGTATCGAAATTCAAGAAATATAATGGGATTGGTTGGCCCAAGCTCTATACTAGGTTATACATCAGGAAAATGGGGAAATACACGAAATATGATAAGGTGATGGTCTAAACTTTCCAAGATAGCTTGATTGGGTTCGCCTTAACTTGGTACGCCCAATTGGATTTGAATGAGATTGATACTTGAGATAAGTTAGCACGGGCTTTCTACAATTAGTATGAGTTCAACATCGAAGTGGCCTCGTCCATGTGCAATTTAAATAGTCTACGAAAGAAGGCCAACGAAAACTTTAAAGAATATGCTTAAAGATGGAGGGGCATGGCAGTTAAGGTGACTCCACCCTTAATCGAGAAGGACTTGACTTTTGCTTTCATCAACACTCTTGGAAGCCTACATTACCAACATCTGGTCAGGCACCCTACCTCCAACTTTGTAGAAATTATGGCCTTAGGGTGTCAAATTAAGGAAACTATTGCTACTGGAAGGCAACCTAATCCTAAAGTAGTTGAGAAGAAGACACCTCCCGTAAGATTCTCTAACAAAACCAAAGAAACCAGCATAAGTATTGTCAATACTAGCGACCTTGTCAAACCTACAGCCTCAGTGGGCATGATAGCATGATCTAATCTCCTGCTAAGTTTGAATCAGAATAACTACTTACAAAGAAGATAGTTTACTCATATTTACATTCCTTTGAGCCAAGTTATTGCACAACTAAGGAAAGAGAATCTTCTAACATTTGAAACATTAAGAGAAGGACAAAGACTAAGGGATTATAACTTGGAGCTTTATTGTAATTATCATATGAAGCAAGTAAGGCATTTTACAGACCAATGTTGGAGACTCAGATATAAGATCCAAGATCTTATTGATGCAAAATTGGTTCACTTAGATTTTGATTCAAACTCCTACTCCCAACGTAGGTAACAACCCTCTACCAAATCATGGAAATTCAATCAATATGATCATTGCTGAAATTTCTGAATCGGAGATTAATCTAAATAATCTCCCCATCACTATTGAGGAGATAGCTTAGAATCTAAAGCAAGTTGAGTACTTGCAAAATATGAATCTTAGGGATAGGACTTAGACTAGACCGATAATATATCAACTGCTGAAGGATGGAAAGATAAAGAAAGTTGATATCATCACTATGACGATTTTAAAATCGTAAAAAAGAAGTACTTGGAAGGAGCTTAGAAAAAGATATGAAGCCAGAGATCTGACTGTTGATACCCTAAGAGAACCATCAAGGAAGTTTGAGTATTTGGTGGATTACATCGGTTTGCCTACCATACATGTTGACGAACCACCTACTGGATGGGGTCTAGAATTTAAGAAAGAAGATACACTTATTGCAGAAGCCAAGAAGATGGTTGACATGGTTGGAATGATTGAAGATGGGCTCAAGTTATTGGTTTTTGAGTATTGCAGGATGGCTAAGAAGGTTAAGGAATTGGGAAAGCCCAAGAAGATTGCTTTCAATGTCCCAATAGCTTCGAAGAATTACAAAGTAGCACCTCTGGATTACTAAGCAATAAATCATATAACCAAGTTCTCATCACTTATGGTTGATGGGCTTATGCACTCAAGACTAGTTTACGGTTAGAACAAGGAAGCTAAGAGAAAGTCTATTGTAGAAGAGGTTTCTCGAAAGATCTTTGAAGATATAGAAAATAAAGATTACAATGTTGCTAAGAAGATAGTAAAAGCTAGTGAGTATAAGATAATGGATCAGTTAGCTAAAATACCAACCTAGATCTCTCTAATGGGCTTGCTATTATCATCAAAACTAATCAAGAGGCATTAATCAAAAGTTTGGAAGATGTTAAAGTATCTGAAGGGATTTCTATTGAAAAATTGGGGCTGGTGGTAAACTTGATATTTGCAATGGATCAAATTTCATTTTCACTAGAGGAGCTAAGACAAGAAGGAGATTAGCATACGAAGCCCCCTTTTCATAATGGTTAAGTGTATAAGGAAAATGGTTGCTTGATTTCTAATAGAATATGGGTCTTCACTGAATGTATGTCCCTTGGCAACACTAAATTTACTTAGAGAAGATACAACTAAGATAAAGCCTAACTCGATTTCAGTCAGGGCTTTTGATGGATCAAAAAGGGAGATAATTAGAGAAATTGGGCTGTAGGTCAAGATCGGTCCACAAATGTTCACTATTCCATTTCAAGTTCTAAATATACTTCAAACTTACAATCTTCTATTGGGAAGACTATAGATTCATTTAATAGGGGCAATTCCGTTCATTTTACATCAGAAAGTGAAATTCATAGCCAACGGGCAGTTGGTTACTATTCTCAGAGAGTAAGACTACGATTTTACAAAGAGATGACTATTCCATATATCAGGAGTGAAGAATTGGAAGGGTTAGGGTTATATATTTTTTACGAAGTCAATATGATCGAAGAGTCAAGATAGGGGGTACAAGGTCACTTAGAACAGCCTAAGTAGCAAATTGGAACATTTGGGCTTAGGTATGAGCCCACTGACAACGAGATTCAAGAAATGAAGACTAAAACTAGAAGCAAGAGCAGAGATCAGTTGTACCATGCTCACATAGACTTTCCAGACATTCGTTAAACATTCCCAGTACTAGTTGATGTTCCAAAACCCGAAGTAGCCAATCTATTGAAGACCTTGACTCAGCAATGCAACGTTGGTCTAGACGAGAAGGAAGATATTGGCGTACCGGTTTCCTTATGCAACTAGTTTTCCGTTCCCGTTAATAGGTCTCTTTAGAAATGAAAAATTAGATTAATTAGGAGCATTCGATTTTGATAATTAGTCTGATTAGTTAGGCCTTTTCTCTCAAACAATTTGAATTCATTCATTCAATAAAATTCATTCCTTTCTTTCTATCAATTCTTCCTTATTATTTATTCCCTGTCCTTTTTTTCTTTTCTTTACTCTTCAGATTCAATAAAAATGATGAATGTAATGGATATCTTGCACATGTAAACAATGAAAGTACCAATATCACCTTCGGCCCTACTGGGTTAGATGTTAGAGATGATATTGAGACTCCAAATGAAATTCAAGAGAGTTAGTGTTGATATGAATAGGGTAAAGTGATTATTGACGAACCAATGGTTGTGATCAATTTGGGAATAGAGAAAAATCCACAGAACTTGAAAATTGGTGGTAATTTAATGGATAATCAGAAACAGGAGTTGTTGTGATTGTTATCAGGATACTTAGATATATTCGCTTAGTCTTATGAAGATATGCTTGGCTTAGATTCATCTATTATAGCTCATAAATTGCCAACTAGGGAGGAAATAAAAATGAAAAGATAATGTGGTACTAGTGTTGAAGAAAAATGGGAAAGTTAGGGTTTGTATAGATTTTTGTGATTTAAACCAGGTGCCACCAAAGGATTACTTTCCTTTGTTGCATATTGACGCACTAGTGGATAACACAACTGGGAATCATCTTTTCTCATTTATGAATGATTTCTTGGGTTATAATCAAATTAAAATGGCAGAAGAAGATAAAATCAAAACCACTTTCATTACTACTTATGGAACATTTTGTTATTGCATAATGCCTTTCAAGTTGAAGAATGTTGGGGCAACTTATCAACGTACTACGGTTGCCTTATTTCATGACATGATGCATCAAGAAATCAAAGTTTATGTAGATGATATGATCGCCAAATCCAAGGAGGATGAAAATCATGTCAATATTTTGCATAAACTATTCGAGTGGATAAGGAAGTTTCAATTGAAGCTAAATTTAGAAAAGTACACCTTTAGAGTAACTTCAGTCAACTTATTGGGCTTTGTAGTCAGTAGAAGAGGAATCGAAGTAGACCCAAATAAAGTTAATGTAATCATAAACATGTTAGCACCAAAGATTGTAAAAGAAGTTCAGGGATTGCTAGGAAGGTTGAATTGCATCACTCGATTTGTATTACAATTAACTGATAGATGTAAGCCGTTATTTAAATTTTTGAGGAAGAATGTAGCAATCAAATGGGATAAAGACTGTCAGTAAGGATTTGCTAAAATCAAAGAGTATCTCATCGATCCTCTCGTATTGGTCACTCCCATACCAAGATGGCCCTTGATTCTTTACTTAACAATTCTTCCTAAATTAATGGGATGCATGTTGGGGTAGAAAGATGAAACAGGAAGAAAGAGCATCCTATATAGTATTTAAGCAAGAAGTTCATAAAAGGCGGGCAAAAATACTCAAAAGTGGAAAAAATGTGTTGTGCCTTAGTATGGGTAATGTATAGGCTCAAGTAGTACACTCTCTATTACTTAATACAGTTGTTGATAAAACATGACCCATTGAGGTATTTAGTAGAAAAGCCGGTGTTAATTGGGAGAATATCAAAGTGACAGATATTACTCTCTGAGTTTGATATCAAATATGTTAGTCAAAGTTCAATCAAATGGCAGGCGATGGCTGATTAGTTGGCAAAATACTCATTAGAAGATGAGGATGATGGTTTAGAAGCTTAATTTCTAGATGAAAATGTGATGATGGAAAATGAATTGAATGATGAGAAATTGGGATGGAGGATGTATTTTAATAAGGCAGCCAATGTGTTTGATGTAGGATAAGAGAAGTATTGGTATCACACGAGGAAAACCATTTTCTTGTAGTAGTGAGATTAACATTTCCATATACCAACAGCATAGCAGAATATGAAGCTTGCATATTCTTCCCATATAATTCTTGAAGCATATTCTTCCTAAGAGCTTAAAGTATATGGAGATTCTTCCCATATAATTCTTTAGATCTTAGGAGAATATAAGATGAATGATGAGAAATTAATACCTTATCATGAACATTTAAGCAAACTAATTGAAAAATTCCTAAAGATTTCATTTACTTACATAATAAGGATCTAGAATCAATTTGCCGACGCATTGGTGATGTTAGCGTTAATGGTGAAAATTACGGATGGAATAGAAATTCAACCTTTGAAGACTGGGATTGAAGAAAAACTAGCTTTTTGTCTTATAGTTGAAGAGAAGGAATCAAAAGAACCTTGGTATTACGATATCAAAAAGTTACTTCAAATGAGGGAGTTTCCTAAAGATGTTGACAGAAAAGATAGAAAAGATAGAAAAACTTTAAGAAGATTAGCTATTAATTTCTTGTTAAGTGGAGCTACGTTATATAAGAGATCACTAGATGCAACACTGCTAAGGTATGTGGATGAAGAAGAAGCTGAGAAATTGATGAAAGAAGTCCATAAAGAAGTCTGTAGTCCCCACATGAATTGGTATACGCTAGCTAGGAAAATCATGAGGATGGGGTATTTTTGGACGATAATGGAATCAAATTGTATTAGGTACGTAAGGCACTGTCACTTGTGTCATGTGTACACTAACAAAATCAATGCTCTTCCCTAAGAATTACATGTATTATCAACTCCTTGGCCTTTCTCGATGTGGGAAATTAATATAATCGAACAAATTTTGCCAGCAACTTCAAAGGGGTACAGATTGATTTTAGCTGTGATCAATTATTTTACCAAATAGGTGGAAGCAATGTCATATGCCATAATAACCAAAGGAGTGGTGGTCAGATTCCTAAAAAAAGACATTATTGCAAGATATGGTATACCCGAGTCTATTATTACAAACAACGGGATAAATTTGAATAATAAATTGATGGATGAAGTATGTAGCCAATTCAAGATCAATCACAAAAACTCAACTCCATATCGGCCTCAAATAAATGGGTCAATTGAAGCCATAAATAAGAACATCAAAAGAATCACTGAGAAAATGGCGATTACTTATAAAGATTGGCATGAGATGCTTCCATTTGCTCTCATAGCCTATAGAACCTTAGTTAGAACGTCTACTAGTGTAACCTCATATTCATTGGTGTATGGAACTGAAGCAGTACTACCGGTAGAAGTAGAAATACCTTTGTTTCGAGTATTGGCAAAAACTCAGCTTAATGAAGTAGAGTAGGTGAAGAAGCAGATAGAGAGTTTGAATATCTTAGATGAAAGGACGCTTGTAGCAAGATGTCATGGTTAGTGCTACCAACAGCAGATGATTCGAGTTGTTAACAAGAAAGTATGCTTGAGATACTTCAAAGAAAGAGACTTGGTGTTGAAGAAAGTATTGCCAAATGCAAAAAACCCTAAGGGCAAGTTTGCTCTAAATTATGAAGGCCCTTATGTGGTGAAAAGGGCATTATTAAGAGGTGCATTAATATTGATAGAAATGGATGGCCTAGAATTAAAGGCACCAGTGAATTCAGATGCAATCAAGTTGTATTATTCATGAAAACTATGTTCAATAATGATTTCAATTTTTCTTGAATTGTTTGTGGTTAATCTTTCATCATTTACAAGTAAAGTTGATATCTATGAATATTCTCGAATTTAGATGGTCATTGACTAACAAACACTTCGCCAATCAACCCTTATATACTATGTTTCTTAGCCTCATATACTTAAACACCAAACCCTTACCAATGAATCTAAAACACCAATTAAATTGAAATTGAATATTCTTAATAATTTAATCTTATTTCTTTTGAAAAGAGATTTATCGTTCAGAAGTCATGAAAGTGGAAATCGAAACTTAGTATCAAAAAAAGTAAATTCAAAGCATGAGCATGGTACAATTACAAGGCTCAAAAGTTTGGAAGGTTTTATTGAAGGAAAAGAAAAAGAAAAAAAAAAAAAAAAAAAGAAGAAAAGAGGAAAAAAGAAAGAAGAAGCAAACATAATCCTTTGGTGAAATTCTATTGATTGAATGAGTCAACATCGAGAGTCGATGTAAGCATGCTAATTAGTTGCTATCTAAGAAATTCTTCATTCCTAGGTAAAATAATCCTAAAAGTCCCTAAAAGAGATATTTAGGAGAATTAAGCTTGTTTTGAAATCTCGAAAGGATCTACCTCTTCGGATTATCTAAACAAATCTCGAAGAGATCTATCCTCTTTGGATTATCCAATCAAATCTCGAAGAGATATATCATCTTTGGATTAACCAAACCAAAAAACCAATTGAAAATCTTGAAGAGATCCATCTTCTTTAGATTAGTCATTAAAACCAAAATGAATCTCAAAGAGATCTATCCTTTTTGGATTGTTCACCAAATTGATAGAAATCCAAAGAGATCCATCCTCTTCAAATTGTTCATCCAAACCGAAACCAGTTTTTGAAATCTTAAAGAGATTTATCCTATTCAGATTAGTCATTAAAACTAAAGCAAAACCAATCTCGAAGAAATCTATCCTCTTTGAATTAGCAGAGTAAAATTAGTTTTTGAAGTTTCGAAGAGATCTACCCTCTTTGGATTATAAGTTAAAACAAATCTCGAAGAAATCTATCCTCTTCAAATCATGCACCTAAGAGAAATCCTAAAGAAATCTATCTTCTTCGGATTATCAATCAAAATAAAGTTTTAATCTTGAAGAGATCTATCCTCTTTAGATTATCTAAGTCAAGTTCACCAAAAATAGCTATCTCTTTTGTCTTTGTAGTGGAATTCTAATCGAAGTTCCCTACAAAGAGGGACAGTTGTAGATTTCTCATTTTTACCATTTTTTTCATTTTTCGTTAATTAAGCAAGGTTAATAAATAAATAGAAAAATTGGAAAAATGAAAATTAAAAGAGAAAAGAAAAAAGAAAATAACAAAAAAGAGAAAGTCGAGTCGTGTAGAGTTGCATTGTATCGTATCGAGTCTAAATTGAGTCACGTTGGATCATTTAAAATTAAATCGAGTAGTATGTGTGATTAAATTAATAAATTCTTAAATCGTTGGAGAATTGGGCTTTATTAAAATAATTTTGGTCCAATCTAATATTAGTTAGGCTAGATTAAATTATTAGATTAGATTGGGTATTGAAAAATAGAAAGCTTGAAATAAGTAGGGTTTCTAAAAGTTAGGTTAACATCAAAAGATACGACTGTGAGTTTATAAATAATACAATAGCATGTGACATGGAGGATGATTTTTTTACTTTCCTATAATTCACTTGTTAGAAACAAACTTGAGGCAATTCGAAACAGACATCCTCAATTGCACAACAATCTAAACAGTAGCCTTGACATCCCTCACCTAAAATCAAATTCTGAACAACAATCCCTTGCCCCACAACAATCTCTAATTGAATGACACTACCCCTGATGCCATCCTAGTCTACTTTCCCATTGGTTAAAGAACATAGCACCATTCAAATCCACAAAGCCACTTTAGCCAAGCACTCCACGTCCACAACATGTCTCGAAGCAATCAAAATTCACAATTTGATCGAAGCTCTAATTCCGTAAAGCCATCCCACGTTGACTTTCCCTTGACCAACGTCCTAAATTCATTAACATAAGCCAAAGTCCAATATCACTTCGAACAGTTCAATACAACCAAAATTCCAAGATGAATTCCCTAACATTAACTTTCCAATCCAATTCCACAATTCTAGTTCTAAAACGAATTCCCTGATGCTCCAATCCAATTCCATAATTCCAATTCCAAAGACAATCCAAATTCGATATCGATTCTATGATGTGATCCAAAGTTAATTTCTACAATCTTAATCTAGAAGCCCAATGTCTAGCAATCTAATTTCGTGGACATAACGCCGATGCTTGGACCATCACAACATGATCACACGTGATTCGATATGTAAGTAAAAGTCATTATTTTTTTATTATTAGTTCAATTATTTTACAAACCTATTTTTTTATTTTAGTGTAAATTTTTATTATTTTTTTCATATGTTTTTTTTAGATAATAATAGAAATTAGGTTTTTCATAAAATCATTTTTTTTTTTTTGCAAAACATACATATTTCACGATGGTTGAGATACATACCTTGTAGGCAAGATTAAAAAAATAGAGATACATATCTAGAAGTTAAGATTTGGAAAAGATACGTATCTAACCATATCTTTAATATATCTTATTAGTTAGGATTTAAAAAACATACTTTTTGACATGTAGTAGTTTTAAAAGTAAAAAAAAAATCTTAACCGAGATCTTTAAAAGATATAATTTGTTAGGGTTTTTCTTTAAATTCTAAAAAATTAGATTTCTTAGGTATTTTTTAAATAAATAATAAATTGTTAAATAAACGTAAACGTAGCTCAGTTTTTAAAATAAAATGAATCAACCCACTAAATATTTCATAAAAAAATAATTACGCTCAGTTTAATCTCGTCTAGTAGATATGTAGACACCTTCAGGGCAATCGTATAAAAAAAGAAAAAAAAATTCCCTTTTTCTTAGAAATTCGTAATAAAAAATCACTTTAGTTATCTTTTGCTTATTTAGGTATATTTTTAGCATTTTTAGAAAATTATAAAAATAAAAGCCTATCAATTTTTCTTCAACTTTGACATGGTAACTTAATCTTAATAGGTTAACCCCTAAACTCAGTTTTTCTAGTTTAATTTTCTAAAATTCAAATTTTTTTAAAGAATCCGTATATTAGTGATCAAATTAGGGTTTTTAGATGAGAAACCCTAATTTCATTTTTTTACTAGTTGAACTACTTGGCGACTCCAATTTTTAAATTTTTTTTTAAAAAAATATTTTCTTAATTTAATGTTGAGTAATTTATATAAAGCAGGCTGGGCTTAATGTAGGTTAAATTAAGGAAATCAAAATAGAGCTCAATATCCAAATATCATTATAAACATCTAGAAGTCTTAACATGTAGGGTTCCTTCATTAATTTCATTAAAAACTAATTATTTCAAAAATTCGGTAAAATTGACAGTTTTATTCATAATAATTATAAAAAAAATAGTAAACATACTTAATTTTGAAAATTCATGTTACTAGAATTAAATATATAATTAGGTGTATCAATTACTTAAACTACTTCGTTTAACTTTTTCTAACTTTTTTGTAAAGTTTGAAATAAAACGGATAACTTAGTCCGATACCCTAAATTTAAGGGCTTAGATCTTAGGGTTATTGAACTAGCATTCTGATAGACATAATTAGGATTATAAGTAAGTAGTTTTAAGAAGAATGCTTGCATACGTGAAATTTCTTGCAAATAACAGGTATTAAGATAAAAAGTATATTGGTAGTATCATATTAAGTGGTGAAGCAAGTTTATATGTTAATCATTATAGTGTTAATAATTTCTGTAGAATTTGTGTTGAATATAAGTTATTATGGGTTATTTTAGTTTAACTACTAAATTAGATATTTTAATCTTTTTATTATTTGATAAATTGGGTTGCTAGTTAATAGGAAGAATAATTAGTACTATGTTTGAATCTACTCCTACTGGAGACGACCATATACTCATCCATGCTATAAAACGATAGGTACACTTGCCTATTGAACCAAGTTAAGAATTGAATATAGGTTTATAAATTTTAAAACTTGGAAGCTCTAATTAGAGGTATGATAGTTCAACAATTTTGGAAATAGTGCTAATCACAGGCTTCATCATACTCATGATCAAGCTTAAAAGAGGGATTACGCCCCAAGTCACAACCATGGTCATACCCTTGCTACCTAACTATATACGAAATTTCCTTCTCTCTCTCCTCATTTCTCACATTTTAAAACTCCATCCCGTGAGAACCCCCTCCATGCCAATTTCCTTAGAATATTCATCACCATTTTCTTCACATTAACCCCTAATCTAATCCACTCTAACACTTGCATGAACACTCTTCTAAGGTATGATTTTCCTCTTTTTCTTTCATTTTTCTACATTCACAATGATTTCTTTCATGTAACTTTAGTGTTTATATGGGTGTGTATGCTATACTTTGTAAAAGTGTTGTTATAGCACTAGTAGTTGTGTTCGTGTAAGAATTAGACTTTGATTTGCATGATTTTATGCTGGAAGTTTGAATACCAAGCTTAAACCCTAATTTCTATTGATAATGATTGAATTGGGGATTTTTACAAATTAAGCCTAGTTTGATGATTTAGTTTTGTCATAGTGAGTGTTATGTAAAATTGTCTTAGTAGTTGGTTTTCTATATATTGAAGTGTTATAAAATAATTAGGAATTGTATTGTATTTATGTATAGTGCTGTGAAGTAGAGTGTTGTATAGTTAAGGGGAGATACTAATCCTTAGTTGAAGCTCAGGTTACAACTTAAGTCATTATTAATTCATTTATGTAATGTGTGCTTGAATATAGGTAGGGTTAAGATTCTTTATGTTTGTAAGCTGAAGGAACTTGGATTGGGTTTGCTTAGCTTAAATTATACTTGAATTGTACATGAGTTTGAACTAATACTGATGTTTGTAGATGGCACCTAAAAAATCAACCACTTCTCAACATAAGACACCGAGGGATTATTCGTCTCCTTCTCCACCTCCTCCCAAACAATCCAATGCTGTAAGTTTAAGTAGGGCAATTGCTCTACTAGCTAGTGTGACTATGGAGCAAAAAAGAGAGATTTAAGGAATTTTTCACTTAGAAGATCATCAAGAGACACTGTGTCATAGACCGGGATGTGTTAGGGCAGTATGGCTTGGAGATAGTCATGCAACGGTTGTTGGGAAATAGACCATGGCCAAAGTTATTTACGGTTTAAGGGAAGACTTATAAATAAACAACATTAGCTTTCCTCTCATCATTCAAGATCAAGTATGAATATATTGGCTCAAAAATGGATAATGAGGTGGAGTTCTTTGCATTTGGACAAACTCATAGCTTTGATATGTTAACCTTTGTATGGGTGATGGGTTTGTATACCTGGGCTGAGCTTAAGGATGATGAGTTTGTTGATTTGCCAGTGAGTCTTCCCCGAAGAACTTCAGTCAATGAGTTTTGGAGAGAAATCTCCAATGATAATAGTTTCATGGCAAGTAAATCCAAAGCTTCAACTTTAAAGAAGACTAGTACTCGAGTCTTCCATTATATTCTTATTAGGATGATTTATGGGAAGCATGAGAGACTTGGGGTAGTAGGGTAGCATGATTTATTTCCTATGTATAGTGTACTTAAGGGGTTTCTAGTGAATGTGGGAATTCTAACTGCATTTGGACTTTGCTGGCAAACGTTTGATAAAAGCAAGGGTATTTTGTTAAAGGACTGATTATGAGAATCCTTAGGAATTTGAGGTTGTAACCTACAAGTGATAGGCCAAGAGACTCTAACGCTGATCCAAAACTGCTTCTAAGAACCCCTTTTAATCAATAGGGTATTGCAAGAGCCTTGGATCTCGATTTGGACATTAAGGACCCTGGTGCTTTGAATTTCGTACCAGGCACATTGAGCTTCTTAGTTAGTAATTTGAAGAGATTGGAAATTGAAGTAGCTAAGATTAAAGAGACTTAGAAGAGAATTGTTAAGCTTTTGAAGAATATAGCTATGAAAGTGGGAGCAGCTATTTCCTTTTCTTTCTATCATCCTTAAACCCAAGGGGACGCGGGTCCTATTAACCTTCGGTTACCCCATTAGTAAGTTCTCTAGAAGAAGAAGAAGAATAATAATGAGATGAAGAGTTGGGAGAAGAAGATTCTAATAATGAGGAGGAAGGGTAAGAAGAAGAAGACAATAATGATGAGGAGGAAATGTATGGAACCCGACAAATAGCAATAAGATAAGGAGCTAGGAATGAGAGTGAAGATGAGTCATTTAAGGAGAATGAAGATAGCTCCGATGAAGAGATGAATGTCGAGGATGACTAACTTGTTTTTTTTTTTTCTTTTGTTATATTTTGTTAGTTTTAGATTCATTATTTGTTTGATAGCTTAACCTCACTGATGTACTATTAATGGAGACTCTCATATCATGTGTTTGTTCCATTTTATTTTTGTTTTCTCATGTCTTAATGGTCAGGTGCCTCTTTAGTTGTTCAATTTGTCATGGTGTTGGTGGCTATACTATTTGATGGTTTATGAGTCAATGAATTAGTTGAGCTTCATGTTTTAGGGAAGTTTAGTTCTTGTTGTTTATTAATTTTCATCTATCTATTTTTTCCTTTTCTATGCCTAGTCTATGTTTGCTTTCCTTTGACATTGAGGACAATGTCACTCATTAAGTGTAGGAAAGGGTAAATTCTTTTTATCAAAAGTTTTCTACTTAAGCTATTTGTTTTCAAGTTATGAGTTTATTAATGGATTGTAAATTTGGCATAATAGCAATCAATTTTGTGCCTTACTCACTTCTTGTGGATTTAGTATATATAATCAATATTGTAAGATAAAATCTAAATGAAGCAAACTTTCTTGCTATTTAATGAATGAATTTATAGGTTAGAAGTAAATCGGAGTCTTTAGTTCAAAGTTAATTGGTTGTGTTTTTAAACTTACTAAGCGGTATGTCTATTTTTCAATTACTTTTAAAGTTCATTTAATCTTGAATGAAAAGGGAAAATGAAATGATTCACTTGTTAATACTTCATGAGAATCTCTTCAAAATAGCGCAAAATTTAAGTGTTTAAGGATTGAATTAGTAAGGGTGAGCTTTAGTCCCTTAAAAAAGCAAAGTTTGACCCCACAACCAATTTTTGTCTTTATAACTTTGCAATAAGAATTTATAAAGATTAAGTTAGTAAGGGTAGGCTTTGGTCCCTTAGAAGTGCAAAGTTTGACTCCATTAGTAATCTTTGGTTATTCTTTAAAAAAAAAAATAAAAAGAGAAGAAAGAAATGAAAATGAAATTATAATGAATAAGTTTTCCTTTGAGAGATTCAATAAGAGAAGTATAAATACAGGAGAAAACTAGATGCAATTTACTTTTCTTTTAGAATAGT
This sequence comes from Lumnitzera racemosa, assembly GCA_024138005.1. Classification (NCBI taxonomy): domain Eukaryota; kingdom Viridiplantae; phylum Streptophyta; class Magnoliopsida; order Myrtales; family Combretaceae; genus Lumnitzera; species Lumnitzera racemosa. Next base: position 52,152,171 of record JAMXBC010000008.1, on the reverse strand, counting down.
ATTCTTAAGAAGTAATTGAAGGGTTTTTATACACATAAGGAAGTGGATGAAGTATAACCAATTGTCATTTGATCTGTTTAACTTTGTGCCTTTGGAAGCCATCATTAAATAATAAGGGTGAAGTGTGTTTTACTTTATTAGTCTTAGAATATTGGTTTTTCTGTTCTAAGAACAAAATGTGGTAGGCACAAAGTTAATCCACAAGGAATGCTTCATCGAATGTGCAAATGATTGTTTTGAATGTTTGCTTGTGGACAAATAAAGCTTAAGTATGGGGAAGTTTGATAAGTGTAAATTACTCTATACTTTCGAGGCATATTTAGGCATAAATTGTTTATAATTGTGATTTAATTCTTATGTTTTCGTACTTAATGGTGTAATTTATTGATTTTAAATGAATCATGAGCAAAGAGATGAAATTTACATAAGAACAATGAGTTTTAAGGCACGATCGTGAGGAGAAGAAAACCTTAAAGTAGAAACAAGATTCACTCAATCCGGACGTGATAATGAAGGATTGGAATAGCCAGCACTGATCATGCCTTCTAGTATGAGTGTGATTAAGGAAATACTAATGATCCCCTTATCAATCATGATTGTGATTATCTAGCAAGAGGGTGATCATTGTAAACCCTGTAAATTTAGCTATTTAAGAGTAGAATTGAACCCTAATACTATAGAGGACTTGAAGAATTATTAAAGCTGAATAAGATAAAAATTTAATAAATCATAAATATAAATATATTATAACTAGTAAAAACCTTAAAAATTGATCAAAACCTTAAATTGCATATTAAAACCCTAAAACTAACTTACACACCATTAGTCAAAATTAAAACCAAATTTATTCGAAACCCTAAAATTATAAATCTAAACCTATAAAATAATTAAATATTACTCAATAGTGATAAAATTATAGTTGATTGTAGTTTTCAACTAAAACACCTATTCGCGTGAAATTATAACGAAATCGCTATCATAACTTGTAAAAATTATAGTTGTACTGGGTACCAATTAAATTGATAAAATTTCACAAAAATTTAAAAATTAATTTATGATGAGATTTGTTATAATTTATATGTTTCGAAAAATTACATATATTTATTATTAATTTTTATTTTCCTTCTCATTCTTTTTCAATTTATCTCTTTTCTCTCTTTTCTTCTTTTTTCCAATTGCAACGTTCTGGAAAGCAAATAAACAACCCATGTGATTAAAATAAATTGCCACGTGTTAAGTATACAATAAAAAAAAAAAATTGGAGATAAGTCCCTTGGCCCATCTTCATTAATTCAAAAGATTAGGATAGGATTTAGCTTATTATTTTATTTTATTTTATTTACTGCACATATAAATAAAGAGAAGAACAAATCCTAGAAGAAAACTTAGAAAGCAAACCAAGAGAAAAAAAATGTCTAGACACAAAACAAAGTGAGAAAAGAGAAGGAAGAAAAAGAAAGAATTAAAATAAAAAGGTAAGTAAATTATTTTAGTATAGATGTATGTTTATAGTATACACATGTATAAATATAGTATTTGTATGGTATTTTTACATATAACATTGCTATTATATGTCTATATACATCAATACTTAAATTTAATTATATATGTATATATAAGGCTAGGTATGTATATATGTATATACATAGGTATATTATACGAAAGAGTATGTATTATGTATTTTTTTTAGGAATATATCTAATTGGTATTAAGTATTTTTATTAAATAACTATAGTATATATATATATATAGTATAACCGTAAAGTATACATATATTGATGTGCATGTGTATAAATTATTTTTTGTGTATATATATATATATAAGTACGTAGTCGTATAGTATATATGTAGTGGGGTATTTTTATAAGTATGTATATAAGACATATATATATATATATAAGATAGAGTATATATATTGCGGTAAACTGCATATATTATAAAATATACGTATAATATATAGTATACATATTTTATAATAAATACTATGTAAATATATATATACCGAATATATAATACAAGAATAGGTATTTGTAAATTATTTATATATATCTAAGTATTTGGAATTACATAAGTATATTTATAAGTATAAACACAAATACATGAATATATATATGTACATAAGAGTATGTTTATTTTCATAAAATAAGTATATACATTCATATAGCGTATAACATATAGTCTATATATATATATATATAGTATATCGAAATATATATGTAATATAATAATATCTATAAACCAAAATAAATTTATACTTATATGTAGGTATGTATATATATATATATTACCGTAATTAAGGATTTTTTTTCAAATAAAATAAAATTATAAAATATATTATAAGTATATATATATGCATAAACCGTAAAATATATAAATAATAAGAAAATAATAAATAATAATAATAAGCATAATAAGACTAAAATCTCAAAAATAGGAAAAATATGCTTAAAATATTAAACATATCAATTACATGGTTTAAATAATTATTAAATCATAAATATATTAAGAAAAAGCTAAAATTAGTAATTTATAATTTTTAAACTAAAATAATAAGTTTTGTGATATTTTTATGTTACAATTCAAACTGTTAGTTACAACGTCCGAAATGGACCTCGCTATTTGAAAATACACTCGAAAACGATTAAAATGGACTATAAGTGCATAACAATCCGAGCTAAAACGAAAAAGTTATATGCAATTTGATAAAAAGCTCGAATCGATGATTTCACGTAAATCAATAATTGATTTAAGTAAACAATACGATTTAGTATGCTAGTTTAGTTATTTAAATCCCCAAACTTATTACTTTCCATATTCTCCTAATGTTAGGTGATCCTAACATCGAGACCGACTTACCTTTAGACTCTTACAATCCTTGACATCATTTATGACTAAGTAAGTACTCCTAATGACTCTATACGTGTTTTATGCTTGTAGTTAGTGCACATGAATTGAATACTAATAACTTGATGCATGGGGTTTTGGGTTATGCATCCAATTGATATTAATTAATTACTGTGCAAAATACCGTTAAATGTGAGATAATTGATTGTTGCATTATTTGAATGATTTGTTGATAATGTTTGACTACCTCATAAATTGACTTAATCATATTCAACCCAACTAAAATTAAACGGTTCATGCATAAAGCACGAAAATTGCATATAATGTTCCGGCTGTCACCTCACGCGGTTGGTAATGAAGAGCCTTGGAGGGATGAATTCCTACATGATTTGATTAGTACAGTGCAGGTTCTATTGGCGCCAAAGACGCTAACCGTAGGTGGCTAGCGGTCGCGTCTAGAGACTACTACTATAGGGTGTGAGTATGGATTGTGGGAGCCTGCTCACTGCTAGACTTAGATATTTGTATACTATTAATTGATGGAAGCAGAAACTTATTTAGTGAAACAAGGTAAAAACCGATGTGATTAGTACTGATGTAAGGGTAAAAACCCAGGTGCTAGAGCCCGATTGTGATTAGTACCGATGTATCTCTAACCCTTACTTTGGAAGGCGTTAAATTCCGATGTTATATGCAGTACTAGTCAACTGCATATATACTATTTGGCATACTACTTGTTCATGCATTCATATGTTTAGTAATAAACTGTTTGATAACTTATTTGTTAGTATAGTACGAAGGTTAACTCACTAAGCTCTTTTAGTTTACTCCCCAATAGTTTTTTCTTGCAGGTTGTTAGATGATCAAGCATGGGTTCAGAACTAAGATTTGAGTTCCAACGTCGAGATGCATTGAAGTTAGACTTTAAGGACAAACTATATGGTTCATTGGAATTATTGTATACTACATTTAAATTTTGTGACTTTAATAAGTCTAAGTTTTAGAAATTTACTACCTAATCTTATTGTTTGGTAGAAGATACCGATTCTCTGCAGTTCTGTTGGATTGTGGCTTATCGGATATCTATAATCACATATATGTGGTCTTAAGTTAAATAAATAAATAAATAAAAACGTTAGTGACTAATTGTTTAGAATCTTGCAAACTCTGACTTGTAGGATGATTTTTAAATCATGAATGCACACATGATATGAAAATTTTAGGCAATCCTACCAGGCCCCCTTTAGGGTCATGGCAATCATACCGTCAATCATAGGCATAATGAGATGTAATAAAGCGACGAGGAATTTATGTCCATTGTCATGGCCGTGATTAGTGTAAAATCTTGCTTTCCAAGACTATCACTCCTAAGTCATGGTTGTGATATGAATGGACGTAACTGTTCCTCTATTATTTTTTTACATGAATCAATATGTAGAACATATGTTAACATTGAGCGTTATCTTGAAGTGATACATTTTCAAGTCCTTTAACGAGTTAAGTATGAATATACCATAACTTTTAGGAGAGAGAATATAGACATCAAAACCAACATCAACAACAAAAAAGAAACAAAAAACCACAATAGATCATCAAAATCCATTAATGTCTTATTCATGTTCTTAGTAAAATGGAAACGCAATGTGAGTTTGTGTAAGATTCTTCACTAACTTCGATAGAATTGTGAAGAATCTAGTATATGTATATTGCTATTTCAGAATTCTTTTGGTGAATCAAAAGGGGTTTTATTCTTCTCTCTTCTTTTATTTTGTGTTTTAATTCCTTTTCTGTATTTCTCTGTATTTGTTCTTTTTCTATCTTGTGTAATCGATAAATTAGGGTTTATAAAGTCATTTTAACATGAACATATTTTGAATTGTTGGTATTCTTAATGATTATGCATTTCTAGTGATTAGAACTTCATACAAGTTGAGATAATGTATGTACGACACAGCTCTTGTAGTAGATTTCAATGGAATACATTGAGAAATTATTCCATTGAATAGATCTTAGTCACTAGAACGAACTACTCCTACTAATTGGGATTATTTTATGAAGTTTGTTGCATGTTGTATGGAATTCAAAAATTAGTAAGCTTCCAATGCAATCTTGACTTATTTATTTTTTGAGAAGAGATTCTAAGGAACGCAATCGAGATTAGAATTGAGAAATTTTGAGAAGAATACCGATGAGTAGAGAATTCTTACAGACGAGTAATTGTTAGGATAGATAGTTCATAAGCTATGTTAATATGATGAAGTAAACTTGCTTTGTAATTTGTTGTTTTCGTGTTATAATCTTATCTGTTGTGTTCTCTTGGTGTAATCATAGAACTAGTACAATTTAGTTGTGGAACTAAGTTAATTACTTCATTAAATCATTCAGTCACTAGTTAATAGAAATAATAATTGGTACTAGTGTTTAAATCCTTTTCTAGTAGAGATGACCCTATACTTATCTGTACTAACAAACGATAGGTACACTTGCCTATTTAATCTAGTAAAGAATAAAAACTAGGAATTTAAATTGTATGACTAAGAAGCTCTAATTAGATGCAATCATCAACTTAGGCAAGAGCATCTCTAGTGGACTAGTAACCATAAATCGGAATCAATTTCAGAAAACTTGGTCATGCTCCTTAGGTCTCATTAACCTAAGTAAGAGAGTCTCTTGGGGACCAATAACCCTAAATTGAAATGGATTTGAGAAAACGTTGCCATGCTCCTTTGAGCTCAATAACCTTAATAAGAGTATCTCTAGGGAATTAGCAACACTAAATTAGAATTGATTAGAGAAAAGTTGGTTGTTCTCATTTGAGCTCACTAACCTAGGCATGGGCGTCTCTAGGGCACTAGTAACCATAAACTGGAATCGATTTGAGAAATCCTAGTCACGTTTTCTCAAGTTTGATAAACTAAGTGGGAAGGTCTCTAAGGGACTAGGAACCCTAAATTAGAATTGACTTCGGAAAACCTAGTTACGTTCCTTGAAGCATACGAGCGTTAGCAAGAAGGTCTTTAGGGTATTAGCCACCTTAAATAGGAATTGATTTATAAAACCTGATCGTGCTCCTTCGAGCTCATTAACCTAGGGGGGAGCATCTATATAGGTTTAGCAATCCTAAATTGGAATCAATTAGAAAAAAGCTGATCGTGCTTCTTTAAGTACATTAACCTAAGTGGGAACGTCACTAAGGGACTAATAATTGTAAATTGTAATCGGTTTCAAAAAACCTGGTCAAGCTCCTTTGAGTTCACAAACTTAGGCAAGAGCATATCTAAGAGACTAGTAACCCTAAATTGGAATTAACTTGAAAAACCTTATTCTTGCTCCTTTAAGCTTACAATCTTAGGAGGAAGCATCCCTAAAGGACTAGTAACCTTTAATGGGAATCCTTTAAGAAATCCTGGTTGTGCTCTTATGAGCTCACTAATTTAAGTGGGATTGTCTTTAGGGGACTAGCAATCCTAAATTAGAATTGATTTAAGAAAACATGGTTGTGCTCCTTAAAGTTTAGTAACTAAGGCGGGAGCATCTCTAGTAGACTAGCAATCATAAATTAGAATCGATTTGAGAATGCCTAGTCATGCTCCTTATGTTTTACTAACCTAGGCAAAGGAGTCTCTAGGAGACTAGCAAGCTTAAATAGTATTGGTATGAGAAAACCTTGTCATGCTCCTTTGAGCGCACTAACTTGGTGGGAGTGTCTCTAGGGGACTAGCAACACTAAATTAGAATTGATTAGAGAAAAGTTAGTCATTCTCGTTTCAACTCACTAACCTAGGTACTAACGTCTCTAAGGGACTAGAAACCATAAATTAGAATCAATATGAGAAAACTTGGTTGTGTTCCAAAGAGTTTAGTAAACTGAGAGGGAGTGTCTAGGGGATTAGCAACCCTAAATTTTAATTGACTTATAAGAATGTGGTCATACTCCTTGGAGCTTACTAACCTTCGTAGGATCTTCTTTAAGGACTAGTAACCTTAAATGAGAATCAATTTATAAAACCTAGTCACACTCCTTCGAGCTCATTAACCTAGCTATGAGCATATCTTATGGTCTAGCAACCATAAATTGGAATTTATTTGAAAAAAAAGAAGATTGTGCTTCTTTAAGCACATTAACCTATGCTAGAGCACCACTAGGGGACTAGTAATCATAAATTATAATTGATTTCAAAAAACCTGGTCGACCTCCTTTGAGCTCACAAACTTAGGCAGGAACATCTCTGGGAGAATAGCAACCCTAAATTAGAATCAACTCGAAAACCCTAGACGTACTCCATTGAGTTTACTATCTTAAGCAGGAACGTCTCTAAGGTACTAGTAGGCCCAAATGGGAATTCTTTAAGAAAACCTGGTTGTGCTCTTTCGAGCTTACTAACCTAAGCAGAAGTGTCTCTAGGGGATTATCAACCTTAAATTGAAATTGATTTGAGAAAGTTTGGTTTTGCTCCATAGAGTTTTGTAACCTAAGCGGGGGTATCTCTACTGGGCTAGTATTCCTAAATTAGAATCGATTTAAGAATACTTGGTCATGCTCCTTATGTCTCATTAACCTAGGTAGGAGAGTCTCTAAGACAATAGCAACCTTAAATTGTTATGGATTTGAGAAAACCTTATCTTGCTCCTTTAAGCTCACTAACATTGATAGGAGTATCTCAAGGGAACTAGCAACACTAAATTAGAATCAATTAGAGAAAACCTGATCGTTCTTATTTGAGCTCACTAACTTAGATATGAGTGTCTCTAAGTGATAAGCAACCATAAATTGGAATCTATTTTAATAAACTAAGTGAGAGCGTCTTAGGGAGATTAGTAACCCTAAATTGGAATGGATTTGAGAAAACCTTTTCATACTCCATTGAGCTTACTAACTTAGGCAGGAGTATGTCTAAGGGATTGGCAACACTAAACTAGAATTGATTAGATTAAACCTGGTTGTGCTTAATAAGCCTACAAACCTAGGCAGGAGCGTCTCTTAGGGACTACCAATCATAAATTGGAATTAATTTAAGAATACCTGGTCGTACTCCTTTGATCTCACTAACCTAGGCAGGAGAGTCACTAAAGGAGTAGCAACCATAAATGTGAATTGATTTAGAAAACCTAGACGTGCTCCTTCGAGCTCACTAACCTTAGCTAGAGTGTCTCTAGTAGGCAAGGAACACCAAATTGGAATCAATTTTATAGAACCTAGTCATGTACCTTTAAGCTCACTAACTTAGGCAGGAGCATCTCAAGGGGACTAATAATCCCAAATTGAAATAGATATAAAAACCTAGTCGTTTTCCTTTAAGCTCACTAACCTAGGAATGAGTGTCTTAAAGGGACTAGCAACCTTAAATTGGAATTGATTTGAGAAAACTAGGTCATGCTTATTGGAGCTTACTAACCTTAGTGGGAAAGTCTTGAGGGGACTAGCAACCCTAAATGTGAATCGATTTATAAAACCTATTCGTGCTACTTTGAGTTGACTAACCTAGGTCAGAGGGTCTTTATGGGACTAGCAAGTCTAAATTTGAATCAATTTGAAAAACACCTAGTTGTGTTCATTTAACCCCACTAACTTCAATAGGAACATCTCTAGGGGATTAGCAACCCTAAATTGGAATCCACTTGAAAAAAACCTAGTCATGCTCACTAACCTAGGTGGGAAATAGTAACCTTGAATGGGAAGATATTTATAAATCTTGGTTATGCTCCTTTATGCTCATTAACCTAGGTAAGAGCATTCCTAGATAACTAGCAACCCTAAATTGGAATTGAATTGAGAAAACCTAGTCATGCTCCTTTGAGTTTATAAACCTAGGTAAGAGCATCTCTAGGGGATTAGTAACCATAAATTAGAATCAATTTGACAATACCTGTTCATGATCCTTTGATTTCAGTAACCTTAGCAAGAGCGTCTTTAGGGGACTAATAACCCTACATTGGAATTGATTTGAGAAAACTTTGTCATGATCCTTTGAGTTCACTAACTAAGGTGGGAGTATCTCTAAGGGATTAGTAACACTAAATTACAATCTACTAAAGAAAACTAAGCAGTGCTCCTTTTAGCTTACTAACCTAGGCAGGAAAATCTCTAGGTGACTAGTAACCATAAATTAGAATCGATTTGAGAAAACTTGGTCATGCTCCTTTGATCTTACTAACTTAGGTGGAAGTGTCTTTTGGGGACTAGCAACTGTAAATTGGAAGTGACTTGCGAAAACCACGTCATGCTCATTGAAGGTTACTAACCTTAGCAGGAGCATCTTTAGGGGACTAACAACCCTAAATGGGAATCGATTTATAATATCAAGTTATGCTCCTTTGTGCTTGCTAACCTAAGTGGGAGCATTTTTAGGGGGTTACCAACCTTAAATTGCAATCAATTTGAAAAAAAAACTGATTGTACTCCTTTGAGCACACTAACCTAGGTAGAGCATCTCTAGAGGACTAGCAACCTTAAATTTGAATAGATTTGAAAAAAGCTAGTCATATTCCCTTGAGCTCAAAAACCTAAGCAAGAGTATCTCACTAGAACTAGAATCCTTAAATTGAAATCAATTTGAAAAGACTTGGTCATTTTCCTTCAAGCTCACTAACCATGGTAGGTAAGTAACCTTAAAGGGAATCCATTAAGAAAACCTAGTCATGCTACTTCGTGCTTGCTATCTTAAGCGGGAGCGTCCTTAAGGGACTAGAAACCATAAATTAGAATCAATTTAAGAAACCTGTTCATGCTCCTTAGAGCTTGTTAACCTAGGCAAGAACATCTCTAGTAGATTACTAACCACAAATTGGAATTTCTTTGAGAAAACCTGGTTGTGCTCCTTTAATCTCACTAATCTAGGTAAGAGAGTCTCTAAGGGATTAGCAACCTAAAATTGGAATTGACTTGCTAAAACCTAGTCATGCTCCTTAGAGCTTACTAACCTTGGCAGGAACATCTTTAAGGGACTGGTAACCTTAAATGGGAATCGATTTATAAAACCTAATCAAGTAGGAGCATCTATAGGGACTAGCAACCCTAAATTGGAATTGATTTTAAGAAAAAAAAAACTGGTTGTGCTCCTTTGATTACATTAACTTAAATGGAAGCATCGTTAGGGAACTTGGAATTGTAAATTCAAACCAATTTCAAAAAACCTGGTTAAGCTTCTTTGAGGTCACAAACCTAAGTAGGAGCATCTCTAAGGGATTAGTACCCCTTAAATTGGAATCAATTTGAAAAACTTAGTCATGCTCCTTTGAGCTCACTATCCTTGTTGGAAACGTCTCTAGGGTACTAGCTATCCTAAACGGGAATCCATTAAGAAAACCAAGTCGTACTCCTTCGATCTCACTAATCTAAGTGGGAAAATTCTAGGGGGACTAACAACCCTAAATTGGAATTAATTTGATTAAACTTGGTTATGCTCCTTAGAGTTTAGTAACCTAAGCGAGAGCATCTCTAGTAAACTCGCAACCATAAATTGGAATTGATTTAAGAATAACTGGTCATGCTCCTTTAGTCTTACTAACATAAGCGGGAGAATCTTTAGGGAACTAGCAACCTCATATTAGAATAGATTTGAGAAAATCTTGTTGTATACTGTTGAGCTCACAAATTTAGGCAGGAGAGTCTCTAGGAGACTAGCAACAATAAATTAGAGAAAAACTTATCGTGCTCGTTTGAGCTCACTAACCTAAGCAAGAGTGTCTCTAGGGGACTTATAATCATAAATTAGAATTGATTTGACAAAACTCAGTCGCACTCCTTTTATCTCACTAACATAAGTAGGAGAGTCTCTATGAGATTAGCAACTCTAAATTGGAATTGATTTGAGAAAACCTAGTCATGCTCCTTGGAGCTTACTAACCTATGTAGGAGCATCCTTAGGAGACTAGTAACCTTAAATGGAAATCAAATTATGAAACTTGATTGTAATCCTACGAGCTCACTAACCTAGGTGAAAGCGTCTCTATAAGACTAGAAACCCTTAATTAAAATTAATATTAAAAAATATGCTTATGCTCCTTCAAGCTCACCAATCTAGGTGGGAGCATCTCTAAGGGAGTAGTAATAGTAAATTGTAATCGACTTAAGAAAACCTCGTTGTGCTCTATTGAGCTCATTAACTTAAGCTGGAGAATCTCTAAAGAACTGGTAGCCCCAAATTGAAAACAATTTGAAAAAACCTAGCTGTGCTCCTTTGAGCTCCTTAACTTACGTAGGAGCATCTGTAGAGGACAAGCAACCCTAAATAGGAAACAATTTAGATAACCTGATTGTGCTCCTTTAAGCTTACTAACCTAAGTAAAAGCGTCTCCAGGGGACTAGTAACCCTAAATTTGAATAGATTTGAGAGAACCTAACTGCACTCCTTTGAGTTTATTAAACTTGGTGGGAGCATCTCAAGGCGACTAGCAAACCTAAATTGGAATCAATTTGTAAAAACTTGGCTGTGCTCTTTATAACCCACTGAACTTAGCGGGAGCATCTCTACGGGATTAGCAACACTAAATGAGAATCGATTAGAGAAACCTTAGTCATGTTCCTTTGAGCTAACTAACGTAGGCAGGTACATGTTTGGTGGACTAGCAACCCTAAATGAGAATTGATTGGTGAAATCTTGGTCATACACCTTAAATGGGAATAGATTTTGAAAACCTCATCGTATTACTTTGAGTTCACAAACCTAAACAGGAGCATCTTTAAGGGACTTGCAACTAAATTAGAATCAATTTGAGAAAACCTGTATGTGTTCCTCTATCCTCGCTAACTAAGGTAGGAGCATCTCGAGGGGACTAGAAACCAAAAATGTGAATCGATTCAGAAAATATGGTCATGCTCCTTTGACCTCACTAACTTAGGCCAATGTGTCTCTAGGAAACCAACAACCTTAAATTGGATTCGATTGGAGAAAATCTAATCATCTTCCTTTGAGCTTACTAACCTAGGCGGGAGCTTCTCTAAGGAATTAGCAACCCCAAATTGGAATCAATTTATAAAACCTAGTTATGCTCCTTTAAGCTCACTAACCTATGTAGGAGTGTCTCTATGGGACTAGCAACCTTAAATGGGAATTAATTTGAACGTAGTCGTGTACCTTTGAGCATACTAGCTATGGTGAGAGCATCTCTAAGGGATTCATAACCCTAAATTGGAATTGACTTGAGAAAACCTGGTTGTGCTCCTTTGAACTCACTGACCTAAGTAGAAGAATCTCTAGAGGACTAGTAACCTCAAATTGGAAAAACCTAGTCATGCTCCTTTGAGCTCCCTAACCAAGGTAGGATCATCTGTATGGGACTAGTTGTAAACCCTACTTTTAGTAGGTCTATGATTTGACTAAGAATGCTTTCCAAATATTCCCAAGGATCAAAGAAACTAAGAACTTAAGTTTACATTTAGAAACAAATTAAATTTTTCCAATTCAAAAACCCATTATCGATAAAACCTAAACTTGAAGAACTATAAGCTCTAAAGTCACTTAAGATCCTAAACCCTAAAACAATTAGGGACTTTTAACCCTAAGTGACTAATCAATAATTTAATTTGAATAATTTTATTCAACTTTATAAAATTTCACAATTTTATAAGAATCGAATCATAAATTACAAAAAAATGCAAGATAAAAATCCTAAAACAATTCCCTATAAGACCATACCCCTATCTTTATGTCTAAGCCTTACATATAAATAAGTAAACCAACCAATCACCTTAGACGACTTATCAATTGAAAGTTGGAATTATTTATCAATTGATAACTTATCAAAATCTAGTGATATGACACTTTCCTTATCACCCCTTTACTTATACTACGTATGGACAAATTTTCACAAGATTTCACATGCTTAACTTTATTAAATGAGACAAGACAATTCCATTCCTTAAAAGACACTCCATGGCCAATTTGAACAAGAAGGAGAGGGGGGCCATGATCTTGCCTCTCATCCATCAATTACTTTGTCTTATTCACCATTATTCACTCCTTAATGCTTACATCATCAATAGTTACAATTGTTGACTTTTGTGTAATCTACAAGACAACAATTTCAAGACATCTTAAACACATATTCACTCCCATTCCCAACCGGCCAGTCTTTCCCTCATTTATCTCACTTTCAATTTCATTTTCACTTCCTTTTTCTCTCACTTGAAACCAACATAAAAGAGGAAACAACCTTACTCTACAAAATCTCTCATTTTGCCGCCACTTCTAAGCTTTGCTTATGGCACTTTCATTTTTTTTTCTCTTGTCTTTCTCTTCCAACATCTAAGCTCTTTTAGAACCCTTGGAACCTTCCACAAACCCCACTCTAAAGGATCAAACAACTCAAGTTTCCAAAAGGGTGCAAAAGAAGGAAGTAAATTTTAGAGCTTAAGTGAAACCTTTGTACACAACCACCATACTTTGCTCTAAGGATGAGTAAGTGTTTTTTCATTTTTTCTTTGTCTTAGTAGGTTAGTGTTCATGTTAGGAGACTTTGATTTCTTGAAGATATGAGTATGATTGTAAGTTGTTATAACATCAAAGACTATCCTAAAAATCAAACTCATGAAACCCTAGCATGAAGTTAAAATATGAGCATGTAAAGTTAGTGTTTTATAAAGATACTTGTTTAACATTTTCAACGGAAGATTTTAAGTTCATAAAATCTTGAAACAAGAACATGAATGAAAGATGAACATGCTGCATGTGAGGATTCAAAGATCATTTGGATGTTGATTTTATTTTCATTAAGTTAAACATGCTCAAATCTAGACTTAGGTTAAGGAAAAATCCATCACATGAAGTTTTATGAGGAGACCAACTTTGTATGATATGAGCTATGATATAGAAGTTATAATAAGTATGAGATCTTCTATTTTCATGTAAAGCATGAGCTGAAGAATCATCCCATGGAAGAAAAGTCAAGTTAAGATTTGAATACAAGTAGTTTAAGTTCATGATCTATCACCTAAACTTAAGGAAATGATGAAATAAGTTGGAAAACTAAGTCGGAAGCCCTCATATACAAACCAAAGAGATCTGGAACATCCTTAAAAGACACTTAAGAATATGATAAAAGCAAGTAAATAAAGTAAAAAATACCAACTAAGGCAAGTACAATAAGTATATTAAGCTTAAAACTTAAAACCGAGCTTAAAACTTCCAAAACGGGCCTCAAATGTCAAGTTGAACCACCCTTAAATTTCTTACCAGCAACTTGACACATCCATCAGAGTTGTTTTAAGACTTTCAAGAAGCCCATAAAACACTATCTAAACCCTAGAAAGTGACCATCTTTAAGTTGAACAAAAAACAAGCCCATTTAACAACTTAAGCCTACTAAAGAGCTCATGAAGTGGTTGTTAGCCTTAGGAGTATAAATCAAAGTTGTAAATTTGACCTCAAGGAGTATTTTAAGCTTAGGATAAAATCTTAAGACCAAGCCCAAAGGATTTCTTAAGTTACCAAAAAATCCATTTACCAAACAAGGCCTAAAAGCACTCCAAAACATGAGGATCACTACTGTTCTAACCCATGGACAGATTTGTGTGCCTCATTTGAAAAATCTAAACCTCACCATATTAAAGTACACTCGAAAATGATTGACTATAAGATCATAAAAATCGGATTTAAAACGAAGAAGTTATATGTAATTGAACTTTTAAGTAAAAACTAAGAAAAGATACAAAAACTAGTCAAGAGTATAACTTAAGGGATTTTAGTTTAGTATCCTAAGTTTATATCAATTCCTTATAGTATTATGATTTCGATGATCAGGCGACACCACGTACGGAGATGACTTACCCACGGATTACTTTGACTAAAAACATGGCGGAGTGAGTAAATTCCCGATGACTTTTTACTTGATTTTGCTTATAGAATATATGCACCTAAACTTATATCTATAAATTGGGATGCTTATAGGATATGGGAAATGCATGTGTATGAATTTATGGACGAATGCGACGATTTGTTAACTATATAATAATGGGAATTGTTTGTAATAATTTATACGTGCAATTGTATGGAATAAAATTGTTCGATCACCTTCAAAAATCGAGTTAATCACTTATATAATTAAGAAATTAAAATGAATTATACATTCCCCATATTGCATACGAATAACACTGATTGCCACTTCATACAAAAAATGGGAAAGGACTTATAAGTGGATGAGCCTCCTATAGGATTGGGCTACTAACTATGTCATCATTTTTATTAAGTCTATATCCTAAGCTAATGGGCATCCTGCGTTAACCATCGGTTAGGGGACTAATAAGGAATCAGAATAGGTTTGAAAAAACCTAGTTGTGCTCCTTTAAACTCCTTAACCAAAGTGGAAGCGTATTTAGGGGACTAGTAACCTTAAATGGGAAAAGATTAGAAAACCCGGTTGCACTCCTTTGAGTTCACTAACCTAGGCAAGAGCCTCTCTAAGGGACTAATAACTCTAAATTTAAATCAATTTATAAAACCAGGTAATACTTTAACAAGCTAACTAACTTAGGCGAGAGCATCTCTATATGATTAACAGCCCTAAATTGGAATTGATTTGGGAAAACCAACTTGTGCTCCTTTGATCTTACTAACCTAGCTAGGAGCATCTCTAAGGGAGTAGCAATCTTAAACTGGAAATTACTTAAGAAAACATTATTGTGCTTCATTGAACTTACTAACCTAGTCGGGAGAATCTCTTAGGAACTAGCAACCCCAAATTGGAATTGATTTGAAAAAACCTAGTTGTGCTTCTTCCTTTAAGCTCCATAACCTAGGTAAGAGCATATGTAGAGGACAAGTGACCTTAAATGGGAAACGATTTAGAAATCTTAGTCATGCTTCTTTAAGCTTACTAACCTAGGTAAGAGCATCTCTAGGGGACTAGCTACACTAAATTAGAATTGATTTAAGACAACCTAGCCGTACTCCTTTAGGTTTATTAACCTAGGTAGGAGCATTTCTAAGGGACTATCTACCCTAAATTGGATTTGATTTATGAAAACCTGGCCGTGTTCTTTCAACTCACTAACCTCGATAGGAGCATCTTTATTGGATTAGCAACATTAAATGAGAATCGATTAGAGAAACCCTAGTTGTACTTCTTCAAGCTCACTAATGTAGTTGAGTGCATCTTTAGCAAACTAGTAACCTTAAATGAGAATTGATTAGTGAAATCCTAGTCATGCATTTTTAAGCTCACTAAACTAAGTTAGAGTGGCTTTAGGGGACTACTAAGCTTAAATGGGAATCGATTTTGAAAACCTAGTTGTACTACTTCGACCTCACTAACCTAAGTGAGAGCATCTCTAAGGGCCTAGCAACTAAATTGGAATTGATTTGAGAAAACATAGATGTGGTCCTTTGCTCTCATTAACTAAGGTGAAAGCATCTCTAAGGGACTAGAAACCAAAAATGTGAATTGATTTAGAATACTTGGTCTTGCTCCTTCGACCTCACTAACTTAGGCGAGTGCATCTCTAGGGGACTAATATTCCTAGATTGGATTTGATTTTGAGATAATTGATTTAAGATATTAGACAATCATAGTATCAAGAGATATATGATTGTAATTTAGAGTCCACTTGTAGGTCTATGATTAATTAAGGATTTAAATCCTTAAGTTGTAAGGCATAATAATTTTACTTGAATAACCATATAGCTAATAGTCTATATAACATGATAACAATTTGATTTGCATAATTTAGTGTAGATTATGTTTTTCCCAAAATTCTCAATTGATTGCTTACTTTTAGAAATTTTATAGTTATTTTCCTTTCGATAGTTTTAGTATAATTATTAGATTAGTTAATCTATTTTTTATTACCTAAATATTGATTAGAAATATCATAGGTTTAGTAATATCATAGTACTCAAGGGATTGATGACCTTACTTGCTCTGTATTAGTTGATTCCATCCTAGTATACTTGTTGGAGTATTCGTAGTTTATTATATATATATATATATATATATATATAGTTTAAGCGAATCATAGTAATACCCCAAGGTTGGTTGACGATAAACTTGATAGACTCATAAACTTTATTGAGAGTCTAGTCATCGCAATGCAAGTTAGTAGACAACAACCTTAAGGTATAAAACAACAAAACCTACGGAAGACACCCTTGAGAGACACTATGGCTAAGGCAATCAAGCCAATCACCCAATTCCATTGCCATGAGCTAAAGGAGTAGCAGGCCAAGCTGCTAGACAAAGATTGGAGTTGGAGGAGATTGGGAAAGATGATGAGGAGCTGAATGCTCAAGAGTTTGGTGAAGAAGAAGTAGACTATTACCAAGTACAGGGACGAGGACATCGAGTTCCTCGAAGGTTAGATAATGTTAAGGGGAAAATCCCACCCTTTAGTGGAAGTGAACATGTAGATGAATACTTGGACTGGGAAGAGAAGGTTGAGAAAGTATTTGAATATTAGGGGAATAAGGATGCAGTCAAGGTCCAACTTGCTGCGTTGGAGTTTACTAGGTATGCCACCATGTAGTGAAAGAATCTGAATTCCTCCAGTGTAAGAGATAGAAGACAAGGTGTTAGAACCTAAGATGAGATGAAAAGGTTGCTAAGAAGTAGGTTTGTGCCCGAGACTTACCTCCTTGATGCATTTGAAAGATTACAAGTGCTTCGCTAAGGAAGCTAATCTATTGATGACTATGTAAGAGAGTTCTAGATGTTAATGATTCGAGCCAATGTAGAAGAACTAGAGGCCCGTATCGTATTGAGTTTCATTTCTGGGCTCAAGTATGAGATTCTAAATGTTATAGAAGTATAGAGGTTTTATACGTTGGAAGAGGTCATCAAGATAATGTAGAAGGTCAAAAGGCAGAAGAGAAGTGTTCCGAGCCAACTTAGGTTGACACTCTTACGAGTCCCAATTCCATGCCGACCTATACAAGTCAAGCCAAGAAGGCCATATGGGGCCGAGGAGAGGAATGATGGATTTGAAGATAGTTAAGGAAACTAGTAGGGTCGAGCTAATCATCTAAGCCAAACCGAGGGTAAGCCAACCTAAATGACATATGAGAAAGGGCAGATCTCTAGACGAAAGAGTAGCGAGGTGAAGTACTTTAAATGTCTAAGCTTTGGACATATGGCTACTAAATGTCCAAACTGATGCATCATAGTGCTCTAAGGAGATGTAGTAGATAGCACCAACGAAAGTGAGCTTAGGAAGGAAGAAGATGTTAGAAAACCTAAGGTTGAAGAGTAAAAGGAGACTTTTCTTTATGTTGACTAAGGAGAAGTAATGACCCCAGTCCTAAGGTGAATACTGAGTTCCTTGCCACACTCTAAAGAGGACTAAAGGGAGAATTTGCTCTATATTAAGTGTACTGTCAAAGCCCAATTTTGCACGATTATAATGGATGGAGGAAGTTATACTAATGTTGATGAGGAATGAATCTTGGACAGCAGCATATCTCAAATGAATAGGAATGGGTATTTGGGATTCCAAAAGAAAAAAGGGTACAAAGAATAGGATGGTTTTTGACGGTGAATGTGAATGTAAATGGATATAACTTATCAAGACACAAACACAATCAGGGGTTTGAGCTCGAAATAGAGTTCGATACAACTCATGAACACTAAATGTCACTCAGGATTCAAATGAGGGTTAGATATAACTCACTAACTAGTTCAAATGAAAGGGTTCACCATAATCTTATGGCCAAGATTAATAAGAACTAAGGAACAATTAAGGAGTCTAATTAACACTCGATAATTCGGCAAATGCTAACTCAAGTATAGCCTTGCTCGAAAGAGGAAGGATTCACTCTGTATGGGAATATGATTTCCGTATTCTTCTCTATATGTCTATAACTCTATGTGTCCCCATCCTTTAGTACAAATGTTGCTATTTATAGCAAGTTCTAAACCTTAGTAGCAAAATTGTAAATAAT
Organism: Lumnitzera racemosa; assembly: GCA_024138005.1. Taxonomy (NCBI): domain Eukaryota; kingdom Viridiplantae; phylum Streptophyta; class Magnoliopsida; order Myrtales; family Combretaceae; genus Lumnitzera; species Lumnitzera racemosa. The sequence goes on along the minus strand of JAMXBC010000008.1, from coordinate 52,133,458 downwards.
GTATAAGGCCTTAAACCGTAAAGAATCGGGCCTACCAATAAAATGAGGGAAAACATATAAAAAAATACAAAACTGTGCGTTTTATAGAAGTCAACATGCAGTCACTCAACATGTCTTGGAAGTAGTAGTATTCGAACAGAACGAGGTTAGCAATTTGATGTACAGGTTTAGGAAGGAGTCCCTGAACTCTCACATAGCTTGGCCAAGACACCAGAGAAATCGGCCTACAATTGCCGAGTTCCAGATTCAATCGGCATGAGTCTCCTAATGCCGTGTTGAATGGTCCTTTGCTCTTGTATCCTAGGCCTTACAGTTTCTCGGTACCTTAGCTGACAATGGAGTTGATGCTGTGTTTATTTTCCTTCCTCTCGTCCTTTTAGCTGCAGCTCGGCCTCGACAACCATTGACAAGCCTTGACTTGGATATGGTTAGAGGCTAATTCCCATCAAATGTGGTTATGCAATCCTTTATGCAAAGGTTAGGTCTATTGACCTCAAAGTATTCCTGATCTTATAAGCTGCATTGGCTTCACGACATGGGTGCTTTACATGTAACTAAACAAGTGACCGTGTTATTCAGTGTTGGGAATGTATATAGGGACGAAAAAGCTTGCGATGTCGTCCCTATAGGAGCTTCACATCTACAGCTTGATAACCTTAGTTATTCGATCAACGTATTATACACAACGAGTATAAGAATACTTATGCTTTGTTAAAGATAAAAGGAGGATAGTGTTGCAACCTCTAACCCTAACTAAGTAAATGAAACCCATAATTAGCTCACCTGAGCTAGTAAGAAGAATGCCTTAGTGATGAGCCGTAGGGAGCTCAAATCTACTAAGAAGGTTAATGAACTAATGTTCTTGTTGGTTAGAAGTATGATTAAGATGAGGGAATTGCAAGATGTCTTAGAAGAAATCTAAAGCCTAGTAAATGAGTTTTTCGGCCTATCTCTAGAAGAACTACCTAGAGGACTACCACTAGTCTAAGGCATAGAGCACTATATTGACCTACAACCAGGTACTACCTTACCAAGCCAACTTACATACGGATGAACCCTGAGTAGGCTGTTGAGTTGAAAAGATAGGTAGATGAACTCATTAAGCAAGGATATGTGAAGGAGAGCATGATCCCTTATGTTGTACCAGCTTTATTCGTTCTGAAAAAGGATGGTTCATGGCATATGTAAATCGGCAGCCGAACAGTCAACTGAATTATTCTCAAGTACAAATACCCGATACCAAGGCTTAATGGTATATTAAATGAGCTTCATGGTGCCAAAATATTTTCAAAGATTGATCTGTAGAGTGGCTACCACCAAATTCGGATGAGGCCAGGCGATGAATGGAAGATTGCCTTTAAGACTAGGCACAGGCTCTATGAATGGTTAGCTATGCCGTTCGGACTTACCAAAACGCCAAGTACGTTCATGAGATTAATGAACCATGTGTTGTGCCTTCTGACTAAGATATGTGTGGTCGTGTATTTTGATGATGTACTAGTATATAGTGTTGACTTGAACTACCATGTTCAACATCTCCTTGATGTATTTGATATTTTATGAGCTGAGAAATTGTATGGGAACATGAAGAAGTGAACATTATGCTAGAATGAGGTGGTTTTCCTAGGGTTTGTAGTGTCAGGGGAAGGAATCTGAATAGATGCGGAGAAGATCCGAGCTATTCTAGAATGGTCGACATTGAAGAATATCACTGAGGTTTGAAGTTTCCAAACCTAGCTTTTCTCTATAAGCAATTTATTAAGGACTTCAACACAATAACAACCCCATTGATCGAGTTAACTAAAAAGAGTGAAGGATTCATGTGGAACAACTGAACTGAACAAAACTTTAGAGAAATCAAAGGGAAGCTCACCTTGGCACCTATCCTTTCACTACTAGATTTTGACAAACTCTTTGAATTAGAATGTGATTCATAAAGGGTGGGAATTGGCACTGTCTTGATGCAAGAGAGGCAATCTATTACCTTCCATAGTGAGAAACTTAGTGGCCTTTCCCTGAACAATTCTATGTACAAGAAGGAGTTGTACACCCTTTTTCGAGCCTTCATTATTTAGCAATACTATCTACTTCCATGAGAGTTAGTTATTTGCACTAACTATGAATCATTAAAGCATCTCAAGAGTTATAACAAACTCTCAAAGAGACAGGCCAAGTGGTTAGAGTTTATAAAGGGGTTCTCATACATCATTCAGCACAAGAAGGGAAGCATAAAGGTGGTTGCTGACACCCTATCATGACAGCAAACTTTGCCAACCACTTTGCAAAAAAAATTATTAGGATTCTCACTCATCATCGAGCAGTATATTGTTGACCCTCACTTTGGTCTAGTTGTTGAACAATACCATGAAGGGGTAGTTGTTGGCAGATATTTTGTTAAGGACATCTATCTATTTAAAGACTGTAGGCTATGTGTTCTAAACTACTCCATACTTAAGCTAGTGATTAGGGAAGCCTATAGTAGAGGATTACTAGGTCACTTCGGGGAAACTAAGATTGCTAGTCTGTTAAAGGAGAACTTTTGCTGGCTAAGAGTAGCCAAGGATATCCATAAAGTAGTTAATAGTTGTGAAGCATGCAAGTATGCTAAGGGGAAGAGAAAACCAATAGAGAGTACATACTATAGCCAACACCAACCTTACCTTAGGCCGACCTCAGCATAGACTTTGTCTTATGGTTACCTTGGACATCTAGGGAGAAAGATTCTATTTTTGTTGTAGTGGCCCACTTTAGCAAGATGGTACACTTCATTTTATGTCATTAGAGTAACGATGCTCTATATATTGTTAATGTATTCTTGTAGGAGATTTTCTAACTACATGGAGTACCAAAAATTATAGTCTCAAATTAGGACACAAATTTTTGAGCTATTTTTAGAGGACTCTTTAGAGAAGACTTAGAACTAAACTTATATTCAACTCTAGTAGCTACCTTCAAACTGATGGCCAGACTGAAGTGGTAAATAGGACGCTAAGTAATCTACTCAAAGCTGTCATGAGAAAGAACTTATGGGATTAGGATCTGTGCTTACTAGTTATAGAATTCGCATACAACTGAACTATCCATAGCACTACTAGGAAGACCCCATTAGACATCATTTATGGCCTTAACATTACCATTTCCTTGGATATGATCGGCACCTTAGCAGCTATTGAAGAGAGTCAATCTAGAGTTAACTAAGCCTAAGAATTGCATGAACTACACCAATTTGTAACTAGGAAGATCACTAAGTTTAATCAGAGGCAGCATCAAATTGGTAGCCATGGTTACCGAACTATTTCTTTCCACCCAAGAGACTTAATATGGATACATGTCAGCCAAGAAAAATTCCTACATTTGAGATAGAACAAACTATCTCCTCAAACTGATGGCCCATTCAAGGTCTCGAAGAAAATCAACATCAATGCTTACCAAATCGAGTTGTAGGATGACTATGGAGTTTCTTCCACCTTTAATGTGTCCGATTTGATCCCTTACCAACCAACAGAAGAAGACCTTACTAGCACCTTAGAAGAAAGAGCAGAGATTGGTCCAAATTTGAAGACAAATCTTTCTGACCCCCAGGAAGATGATAGGAATCAACCCCTCAGACTGATCACACCTAGCCAAGCTAGAGGACTCTACGAACTCACTCGAAGGATACTTGCTCTAGACCATAGCTGATACGGGATCGAATCTTTGATACCAAGATGATAAGGGATGAAAGGATCGATTTAAAAAGAAACGACCATGGATTTGGAGCAAAAGAATAGGAATGGGTATTCAAAAGGAAGATGGGTATGAAGAATAGGAAGGTTTTTTATGGTGAATGTGAATGGATACAACTCCCCAAGATACAAACACAATCAAGGGTTTGAGCTTGAAATAAAGCTCAGTACAACTTACAAACACTAAATGTTGCTCAAGGTTTCAAATAAAGGTTAGATATAACTTACTAACTGGTTCAAATGAAGGGGTTCACTACAATTTGAGAACAAGATTGATAAGAACACGAGGAAGATTAAAGATTCTAATCAACACTTGATAATTTAGCAAATGCTAACTAAAGTATAGCCTTGCTCGAAAGAGGAAAGTTTCACTCTTTGTATATATCTTTATCTTCTCCCCCTTATTTATATGTACAAATGTTGCTATTTATAGCAAATCTAAAACACTAATGGCAAAACTGTAAATAATGTACAAGGCTTTAAACCCTAAAGAATTGGGCCCATAAATAAAATGAAGGAAAACATGTACAAGAATACAAAACTATGTGTTTTACAAGACTCGGCATGTGGTCATTCGGCATGAAGTCACTTGACATGTCTTGGGAAGAGTAGTATCTAAATTGGATGGGGTTGACAATTAGATGTTTGGGTCAAAGAAGGGGTCCTTGACGTCTCGTGTGTCTTGGTCGAGACACTAGAGAGGTCGGCCTACAATTGTTGATTCATAGAATTAGTCAGCATGAGTCTCTCTCTAATGTGCTAAGTGGTTCTTTGGTTCCAATTACTCGGTTGTATGATCTCTCAGCACTTCAGCTAATGACAAACCTGATGCCGAGTTTTCATCTTCCTTCTTCTCATCCTTTTGGCTGCAATTTGGCCTCAGCAAGCATTGATATGCCTCATCTTGGATGTAGTTGGAGGTTGATTCCCATCAATAGGCAAGATAGAGATTCCCATCCCGAGCTGATCTCATACCGACCTAACTACGAGATCCTTACGTGCTTTATCTTAAGAGATAGCCTAAAAGTAGTTGAGGTAAGCTCCCGATCTGACCACAAGCATCCGACCCTAAATCAAACTGGCTTCTCTTTAGAAGAACTAATTGGTCCCTGACCTGGTCCACATTAGATCAGCCTTTGACCATAAGCATTACTTTGTTTCCGCCTATCTTGTACCATATTTCTTTCATCCAGATGCCAAGTGACGTGTCTTCTGACGCAGTATTCAAAAATGATTCTTTCCTTTTTACACTTAATATTCTCTATCTCTTTTATCCTTTTTAGTCTATCTTATATCACTTAGTTGTAGAATACGCTTTTATCTTTTCATACATGTAAAGTAATCCTAATGGACTAGTATATAGACCTCTACTTTCTTATATGAGAGAACGATATCTCTTTAAAACAGAAATTATTCCTTTGAGCAACCTTAGTATTCTCGTTATCATTTAACTCTTCTATATTCCCTTTAGCAAAGAGTAGTGATGAGTGATCCTTAAGTTTGGACTGGTACATTACATTCAATGGATTGTAGGCTAAGTGGTGCGTTATATCCATTCTATAGCTGCTTAGACTTTGGTAGCTTTTTCTTTGTTTCTTTCTAGTTTGTTTCATTGTGGTGCCTCTCTATGTGTTTAACCCTAGAGATGCATCACTGAAGGTTAACTAGGACCCGCATTGATGCGTCTCCCGGGTCGAACACACGAAGAGGCACTATAATGAAACGAACTAAGAAGAAACAAAAGAAAGAGCTAACATAGTCTAGGTAGCTACCAAATGGATATGACACACAACTCGATCCTACTCGGCCTATAGTCCGCTAGATATGACATATCGATTCGAACTGAAGGGTCGCTCATCACTACTCCTTGCCAAAGGGAATAGATAAGATTTGAGTGATAATGAAAGCACTAAGGTTACTCAAAGGAATAATTTCTGTATTGAAGAGATGTGATGCTCACATACAAGAAAATAGGGGTTTATATACCTATCCATTAGAGTTACTTTACATGTATGAAAAGATAAAAGAGTATTGTATAACTAGGTTACATAAGACATTTTAAAAAGGGTAAAAGAGACAAAGAATATTTGGTATGAAAAAGAAAGAATCATTCAGGTATACTATATTAAAAGACACGTGTCACTTAGCGTCCGGATGTAAGAAATATGGTATATGGTAGGCAGAAACAGAATAACACTTATGGTTAGGAGCTTATGGTTAGGAGCCAACATGATGTAGACCAAGTCAAGGACTAATCAGTTCTTTTGAAGAGAAGCCAGCTTGATTCAAGGTCGGATGCTTATGGTTATATTGAGAGCTTGCCTTTGCTACTCTTAGGCTATCTCTTGGGATAAAGAATTTTAACTAAACAAGGGTGGATCTAACACACATAAGGATCTAGTAGTTAGGTTAGCATGAGATTAACTCAGGATAGGAATCCTCATCTTGGCTATGGTCTAGAGCTAGTATCCTCTGAGTAAGTCTATGGAGTCCTCTAGCTTGATTGTATGTGATTGGTCCGAGGGTTTGATTCCTATCATTTACCTAGGGTCAGAAAGATTTGTCCTCAAATCTAGAGTGGTCTCTACTCTTTCTTTTAGGGCGCTTATAGGGCCTCCTTCTATTGGTTTGTAAGGGATCAAATTGAATACATTGAAGGTGGAAGAAACTCTATAGTCATTCAATAACTTGATTTGGTAAACGTTACGGTTGATTTTCTTCAGGACCTTAAATGGACCATCAGCTTGAAAAGATAGTTTGTTCTATCGCAAGTATTGGAATTATTCTCAATTGAGTTATATTTATACTAAATCTCTTAGGAGGAAAGAAATAATTCAACAATCGTGGCTAATAATTTCATGCTGCTTCTAATTGAACTTAGTGATCTTCCTAGTTACAAACTAGTATAGCTCATGCAATTCTTAAGCTTGGTTCACTCTAGATTAACTCTCTTCAATAGCTATTAAGGTATCGATCATATGTAAGGAAATGATAGGGTTAAGGCCATAGATGACCTTGAATGGGGTCTTCCCAATATTGCTATGGATAGTTCGATTGTATGCAAACTCCATAACTGGAAGGCATAAATCCTAATCTTATAAATTCTTTCCCATGACAGCTTTGAGCAAATTACCTAGCATCCTATTTACCAATTTAATCTAGCCATCATTCTAAGGAGGGCTACAGTAAACCCTGCAAATCTAGCCTTCTATGTATATAATAAAATCCCTAAACTATAGATGGTTTCCTAAAGTTAATAGAGTCAATGAGATTTAAAATCGATTAAAATCTTAATTCAAAACCTAAAGTGAATGTAAAAAACCTTAAATTATCAATTGAACCTCTAATCATATATAAAAACCCTAAAACCTCAAGTATATGTAACTGCAAAATTTAACCTCGAACCTCATCAAAACCCTAAGATAACAATCGAAAACTTAATCGTATAAAAATATATTAAACCCTAAATATGTAAAAACACTAAAGATTGGGCTCGAAAGTGATAAAACCCTAAAACTATTACTTTAAGGATATAAAAGCACTAATTCACCATAATTTATCCTAAAACCCTAATTGATAATATAACCTTAGTATCATACTAAATCATTAGTTAAAGATTAGAGATAACCTTCAATCATTCATAAATATTTATAACACTAAAGTAATCCTTTAGAAACTAAGATATTGCATCATAGATCACATTCATCTTCTAAGTATATAACTAGGTTAGTATTACATAGAGTTAAGAGTTTAGTTGATGCTTATATTATATATAGTAGGTATTAATACCTTAAATGATACTTTTCACGACAATTACAGTAAGTAGCCTGCTAAATGATGTATATAGGATATAAATACTTAAAGGAAGATCTTATTACTTATTCTTACTAATCATTTCAATAAACTCCATATTTCCTTTCATTTCCTAAATTTTCTTCCTAATTTTCCTTAATTATCTCATTATGTGCATTCTAATACACGTAATTCTAAGAGAGTTGACTAAGTCAACATTTGATCAAGTCAAAGGTTGATCAAGTCAAAGGTTGACTAAGTCAACAAAATGTCATTGTCATCTAGAATTTTCTCCCATTTTCTTTAACTTTCTATACCTTTACACATGTCATCTTATCCCATTTTGCTTCTTCTTGCCATCCATTCTTCTCCCTCTTCTAGACTTTACTTTTCTCAATTATAAAACACAATTTGAGATAAGAACAACTCATTTTCCCCTTCCATTCCAAATCATGAACTCCCCTTTGCTTTGTCATCTTCACTTTTCCAAAATTTCATTTTCACAATTTCAAATACCGCCACACACCAATCTACTATATCTACTTGCTTTCCTTTTCAAATTATAAAGGAGAAAAAGGTATGTTTTATATGATTTCTTATCTTAATTAGTGAGTTAGTTATCTATCTAAGATTAGTGTATGAACCTTATGTAATTTGTGCGTTTGTGTTATAGAAGAAAGGAATCCTTATACTTATGTTTAGAGTGTAGAAATACCCATGTACATACATCAAGTGAGTACATATGGAGTGTACATATTAAGGTTTTAGTGAAACCCATAGTATAAGTGTATAAATCCTTAGCTAAATGAAAAGAAGAACATATGTACATATGCTTAAATATGTGTATATAAGAGTATACTTGATAAATACATATACGGGAACTCTTGTACATGAATAACCATTATGTATATAACCTAAAATGAGGTATATACTAGTTATACATACATATACCTTGCTAAATACACCCTTGAAATTTAAAATTTATGAAGCTTTCTTAAGAGGGAATTTTAGACATACGAAAATACGTATAAAAATACATAAGTCACAATATGTCTATACAGGTATATGTACTAATATATGTATAAGTATATAAGTATACATACTAGTATGTTAGAAGTATAAGTATATGTATAACATGTGTATAAAGTCTATGAATACATAAGGATAACAGTGGATGATGGTATAAGTAATGACATAATTGAATAATGATGTAAGCAATGATGTAATTAAATGATGACATAAGTGATAATACAAGCAATTAATGACCTAAGCAATGACATAAGCATAAGCTTGAAAAATAATAAATTATAAGATTACATAAGAATATAACATATATATATATATATATATACATGTACTTAGGAGTCGAAGATCCTTTAAACCCTAATACACTTCCTAAATTGAATTAAACTTAATTAAGTACTTGAATTAGTAATACCGATGTAAAATTCCCTGAGTGTAAGAATCTAATGGCTAATTAAATCATTAAATACTGGAATAAGATATAAACATAAGTAACAAAAATAATTAAGCTTCAATAAGTAAAAATTTCAATAAGTTTAGTCCATATCATAAAACACGGGTCTTAACGTCTAAAACAGACATCACCGTGTGAACGTGCATCTGAAAATGATGAAAAACAACTATAAGTTCATAAGTATCGAAATTAGAATGAAAAGTTACTAAATACATAAAGGAAGTCTCATTATTTACAAATATAAAAAAATAGTTACTATTAATCCCATTAAGTATGGTAAACGTTATACACATCATACTTGGGTTATATTGGGGGAACTAAACAAACTACAATAAACTTTTAGTTAACTAAGGAATTTGTTTCTTAGGATACTTATAAGTTTTATTATCTTTTAGGCATTTCGATATCGTTCTGGAAACTCTACAGGCTTGGAGAATGAGTAATAATCAAGGTGAGGGAGTTCTAATGACCTGCTACTTACTTGTACATGTTACTTATAGGAGGTTTTACTGCTTGTTGTTGCTTGTATGTCTGAATGACTACTTTACTTGTTTCTTATCATCTATGTGATCACCTTTTTAAATTGATAAATATAATTATCGGACCAAAATAACCAATTATACTCGTTACATGTCTATGACCTTGGAAAAAGTATGACTGGAGAGTGCTAGCTTTGCATAAATCTTGAGACAAGTGTTTTTAGAAAAAAGCTTTTCTACTCTTAAACACATTTTTATATGATCTCTATAAGGGCTTGTGGAGCCATAAATAATATTTTAGCGTTAAGGTAAAGCTAACATGGGATCTCTAACTGATAGCGAGAGAACTCGCTTTATTATGCCTATAAGGCTTTAGATAATTTTGGTTGTGAAAAGACTCGCATGCTTGTGCTTGAGGGGGCTTGGATGGTAGATAATCCTACTTTGGGATCCACCTATTTGGATTAGAACTCTTTTCTCGACTAAGGTAATAGTCGAGTGTTGTTTAAAGGGGTGGTACCCCTAGGCATCATGTAAATAAGCAGAAGTACCTTGCACGAGTAAGTACAGGGGATAATCGAAGTGTAAGTGACATAATTCTGCACCATTCATAATTCCGGACTCCTATGGATGTATTGCTTGCATTCATCATGCCTGCATTCATTTTGTATGTAAATAGCTTGCTTACATGTGTGATGATAATGTGTGATAACTTACTTGAACGGTAGTGATGAGGGACGAACTCACTGAGTTATTATATGCTCATTCCCCCTTAGTTTCTCTTGTAGGTTTACTTACGATGGGATTGGGATAAATCTTAAGTGTTAAGTACGAGATGAAGATATGTATATTAGTGTTTGAATTAGTTGAGATCTTTATAGGTAATACATAAATATCCTTTGTAGAAAATACTTACATGTTAGGAAAATTTTAAGTAATCCTATTAAGCCCCCTTTAGGGTCTTGATAGCTACTGAAGTTGAATATAAGTTGAGTTCCAAGTCTTCTCCAAAGAGTCCTCTGAAAATTGCTCAAAAATTTTGTGTCTTGATCTAAAACTATAGTTCTTGGTACTCCATGTAGTTAGATAATCTCATGCAAGAATAGATCAGCAATATATAAAGCATTATTAGTTCCATGGTATGGAATAAAGTATGTCATCTTACTGAAGTAGTCTACTATAACAAAAATAGAATATTTCTCCCTAAATGTCTGGAGTAACCCTAACACAAAGTCCATGCTGAAGTTAGTCTAAGGTAAGGTTGGTGTTAGCAGTGGTATATACTCTCCATAGGGTTCTCCCTTTCCTTTAGCACGCTTGCACACTTCACAACTACTAGCCAAACTAGGCTAAAAAAAGTTCTCCTTCAATAGATTAGTGGTCTTGGTTTCCCTAAAGTGACCTAATAATCTTTTGCTATGGGCTTCCTTGATCAATAGCTTATGCGTGGAGTAGTTTGGAACACATAGCCTACAGTCCTTGAATAAATAGCCATCCTTAAGATAATATCCACCAACAACTACCCCTTCACAGTATTCTTCAACTACTAGACCAAAGTAAGGGTTAGTAGCATACTACTTATTAATGAGTGAGATTCTTAATCATGTTGTCTGCAAAGTGGTTAGCAAAGTTTGCCATCGTAATAGAGCGTCAACAGCCACGTTTGCATTACCCTTCTTATGCTAAATGACTTATGAGAACCCCTCCATAAACTCTAACCACTTGGCCTATCTCTTTGAGAGTTTGTTCTGACTCTCAAGATGTTTCAATGATTTGTGGTCAGTGTAAATAACAAACTCTCATGGTAACAGGTAATGCTGCCAAATAATAAAGGCTCAGAAAAGGGAATACAACTCCTTCTCATAAGTTTTTCACTAGGGAAGGCAACAGGTAGCCGCTCCTGCATCAAGATAGCGCCAATTCCTACCCCCAATGCATCACATGCTAATTCAAATGGTTTATCAAAAGCTGATAGTAAAAAGATAGGTACCAAGGTGAGTTTTTACTTAATCTCTCTAAAGCTTTATTCAGCTTAGTCATTCCACTTAAATCCTTCACTCTTCTATGTCAACTTGGTCAATAAGGTGGCTATTGTACATAAGTCCTTAATAAACTGCCTATATAAAGAAGCTAGGCTATGGAAACTTAGGAACCTCTATGACATTCTTCAATATCGGCCATTCCAGGATACCTTAGATCTACTCATCATCTGCTCGGATTCCTTTCCCTGACACTACAAACCTTAGGAATATCACTTCTCTTTAGCAAAACATGCATTTATTTGCATTCCCATACAACTTCTCGATTCGCAAAATGTCAAATACTTCACAAAGATGTTGAACATGGCCGTTTAAGACTACACTATATACTAGTATGTCGTCAAAATACACAGCTACACTTCTACCAATCAAAGGGCATAATATATGGTTCATTAATCTCATAAACATGCTTGGTGCATTGGTAAGTCCAAACAGCATAACCAACCATTCATAGAGTCTATGCCTAATCTTAAAGGCAATCTTTCATTCATTACCTAGCTTCATCTGAATTTGGTAGTAAACACTCCATAGATCAATTTTGGAAGATATTTTAACACCATGAAGCTCATCTAACATATCATCGAGCTTCGGTATCAGGTATCTATGCTTGACAGTAATTTGGTTGATTGCTCAACTATCAATGCATATGTGCTATGAACCATCCTTCTTCAAAACCAGCAGGGTTGGTACAGCACAAGTGCTTATGCTCTCCTTCACATATCTTCGCTCAATGAGTTCGTCCACCTATCTTTTTGCTTGGCAACCTGCTCAAGGTTCATCCTATACATAAGTTGGTTTGCTGCTTAGTTGCAGATCAATACAGTGCTCTATGCCTTGGACTGGTGGCAATCCTTTTGGCAGTTCTTCCGGAAACAAGTTGGAAAACTCATTTTGTAAGCTTCAAATTTCTTCTGGGACATCCTGCAATTCCTTCATCTCTATTAGTCTTTTAAACAACAAGAACATCGATTCAGTAGCCTTCTTAGTAGATTAGAGCTCTTTACTGCTCATAACCAGGGCTTTCTTCTTACTAACTTGGATAAGTTATGGGTTTCATTTACTTAGGATAGGGTTAAGGTCTGCAACACTATCCTCCTTCCATCCTTAACAAAGGCATAGGTATTCTTATACCCATCATGCGTAGCACATCGATCAAACAACTAAGGTCGTCTAAGTAGTAGATGTGAAGCTCCCATGGGGATGACATTGCACACTACTTCATCCCCATATACATTTTCGATACTAAATTATACAGTCATTTATTCAGTCACATGTAAAGCACACTTATCATGAAGTTAATGTAGCTTATAAGTTCGAGGATGTTTTTGGGGTTAGCAGACCCAACCTCAGCACAAAGGATTGCATAACCACATTAGTACAACTTCCTCCATCTACTATGATCGTACATAATTGGCTTTTGATGATATACTTAGTATGGAACAAATTCTCCCTCTAGTCCTCTTCAGAGTTTGGCAAGGAACTCAATACTTGCCTTCATAAACCCCTAAAATTTTTTAGCATAATACCTAAGGTAGACCCTATTGTAATAGAAGACTCTAAGAGTCAAAAAGGATAGTTAAGAAAAAAACCCTAAAATAACAATCGAAGATTCAATTACATATAAAATTTTAAACCCTAAATGTATGTAAACATTAGAGACTGCTCTCAAAAGTGATAAGAACCTTAAAACTATAACTTTAAGGATATAAAAGCACTAATTCACTATAATCTACTCTAAAACCCTAATTGCTAATATATCCTTGGTAACATACCAAATCATACAAAATCATTAGTAAAAGATCAAGATAACTTGTAATTATTCATAAATGTATACAATACTAATTTAATTTATTAAAAACTAGGATATTGCATTATAGATGATATTTACCTTTTAATTATATAACTAGGTTAGTATTATATAGAGTTAGGTGCTTAGTTAATGTTTACACTACATAAAAGCAATGTTAGTATTATAAATTGTGTTTTTCATTCTAATTACATTAAGTATGATACTAAATCTTATATACGGATATAAATAGTTATAAAAAGATTCCAATAGATATTTTTACTATTTATTTCTTTTAGCTCCATATCTCCTTTCATTTGCATCCTTAATTTTATCCTAATTATCCTTAATTTTCTTATTATGTATATCAATTTCATAACATTTTAAGAGAATTGACTAAGTTAACATATAACGACCCAACAGTATCGTTGTCGTGATAGGTCGTCGTGTACCGTATAAAGGTCTATTATCAACCCCCTTGCTGATCATAGGCCTTTCATATGACACACAAGGCTCCTTCCACTCTACGTTACCACTAGGCCATAGACAAGTAATATAGAGCAATTTAACTAAAATTACTTCTATGTTATAAATTAACTAATTGTGTAGGCTCGTAAGACCCACACTAAAATAATTTTACAAATAAATGCAATTCATAACGGAACTGCATAAAATCTAAGTTATGCATAAATATATAAAAGTATCTAAATATCTATAATCTATTACAAAAGGTCCTCTTCGCTCTCTGATCGCTCCAACCCGTCTCTACCCAAGACTTACCATGGGCATGCCTCAGCCCGGATTGACGAAGAAGTTCTCCTGCACCAACAAAAATCTATAGGGGAGTAAGCTTACGCTTAGTGAGATAAATGCCCTCATCAGTACCACACGACATAAATTTATTAGATGCACAATCATATGAATGCATGAACAAACAGTATGCCATACAACGCATGCAGTGACCTAGGAATTGCATACGACTCAGAATTTTGCCCCCTGAAGTCGGGGTTTGGAGATAATTAACCCACCTAAACCAAAATCTGGGTTCTAGACCTTGGGTTTTATTTCATTTGCACTATCGTGCTCATACCAAAATAAAACTCTACATATATACATATATTTATACTTCCTTTACCAAAATCAAATCGCATCCTTTAAAAATCCCAAGTCTAGCGGTGTGGTGGCTCCCGCAGTCTACAAACACATGCCCTAAGCAGAAGCCACAAGACTCGGCCCCTCGCTAATGGTTGGCGTCTCCCAGCGCCTAGTAAGCCCATCAGCTTAAGACAGAAACTCGATATATATGATGGCATAGCTAATACCCAATCCTGTAGGAAACTCATATTCCTGTGAGTCCCTTCCCATCTTCTGTGTGAAGCGGCAGTCAGTGTTACCCGTATACAATATGGGGAATGCATGATTCATTTTGAGTTCTTAATCATATAAGTGATTAACTTAATTTTTTAGGGTGATCAACCAATTTCATTCCATACAATTCACATGTATATATTCATACAAACAATTCCCATTATTATATATAATTAACCAGTCATCACATTCATCCATAAATTCATACACATGCATCTCCTATATCCCACAAGCATCCAAATTTATAAATATAAGATTAGGTACATCTACTTTACAAGCATGATCAAGTAAAGAGTCATCGGGAATTTACTCACTCTGCCATGTGGTTCAATCAAAGTAGTCCGAAGGCAAGTCGTCTCCGAAAACAATGTCCCCTGGTCATTGAAATAATATTTATAAGGAATTGAAGCAAACTTAAGAAACTATGTAAATTTTCCTTAAGTTATATTCTTAGCTAGTTTTCGTAATTTTTCCAGTTTTTACCTAAAGTTCAATCGTGTATAACTTTTTCGTTTTAAATCCAATTTTTATGATCTTATAGTCAATCTTCATCATTTTTTAGTGTACTTTAACGTGGTAAGGTTAGATTTTCGAAATGAGGTATAAAATTCTGTCCATAGGTCAGAACAGTAGCGTTCCTTATGTGTTGGAGTGTTTTTGGGCCTTGTTTGGTAAATGGGCTTTTGATAACTTGAGGAATCCTTTGGGCTTGGTCTTTAGATTTTATTCTAAGCTTAAAATACTCCTTGAGATCAGATTTACAACTTTGATTTGTATTCCTAAGGCTAACAACCACTTCTTGGGCCCTTTAGTGAGCTTAAGTTGTCAAATAGGCTTGTTTTTAGTTCAAACTAAGGTTAATGACTTTGGTAAGCTTATGGGGCCTTAGGTGGATTTCTTATGAGCTTCAAAACAACCTTTCTTGGTACTTTAAGGTGCTGATCAGATTTTTATTGAAGGCCCATCCTAGAGTTTTAGGCTTGTTTTGGGAGTTTTAAGCTCGGTTTTGAGTTTTAGGCTTTATATGCTCACTATACTTGCTTTAGTTAATCTTTTCACTTTGTTCTTTTACTTTTATCATATTTTTAGGCCTCATTTTCCCTTGTTCCAGATCTATTCATGTTGGTCCTAAGGGGTCCTCACTTGGTTTTTCAACTTGTTTCATCATTTCCTTAAGTTTAAGGGGTAGATTATGCACTTAACTACTTGTGTACAAATCTTAACTTAAGTTTCCTTCCATCAAATGATCCTTTAACTCATGTTCCACATAAAGAAATAAAAGATCTCATACTTAATACAACTCCCATATCATGGCTGATGTCATACAAAGTTGGTTTCTTCATAAAACTTCATGTGATGGATTTTTCCTTAACTTAAATCTAGATTTGAGCATGTTTAACTAAATGGAAACAAAATCAACATTCAAATGGCCATGGAACCCTCATGTCCAGCATGCATATCCTCCATTAAAGTTCTCATTTCAAGGTTTCCTTAGCTTAAAATCTTCCATTCAAAGCATTAAACAAATGTCTTCACAAAACACCAACTTTACATGCTCATATTTCAACTTCATGCAAGGGTTTTATGGTTTGTTTCTTAAAACGATTTTTGACGTTCTAACAACTTAAACCTTACTCACATCTTCAAGAAATCTAAGCCTCCTAACATAAATATTAATCCACATATCACAAGAAACACTTACTCGTCCTTAGCGCAAAGTTTGGTGGTTGTGCACTAAGGTTCCTCTTAAGCCTTTAACTTTGCTTCCTCCTTTTTGCTTACCTTTTGAAACCCGAATCTTTTAGTCTTTTGAAAAGGGGTTTATGGAAGATTCTAATGGTATTAAATGATCTTAAATGATGAAATAAAATGGCACAAGATCAAAGGAAAAAAAATGCCATGAGTTGAAGCTTCAAAATGGGAGAAAATTGATTTTGTGGGGTAAGGTTGTTTCCCCTTTTTATGTTTGTTTCAAAAGAGAGAAAGATGAAGTGAAAGTGAAAGTGAAAGTGAGAGAAATGGGGAAGAGTGTGGCCGGTTGGAAATGGAGAGAGAAGGAGTGTTTAAATGTCTTGGAAGTGTTGCCTTGTAGCTTACATAAAGTCAACAATTGCAACTCTTGATGATGTAAGCATTAAGGGGTGAATAGTGATGTGTAAGAAAAAGTGATTGATGGGTGAATGACCAATGCATGGCCCCCCTTTCTCCCCTTTTTAGATCTGCCATTTTAAGTCTTTGCATGCCATGGAGTGGTCTTGTCTCCTTTATTAAAGTTAAGCTTATTAATTCTTGTAAAAAATTGTCCATATTTTGTATAAGTGAAGAGGTGATAAGGAAATTGTCTTATCACTAGATTTTAATAAGTTATCAATTGATAATTGATTCAAACTCTCAATTGATAAGTTATCTAAGGTGATTAGTTGGTCTACTTATTTATGTGTAAGGCTTATACATGAAGATAAGGACATAGCCTTATAGAAAATTGTTTTAGGATTTTTATCCTACATTGTTTTGTAATTTATGATTTCATTTTTATAAAATTGTCAAATTTTCTAAATTTAGATGACAAATTAAATTATCTATTAATTATTTGGGGTTAAAATTCCTTAATGGCTTTAAGGTTTACGGTTTTAAGTAGCTTTAGAGCTCGTAGTTCTTCAAGCTCAGGTTTTCTCGACAATTGGCTTTTGGATTGTAAAAATTTAATTCGTTTCTAAATATAAACTTAAGTTTTTAGTTTAGTTAATCTTTAGGAACATTCGGAAAGTACTCTTAATTGAGTCTTAAGCCCACTAAAAGTAGGGTTTACATAACATGTTAAAAAAGTCAACAAATGTCTTTTTCACCTGGAAAATTCATTCACTTTCTAATGGATTCTTCTCCTTTTTAGCACATGATATTTTCATTTTTTTTCTTCCCCTTTTACCCTTCCCCTTGCCGCCATACATGGAGAGCTCTAGATCCCCTTTTTTTGTCTTTTAAATTCTCATTAGGACATAACAAAATCCCCTTTCCCATTCCTAAATTAAAACCGTAACCCCCTCTTCATCCTTCCTTTTTCTAACCTTTTGCTTTCATCTATTATTTCCCTTTTATAACCAACCTAAAATCGTCGCTTTAGAAATCATAAACCTCATCCATTTTGGAAAGCAAAAGAGGTACATGTAACATACTTATCTTAGCATTTTATATAAAGTGTGTTTGTGATCTTTTTCTACATCTAAGTTAAGAAGTGATATAGTTAAAATTAGTAACTACTTACTTTATGATTTAGAAGTTAGTCCTTACAGTTACATGTGTTATTTAGATCTTCCAAAATTTCTATTTTATGTACATATACAAATACATATAGGAAATAAACATACATGTACATATATGGGTATATAAACACATGTATACATATGATATATATATACTTATATGGACTAAATAAGTATTTATTAGTAGAATACATAGTAAAGTATATATATACATAGGTAAGAATAGGAAAACTACTTATACATATGTATAGATATCCATATACAGGAATACGCTTTATGTACATAACCTAAAATAAGGAGTATACTAAGTGTATATACATATAACTTACTGATTAAGCCCATAAAATGCAAAAATATAGATTACATGAAGATTTCCTAAAGGAGTGTAAAGTACAAACGAAAATACATATAAAGATACATATTCCACCATATGTATATAAGGGTATATATACGTTATATGTACAAGTATATAAGTACACATACAAGTATATTAGAAGTATATATAAACATGACATACATATAGAACATATAAGTACATAAGTATAAAAGTTGTACATAAGTAAATCACAACATAATTACTTAAAATACTATCAGATAGGATAATAAAACATTTAATATATACTCATATGTGCATATGTAGGCCAACACCTCCATAAGCCCATAACACACATATCAATTTGAGTTAACCTCATTTAAGTACGTAATATAGTAATAATGATAATGCAAAGTCATTAAGATATATGAACCTAATGGTTATTTAAATCATAAAGTTCTAAAATAAGATATAAAAATAGAAAATAAGAATATTCAAGATTTAATAAATAAATTTTGATAAATTTAATTCATATCTTAAAATATAGGTCTTTACATCCAAAACGGACCGCATCATGTAAACGTACTCCTAAAACGATGAAAAATGACTATAAGCTTGTAAATATTAGAGATAAAATGAAAAAGTTATATACAATTAGCAATCAAGTTCAACCAGATAAAAACTGATAGCAACCTAAATAGAATCAGGTAAATAGATATTTAAAATTACGAGTTAACTCAATTACTTATTATTATTGCTATCTCATAATGATCAGGTGACCCTGACAAGGGTATAGATCTTTCGATCAATTATTACAATTAGAGCACGAGGCGACGAGTGAGTATTTACCCTATAATTCCATACTTGTATGTGTTTGTAACTAGTGAACTTAAATGATTCTGTTAATTGAATGTTATGTGGGGTTAGGAAATGCTTATGTGTGTTATTGTTTTTTGAATTGTGAATTTATCTTAAATACCAATAATAGATTGTTTGTTACATAGTAGTATTTATAATGCTTGTATGTGCTATTGATTGGTCATACCGCAATTGGATTTAAACACATTATACGAAGGTAATGAGAGGCTATACGAGGGTTGTTATTTATAAGTATATTAGTTTTGTATGGTGTACTCATACAATATGACCTTACCTTAACCCACGAGAATACTATGTGTTTGAAGCGCCAACCACCTAGCTAAGGGTTGAGTCTCAAGGCCTCCGTTTAGGGGTAAGTGTAAACTGCGGGAGCCCACTCACAATTATACTTAGAACTTAGTTTTTATGAAAGTAAAAGATTTGTTATGTTTAAATACAAGATGTGGAGTTTCGTAGAAAATAAGTTCTAGTATAATACCCAGATTTGATCGGTGCCATGTATACTCCAACCTTGACTTTAGAGGGCATTAAATCTGAGTTGCGTATAGTGACCAATTAACTATACGTACTGCTTGGCACACTATTTGCTCATTCATTTATATGATTGAATTTAATGTATTTATAACTTGCTTGTGGTGTAACTAAGGGTTTTACTTACTAAGTGTTAGCTTACACCCTCTTAGGCTTTTGTTACAGAACTATCTATTTATCTACATTGGTCATAGGATGTTAGAGGTTAGCATGGGGACCTAGGTAAGAGCAAGCTATTCAAAGTGTCGAAAGAACTCACTTTTGTAGACTTTTATATGTATACTTTTCATTTTGATAGTATTATAGATATAGATATATAGATTACTATATAATGTAATCTTTATAGTTTGAATATTATATAATTATGTTTATGTGATGATATCATTTTGATCTGTTTATCTTTGGGAAGCTAGTGGTTGTAGAAGCCTTATATATTGTATGAAGGGTCCATGATTGGAAAGGTATCCAATCTGTAGTCCTTCATGCTATTTACAACATCTGCCGCGACTACACCGTCCCCCAAGTCATGACAGCCATTGGAATAGGGTCATCACTTCTCCCTAGTCGACATAGACACAAGTCTCCTCTTCCTCTTTAGCCTCGGGTTTTCTAACATCTTTTTCCTTCTCAAGCTCACTCTCATCGGTGCTATCCATTACATCTCCTCGAACACCATGACACATTGGTTCAAACATTCAATGGCCATATGTCTAAAGCCTAAACCTTTAAAGCACTTCACCTCGGTAGTCCTTCGTCCAGAGGTCTTCCCTTTCCCATATGTCCTCTGGGTTGGTCGACCCTCAGTTTGGCTTAGATGATTAGCTTAGCCCTGTTGGTTTCCTCGGTTGTCTTTAGATCAGTTGTTCCTCTCCTTAGCCATATGTGGCCTTCTTACCTCCACTTATATAGGTTGGTGTGGTACTAGGACTCATGAGAGTATTGGCCCAGGTTGTCTAAAAACACTTCTCCCTTAACTTCGACTCTCTACACTATCATGATGGCCTCTTCCAACGTATAAAACCTTCGTACTTCCATAACATTACAAATCTCATATTTGAGCCCAGAAATGAACCTCGACATGGTACGGGTCTCTTGTTCTTCTACGTTAGCTTGAATCATTAACATCCGAAACTCCCTTATGTAGTCATTAGTAGATCGGTCTCCATGGCAAAGCTCCTATAACCTTATAAATATATCTTAGAGGTAAGTCTCGAGCATAAACCTACCTCTTAAGAGCCCTTTCATCTCATCCGAGGTTCTAACACCTCATCTTCCATCTCTTGATCTGGTGGCATTCAAATTCTTTAACCACATGGTAGCATACCAAGTAAACTCCAACGTAACAAGTTGAACCTTGATTACATCCTCGTAACCATAACATTCAAATATTTTCTCGACCTTCTCTTCCCACTCTATGTATTCATCTGCATCTCCACTTCTATCGAAGGGAAAAATTTTCACCTTAACATTATGTAACCCTTGAGGAACTTGACGTCCTTGTCCTTATGCTTGGTAATAGTCTACTTCTTCTTCACCAAACTTTACAACATCTATCTTCTCGTCATCTTCCCCTATCTCGTGGCGATCAAATTAGGTGATTAGTCCGATTTCCTTGGCCATAGTATCTCTTAAGGGCATTTTCTTGTAGGTTTTGATGCTATACACTTTGAGGTTATTGTCCGTTAACGTACATTGCGGTGACTAGACTCTTAACAAAGTTTGTAAGTTTGTTTAGTTTGTTGTCAATAAACCTTGGGGTGTTATTGCCATTGTATCTATGACCAGGTTGAGTACTACTGCTCTAGTCACCAATGATACCTTGAATACTCGAATCTAACATAATATAATACTTTTCAAATGGATTAATGAACTACTAACAACTTTAGTGCCCAATAGTTACTCAAACAGAATAGAAACAAACTTACTGTATTTTCACAATGAAGAACAAAGTAACAATGAAATCATACTTGCTATCACACAAATACACTAAAGTAGCTATAAAAGAAATATAGCAGCCACTAATAGTAAAGTAACCCAAAACTTCACTGCAACTTCACACACTCCCTCACAGAATTATACTCTAATATCAGTGAAGCTAATGCATCTCGAGGGTCGGACACACAGAGAGGTACCACAATGAAACGAACCAGAAAGAAACAATAGAAAGAGCTAGCATAGTTCGAGCAACTACCGAATAGATATGATACACCACTCAGTCCTACTCAGCTTACAATCTACCGGATATGATGTACCGGTCCAAATTGAAGGGTCACTAGCCACTACTCCTTGTTAAAGAAAATAGATAAAATTTGAATGATAATGATAACACTAAGGTTATTTAAAGGAATAATTTATATGTTGAAGAGGTATAATGCTCGCATAAAAGAAAGTGGATGTTTATATACCCATCCACTAGGGTTACTTTACATGTATGAAAAGATAAAAGGGTATTCTACAACTAGGTTACATAAGACATACTAAAAAGGGTAAAAGAGACAAAAAATATTCAGTATGAAAAAGAAAGAATCATTTTAGAATAAATATGTTAGACGGGACGTGTTGCTTGGCATCTAGATAGGAGAAATATGGTACAAGGTAGGCAGAAATAGAGTAACACTTGTAGTTAAGGGCCGACCTGATGTAGACTAGGTCAGAGACTAATTAGTTCTTTTGAAGAGAAGCCAACTTGATTTAAGGTTAGATGCTTGTAGTTGGATCGGGAGCTCGCTTCGGCTACTCTTAAGCTGTCTCTTGGGATAAAGCGTTGTAGTTGAATAAGGGCAAATCTGATGCATTTAAGGATTTAGTAGTCAAGTCGACATGAGATTAGCTTGGGATAGTAATCCCCATCTCAGCTATGGTCTAAAGTTAGTATACTTTAAGTAAGTCCTTAGAGTCCTTTAGCTTGGCTGCACATGATCAATTAGATGGGTTGTTCCTATTAGAGTTGCTCTGGTGTCCAACAAGGTATACATCGAATGTTTCTTTATGTTGATATTCTTTGGATCAAATTTAAAGTTGAGTTTTTATACGATACAATTGTTGAACTTTGAAACTCTTGTTACCAAGTTAAACACTTTAGTCTCTACTTACTAAAATATTCTTAATAATAGAACTCAACTTAAAAGGAGAGTTTAAGTAACATACCTGTAATTAGTTCGGTATCTACAACATCTTCTAATTCTTCACAGTTGATAATCTCATCCTTAGGATACTCCTCATAATCTTGTCCTCCCTCTAGATTATAAGCTTGGGCAGCATTCATAGTTCCTAGTCTCTAGCCATTTTCTCTAAAAACTTTCCCCATCCTGAAGGACCATGCAATATGTGTGGTAGCATTCTAATGCTAAAGGCAAGTATTAGCAAAATGTCCCACTTGTTTGCAAATATAACAAGTTGTAGTGGTCTTGATTGAACAGTCTACAACTAAGTGACCTCCCTCTCTATAGAAATAAGATGTTGAGCACAATCTTAGGGATAGTGGTTCCCCTTACATTTCCAACAAGTAACCTTTCCATTCCCATTTCCATTCTTCTTAAAGATCACATTATGGGGTCTCAAAATTTTCCTTACTTTGGAACTCGAACTTCTTAGTCCTTCAAATGGCCTCTTGCCAAAAACAGTCACTTTTGGTTTCCATACTTCTTCTCTTTACCTCTTAGCAGTCTTTATCACCTTTGTTTTCTCTAAGCCTAATTATAAGTCCTTAGCTGAAATTCCTAAACCCTTCTTTACATTTTAAGGTCCAATCCCCTCGTGAAAATTTACTTCTTCATCCAATCACTGTTGTGGTATTCAAGTGGAGCAAACTAAAGTAGGCAAGTGAAATCTACCTCATACTACTCAAGAGTACGGCTTCCCTTTCTAATTCCAAACAATTCATCATTGTATTTTACCCCCAAACTCTTTGGAAAGTAATGTCTCAAGAACTCTCCTTGGAAGTCTTCCCATGTAATAGGGTGCCTTAAATTTCCCCTCTTCGTTTCTCACCATGTGCTTGCTTTCAAACGAAGCATATATGTACCATAGGTCAACCTCAAGTGATGTAGCACCTTGAAGGCCTCAAAAGATCTCTCTACCTACATCAACCAATCCCTAGCCTCATCAGGCTAGCTCGCATTTCCATCGAAGTACTTATTACATTTCAGAATCTTAAGCAATAAGTTCCTTAGCGATCAAAGCTCATGAAGAACTTAGTAAGGGTCTCTGGCTAGCCCTAGCAGTAGTGGTGGAGGTGGTAGAGGTAGTAGTGTTGTTGCATACTACCTTAACATGGCCATAGGAGGTGGCATCGACATTTGCGGAACATGTTCTTAAGATGCTGGCGGTAAAAGTGCTTGTATTCTCTCCAAAAAAGCCCTTAACAAGGCATTATTTGCTTATATTGCTAGGAATATCTCCTTAGTACAGTTTGCTAGTGCATTTTGTTCCATATTTTGTTCAATTAGCACCCTTTCTCTTGGAGGTCGTCTCTTGTGCCTTTGTTCATTGAAAATAAAATTTCGAGGATCAGGTTTAATATGGTTAATTCAATCACAATTTAGTTAATCCAACTTTTACTTAGATGAAATAACTTTATTTCTTAGAAATCATAATGTCCTTATTCAAATCATCTATTAAAAAGCATTTCTCTTAATTACACTTATTGAAAGCAAGAACTAAATCACATAACAAGTTCTTCCATTAATTCTCCAAATGCACATAAGATTCGAGTACATAACCTTCCAAAGTTATACATACTTCTTACGATTACTGCGACAATACTTAATACAACCTTGAATTAATAGTGCATACCCATAATACATAAAAACCTCACTACAACCTTCACTCAAACTAAACAAAAACAACAACAACAATTGAAACACTTCGGAAGTTAAAATGTCCCTATCTAACTATGCCTCGTCAAGGGTTTAGCTTCATCATCATTCAACCAGCCTACCTATCGAGATCTCTTCTTAAGGAAAAATGATGAGGTATCTACGTTTGGGCTAGGAGGTGACCTTAGATGATAAACCACTTAGTATAGTTCATGAGGCAGTAGGAACTCATAAGGGACTATCTTAGTCTTCACTCCCTTCAATATTCTCTTGGGATGAAGGCTAGGATGTCAATGTCATCCTCCTACTCAAGGGTGTCTAAGCATATATCTATAAAATCAAGCTCTATGTAAGGAAAGTTAATGTTGGTAAGAGCGACTAGTAGAGAAACCCCTTTTTGTACATCCAACTAAACCACTCTTAGGTTATCAGCTCTTAGGTCTCATGCAAAGGCATAACAATGCTCTAGCTGACATTAGTACGTAAAGCTAGGTGCATCCATCCTTTAGCCATCTTACACTAAGAATACCATATTGCCCTCCATGCTTGCTCCTTCCTATCGCTCTATCACATAGGCTAGCTCCACATCAGACATGACTAATCCAGGTGTTTGAATCAAAATGTCTTGATAATGGGCTCTCTAATGGAGGCTCAAACTTGACCTCTAGGAGGTCCATACGTATCGAAGCCTACTTAGCATTCCTTCTTATGCTATTTCTTCACAGAGAATTCTCAGTCTGTGATGGTACTTGACAAGGGTCTCCCCTTCATGCATCATTAAGAGTGCAAGGTTTCTACAAACCCTATTCGCATTTCCCTGATTAACACAAAAATTCATTAAATATTACACATTCTTTAAGAAAAAGTTTAGTTGTTCACTTGATTAATTTGAGAACCTAACTCAATTCTACCCTTCTCTACCTCTCTTGGTGAGGAATCTTAACGTCTAAGGTTAGGTTTTACTTTTCTTATTACTGTTTTAAACCTATGACTCTGATACCACTTATATCTATCATAACCCAATAGTATCATTGTCGAGGTAGATTGCCTTATACCACATAAAGATCTATGATCAACCCTTTCATTAATCATAGGTATTTTATATGATATACAAGGCTATTTCCACTTCATGTCACTATCAGGCCTACAGGTAGGCAATATCAACTAGAAAAACTAAAATTAACATTTAATTTCAAGAATACTAAAGTTAAGGTATCGAATTGTTGAATTCCACAACAAAAGAATATTACAATATGATCAAAACTATAAGAGAAACTAAGCTAAGAAAATCTAAGTAAGTAAATACATTTACAATTCACTATTTACCCAAAAAGTTCTCTCTTCTCATCCTGGACCCATATCCCATCTTGATGCGAGACTCACCTTAAGCATTCCATAGCTTAGATGAACAAAAAGATGGCACTACATCAACAAAAATCTATTAGTTAAGTTACACTTTTTAACTTAGTTTCGTATTTTTTTTTATTTTACTTGAAACTTCAATTATGTATAACTTTTTTGTTCTAAATCCACTTTTTATGATCTTATAGTCGATTTTCATCATTTTCAAGTGTACTTTAATGTGGTGATGTTAGATTTTCGAGATGAGGCATGCAAAGCTGTCCATTGGTTAGAACAATAGTGATCGTCATGTTTTAGTGTACTTTTAGGCTTTGTTTGATTATTAGGCTTCTTGATATCTTAGGAAATCTTTTAGGCTTGAGATTTGGACTTTATTCTAAGCTTAAAATACTCTTTAAGGTCAGATTTTCATCCTTATCTTATGGCCTTGGTGCTATCAACATCTTCTTGGACTTTTAAGTGGGCTTAAGTAGTCAAATGGCCTTATTTTTTTTATCTAAACTAAGGATAATCTCTTTGTTGGGCTTAGGAAGTGTTACGTAGGCTTCTTATAGATTTTAAAATAAATTTTTTTTTGGGTGCTGGTTAGAAAATTTTAGAGGCCCAACTTAGAGTTTAAAGCTTATTTTAAAAGTTTTAGGCTTTATACACTTATTATACTTGCTTTGGTTGGTCTTTTCGCTTTGGTTGGTCTTTTCGCTTTGGTTGGTCTTTTCACTTTGTTTACTTGGTTTTATCATATTTTTAAGTGACTTTTCTTATGGTTCCAAATCTGGTCGTGATGGTTCAAGGGTCACTTACTTATTTTCACAACTTCTTTTATCATTTCCTTAAGTTTAGGGGTTAGATCATGAACCTATGCTATTCACATTCCAACTCTGACTTAATTTTCTTCCATAACATGATTATTTAACTTATACACTACATGAAAATGATAGATCTTATACTTATCATAACTTCTATGCCATAGTTCACATCTCACAAAGTTAGTTTCTTCATAAAAGCTTCATGAAATGGATTTTCCTTTATCTAAGGCTAGTTTTAAGCATGTTCAACCTAATAGAAGTGAAATTAACACTTGAATAGCTTCCTTACACTCCACATCCAACAAGATAATCCTTCATTCATGTGCATATTTCATGACTTTTTCAACTTAATATCTTCCATTCTAAGTGTTAAATATGTATCTTTACATAACACTAACTTAACTTGCTCATATTCTAACTTTCTTGTGAAAGATTCATAGGCTTACTTCTTGAAGTGGCTAGCTAAGTTATCATCTTATGTTCATTCCAACATCTTCATAAAAATATGGTATCCTAACATGACATATTAGATCACTTTAACAAGGAAACAACTTACTCGTCCTCAAGAGTGTATATAAGGTGGTTGTGCGACTAAGTATCCTCTTAGCTCTTTGTTTTTCTTTCTCTTCTTACAAGTTCTTTTCAAAGCTAAGGTCTTGATCTTTAAAGTGGCTTTTGAGAATGTTCTAAAGTTATTAAAAATAGCTTTTGAATTTGATAAAAGAAGGCAACAAAATCAAGCTTTTGTGTTATGAATATGTAGCAAGGAAGTGACGACAATGTTGAGGTTTAGTGTGGTTGTGTTTCCTCTTTTGGTTTATGTTTAAGATGAGAAAAACAAAGTGAAAATGAGGGTAAAGAGTTAAAGAATGTATCCTGTTTTGATAGGGAAGAAAGTGTGTTCAAGAAGCATCAATTAGTTGTCTTTTATCATGCACAAATGTCAACTTTGATAAGACTAGATGATGTAAGTATTAAGGGGTGAATAGTAATACGTAAGACAATTGAGTAATTGAAAGTTGAGAAGGCATAGCCTCCCCTAATCTACTTCTTACAACCAACCATAAGGGCTTCTTTTTGTACATTGTGTTTTCTTGTCACTTATTTGAAAATTGAATTCATAAAATAATGTGATAACTTGTCCATATCTAGTATAGGTTATGGTGACTTATGGAAAGTGTCTTATCACTAGCTTTTGATAGGTTATCAATTGATTATTGATTTTAACTCTCAATTGATAAGTTAATTAAGGTGGTTAGTTGTCTCACTTATCCATATGTATAGGGCTTATGCATTAGGAATAAGGGAATTGTCTTAGATATAATTCTTTTAGGGTTTGATTCTTAAACTAACTTGTAAGTTATGATTTAATTCTCATAAAGTTATGAAATTTTCTAAAGTTGAATAAAATTTTTCACATTAAATTTTTAATTAATTAATTAGAATTAGAAGTCCTTAATTATCTTAAGGTTTAGGGTTTTGGGTGACTTAAGGTCAGTAGTTCTCGTGTTCGAATTTTATTGTTAATAAACTTTTGAATTAGAAAACTAGGTTCATTTTTAAATGTAAAATTAAATTATTAGTTTAGTTAATCCTTGGTAATGTTTGAGAAGTACTCTTAGTTGATTCACATGCCTATTAAATAGTAAGGTTACAGTAGCAACATTAAATTGGAATTGATTTAAGTACACTTCATCATGCCCCATTGGGCTCAATAACTTAAGCGAGAGCATCTGTAGGGGACTAGCAACCCAAAATTGGAATTGATTTGAGATAACCTGGTTGTGCTCCACTGCACTCACTAACCTATGTAGGAACGTCTTTAGAGAATTGACAACCTTAAATTGGAATCAATTGGATAAAACCTGATCATGCTCTATTGAACTCACTAAACTAAGCAAGAGCATTTCTTGGGAACTAGCAACCCTAAAATGGAATCGATTTGAGAAAACTCAGTGGTGCTCCTTAGAGTTTAGTAACCTAGCAAGAGCATCTCTAGGGGAATAACTGTAAACCCTTAAAAGTTTCGATCTAGTTTTTGAAATAAACTCAACTATATTAGACAATTTAGGAGTCGATAAGGCTAATTAAAGTGAAAACCCTAAAAAAAAAAAATTAATCAATCGCATAAAGAACTTTTCTACCCTAAATGTTTCTAAAAGCTAAAGATTTCATTCAAAAGTGATAAAAACCTTAAAAATGATTACATTAAGGACGTATGTGCACTAATCCAACATGATATACCCTAAAACCCTAATTGATAATATAATGCTTATATTTTACTAAATCATTAGTAAAATGTTAGAGATAACCCTCATTCATGCTTATATGATTCGAATTCTCAAGTAATCCATTAGGAACTAAGATAATGAGTCATAGATTATATTTATCCTTTAAATATATGATTAAGATAGTCTTACTTAGGGTTAGGGTTATAGTTGAAGATTAGGTTACATATAGTGAACTTTAATACTCAAATTAGTACTTTTTGCACTTGTTATCCAAAGTAGTTTATCAAATGAGATATATGGACTATGAAGACCTAAAGTAAGATCTCATCAACTATATTTACACATCTATTCATTATATATCTCATTTTTTTCTCATTTCCTTCATTTTTCCTCTTATTTTGCCTTAATTACTACATTATGTGCACAAAATTGCACATACTTAAGGAATGTTGACTAAGATAATACATGTTGACCAAAGTCCAAAAGTTGACCAAGTCAACACATGTTGACTAAAGTCAACATTTTGAAAAGTCAACAAAAGCTAAGAGATAAGGAAAATATCTCTTCCTTAATGATGGCTTTCTTTTCTTTTCCTTTTGATTTTTCTTTTCCTCCTTCTTACCATTGTTGCCATCCACATCCTCCCTTCAAAACCCCACCACATGTTGTCTTCCATTAAGAGAAACAAACAAAAGAAACAAACCAAAAGCCCCATTTTCATGCCGTGAACTTCCCTTTCCTCTTTCACTTTCATTACTTCACTTTTGTCTCCATAACTTCAACATAATTAAAGGTATGTCTTTAAGTTATTTTATGTTACTTTATATTATTCATTAGTTAGTTAATTAGGTAGATTAGATAATTAGTTATGTGGTTAGTATTGTCTTGAAGAAGAGGAAACAAAGTTTCCATCTTTAAGTGTAGAAATTTGAACTTTTGAAAAAGAAGAAAGGAAGACATGAGTATATGCTTATAGGTATGTATACATAAGGAAATACCAAAAGAGTACAAGTATGTGAACCTTTGTACATGAGTATTTATCATGTACATAACCTAACTTAAGATCATATCTAACTATACATACCTATACTACACTAAATATATACATAAGAACACAAAAACATAGAATTAGGAAGCTTTTCTTAAGGAAAAGCTTAGGCATACGAATTTTAGTATAAAAATACGTATCTAACCGTATAGGTATATGGGTATGTATACACGTATAAATACGGTATAAGTCTAGGTATAGGTATGAGTATAAGTATGTATAAAGTATATGTACATAAGTATAAGAGAAAGGGATAACATGTACATAATACATATACATATAACATAAGCATGAGGAAAGGCTTATGTAAGCATATGATGAGGTAACTGATGACATAAACACATGATGACATAAGGCATGACATAAGCAATGACATAAGCAAAAGATGATGTAAGCGATGACATAAGCATAAGTTTAGAAAATAAGAAAACTAAGAAAAGTGTAGGTAATTAGGTAACTAAATTAGTAAATCCTAATATACCTTCTAAATTAGATTATATCTAATTCAGTACATAAATTAGTAATAGCAAAGTAAAATCCTTTAATTATAAGAATTTAAGGAATAAAAGATATAAACATAAATGATAAGAGTACTTAAGTGTTCATAACTAAAAATTTCTATAAATTTAGTACATAACATAAAATAGAGGTCTTAACACCCAAAATAGATAGTACCATGTGAATATATATTCGAAACGATGAAAAACAACTATAAATTCATAAATATAAAAAATAAAACGAAAAAGTTACATACGATTGAAATTAAAGTCTTACCGGGTAAAAGTTGATAGTAATTTACGTAGAATTTGGTAATTAGATGTTTAGAATTAGTAATTAATTCAGGTACTTACTAGTGTTATTATCACATAATGATCAGGTGACCTTGAGGTGAGCGAGGACCTCCCGATCGATTACTACGATTAGGGCGAACCGCTATGGCCGAGTGAGTATTTATCCTATGATTCCATGCTTGATTGTGATTGTAGATAGTGGACTTAAATATTATTGTTAATTAACTACTGTATGGGGTTCGGGAAATGCTTGTGTATGTAATTGTATGTTGAGTTGTGAATTTACCTTAAATGTAGAATGCCCTGTTTCTTGCATGGTAGTATAGAAAATGATTGTGTGTATTATTGGATGGTCACAGCATAATTTGAATTAAATTATACTTGGCCTATAAAAAGAAACTGGAACATGCATTAACATGCATAGCATGGATACTATTCCGGCCGTCACATCACACGGAGGTAAAGAGAGGCCATTCGGGGGTTGATATTATTGATTTATTTGGTTATGTACGGTGCACTCGTACAAAATGACCTTACCATGCCCCGCAAGAACACTAGGCGTTAGAGGCGCCAACTACCTGGCTAAGGGTCGAGTCTAGAGGCCTCCGTTTAGGGGTGAGTGTAGACTGCGGGGGCCCACTCATAATTATACTAGAACTTAGGTTTTTCTGAAAATAAAAGAATTATTTGATATAAGTACGGAACATGGAGTTCCGTGGTAAAGTAAGTTCTAGTATAATACCTAGATCTGATTGGTGCCGTATAAACTCCAACCCTGACTTCGGAGGGCGTTAAACCCGAGTTACGTATATGAACTAGTTAAGTATGCTTATTGTTTGGCATTCTGCTTGATCATTCATTCATATGCGTGACTCTAATGTACTTATAACTTGCTTACTGTGTGGCTGAGGGTTTTGCTCACTAAGCTTAGGCTTACACCCCTTAAGACTTTTATTGCAAGATAGCCTGTTCGTAGAGACAGGACAAGGGATGCCACAAGTTAGCCTGGAGACTTGTGCAAGAGCGAGGTGTCCTATGTAATGAGAGAAAATAGTTTATGTAGATTCCTTCTCATGTACTTATGTTTATCTTATTATTATAAACTTAGACATACTTAAACACTGTGTATTGTAAGCTTTATAACTCAACTTTTATATAAATATGTTGTGTGATGATATCATGTAAATCTGGATGTACTTTGGAAACTAGTAGTTGTAGAGCCTTGTATATTGTGTGAAGAGTTTTTGATTGGAAAGGTAACCAATCAGGGGTTCTTCATACAGTATACGGCGTCTGCCACGATTAGGCCGTCCTCGGTTCGTGACAATAACAACCTTAAATTGGAATCATTTTGAGAAAATCTACTTATGCTCTTTTCAGTGCACTTACCTAAGCAGGAATGACTCTAAGGGACTAGTAACCCTAAATTGGAATCGATTTAAGAAAACCTAGTCATGCTCAATTGAGCTTACTAATCTAAGTGGGAGCAACTCTTGAGGACTACGAACCCTAAAATGGAAATGATTTGAGAAAGCCTGGTCGAGCTCCTTTGAGCTCATAACTAGCAATACTAAATAAGAATCGATAAGAGAAAACCTTGTCAAGCTCCTTTGAGCACACTAACCCAGTCGGGTGCTTCTCTAGGGGAACAACAACTCTAAATGGGAATCATTTAGAGAGAACTTGGTCATGCTCTTTTAAGCTCACTAACATAGGTAGGAGTGTCTTTAAGGGGCTAGCAACCCTAAATTAGAATCAATTTGAGAAAACCTAGTTGTACTTAGTTGAGCTTACTTACCTAGGTAGGAGAGTCTCCATAAGACTAAGAACCCTAAATTGGAAGTGATTTAAGAAAACCTACTCAAGCTCCTTTGAGCTCACTAACTTTGGTGGGAGTATCGTTAAGGGATTGGTAGCACTAAGTGAGAATTGATAAGAGAAAACCTAGTCATGCACCATTGAGCAAATTGTCCTTAGTAGGAATATCTCTAGGGGAACAACAACTATAATTTGGAGTTGATTTAGGAAATCTTGGTCGTGCTCTTTTAAGCTTACTAACATAGGCGAAAGTGTCTTTAGGGGACTAACAACTCTAAATTGGAATTGATTTGGAAAAACTTAGCCGTATTACTTTAAGCTCACAAGACTAGGTAAGAGTGTCTTTAGGAGTTTGAAACCTTAAATTGGAATGAAATTGAGCAAACTGAGTCGTACTCATTTGAGGTCACCATCTTAGGTGAAAGTGTCTCAAGCGTATTAGCAACACTAAATTGGAATCTATTTGAGAGAACCGAGTCATGCTCCTTTGAGGTCATAAACCTAAGTAAGAACGTCTCTACGAGACAAGCAACCTAAAATTAGAATCAACTTAAGAAAACCTGGTTGTGCTCCTTTGAGCTCACTAAGCTAGGCAAGAGCAT
Source organism: Lumnitzera racemosa (assembly GCA_024138005.1). Classification (NCBI taxonomy): domain Eukaryota; kingdom Viridiplantae; phylum Streptophyta; class Magnoliopsida; order Myrtales; family Combretaceae; genus Lumnitzera; species Lumnitzera racemosa. Next base: position 52,100,334 of record JAMXBC010000008.1, on the reverse strand, counting down.
CACTAGGGGACTAATAACACTAAATTAAAATCAATTTAAGTGCACCTGGTCATGTTCCTTTGAGCTTATTAACCTAGGTAAGAGCATCTCTAAGCCACTAGCAACCCTAAACTAGAATTGATTTGAGAAAACCTGATCGAGCTCCTTTGAGCTCACCAACATAAGCAAAAGCATCTCTCGGGGACTAGCAAGCCTAAATTGGAATCAATTTGAGAAAACTTGGTCATGCTCCTTTGAGCTCACTAAGCTAGTTGGGAGCATCACTAAGGAACTAGCAACATTAAATTGCAATTGATTAAAGTGCACTTTGCCATGCTTCTTTGGGACCTCTAAACAAGGTGCAAGCAACTTTAGGGGACTAGGAACCTTAAATTGGAATCAATTTAAGATCACTTAGTCGTGCTCCATTGTGTTAGCTAACCTAGGCAAGAACATCTTTAGAGAACTAAGAACCCTAAATTCATATCAATTTGAGAAAACCTGGTCGTGCTCCATTGAGCTCACTAAACTAAGCAAGAGCATCTTTAAGGAACTAGGAACCCTAAATTGGAATAAAATTGAGAAAACTTGGTTGTGCTCCTTAGAGTTCAATAACTTAGGTGGGAGTGTCTTTAAGGGAATAACAACCTTAAACTGGAATAGTTTTGAGAAAATTTGCTCGTGCTCCTTTAAGTTCACTAACCTAAGTGGGAATGTCTCTAGGGGAACAGTAACCCTAAATTCAATCGATTTGAGAAAACCTAGTCGTGCTCAATTGAACTCACTAACTTGCACAGAATCATCTCTTGATGACTAGGAACCCCAAAATGGAAACGATTTGAGAAAGCTTAGTCAATCTCCTTTGAGCGCACAAACTTTGGTGTGAGTATCATTAGGGGACTAGCAACACTAAATAAGAATCCATAAAAGAAAATATTGTCGTGCTCTTTTGAGCTCACTAACCTAGGATGGAGTGTCTCTTGGTGGCTAGCAAACCTAAATTGGAATTAATTAGAGAAAACTTAGTCGTGCTCCTTTGAGCTCAATGACCAAAGTAGAGGCGTCTCTATTAGACTAGCAACCTTATATTAAAATCAATTTGAGTAAACTAGTCAAGTTCCTTTAAGCTCACTATCCTAAGTGGGAGTGTCTTTAGGGGGTTAGCAACCCTAAATTGGAATTGATTTGAGAAAACCTAATCATGCTCCTTTAAGCTCAATAACTTAAGCAGGAGTGCCTCCAGGGGATAAGCAAACCTAAATTAGATTCAATTTGAGAATGCATAGTTGTGCTCCTTTGAGCTCACTAACTTAGGTGAGAGCATCACTAGGAGACTAGCAGCACTAAATTAAAACTAATTTGAGTACACCTAGTCATGCTTCTTTAAGCTTACTAACCTAAGTAGGAGCGTCTTTAGGGGACTAACAACCCTAAATTGGAATTGATTTGAGAAAACATGGTTGTGCTCCTTTGTGCTTACTAACGTACATAGGAGCATCAATAAAGGGCTATGTCACGAACTGAAGATAGTTTAGTTATGGCAGATGCCATATACCATACAAAGAACCCCTGATTGGTAACCCTTCCAATCATAAAATCTTTACACAATATACAAGGCTTTACAACCACTAGTTTCCCAAGAACATACAGATCCATATGATATCATCACATAAACATATTTATATAAAATTTAAACTACGAAGTTTACAATACATAATAATTTAGTACATCTAAGTCTATATTACTGATAAAACAAAAGTACATAAGTAAAAGTCTATATAATCCATTCTCTCAATACGTTGAATGGCTTACTCTTGCCTAAGTCTCCAAGCTAACTTGTAACATCCCTCGACCAGTCTCAATAAACAAGTTATCCAACAGCAAAAGTCTTAAGGGGTGTAAGCCTAAGCTTAGTGAGCAAATCCCTCAGTCATACTACAAGCAAGTCATAAATACATTATATTCATATATATGAATGAATGGTCAAATAGAATGCTGAACAATACGTATAGTTAACTAGTCCATATACGTAACTCAAATTTAACGCCCTCCAAAGTCAAGGTTAGAGTATACACGGTACCAATCAAATTCAAGTATTATACTAGAACTTACTTTACTACGGAACTCCACGTTCCATACTTAAATCAAACAAATTTTTTATTTTCATAAAAACCAAATTCTAGTATAATTGTGAGTAAGCCCCAATAGTCCACACGGACCCCTAAACGGAGGCATCTAAACTTGACCTTTAGCCAGGTGGTTAGTACCTCCAAAGCCTAGTATTCCTGGGGGCCAAGGTAAGGTAATTTTGTACGAGTGTACCGTACAAAACTAATAAATTCATAATAACATCCTTCGAATGGCCTCTCTTTACCTCCATGTGATATGACGGCCGGAATTATGTCTATGTAATGCATTTTGATGCATGAACCGGTTTCTTCTTATTAGTCGAGTATAATTAAGTCCAATTATGATATGACCATCTAATAGTACACACAATCATTTTCTATACTACTATGCAGCAAACAAAGTATTATTTATACTTAAGGTAAGTTCACTATTCATTACATAATAACATACATAAGCATTTCCCGACCCCACATAACAATCAATTAACAATATCATTTAAGTCTACTATCTACAATCACATACAAGCATGGAATCATAGGCTAAATACTCACTCAGCCATGATAACTTACTCTAGTCGTAGTAATCAGTCAAGAGATCTTTGCCCACCTCGGGATCACCTGATCATTACGATATAATAACGCTAGTAAGTAATTGAATTAACTAGTGATTCTAGATTTATATTTACCTAGTTCTACTTAGATTACTATTAATTATTATTCAGTTAAACTTTATCACTAATCGTATGTAACATTTTCGTTCTATTTATGATACTTATGAATTTATAGTCGTTTTTCATCGTTTTCAAGCGTACATTCACACAGTGATATATGTTTTAGACATTAAAACCCATGTTTTACAATATGGGATAAATTTATTGAAATTTTAATTATGGAAGCTTAATGATTCTTATTACTTATATTTATATCCTATTTTAGGACTTAATTAGTTAATTAGTTATTAGATTCTTACACCTAGGGAATTTTATATTGGTATTACTAACTCATGTACTTAATTAGGTTTAATTCAATTTAGGAAGTGTATTAGGATTTAAAAGATTTTTAGACCCTAAGTATATGGACATACTTATGTTATACTCTTATGTAATCTTATAAGTTATTTTTTATAAGTTTATGCTTATGTCATCGCTTATGTTATCGATCGCTTGGGTCATTGCTTATGTCATGGCTTATGTCATCTTTTAATTGCATCATTGCTTATATCATTGTTTGATTAAATAAGCTCTTACCTCATACGTAAGTCATGCTTAAGTGTCTTATGTACACTTTACATATGTTAAGTATATACTACTATACTTGTATGTATACTACTATACTCATATATATACCATATTTATACTTGTACATATACCCATATACACATAAGGTAACATACGTATTTTTATATATTTTTTTATATGCCTAAAATTCCTCTTAAGAAAGCTTCTCAAATTTCATCTTTTTTGTATTTTAAGGGTATATTTAGCATGGTATTTGTATGTATAGTTGGTATATGCCTTATTTTGGGTTATGTACATATTGGATTCTTATGTACAAAGGTTTTTATACATGTATTTATCTTGTATACTCTTATATACACGTACTTAGATACATGTGCACATGCTCTTCTTCCATTTACCAAGGCTTTCCTACACTTCTAAACATAAAAATTGAATCTTTAAGCCTTAAACAACATATATGTAAACAACACATAAAATCCGCATAAGGTCATGAGACGAGTGGAAGATTGTGTTCAAGACTTAACATAGACTTTACAAGTGGATGGTCATGCCCTTCGGCTTGTGCCCTAAGCACTTTCATGAGACTTTTGAACCATGTGCTAAGACATCTCATCAGGAAGTGTGTCGTAGTATACTTTGACGACATCCTAGTCTATAGTGCCAACATGCCAAGTTACATTAAACATCTTAAAGCAATCTTAGATATCCTTCATGCCAGGAGACTATTAGGCAACTTGAAGAAATGTTGCTTCTACCAGGAGGAAGTAGTATTCTTGGTGTATGTAGTCAGTAGAGAAAACTTGTGAGTCGATGACAAAAAGATCAAAGCAATTGTTGAGTGACCAATTCCTACTATTTGTGCCAATGTATGAAGTTTCCACAAATTGGCTTTATTTTATAAAAGGTTTATCAGGAACTTTAGGACCATCACTGCACTACTTACTAAGCTAACAAAGAAGAACATGGACTTCTAGTGGGGAGAATGGGAGGGGAGGAGCTTTGCCGACATAGACCTCTACTCCGATGTTAGTACTACCTGACTTCTACAAAAATTTTTAGCTAGAATACGACGCATCAGGTGTTAAAATAAGCACTGTCCTGATATAGGAGGGCTGACTAATTTCCTTCCATAGTGAAAAGCTCCGAGGACCATAGTTGAACTACTCCATTTATGATAAGGAACTTTTGGCATTAATTCGAGCAATGCAAATGTGGCAACATTACTTATTGCCAAGAGAATTTGTCATATATATTGACCATGAATCACTAAGGCACCTCTGAAGTTAGACTAAGTTGTCGAAGCAGCAAGCAAGGTAGGTTGAATTCCTTAAAGGATTCAATTTTGTAATAAAGTATAAGTAAGGAAAGAGCAACGTAATTGTAGATGCTCTTTCAAGGAGACATGCATTGTTATCAAAACTACAGGCCAAGCTATTTTGTTTTGCGAGTATCAAAGAATAATACTCCAAGGATCCAAACTTTAGACCAATAATTCCGCGATGCAAAGAAGGGAGGACAATAGATGAGTATTATGTGGAGGATGGCTTTCTATTCTAAGGAAGGAGACTGTGCATGCCAACTTGTTTCCTACGAGAATTATTAGTTAGGGAAACCCATAGCGGAAGGCTCTTTAGACACTTTGGCGAAAGGAGGACCTGTGAACTAATGAATGGTTGATTCTTTTGGCTGAAAATGTGAAGAGATGTACACTAAGTTGTGGAAAGCTATGTAGTATGCAAAAAGGCTAAGTCCCAAGCTTGACAAAGAAAAGCATTGCCCCTACCAATTCCATCGAGGCCGTAGTCTAAACTAAGTATAGACTTTACACTCAGACTGCCGCGAACTACACGAAGCAAAGATTTTGTAATGGCCATCATAGATTGGTTTAGTAAGATGGCACACTTTATGCCCTGCACCAAAACTAACGATGCTTCGGCTATTGCTTCTCTTTTCTTACAAGAAATTGTATAGATACATGGCGTGTTGAAGAGTGTAGTCTCTAACAGGGACCCCAAAGTTCTTGAGCCATTTTTGGAGGACTTTGTAGCATCGGCTGGGAACTAAATTACTCTTCAGTACCTCATGTCACTGTACACTTCATAAATTTAACCTTCTAGACATAGTGCCAACCCAAGTATCATAAATATTTCCTTAAGTCGACAAAACCACATAAAATGAAAACCGACTTAAATTTTAAACTTAAAACTTAAAATGAACATGAAAGACCCTATTATGCGATTAAAAACCCTAATCATGCATAAAAACCCTAATCCCTATATATGTGTACTTTTAAAAATGTAATCCTAAACTTAATAAAAACCATAAATATCAAATCGTAAAAAAAAAATAAAAAAATAAAAAAAAATTGAAACTTTATAAAAATATGCTAGTGCTTGAAAAGCCATAAATCAATAAAATTATCATTAATTTTGAGAAATCATATGAAACTGATAATGAATGAATCAAAGATTGCAGAGGCCACCACACCACTAGACTTAGGATTTTGAAAATATGATTTGTTATTCAGTAAAGAAAGAATACAATTTTATTTTGGCTTAAGCATAATAGTGCAAATGAAATAAAACCCATTGGCTAGAACCTAGATTTTGGTTGGGTCGATTAATTATCTCCAACCTCGATTATAGGGGGCATAATTCTGAGTTGCACGCAATTCTTAGGCCACTACTGTATTGTTTATCATACTGATTGATCATACATTCATATGCTTATGCGTTAAATAAACTTTTATCATACGTTATTGACAAGGGGATTTTTCTCACTTAGCAAAAGCTTAAACCCCAATAGTTCTTTTCCTTGCAAGTTGATTGATAGTTAGGACAGGGATAGGAATCAAGTGAAGAGTGCTACCATTGAATCAATATAATGAAAAGTTTGTGTAGTTAATTTGGAATGCTCTAGGAAACAACTAATATGTCAATTAAGTTTAGTATCTTTAGTAAGTTTAGAATTTTCTAGAATTGTCTATCTTATTTCACTATTTTGGTAAGGGATACCAATTCTTTATTGTTCTAAGGAATTGTCGAAAAATGGATATTCATAATTATTTATATTATATAAGGAGTCAATGAACTAAAATTGAAGATCCTAGTGATTAACTAATTAAAGTCTTACAATCTCTGACTTGCAAAGTAATCTTCTTATCATGGGTGCAGAAGTGATATGGAAATTCTAAGCAATACTACTAAGCTCTCCTTAAGGCCCTTATATTCACCCCTAAATTGACGGCTAAACAAAGGTGGTCGATCATACTTTGGGGTCACTGCTCCAAGCTGCAGTAGGCAAGAACTTTGTTTATTCAGACGTCTGCCTACTAGCAATCAAATTCACCTATAACCGGACCATATATGATACTACTGAGTAGACTCCCTTCGAGGTGGTCTATGGAATCAACCCCAAGTTGCCTTTCGACCATGCCTTTATACCAGCACCCGCATAAGAGGACCCTAACGCCTCAACCAGAGCACAATCTCTTTAAAACATCTATGATAAGGTCACCCTGCTTATCGATTAAGTTGCTAGAAAATGTAAGAAAGGACCAAGGGTAGGTCAGCTAAACAATTTCAAGAGAGACACTTAGTATAGCTACACCTCAATCAGGAATGGTTCCTAAACAAGAGGAAGAACAAATTATCTACAAGAATGGAAGGGCCTTTCAAAATCCTCCAAAAAATTAGTGACAATGCCTACAGGTTGGAATTGCCTAAGGACTATGGGGTTTCTGATGCCTTCAACCTTTCCAACCTCAGTCCATATCACCTTCACGGAGAATTTAGTGAACACTACTCGGATTTGATCCTAAATCTAAAATTACTTGAAGGGAGTGATGAGAATCAAGCTATTGGACCTCTGACCCATAGTCAAGCCCGAGGACTAGAGAAGCCGGTACAACAAATCCTTATGTTCCAACTAATCCTTGCTAAGGTCAAGTACTTACTTGCTAAGTCACCTTTAATGCCATGTAGAATGACTGGCTTTTATTTTATGTTATACTGAGTTAATGACTACTCTAATATCGAGCTGACCAATCACTCGGTATCATCCTTGTCAAGAGGTTAAAAGACAAAGAATCCAAACTAACTAAGCCTTTCTTACTCGGATAAGTCCACTCGTCTGTACTTTTTGTCCGTATCCCCTAAGAATCTTGCCAATGCAGCACCGCCATATGTAAAGTATTGTATGGAGAATCTATAGCACCAATGATTAATTTCCTTATATATTCATTTTTTCCTACTTGTATCATGTACATTGCTTCTTTAGGAAATGTTCTTATTTTCTTTTCCCTTTTAGGCAAGTTGCCCTAATTCATGGGTATATATACTCTTATACTTGTAGTTGTAAGAAATCAGATTACCTTCAATATACTTGAGTACTTTCTTCCTTGTGTAAACACTACTTGTTTACTCTTTAAATCGCACTTTTCCTTTCCCTTAAGCAAGGTTAGGTGGCGAGTAACCTCACTCGACCAATTCGTGCATCATATCGAATTGTGCCGTGAGTACTCGAAAGTTTCATTGGTACATCATATCCTTTGGAACTATTCATGGGTTTTGCGTACTATTTCATTCATCTTTGTCACCCTTTCATACATTTCCCCATTAACCCTTTTTCGAGCTTTTAGCAAGCTTGGACCCATCCAACGACTGGCTTTGTTTGTTCTTGGTCATAGTTCACAACAAAAGTAGTGACTCAACTCTATGTTAAGGAATTCTATTAATACCTAGCAAGAGATAGTTGAGTTATTCAAGCAAAAATACTTCCTACCCTTGCAAACAAGTAAGCTAAGGGTAAATATCTCCTCCTTTGGTCAGATGGATTTGAAAACTATGAAGCATAGGAGAGATGGAAGGATTTATTAAGGAAATACCCCGATCATAGGCTTTCATAATGGCACCAAGTTCCAACATTCTACAATGGACTGAATTATACCACTAAGCAGCTCATTAAGGTAGTTACTGGAGGAAGCCTAAACCATAAGTCATTGGAGTAATGTATTCAATTATTTGAAGATATGGACAATAATCATTATCAATGGTCATTTATAAGAGGAAGAGAAAGAAAGCCAATGGGAAAACATGAGTTGGAGGCCACACTTGCTCTAGTACATAAGGTAAAGGTGTTAATCAAGAAGCTTGATAGTTTCACAATAGGTTAGAATAAGGCTTTAGTAGTTTTAGATTTTGAGCTGGCAAGCTCTTCAAAAATTGATCAAGTAGAAGAGGTTGGCTGCATAGGGAACTTGATCTATCTAAGGAATGATCCTTTCAGTAACATATATAATCCAGGATGGAGGAATCATCCTAATTTCATATGGGGCAATAACATCGGTTAAAGTTTTAACTTGCAACCTCCTAGATTTCAAAGACAACTGCTACCTCCTCAAACTTAGCCAATTTCCATTGAGGAGATGTTAGCTCAGTACATTAAGACCACTAAAAATCACCACTAAGCCACAAAAGCGGCCTTAAGAAATCAAGGAGCATCAATACATAACTTAGAAGCTTAGCTTGGGTAGATTTCGTAGATGTTATCTGAAAGAGCTCCTGAATCACTATCGGGTAACATCGAGACAAACCCTAAGGAGCATGTTAAGGTTATGACTCTTAGAAGTGGCAAAGAGTTACGAACTCTAATAACGATCCAGGATAAGAAGACAGAAGTTGATGATCAAGCAATGAATAATGGACCACCAAAAGGAAAAGTCTTACCAATAGCACCAAAGGAGTATAAGCTACCTTTGCCATACCCCTCTAAACTAAGGAAGGAAAAGGATGATGAGCATCATAAAAAGTTTTTAGAGCTCTTGAAATAGTTAAACATCAACCTTCCTTTAGTGGAAGCTTTAGGCTAGATGCTTAAGTATGCAAAATTCTTGAAGGAGCTTCTTTCCAACAAGACGAAATTGGAAGAACTTTCTACTACTATCCTAGGTAGAGAGTGCTTTGTAGTTTTTATGAACAAGTTGCCTAGGAAACTCAACTATCCTAGGAACTTCATCGTTCCATGTTTAATAGGAGACCTTCCAATAGAAAGGGCATTGGCAAATCTTGGAGCCAACATCAATTTGATGACCTATAGTTTGTTTAAGAAATTGAATTTAGGAGAGCCCAAAAGTACATGAATGAGCATCCAGTTAGCAAATAGATCCATGCAGCATCCAAGAGGATTTGTGAAAGATGTTTTGGTAAAGGTACATGACTTTATTTTTCTTATAGATTTTATAGTGTTAGACATGGACGGAGATATCAAAGTTCTACTCATTTTAGGAAGACCATTCTTGGCAACTGCAGGTGCTATGGTTGATGTTAAGGGTGAGAAGTTGGTCCTTCGAGTTAGAAGTGAAGGAATGGTGATCAAAATGCCTAATGTCTTTAAGAAATCAATGAGCCATGATGTTGAATGTTTTGCTATTAATTCTTTTGATTTCACCATTTTTGAGTTTTTGCAGGATATTTTAAGTAAGGATCCTTTGGAGTCATGCTTGATAAAAGGTAATGAGGTAGATGAAGTCGAAGAGTTGAAAGAAGTGATCACTCAATTGGAGGTATGCAATACATAAGTGAAGGATTTCGAGGTTAAAGAGATTAAACGAAATTATATTACTCATTTGAAGCCATTAGTTGAGGAGCCCCCTAACTTACAAATGAAACACGTGCTTACTTACTTAGAGTAATCCTTTTTTTCTAAAGATTCTAAGCTGTTGGTGATCATATCATCGAGGTTAGATTCTTGCCAAAAAGAGAAACTTTTATCAGTCCTATAAGAACATAAGAGGGCAATTGCATGGAAGATATTAGACAACAAGGGAATTAGTCTCTCCTTTTGTACCCATAAAATTTTGATGGAGGATGGATTTAAATCGGTAGTGTAACCTTAAAGGGGGCTAAATCCCAACATAAAGGAAGTAGTTAAGAAAGAAGTAGTGAAGTTGATGGATTCAGGACTCATCTACCCAATTTCAGATAGCCCATGGGTAAGTTCGGTTTAAATAGTCCCAAAGAAGGGTGGCATGACAGTAATACCAAATGAGAGGAAAAAACTGATACCGATGTGTACTATAATTGGTTAGGTAATATGCATTGATTATAAAGGTGTGGGGGAAGTCATGATTTGGAAATGGAGGAGGGAAAAGGGTTTACTTTATATGCATTTATGTTTTATAATTGGGACAAGTAGGGTCTAGAAACTCACAACTATTGGACGGAAAGATAGGGAAAAGAAAAGGGGAAAAATCCAAAAGAAAAGGGAAGAATTCAATAGAAAGAAAGGGAATTTTCTAGTTTGATAATAACATTTGTTGACTTAGTCAACTTTTTTACTTACTTCAACATTTGACTTCGTCAAATGTTAACTTAGTCAACTCTTTAAAATTACATATAATTTGTGTGTACATAATGGGGTAATTAAGGATAATTGGGAGAAAAATTAAGAAAATAAAAGGAAATGTAGATTTTATTGAAATTATTAGTAAAAATAGTTAATGAGATCTTCCTCTAGGTATTTATATCCTATATATATCATTTGATATACTACTTAGAGTAACTATAAACCCCTAAAATTTTCGATTTAGCTTTTGAATAGACTAAACTATGTTAGACAATTTAGGAGTTGATAAGCTAATAAAAGTCAAAACCCTAAAAGAATTAATCAATCGCATAAGAAACTTTTCTATCCTAAATGTATCTAAATGCTAAAGATTTCATTTAAAACCGATAGAAACCCTAAAATGATCACCTTAAAAACATATGTGCACTAATTCATCATAATATACCCTAAAACGTTAATTGATAATATAACCCTCATATTTTGTCAACTCATTAGTAAAAGGCTAGAAATGACTTTCAATCATTAATATATGTTTTGAATCCTCAAGTAATCCTTTAGAAACTAAGATAATGAATGATAGATTATATTTATCTCTTAAGTATATGATTAAGATAGTATTACATTGAGTTAGAGGTATAGTTGAAGATTAAGCTAAATGTAGTGAACCTTAATACCCTAATTAGTACTTTTCATACTAGTTACACTAAGTAGTTCACTAAATGATGTATATAGGCTATAAATACCTAAAGTAAGACCTCATCATCTATTTTTACTAATCAATTTACCAAATATCTCATTTCCTTCTATTTCCTTAATTTTTCCCTTAATTTTCCTTAATTACTACATTATGTGTACAAAATGGCATATGCTTAAGGAAAGTTGACCAAGTCAATACATATTGACCAATGTCAAAGGGTTGACTAAGTCAACAATTAGAAAAGGAAAGAAAAGACACTAATGCATAAGAAAAATATCTTAGCATCTAATGATTTCTTTTCTTTTGGTTTTTCTTTTCTTCCCTTCTTTTTAATTGCTATCCATCCCTTTCCCCTTCTGGACCCTACCATTTTCTTTCTTCTATAATCAAAGAAAAATAAAAAGAAACAAAGTAAAGCCCTCTCCATTGTTGTGACCCTTCTTCTTCCCTTTCACTTTCAACACTTTCCTCTTTGTCTCCATAATTCCAACACAAATTAAGGTATGTGATTATGTTACTTTATGTTGTTTTATATTACTCATTAGTTAGGTAATTAGGTAGATTAGATAGGTAGATATATGCGATATGTAATCTTAAAAAATAGGACATAAAGTTCCCATCTTTAAGTATAGGAAAATAGAAATCATGAAGAAGAAGAAAGGAATACATGTTTATATGCCCTTAAGTATGTGTACATAAGGATATATTAAAAAATACAAGTATGAAGATCTTTATACATGAGTATTTGCCCCGTACATAACCTAAACTAAGAAAAAACCTAACTATAAATACCTATACTATACTAAATACACACTTAAAAACACAAAAGAATGAAATTAGGAAGGTTTTCTTAAGAGGAAAATTAGGCATACGAAATTTGTACAAAAATACGTATATGACCATATAGATATATGAGTATGTATACAAGTATAAATATGGTATAAGTATATGTATAAGTATACTAGTATACATATAAGTATAGTAAAGGTATATGTACATAAGAGGTTAAGTGAAGTATACATAAGACATTTAGACATTACATAAGCATGAGGTGAGGCATATGTAATTAAATGATGAAGTAAGCAATGAGGTAATCAAAAGATGACATAAGCAATGACATAAGCAAATGATGATATAAGTAATGATATAAGCATAGGTTTATAAAATAAGAAAATAAGAAGAGTGTATAATAATTGCGTACCTAAATTAGTAAACCCTAATACACTTCCTAAATTGGATTATACTTAATTAAGTACATGAATTAGTAATAGCAAAGTAAAATTCTCTAAGTATAAGAATTTAAGGGTTAACTAAATCATTACGTATAAACAAAAGATATATATATAAGTAATAAGAGTAATTAAGTTTCCATAGTTAAAATTTTTATAAATTTAGCCCATATCGTAAAACACGAGTCTTAACGTCCAAAACAAACATCACCGTATGAACGTATGTCCGAAATCGACGAAAAACGACTATAAATTCATAAATATCAGAAATAGAATGAAAAAGTTACATACGATTAATAATAAGGTCTAATTGGATAAAATTTGATAGTAATTTAAATAGAATTAGGTAACTAGATATTTAAAATTATTAGTTAATTCAATTACTTACTAGTGTTATCATATCATAATGGTTAGGTGATCTCGAAGTGAGCGAGGATCTCCCGATAGATTACTACAATTAAGGCAAGTTGCCATGGCCGAGTGAGTATTTACCCTATGATTCCATGATTGTTTGTGATTGTAGATAGTGGACTTAAATATTATTGTTAATTGACTACTATGTAGGGTCTGGGAAACGCTTGTATATGATATTGTGTGTTGAATTGTGAAATTATCTTAAGTACAGATAATGCTTTATTTGTTGTATGGTAGTATAGAAAATGATTGTGTGTACTATTGAATGGTCATAGCATAATTTGAACTTAATTATACTCGGCTTATAAAAAGAACCTGGAACATGGATCTCATAGACACAATTCCAGCCATCATATCACATGGAGGTAAAGAGAAGCCATTCGGGAGTTGTTATTATTAATTTATTGGTTCTATACGGTGCACTCATATAAAATGACCTTACCCTGGCCCACGAGAACACTAGGCATTGGAGGTGCCAACCACCTGGCTAAGGGTCGAGTCTAGAGGCCTCAATTTAGGGGTTAGTGTGGACTGCGGGGACCCACTTACGATTATACTAGAACTTGGTTTTTATGAAAATAAAAGAATTATTTGATTTAAGTACAGAACGTAGAGTTCCGTAGTAAAGTAAGTTATAATATAATACCCAGATCTGATTAGTGTCATGTATACTCCAACCCTGACTTCGGAGGGCGTTAAATCTGAGTTATGTATATGAACTAGTTAATTATACGTATTATTTAGCATTCTGTTTGATCATTCATTCATATGCGTGAATATAATATATTTATAACTTGCTTGTAGTGTAGCTGAGGGTTTTTTTCACTAAGCTTAGGCTCACACTCCTTTAGACTTTTGTTGCAGGATAGCCTATTCGTAGAGGCTAGCCGAAGGATACCATAGGTTAGCTTGGGGACTTGGGTAAGAGCATGCTATCCTATGTATTGAAAGAAAATAGTTTATGTAGACTCTTACTCATGTACTTTTGTTTTACTAGTATTATAAACTTACATGTACTCAATTACTATGTACTAAAAGCTTTGTAGTTCAAATTTTATATAACTATGGTTGTATGAAGATATCGTATGAATCTGTATGTTCTTGGAAATGAGTGATTGTGGAGCCTTGTATATTGTGTGAAGAGTTCTTGATTGGAAGGGTAACCAATCAGGAGTTCTTCATAAAATATATGGTGTCTGCTACAACTAGGCCGTCCTCAATTCGTGACAGTAACTATCATCAAATATTCCATTTAGTATGTTAATATTAACTACATATATCATAAACATCAACTAAACACTTAACTCTATATAATACTAACTTAGTTATATAATTAGAAGATGGATATGATTTATAATGCAATATCTTAGTTTCTAGTAAATTAAATTAGTATTGTATACATTTGTAGATAATTGAAAGTTATCTTAAACTTTTGCTAATGATTTAGTATGATTTGGCATGTTATTAAGGATATGTTATCAATTAGGGTTTTAGAGTAAATTATAGTGAATTGGTGCTTCTATTTCCTTAAGGTTATATTTTTAGGATTTTTATCACTTTCAAGTATAATCTCTAGTGTTTTTACACATTTAAGGTTAATATGCTCATATACGATTAAGTCTTCAATTATTATCTTAGGGTTTTCATCTTATCTAATCTTGTTGACCCTTATAGTCGTCTAGCACACTTAAATCTAATCAAAACCTAATTGTGCCTCACTAGGCTTACTAACCTAGCTAGGAGTGTATATCGAGGATAAGCAACCCAATGACTGTGATTAATCTAAAACCTAATCATGCCTTTCTAGGCTCACTAACTTAGGTGATAGCTTTTATCTTGGACTAACAACCTTATGACTAGAATCATTTTAAAACCTGGTCATACCTCACTGGGCATACTAACCTTGGTGAGTACGTCTCTCAAGGAATAGCAAACCTATGGTTGTGATCAATCTAAAACCTGGTCATGCCTCCCTAGGTTTACATACCTATGTAGGAGCATCTCTCGAGGCTTAGCAACCTAAGACTAAGATCGATCTAAAACCTGGTTATACTTCCTTAAGCTCCCTAACTTAGCCAAAGTGTCTCTTTTTGACTAGCAACCATAAATTGGGATCGATCTAAAACCTATTCATGCCTCACTTAGCTCACTAAGTTGGCAAGAGCATCTCTGTAAACTAACAACGCTATGATTGGGATCAATTTAAAACCTAGTTGCACCTTACTAAGTTGACTTACCTAAGATGAAGCATATCTCTAGGACTAGCAACCCTATGACTAGGATTGATCTAAAACCTGGTGGTATTAAGAGGAAGCATATCTCTAAGACTAGCAACCCTATGATTAGGATTAATCTAAAACCAAGTTGTACCTCAAAAGGCTAACAAACTTAGGTGGGACTGTCTGTTAGGGACTAATAACCCTGAAACTAGGTCACTAACCTCGGCGAAAAGCATCTCTCTATGACTAGGATCAATCTAAAATTTGGCCGTACCTTACTATGCTCACTAGCCTAGGTTGCAATGTCACTATAGGACTACTAACCCCAAACTAAGATCAATCTAGAACCTGGTTATGCCTCACTAGGCTCACTAACTTAAGTAAGAGTGGCTCTTGTAGACTAGAAACAGTATGACTGGGATTGATCTAAAACCTAGACGTACCTTGCTAGGCTCACTAACCTAAGTGGGAATGTCTCTCGAGTACTAGTAACCCAATGACTGGGATCGATCTAAAACTTGGTCATACCTCATTAAGCTCACTAACATAGCTAGGAGCATCTCTCGAGGACTAGCAACCCTATGATTGGGATCGATCTAAAACCTAATCGAACCTCACTATGCTCACTAACTTAGATGGAGAGCATGTCTTAGGAACTAGCAATCCTAAATACACATCGATCTAAAACCTAGTTATGCCTCATAAGGCTCACTAACCTAGGTAGGGCCATCTCTCTAGGACTAGCAACACTATGATTAGGATTGATCTTAAAGGTAGTTGTCCTCATAAGGCTCACTTTCCTAAGCGAAATGATTCTTGGGCACTAGTAACCCTAAACTGGGATCACTCCAAAACCTAGTCATACTACACCAGGCTCACTAACATAGTTAGGAGCATCTCATAGTTTAGCAACACTATGAGTGGATCAATCCAAAACCTTATCATGCCTCATAAGGCTCGCTAACATATGTGAGAGCATCTCTCGAGGATAAGTAACCTTATGATTGGGATTGATCTAAAACTTAATTGTGCCTCACTTTGCACACTAACTTAGGTAGGACAATCTCTTTAGGACTAGTAACTTGATGCTTGGGAAAGATCTAAAACTAGGTCGTACCTCACTAAGATCACTAACCAAGGTGAGAGCATCAATCAGGGACTAACAACCATAAATTGGGATTGATCTAAAACCTAGTCGTACCTCATTAGGCTCACTAACCCAGGTAGAAGCGTCTTTATAAGATTAGCAACCTTATGACTATCATCAATCTAAATCCTAAATTGGGATTGATCCAAAACCTGATTGTGCTATTCTAGGCTCACTAACTTAGGTAAGAGCATCTCTCATAGTCTCACAACCCTATGAATGAATCAATCCATCCAAAACCTAGTCGTGGTTCACAAGGCTCCCTTACCTAGGCGAGAGCATGAACTTGGTTGTGCCACACTAAGCTCACTAACTTAAGCAAGAGCATCACTAATGAACTAGCAACCCTATGATTGGGATAAATCTAAAACTTGGTCGTACCTCAGTAGGCTCACTAACTTAAGCAGGAGCGTCTCTCGGGGATTAGTAACCCTAAACTTGGATCGATCTAAAACCAGGTCATGCCTCTCTAAGTTCACTAACCTATGCATAAGTGTCTCTCAAGGACTATCAACCTTATGACTAGGATCAATATAAAACCTGGTCGTACCTCAGTAGGCTCACTAACCAAGGTGAGAGCATCTCTATGGTACTAACAACCCTTCGACTGGGATCAATCTAAAACATAGTCAAGCCTCATTAAGCTCACTAACCTAGGTAGGAGCATGTTTCTAAGACTAGCAACTCTATGACTAGGATTAATCCAAAACGTAGTCATACCTTACTAGGATCACTAACCTAAGCAAGAGTGTCTCTTGGGGACTAGTAACTCTATGACTAAGATTAATCTAAAACCTAGTCGTGCCTCACTAGGATCACTAACCTAAGTAGGAGTGTCTCCTGGGTACTAGCAACCCTATGACTGAGATCGATATAAAACCTGGTTGTGCTTCATTAGGCTCACTAACATAAGCAAGACTGTCTCTCGTGCACTAGCAACCCTGTGATTGGTATCGATATAAAACTTGGTCGTGCCTTACTAGCCACACTAACCTAGGTGTAAGCGTCTCTCAAGGATTAGCAACCTTATGACTTGAATCGATCTAAAACCTAATCGTGCCTCACTAGGTTCACTAACCTAAGTGGGTGCATCTCTCTAGGACTAGTATCACTATGACTAGAATTGATCTAAAACTTGATCGTACCATACTAAGCTCATTAACCAAGGCATGAGTGTCACTTGGGTACTAGCAACCTAAATCTGGGATGGATATAAACTCAAGTCAAGCCTAACTTGGATAAGTAACTTTGCTAGGAGTGTATCTCTAGGACTAGCAAACTAATGACTAGTATCAATCTAAAACCTAGTCATTCCTTACTAGGCTTACTAACTTAGGCAGAAGCAACTCTCGAAGACTAGCAACCCTAAACTAGAACAAATCTAAAACCATATTATACCTCACTAAGATCACTAACCTAGGTAAGAAGGACTTTTAAGGACTAACAACCTTATGACTGGGATCGATCTAAAACCTAGACATGCCTTACCAAGCTCACTAACCTAGGTAGGAGTGTCTCTTAGGGACTAGCAACCCTAAATTGGGATCGATCTAAGACTCAATTGTGCCTTAATAGGCTCACTATAACCTGGTTGTACCTTACTAAGATCAACAAACTTGGTACGAATGTCTCTCGGAGACTAGCAACCCTACAACTGGGATCGATCTAAAACCTGGTTACACTTCTTTAGGCTAATTAATACCTAGCCGTGCTTTTTTAAGCTCACTAACCTATGCTAGAGCGTCTCTCGAAGACTAGCAACCCTATGATTGGGATAGATCCAAACTTGGTCGTGCTTCACTGGACTCATTAACATAGGCAGAAGCATCTCTCGACGAATAGCTACCCTAAAGTGGGATTGATCTAAAATATGGTAATCCCTTACGAGGCTCACTAACCTATATAGGAGCGTCTCTCTAAGACTAGCAACCCTATGACTGGGATCAATCTAAAACCTAATCATGCCTTACTGGGCTCACTAACATAGGCGGAAGCATCTCTCGAGGAATAGCAACCCTAAACTGGGATCTACTTAAAGCATTATAGTCCTTCACTAGGCTCACTAACCTATATAGGAGCATCTTTTGAAACTAGCAACCCAATGACTAGGATCGATCTAAAACCTAGTTGTACCTCACTAGGGTTGCTAGCTTAGGCGGGTGCATCTCTCTAAGACTAACAACCCTATGATTAGGATTGATCTAAAACCTAGTCATACCTCACTAGGCTCACTAACCTAGGTAGAAGCATCTCTCAAAGACTAGTAGACATATGACTAAGATCGATGCAAAACCGGGTCGTACCTCACTAAGCTCACTAAAACCTAGTCATGCCTCACTAAAATCAATAACGTAAGCAGCAGTGTCTCTCTTAGACTAGTAATCTTATGAATGGGATCAATCTAAAACCCGATCATGCCTTACTAATCTCACTGACACTATGTCGTGCTTCACTAGGCTCACTATCCTAGGTAGGAGCGTCTGTCGGGAACTAGCAACTTTACGACTGCTATCAATCTTGACCTTAGTCGTAGTTCACTAGGCTCACTAAAACCTATTCGTTCCTCAGTAAGATCAATAACCTAGGCAGGAGCAATTCTCAAAGACTAGTAACCCTATGACTAGGATTTATCTAAAACTTGGCCGCACCATACTAAGCTCACTAACCTAGGCGAGAGCATCTCTCGAGGACTAGCAACCCTATGACTAAGATTAATGCAAAACTAACTGTGCCACACTAGGCTCACTAACTTAGCCAAAAGCATCTCTCGAGGCCTAGTAACCCTAAATTAAGATCTTTCTATGACCTAACCGTGCCTTACTAGGCTCATTAACCTAGGGAGAACGTCTCCCGGAGACTAGTAACCCTATGATTGGGATCGATCTAAAACCTAGTCATACCTCATTAAGCTCATTAGTTTAGGTGGGTACGTATCTCTACAATTAGGATATATCTAAAACCTAGTCATGCTTTACTAGGCTCACTAACCTAGGCTAGAGCATCTCTTAGGGAATAGCAAACTTATGACTAGGATCGATGCAAAACCCGGTCGAGCTTACTAGGTTCTCTAACTTAGGTGAAAGCATCTCTCGGGGACTAACAACCCTAATTTGGATTAATCTAAAACCTGGTCGTGCCTCACTAAGCATACTAACATAGGCGGGAAGGTCTCTCGAAAGCTAGCAACCCTAATCTAGGATCAATCTAAAACCTAGTCGTACTTCTCTAGTCTCACTAACCTAAGCAGAAGTGTCTCTTGAGGACTAGCAACCCTATGATAGAGATCGATCTAAAACCTAATCGTATTATACTAGGGTTACTAAGCTTGGCATGAGTGTCTTTTAGGGACTAGCAACCTTAATCTAGGATCAATCTAAAACCTAGTCAGGCTACACTTAGCTCATTAACCTAGGCGAGAGCGTCTCTAGGGAACTAGTTACCCTAAATTGGGATTGTTCAAACATGTAGTCTTGCCTCACTAGGCTCACTAAAACCTGGTTGTATGTCACTAAGACCAATAATCTTGGTATAAGCGTCTCTTAAGGACTAATAACCCTATGACTGGGATCGATCTATCACCTGGTCACGCCTCACTAGATCACTAACACATAGTTGGGCTTCACTATGCTTACTAACCATGGCGGGAATGTCTTTTGAAGGTTAGCAACCCTATGATTAGGTTTGATGAAAAACCCAATCGTACCTCACTAGGTTTACTAACCTAGATGGGAATGTCTCTCAGGAACTAGCAACCCCAAACTAGGATCGATCTAAAATATGGTCGTACCTCACTAAGCTTACAAACTTTAGCCAAAGCATCTCTCGAAGATTAGAAACACTAAAATAAGATTGATCTAAACCTAGTTATGCCTTACTAAGCTTACTAACTTAGGCAAGAGCTTCTCTCGGGGACTAGTAATCTTATGATTGGGATCAATCTAAAACCTTGTTGTATCACATAAGGCTTACCAAACTAGGCGGGTGCATCTCTCTAAGACTAACAAACCTATGACCAAGATCAATCTAAAACCTGGTTATGCCTTACTAGGTTCACTAACTTAGGCTAGAACATCTCTCAAGGATAAGCAAACCTATGACTAGGATTGACCCAAAACCTAGTCGTACCCCACTAGGCTCACTAAAATAGGTAAGAAGGTCTCTTAGGGACTAGCAACTCTAATCTGGGATTGATCTAAAACCTGGTTGTGCCTCACTAAGCTCACTAACCTAAGCTGGAGTGTCTCTCGGAGACTAGCAACCCTATGATAAGAAACTTTTGGCACTAATCCGAGCAATACAAGTATGGCAACATTACTTACTACCGAGAGAATTTATCACATATACTGACCATAAATCACTGTGGTACCTTCAAAGTCAAACCAAGTTGTTGAAGTGGTAGGCGACATGGGTTAAATTTCTCGAAGGGTTCAATTGTGATAAGGTATAAGCAAGGAAAGAGCAACGTCATTGTAGATGCTCTTTCGAGGAGGCATACACTCTTATCAAAACTTTAGACTAGGCTGCTTAGTTTTGTGAGTATCAAAGAATAGTACTTTAGGGATCCGTACTTTGGATCAATGATTTCTTGATGCATCGATTGGAGGATAGTGGATAAGTATTATGTGCAAGATGGCTACCTGTTCCGAGGGGGCAAACTATACTTGCTAACTTGTTCCTTACGAGAATTATTAATTAGGGAAGCCTATAGTGGAGGGCTCTCTAAACACTTTAAAGAGAAGAAGACCAGTGAACTATTGAATGGCCAATTCTTTGGGTCGAAAATGTAAAGAGATGTACACTAAAATGTGGAAAGCTATATAATGTGCAAAAAGGGTAAGTGCCGAGTCAAATAAGGGAAAGTAATGTCCCTACTTGTTCCAACAAAGCCATGGACTGAACTAAGTATGAACTTTATTCTCAAACTGTCGTGAACTACTCGAGGAAAAGGTTCTATAATTATCATCATAAATTGGTTTTGTTAGATGGCACACTTAGTACCCTGCTCCAAAACTAATGACACGTCAACTATTACTTCTCTTTTCTTACAAGATATTGTGTAAATATACGGCATGTCAAGAAGTGTATTCTCCAAGGTAACATTAGGTCTCTTTCATTCTTGTTAGTTTTAGCTTCATCGTCCTTACAATAGAAATCTAGGATGTGTCTTGCTTCAACATCAACTTTCCACTCCCCTTCCTTATTGACTACCTTTAACTTTGGTAAAGGTATCTTAATGACCATAATCCGCTTATTCAGGTATTGTCATAACACTAAAGGGGACTTAGTATGATTGCCTAAAATCTTCATATCATATGTGCTATCACATCTTAGCTTAGCACGGAATGCACCACTCTATAGGAATACCTATTGAAAACTTAACTTAACCTACCATTCATCAAAAGACAACATTTTTTACATGATAAAGGAGTTATTACATTGGAGTTTAACTAGATATTCTATTACAACTCATGTATACAACATAATATTTACATCAAAAAATGAACTAACTTTTTCCTTTGTCATCTTCACAATAATAAGATTCTTGACTTAATATAAGTTCCATATAAAAGTCACTAACTTTGACTCATGCTCTCAATATATATATATCCCTCCTTAGTGTTGGGCCCTTCATGATTCAGTTAACCTAAAGATAAAACATTTAATTCCATTAGCTACTAAAGCTAAATGAGAGTATCACGCCCCGAAGCGGCAGAGTCGTAACAGCTCTATCGTATAAACCATCCTAAGATAGAAGTTGGCCTTACAACCGCTATCTTAGACCTGATCTATATAAGGTGTCCACGACTAACCCGCTTTGAAGTAAATAGTTTGTAATTTAAATAAATCATTTACCTAAGAAAGTGAGGAAATATATATATACACTATAATTCAATTATTGCAATTAAAGTTTACAATAATTCTCCGTAACATATTTCCTAATTATACATTATTTAGAAATGAAAAGTAATAAAATATGTATTGATTCTTCGATGTTTTTCCTCACTCCCTAAGATCCAGCAGTTGCTAGCTTCCGAGTAGTTGTTTGCCGCTTCTTAACCAGTACCTACATGACGTCTATAGGGATGTCAGCAACTACAGCTCAGTAAGTTAGGATGGAGGACTTAAAACTATACCACAAACACAACAAGGTTTTCAATCAACTTATTAGGTACAATACATGTGCAAGCAAATACCATCGCACGACGTTGTCCAGCCCGTCGTGAGATTAGAGAAATTATGGCCGCTCTAATCCTGGTTGAGGAGTTGCCATTAATGCAATAGCTCACGACCAAACCTAGGCTTGTGCAATAGAAACCTCGCTCCTCCCACGACTACCTTCGAACCATTGATTTCACCCTCGCTGCAACCTCCTCTCCTATCACTTAGTTTGACTAAGGATGAAGAAGGGACCATTTTTCAATCCTGCACTATCCCTTTCGAAGGGGTCGGTATTTGGCCGGAGAGTCCTAAGTTCCCCAAATGGGTTGCCATGTAGATCCGATTATGATTATAGGTTGTATATTTAATTAGGTTCAGTTTAAGGTGATCAATCATTTCATACAAACCATATAATACAAGCCAGGACAACAGACAGAATCATAGCATCATTCATAATCAAGCACATGCACACATCCAACTATCTAACAAGCACAACAAAGCATAATCTTAAGTCTCCAAAATACAGCAACATATTAATCCCAACTTACCTCGACTCCACGCTCACTCACTCGAGGTCCGACTTGCTCAGACCATCGCTGATCATCCCTATAACACAAACGTGGTTTCAGTTTTCATGTAATGATTATAGGTTTATTTTCTCCTATAATGCTTATTGTTATGTTTTGTTTAGGGTTTAATATACCTAATTATCTAGGTCTTAAGTCTTTTACAATTCTTTTAGGTTTGGAGTTAGGTTCGGGTTTGGTTTTCGCATAAATTTCTAAACTAGGTTCTAGTTCTAGTTCGATTTCTAAGTCCTAAATATGCTCAAATCCTAATGTGAAATTAATCACATTACGCTCGAGTATTCAAATATCCATTTGGGTCTTAATTCAATATTCTAAACTATTCGGTACACGTTATTTCTAATTAGGGTATCGGATTTATCCCTGATGTGAGAAAATCTTACATTTTTATGCAACTACGTAAAATTAAATCTTAATTCAGATTTAGCATTATTCTGATTTTTATTCTAATATTATTTAAATAACCCAAATTTTTTTAGATTTATTAATTTTCAATTCCACATATTACTAACTTCTTACAATAATTTCCTAATTTCCCAAAATAACTATACTTAATACTTCAAAGGCTAAGATTAGGGTTTTACATCAGAGATTAACATCCCTAAACATCTAATTACTAACTAAATCAGTAATTAGTATCTTAATAACCTAATTAACCCAAAATTACCCAATTTATGCCTCATTTTAAGGCCTAAAAATTAGCTAAAATTTTAGAAAATTAATTTTTGAAAACGAGCTTCATAGCACTGTTCAATATCATCTAAGTGGTCTACACAAAAATTTTGGGTTCAAAACTACACTCTTAAGGTTATTTATTTCTAAACCGAAACATGTTCGGTTTTGCACGTTTTCTTAAGGACCCTATATCATGAGACATATTTTCATCAAAATAATATTTTTCCTAATAACTACATACAAAAATATTCTAGAATAACAAAATTCATAATTTTCTAATAATATTTACTATTTTTACAAAATTACACAAAATCGGGCTGAAAATCTAACTCACCGATTTGGGTGGCTCCGGCCACCGTCGGTTGCCATGGGTGTATTGGCCCACCTCGGAGTTGTCACCACCGTGTGGTGGTGGTGGCCATCCACTCCGAGCTGCCCCTCAGATCTGGGTTCTCCTTTGTGGCCCTAACTGCACTATTTTCCTTTTCTTTTTTTTTCTTTGGTTCTTCTCTCAATTTTCGTCTCTCCCTAATTTTCTTTGATTTCTAACTGTCCAAATGAGCTTCTGAATTTTTCTTGCTATTTATAGAGCTTTAATGTAATTATTGTGCATTACATTGGACAATACAACTACCTTATCCCTTAATTTTTTACTTTTGTGCTGTCTTAATTTAATTGGCCGATTTTTTTTTCTTATTTTTCGCAGCTGTCACGACCTATATCTGGATCATTCCTTATTTTTCCTGATTTTTCTTTTATTTTCCTTAATTAATTATGAATTTTCTTTAATTATTTAGTATGATTTTAGCACATTACTCGTATTTCTACATATATGTAAATTCATATATAGTACAAAAATATTCCTAAATATTATTTTGGTTATTTTATGATTTTTAGCATGCATATAATTTATCTCAAGCGATTCGTTAAGTACCGAAATGTATTTTACGTATTTTCGATAAATAATGAGTTATATACTTAAAATTTGAAAATTTTGTAGTCTCCTATTTTATTACTTATTTTTTAAAATTCAAACTTACAGGATCAGTTTACTAATATTTCTAACTTTACTTTATAATTTAGGCTCGATCAGGGTCTTTCAACCGATCGAAACCTCGGATTGCTTGTTTTGGGACTTATAGAGAGTAGATAACAAACCACATAATATAGACAATATTGCCTATCACAACTGAACCATTTCAATCATAACTCACAAGTGTAACTTCACATATGCATCCGCCCAACAAGACATTTACTACTAACAATGCAACATACTATGCTCATGTACGTGGTATGTATCGGTACTGATATCTTATGCCCTCCAATCTTCTTCCGGTTAGTCAACATAACCAAGCATCTAAATACAACGTCTAGGAACCTATGGGCAATAAGAAGCTACTTGGGAGTAAGACTCCCACCAAATTGGACTACACATTGTAGTCTTCCATTTTCAAAAAGGGCAACAAGGAGCTGCTTAGTAGTAGGACTCCTAACTTTGTTTTACAAAATTAGACCTCACACTATAGTTCATCAAATCAAAGTGGCAATACTAGTAAATTAGACCATATACTGTAGTCTACCAAATTTGATTATCAAAATAGTCATAATGTTCGAGCAATGTAATCTATATGCTTTCAAAAACTGAGTTCATAAAGCCATATTCTTTCCATGATCACTTGGAAGCCTCATTCTAAAAGTTCCAACTCGTAGGTCCCTTTTTTAACCATCCATGCCATAATATGAAATAGCAACTCAAGAATATCAATTAACACAATCAATCTTTAAGTTTTATTCTACCTAGTTATTTGATTCTAGTTTTCGAACTCTCCATAGCAAAATTCTAATATCTTACTTAGGGTTCACTTAGGTGAACTTCCAAAATATTTGAGTTAGTAATCACTCAACTTCCCTAGTTATCACAATTATTCATAAGCACAAATCATTACCCCACATAGCAGCATAACAGTTTAACCAGGATACAGTTACTGTCATTCAAAATCACCACATCAGCATCCACTATAATGGCATATCAATTCACTCAAGATATACTCATATTCAATCAATACAGCATATAGCGTTGTGAGTAGCAATATATCTACTCCAAGCATAGGTTAGATCTACTTACTTAGACTCAGTAATAGTGCAAAATCCTAAACTCCGCTACATGGTCCTTCTTTACTTATCACACCTATGAAAATATAAACACAGCTTCTAAGTCAAGAATGGGTCAAACCCAAATTGTTATAAGCTTTCATTTCTACGTTTTTAAACTTCATGTAACCATATCTTACTCATTCCCTATCCAATTTTAACAAATTTTATATCACCATGATCATTATTTCGAGTACTACTTAATATCTTAAGAATCAAGTCTATCAATATTGTCAAATATCCAAAACTACCCTTTCGTATTATCAATTTGATTGTATGTTATTATAACTTTGTAATTAACCCAAATAAACCCTAAATCTAAATTAAAAACCCAAAAATTCGTTATTTTCCAAGCTAGTCAACATCCATTGTGTACAGAAAAATAC
Source organism: Lumnitzera racemosa (assembly GCA_024138005.1). NCBI lineage: Eukaryota > Viridiplantae > Streptophyta > Magnoliopsida > Myrtales > Combretaceae > Lumnitzera > Lumnitzera racemosa. The sequence continues at coordinate 52,073,980 of JAMXBC010000008.1, read as the reverse complement.
TAATCCTTTGCATATTTAACAAGTATCACATTAGTACTACTTACTATATCATATATTAGCCTAATATATTGGTTTATATTATGAAAATACATAATAAATAGTATACGAGCCCAATTAATACTACGAAAAATCTTGTAAACTCATAAAAATATTTAGTTTAATTATTGACCATGAATTATTCTAAACTAGCCATAATATATTTTTACAAAAATAGCAATTTTAACTCAAAATTAGTAAATATCAAATAAATAAGTGAATTTAATCACAAGATGAAAAGAAAGTGTTCCAAACTTCCTTATGAACTTCTAAAAATCACAATATATAGGGCTCAAACTTTGATTTTGTTAAAAACTAATTAATTCAATAAAACAGCGAAATTGCTAGCTTTATCCAAAATAATTACAATAAATAGTAAGCATGATTAATTTCACAAATTCTTGTTACTACAATTAAATACGTATGTTAGGCATGTTACGTACAAATTTTCAACTTGAAAGAACATTATTTAATATTTCTAAAATTTAATTCAATTTTCATCCAAACAAAGTCATTTCTTAAGAACATTATATATACAGTAATTATTTAATTAAAATAAAATTACTACATTAATCTATACATAAAATAACTCTAAAAACCAAGTTTTATAATTAAATAACATCATTTTCCATTTTTACAAAATTTACAAAGTTTCGGCCCGAAATTTTGTTCACTTAAACCGATTGCCCAACCTTGTCAGAACACCTCCTCTAGTGGTGCTTTCTTTGACATCAAATAGCCACCACAACAAGACTCGTATAACCCTTTAAATCAACTTGATCAGATTCTATGCTCTATTTTTGCTCTAATTTTCTTGTTTTTTTTCTAATTTTTTTTTTAATTTATTTGAGTGTTTTTTTTTTATATTTTCAAACTTCCAAAATGTTGTTTTTGAAGTGTACATGCCCTATTTATATTTTCCAAATGGATTAGGATTCATAAAAATTAGACATGTGGCTTACACATGTCATTTTCTTGATTTTTCAATGCACGAGGTGTCATTTTCTAGTGTTTTGCCTTTTGACTCATTAATTCCAATTGATCCTTGATTACCACATCATGGGATGACTCATCCTTTTATATTTTTTATTAATTTTCCATTTCTTTATATTAATTTACCTTATTTTAATAATAATTTCTTATTATATATGCATATTTGATGCAAATAATGCATGTTCTATGTTAATACATGTATAATTCAACTTCATTTATTATTTTTATAAGTTAAATAACTTATCTCTAATATCTCATTATATCTAAATGCTTAAATTTTACATTTACGATATTTATTGACTTTAACGATAAATTGACATTTTCTTAAATTAATATTTTTATATAATTTATTTTAAGAAATTAACTTTACTTGAATTACTTTATCTAATTTTTCTAACCTTACTATAAAGTTTGAAATTAAACGGATATTACAGCCCGGTGCCCTAAATTTAAGAGCTTGGATTCTAAGGTTATTAAACTAGCTCAAAATCTTAGGATATTGCATGTATGCCTATGATACGAAAACTATCTTACAAGCTAAAGGTTGTAAGACTCTATCTAATTAATCACTCTAGCCACAATTTTCATATATTTATTAATTTATCATAAACTATAAAAACTGTGGGTAACCAATAAACTACAGTCTACTAGAACCATAGAGAATTAATATCCCCTACTAGCTTAGTAAGGTTGTAAAATTTTTACAAAATATTCTAAACTAACTATGCAAGCTCTTCATAGTTTCTATCTCCCCACATACCAATCACTAATTGCACTCTACACTTAACTCTTATCCTTATCCAAACTTTAGGTTACATGCAAAAGAAACTATGGGGGAATGAGCGAACCATAGCTTAATGAGTTCATTCCTCACTACTACCATTTAAGTAAGTTATCAAGCATTATTATCATACGTGCAAATCTATTTACATATGAAATGTATGCTTACGTGATGAATGTAAGCAACACATCTATGTCAATCTAAAACCATAGAAGGTATAGAGTTATGTAAGAACCCTATAGGGGGCCTAGTATAATTATCTTAAAATTTTCATAAAACATATGTACCCACAATATGAAAATCGTCTTACAAATTAGAGGTCTTTATACATGTATTTATCTAGTATACTTTTATATACACATACTTAGATACATGTACACATGCTTTTCTTCCATTTACTAAGGCTATCCTACACTTTGAAACATAAAAATTGAAACTTTAAGTCTTTAACAATATATATGTACACAACATATAACTTCTTTTACTAACCTACCTATTCATCTAACTATTAAATAATATGGAGCAATACATAATAATATATTTTTGTTTTCTCCTTGACATAGGGTTGCAAAGTTTGAAAATTAAGAAAGGTGAAAGGGGAAGGGAAACACGGTTTGGGAAGAAGAAGAAAGGGACTTGATTTTGTGTTATTTTATGCTTTGAAAATGAAAACAAGTGGGGTCCTAAAGGATGGGGAAGTGGATGGCACAAATGAAAAGAAAAGGGAAAAAAATCTAAAAGAAAAGTAAAAAAATCATTAGAAAGGAAGAGATGATTCTAAAGTGAAAATGAAATTTTGTTGACTTTTCTATATGTTCACTTAGCCAACCTTTTGACCTTACTCAACATGTGTCGACATGGTCAACTTTCCAAAATTACAAGCCATTTAGTGTACATAATGAAGTAATTAGGGAAAATTAGGGAAAATTAGGAGAAAAGTTAAGGAAATGAAAGAAAATAAGAAGTTTAGTGAATTGATTAGTAAAAATAGATAATGAGATCTTCCTTTAAGTATTTATATCCTATATACATCATTTGGTAAGCTATTTAGTATAATTATTATGAAAAGTGTCATTTAAGGTATTAATGTTTACTATATGCAACCTAAGCATCAACTAAACTCTTAACTCTATGTAATACTAACCTAGCTATATACTTAGAAGATGAATGTGATCTATGATGTAATATCTTAGTTTCTAAAGGATTACTTTAGTATTATATATATTTATGAATGATTGAAAGTTATTTTAATCTTTTACCAATGATTTGGTATAATACTAAGGTTAGATTATCAATTACGATTTAAGGGTAAATTGTGATGATTTAGCGCTTTTCTATCCTTAAAGTTATAGTTTTATGATTTTTATCACTTTCGAATGAAATCTTTAGTGTTTACATACATTTAGGGTAGAAAAATTTTGTACGCAATTGATTAGTTATTTTAGGGTTTTCACTTTCACTAGCCTTGTCAACTCCTATAATATTTAACATACTTAAGTCTACTTTAGATGCTAGATCAAAAAATTTAGAGGTTTACAATACATGCAGTGACCTAGGAGCTATATGCAACTCAAAATTACACCCCCTATAGCCAAGTTTAGAGATAATTTACTGACAAAAACCATTAACCGGGTTTTAACTCCTAGGTTTTTATTCCACTTATACTAATGTGCTCAAATCAACTCAAACATATATATAATATATACAAACTTTACTTTTCAAATGGAAAATATACTTTCCTTTTCAAAAGTCAAATTTATGCCAAAATCTCAAGTCTAGTGGTGTGGCGGCCCCTACAGTCCACGTCACACACCCTAAGTGAAAGTCACAAGACACGGCCTTTCACTAATGATTAGTGTCCCTTGGAACCTAGTAAGCTCAAAAGCTAAGGACAGAGACTCAATCATATATAAATAGCATACCATTGTCTAATACCTGTAGGAGGCCCCCCTCTTGTAAGTCTCTTCCACCTTTTACATGAGGTAGAAATCAATATAATTATGATGCAAACATGACAAATGCATAACTCATTGAATTTCTTAATTGAATAGTTACTTAACTCAATTTTCATTGTGATTAAACAATTGCATTCAATAACAATGATAAATATCTATCACCACAAATAACTCTATTCATTATCTAATTAGCAAATCATGGAGTTCAATCACAATAGCATACACATGCATTTCTTATATCCCACATGCATTCAAGTGCATTATATAAATTTAAGTGCATCTACACTATAAACAAAACCAATCAAAAAGTCATAAAGAATCACTCACTCGGCCATAGCATTCCTAAAATCTTTTAAGTTACATTTTTAACTTAGTTTCCAAATTCTTTTCGGTTGTACTAAAACTTCAATTGCGTATAACTTTCTTATTTTAAATCCAATTTTTATGATCTTGTAGTTGATTTTCATCATTTTTTTAGTTTACTTTAACGTAGTATAGCTAGATTTTAAAGATAAGACCTACAGTTCTGTCTACTGTTTAGAACAATAACGGTCCCCAAGGTTTGGTACTCTTTTAGGCTTAGTTTAGTTATTGGGCTTTTTGTTATCTTATTAAATCTTTTTGGCTTAGGCTTTAGAGCTCATTCTAAGCTTAAAACACTCTTCAAATTCGAATTTCTATCCTTCTCTTGTGACCTTGGTGTTATCAATATATTCTTGGACTCTTAAGTGGGCTTATATGGTTAAATGGGCTTTTTTTTTATTCAAACTAAAGTTGGTTGTTTTATGTGGACTTCTTATGGGTCTTAAAACAACTTTCCTTATTTAATTAAGGTGCTGACAAGAATTTCTTGAGGGCCTAATTAGAAGTACTAAGCTTGTTTTGGATGTTTTTAGGCCCAATTTTGAGCTTTAATCTTTAAGTACTACTTATACTTGCTTTGGTTGATCTTTTCTCTTTATTTACTTTGTTTTATTGTATTTTAAGTGGGTTTTCTTTGGGTTCCAGGTCTGGATGGTTTGGATTTGTGGCTTCAAACATAGTTTTTCAATTTGTTTTATCATTTTCTTAACTTTAGGTAGTGATTCAAGAACCTAAACTACTTATATTCTAACTCCAACTCAACTTCTCTTCCTTAAGAAGGTTATTTAACTTATGTACTAAGTAAAAATTATAGATCACACACTTATCATAAGTTCTATACCTTAGTTTACATCTCTAAAAGTTGATTTCCTCATAAAAACATTATGTAGTGGTTTTTCCTTTACCTAAAATTAGATTTAAGCATATAAAACCAAATAGAAACAAAAGTAACATCTAAACACCCGTCAAATGCTTCATGTCCAACATGCTTGTCTACCTTTCTTGTGCATATTTCATGATCTTCTCAAGTTATAAACTTCTATTCTAAGTGCTAGACATGTATCCCACATAATACTAAACCTAATATACTCATAATGTAACTTCTATGTAAAAGATTCATGAGTTTATCACCTAATGTAAACTAGCTATGTTATCACCTTATACACATATTAACATCTTTATGAACATATATGAACTCTTAGGCATGGCATAATATAGCACTTCAAATTTAAAAGCTTACTCATCCTAGGAAGTATGGAAGGTAGTTGTGTACTAAGAGTCCTCCTTTAGTCTTTACTTTTTTTGCAAGCTCCTTGTGATGCCACAACTTCAAGCTTTGAGGTTAGTTTTTTAGGTGTCCTAAAGTTTCCTAGAATAATCTTTTAGGTAGACTAAAATGGAGGAGTAAGATGTCACTTTTGCGCTATGAATGTAAGTGTGTATGTGTAGCTGTTAGGTATAGTTTTGAAGGGCTTGGTTTGTCTTTTTGTTTGTGTGTTTGAAGTGTGAACAAGTGAGTAAAAGATGAAAGAAAATGAGGAAGAGAGTGATGGTTTAAATGTGTGTGCATGAAGGTTCTAAACAAGTCCTTTTTGTTGTCTTCTATGTTGTACATGAGCCACACTTTGAAATGATTAGATGATGTAACTATTAAAGGGCAAATAGTGCTTATAAAAGACAATGAATTAATGGTTAAATGATAAGGTATGGCCTCATATTTCCTTTCTTTTCAACAGTCATGTCTTGTCTTGTAAGGGTATGGCCTTATCTCTTTACTTATTTTAAAATTAGATATATAATGTGATGAGATAGCTTATCTTCCTGTAATATAAGTTATGGTAAGATATAGAAATGGCCTTATCACAAGCTTTTGATAAGTTATCAAGTGATAGGTGATTCTATCACTCAAATGATAAATTATTTATTATGATTAATTGGATTGCCTATCCATATGTAACATAGCTCATAAGGGAAAATAAGGGAATTATCTTAAATGTAATTCTTTTAGGGTTTGGTTCTTAAATTAATTCATGGGTTATGATTTGCTTCTTAAGAAATTTTATAATTTTCTAGAGTTGAATAAAATTTATTCAAATTATATTTTTAATTTTTTATTTAGGGTCACAAGTCCTTAATTATCCTAGGGTTTAAGGTTTCGAATGACTTAAGGCCCGTTCTTCTTGTGTTTGAGTTTTTATCAACAATGAACTTTTGAATTGAAAAACTAGGTTCGTTTTCTAAATGTAAACTTTAGTTCTTAGTTTAGTTAATCCTTGGGAATGATCGAGAAGTACTCTTAGTTAATTACATGTCCCTTAAATAGCAGGGTTTACAAGTTATGTCACCTACATGTTGATTACACCTACGTTCGAGTATTAAGTGCCCCCAACTTAGGATAATACCCCTGCTGGTAAATCCCAATTCAAGACATTCACCTCATAAACTCTAACTAAGACATTCACATACTAGGTGAAATTGGGTTTCCACCATCATTTAATCATTATCAATGCCATAAGGCCAAATTGAATGGACCCCAACTCAAGCCATCCATCCAATATCTAATCTATAATGCCATAAATCCAAACCCAAAGGACCCTGAATTAAGCCATCCACAATCAACTATCCAATAGTGATCCATTTGCTTTGATTTAAAATTTTCATCAATGACTTCTTAAGAGCACAAATGAGGGTTTTATAAAAAGGTGGCTTTTGAAAACTCATGAGGTGATAGGAATTAGCCCCCTGGACTGATCATATATAGCTAATCTAGAGGACTCTAAGGACTTACGTAGAGAATGATAACTCGAAGCCATATCCAACACAATCCCTATTCCAAATTGATCTTCTATCGACCTGACTATTAGATCTTCACGTGTGCTAGACCTATTCCTACCTAACAGCTATTCTATCATAGGACATCTAAGAAGATAACTCCAAGATTATCTAAACAAATATCCTGAACCGACTACAAGCATCTGACCCCAACTCAAGGTAACTACTCTATAGCAAGATTAGTTGGCTCCTGACCTAATCCAGATCAGATCAGCCCTTGACTACAAATGCTTTTCTGTTTCGCCTACTTTTTATCATATTTCTAATGTCCAGCCGCCTAGCAAAACATGTCTTCTAACGCAATATTTTAGAATGTTTCTTACTTTTCCATACTGAATATTATCTTTCTCTTTTACCCCTTTTAGTATATTTTATGTAACTTAATTGTAAGAATATCTTTTTGTCTTTTTATACATATAAAGCAACCTTAGTGGATGGAGAATTTATCATTTATAGGAGAATTTATCAAGTTTCCTTTGAGTGATCTCAGTGTTCTCATTATCTTTCAACTCTTATCTATTCCCTTTAGGAAGGAGTAGTAGTGAGTGACCCTTTAGTTCAAACCAATGAATTACATCTAGCAAATTGTAGGTTGAGTAGGATTGAGTGGGCCATCATATCCATTTGGTAGCTATCCAGACTTTGCTAGTTTTTCTTTTGTTTCTTTCGATTTGCTTCGTTGTGGTGCTTCTTTGTATGTCCAACCCTAAAGACACATCTTATAGGATTTTGGAAAAATTGACTTTTTCAAGCCATTTCAAAGTTTTATGAAACCATTACTGACCAAAAACACATTTCTAAGAAGTGTTTTGTGAACAATCTATAAAATTAGCAAAGCTTAGGCACTCCTACTTGTATACCTATGGGATCAAACACATGAATGCAAGGAGTTCATTGTTATATATAGAGTAATTCAATTGCAAGCCTCTTACTTTCTCACTATGATATGAGGTAGGTCGACTTTCTTGCATCAACATAACTCCTATACCAATTCCTAATGCATCTCACTCAAGCTCAAATATCTTCTTAAAGTTGGTAGAACTAAGTCTGGGGTAGAGGTCAATATTTCTTTCACCTTAGCAAAACTTCTCTCCCTACTTGAACTTAACAATCTTCTTCATAAGCTCAATAAGGGGTACAACTATTGTACCGAAGCCATTAATGATCTGGAGGTAAAAGGATGCTAGTTCATGGAAGCTTCTCACCTTAGCACAAGTGGTTAAGGTCGATCATTCAGCAATAGCTCTTATCTTCTGATCATCGACTTGTAGGCCTCCTCTACTTATAAAATACCTAATGAAGATAACTTCTTCCTAGTAGAAAGAATACTTGTTCAAATTCCCAAAGGGCCTTTTAGCTCAGGGTACATCAAGCAAAACTGGGAGATGGTCACAATGACTTGTTAAGTTGGCACTATACACAAGAATTTCATCGAAGTAGACTAGAACAAATTTTTTTATTAGATTTCTCAAAACATGATTCATCAACCTCATGAAAGTGCATAGGGTGTTTGATAATCCAAAAGGCATCACCATCCACTCATACAGACCATGTTAGGTTTTGAACACAATTTTCCACTCATCTCCTTGCCTCATACGAATCTAGTGATATCCTAACTTTAGGTTAATCTTGCCAAAAATTCTAGGGGCACTTAGTTCATCTAGCATATCATCTAACCTTGGAATAGGTATTTGTACTTGATTGTAATTTTGTTAATAGCTCTCATATCCACATACATATGCTAGGTACGATCTGTCATGACCCTAAAGGGGGCCTAGTAAGATTACCTCAAATTTTCATATCATGTGTGTACCCATGATTTAAAAATCATGTTACAAGTCAGAGATTACAAGATTCTAAATAATTAGTCACTAAAGTTTTTATTTATTTATTTACTTATCTTACAATCACATATATGTGACTATGGATATTCGATAAGCCACAGTCCAACAAAACCGCAGAGAATCGGTATCCCCTACCAAACAATAAGATTAGGTAGTAAAGTTTTAAAACTTAAACTTACTAAAGTCACAAAATTTAAAGGTAGTATTAATAATTATATATATAATAATTCAAATGAACTATATAGTCTATCTTTAGAGTCTAACTTCTATACATCTCGACGTTTGCACTCAACCCTCAGTTCTTAACCTATGCCCAATCATTTAGTAACCTATAAGAGAAACCATTGGGACGTAAGCTACAAGAGCTTAGTGAGTTAATTTCCCTCAACCACACAGCAATCACGTCATACAATAGTTAGGTTCAACCAAATGAATGCATGGCAAACAGTATGCCAAATAAATACATGTAAGTGACCAGGAACTGCATGTAACTCAAATTTAACACCCTCTGAAGTCAAGGTTGGAGATTCATCGGTACAATCAGATCCGAGTATCATATTAGAACTTATTTCATAACGAAACTCCGCATTTCGTATTTAAAATGTAATGGTACATCTATTACTAGCTTTATCAAAACGAGTTCTACATATGATTGTGAGTAGGTTCACACAGCCCTCACTTGTCCCTAAACAAAAGCCTCTAGACTCGACCCATGGCGAGGCGGTTGGTGCCTCCAACGCCTAGTCATCCCGTAGGCCGGGGTAAGGTCATATCACACTTGTGCACCGAACGAAATCAATAACACTCAATAATCAACCCACGTATGGCCTCTCGCTACCTCCGTGTAATGTGACTACCCAAAATTAATTATGCAGTGCATGATTTATGCATGATAAGTTAACTTTTCTAGTCAAATAAAATTTAGTCCTATTTATTCAGTGATCATTCTAAGCCATAAACAATCAATTTAGTGAATCTACTATGCAACAAACATTATATTATTGCAATTTAAGGTAAATTCACTATCAACAACAATTATCATGCATAAGCATAACCCAACCCCATACACATTCATTTATAATTCATAATTTATGTTCACTAACTATAAGCACATACAAGTATGGAATCATTAGGAAACACTCACTCAGCCATAGCTAGCTCAAGAATCATAGTAGTCCAAAGGTAAGTCGATCTCAATCTCAGGATCACCTAACATTAGGGAAATAGGAAAAGTAATGAGTTTAGGGATTTAAATACCTAAACCAACATGCTAAACCGTACTGTTTCCTTAAATCGAATATTATTTTACGTGAAATCATCAATTTGAGTTTTTTATCGAATCGCGTATAACTTTTTTTTTTTAGCTCGAATCGTCATGAACTTATAGTCCATTTTGATCGTTTTCGAGCGTATTTTCTCGTAATGAGGTCTATTTTGGATGTTGTGACTCGTAATTTAAATTATGATATAAAAATATCACAAAATTTATTATTTAAGTGTAAAAACTATAAAATATTAATTTTCACTTTTTCTTAACATATTTATGCTTTAATAATTATTTAAATCATATATTTGATATTTTTATTATTTTGAGTATATTTTCCTATTTTTGAAATTTTTACTTCATTATAAGTATTATCATTATTATTACCTTTATTATTTTTCTTATTTCTCATTTTTTTATTTATTATTTCTCTTATGTACTTTACGATTATACACATATATATATTCATAATTTATTTTATTGAAAAATCTTTAATTACGGTATTATATATATATATACATATACACCTTTCATATGTACTAATTTAGTAAATATGTTATATATACTAATACATATTCGGTATACTACTTATATATATTATACATATTATATATGTATATGTATTTATACATAATAATATACCCATATAATTTCTGAAGACCTAAATATTTATATATATATATAATTTATAAATACCCATTCTCATATTATATATATTTGGTATATATGTTTACATAATATTTATTATAAAATATGTATACTATATATTCTAAATATATTATGCCTATACTCCAAAGCATATACTCTATATTATATATATATATATCTTATATACATACTTATATAAAAATACCCCACTACATATATACTATACGAGTACATATATACATATAAGAAAATAATTATATATGGGTATATATATATAAAGTTCACAGTACAAATATATATATATCTACTATAGTTATTTAATATAAATACTTAATACTAATCATACGTATTTCTAAAAAAAATACGTAATACATAATATATACTCTTTTCATATAATATATCTATGTTTATACATGTATACATACTTAGCTTTATACATACATATATTATTCAATTTATGTATTTATGCAAATATACATGTATTACAAATGTTATATTAAAAAAATACTATATAAATACTTCATTTATACATGTATATACTATATAACATACATCTAAAATAATTTACTTACCTTTTTTTTTTCTTGTAATTCTTCCTTCTTCCTTTTTTTCCTTCTTCTTTTCTTTCTTTCTTTTTCTTCTTTCTTTCTCTTTTTTCTCTCCTTACGGTTTGCTTCCAAGATTTTTTTTTTCTCTTTTCTTTTTCTGTTTTGTTCTTACGGTTTTGCTTTCTCTTTTTCTTTTTTTTTTCTTTTATACATGTTAGTTAGCTTAAAATTTAAGATAAGTGTTTATCTAATCTTTACACATGTCAAAATATTTTTTTTTTCCTCACGTAGGCGGCTGTTGGTATCTAAAAAGTTGAAATTGGGAAAAAGAAAAGAAGAGAGAAAAGAGATAAATTAGAAATAAAAGAGAACGAAAATAAAAATTAATAATAAATATATGTAATTTTTCGAAACATATAAATTATAACAAATCTCCTTGTAAATTAATTTTTAAATTTTTGTAAAATTTTATCAATTTAATTGGTACCCGATACAATTACAATTTTTACGAGTTATTATAGCGATTTTGTTATAATTTCACACTAATAGACGATTTAGTCAAGAATTTGTAATCAAATATAATTTTATTACTATTGAGTAATATTTAATTATTTTATAGGTTTATCTTTATAATTTTGGGGTTTCGATCAAATTCAAGTTCAATTTTGAATTACTGGTACTTAAAGCAGTTTTAGGGTTTCAGTATATGATTTAGGGTTTTGGTATATGATTTAAGGTTTTGATCAATTTCTAAGATTTTTACTCCTTATAATATATTTATATTTATGATTTATTAAATTTTTATCTTGCTCGGCTTTAATGACTCTTCAAGTCATCTATAGTCTTAGGGTTCAATCCTTCTCTTAAATAACTAAATTTGCGGGGTTTACACCATCCTTCCACTAGTAATGCAAGTACAACACAAAGGCTAAGACTCTCTCACATGTATCCTTCTTATAATAGCTCTTTGACTTGCCTCTAAAGCTTGGTAGCTTGTTTGGGGTTCATTCGATAAGTAGGCTTGTTTAACAGAGTAGCACCAGGTGTCAAGTTAATATAATGCTCCATTCCTCAAAGAGGGAGTAATCCTTCCAACAATTGTTTGCGCCATAAGTTAGCATACTCATCTAATTGTGCTCAAACCTCTTTCGGTGGCATGGCTTTCCCCTTCAATTCCAACAATCTCCAAATTAACAAGAAGTCAGTAAATTGAATTTAACGGCCTCTTGGAGCTTAGATCGTCTCATAATCGATGCCTTTTTAGATCCTCTATTTAGATTTACCTATAATTTACTCACCTGACTTGGTGTCATAGGGTTTAAGGTGATCTTCTACCTATTCTTCTCAAAGGTATAAGTATTCCTAAACCCATCATGAATGACTCATTAGCCAAACAACTAAGGACAACCTAATAAAACATGTATTGCACACGTCAGTAATACATCATAAAGAATCTCATCAGAATATTTTCCAATTGAGACCAACAACAATACTTACTAAGTAACATGTAGTGTCCTCTTCTCATTTAGCCAATATAGTTTATAAAGTCTTAGGTATGATATGGTCAGCAACTTCAATTTTTGAACTAAGTTAGCAGAAGTAACAACAGTACAGCTCCTACTATCTACAAAGTGCACAGACCTAATCATTTACTTTGCAAGTGATATGAAATAAGTTTTCTCATTGCTCCTCCTCATCTGATGCTTCAATGCTTAGGCTCGTCAAACAATTAAAGCTAGCTTATATAGGTCGTTAACATATACATTTTCTTCTATGAACTCTTCATTACACACCTCAACATTTTCCTCTAGCTCAAGTTTCTCTCTAAGCTCTTCGTTGGTACAGTCACTACAATGGGAAGGACCTCCCCGTTAATGATCATAGTACGTCAGTTGTGGCATTAGGTGGTCATATGACTAAAACCTTGACACTTGAAATACTTGATCCGGTTTATTTTCCATCTTAAGCCTTAACCTTTCTCAAATGTCCTTTACTAGGCCTCACTATCACCTAGTCGGCTTTTTTGCGCAATTCTAATGTCCATCCACTTGTTAAGATCAGTATTATATTGAGCTTAGTGATTGCCAAGGGCAAGTTAGTTGGGTTGCACTGGTTGGCTCCTTAGAGGTCGTGTAAACCCTAAAAAATCGATAGTCAAAATCCTAATTCAAGTTCAAGTGTCCTAAACTATGTAATAAGTCGATAAAGCTAGTAACAATAAAAGATTATGAAATTTAATAAATCAAATATAACACTGATAATAAAACTCTAGAAATTGATTGAAACCCTAAATCACGTACTAAAACCCTAAAACTGATTTATGCACCATTAATCAAAATTGAATCCAAATTTGATTGAAACCCTAAAACTATAACTATAAGCCTATAAAATAGTGAAATATTACTTAATAGTGATATAATTATAGTTGATTATAATTATTGACTAAACCGCTTATTCGCATAAAATTTTAACGAAATCACTACAATAACTTGTAAAAATTATAATTTAATGGGTACCAATTAAATTGATAAATTTTCACAAAAATTTCAAAATTAATTTATGATGTGTTTTTTTATAATTTATATGTTTAGAAAAATTACATAAATTTGTTTTTAATTTTTATTTTCTTCCTTTTTCTTTTTTATCTTTTTATCTTTTCTTTCTTTTCTTCTTTTCCTTTGGCTACCACATCCTGTAACTACAAGAAAAATCAGTTAGAAATAGTAGCCCACATGCTCTAAATAAAATGCCAAGTGTTAAGTTATAAAGGAAGAAAAAATTACATATGATTACTTTGTCCCATCCTCATTAATGAAGAGATTAGGATAGGATTTTTATTTTATTTTATTCCTCCCTAAATTGCTAAAACGTAAACATAAAAAAGAAGAAGAAAAATATGGAATATAAACCAAACTGAAAACAAAAGGAGAAAAAAAAATTTTAGAAAAAACTACAACCAAAATTGTGAAGAAGAAAGAAGAAAAGAAGAAGAAGAAGAAGGAAGAAAAGAAGAAGAAAAAAATTAAAAATAATAGGTAAGTAAAATTATTTTTGAAGTATAGATGTATATTATATAGTATGTACATGTATATATGTAGTATTTGTATTGTATTTTAGTAAATACAACATTACTATTAAATGTATGTATGTATAAGTAATTAAATTGAGATATATATGTATGTATAAAGATATGTATGTATACATGTATGTACATAGGTATAATATACGGTAGGAGTATGTACTATGTATTTATAAGATTACATATAATATGTATTAAGTATCTTTACAAATAAGTTAGATATATATATATATGTATACGTAAAACACTTTGGATGTATATATATATACAAATTTATTTTCATATGTATATATATAAATATGTAGTCATATAGTATATATGTAGTTGTATATTCCTATATGTAGTTATATATTCATATATACATAATTTACATATGACATGTATATATATAACATAGAGTATATATATAACATACAGTGTGTATATGTAGTATACCAAGTATAACATATAGTATACATATTGTATACCGAATACTATATATATATACCGAATATTAAGTAAGTATTATAGATAATATAATAATATTTACTAAATAAAATAAATTCATAATTATGTGAGGAGTAGCTATATATATATATATATAATACTGTAAATTAGGAATTACTCATTAAAGTAAAATTATAAAATTTATCAAATATAATATAAGTCTATATATAGATATGTGTGCAAATCATGAAATATAAATGAGTAATAAGGAAAATAATGAATAATACAACTGATAATAGTAATAATTATAATAAGACCAAAATTTCAAAAATAGGAAAACTATGCTTAAAATAATAAAAATATCAATTATATGATTTAAATAATTATTAAATCATAAATATATTAAGAAAAATTTAAAATTAATATTTTATATTTTTTAAACTAAAATAATAAATTTTGTGATATTTTTATATTACAATTCAAACTGCGAGTCATAACGACCAAAACGAACCTTGTTACGAGAAAATACGCTCGAAAACGATCAAAATGGACTATAAGTTCATAATGATCCGAATTAAAATAAAAAAGTTACACGTGATTCGATAAAAAGCTCGAATCGACAGTTTCACGTAACTAGGTAAAGTAAATCTTACAAATTACGATACTAGTTTAGCTTTAAATTCCCAAACTTATAAATTTTTATTATTCTTAGGTGATTTTGATATAGACCCTGAGCTGCTACCAGATTACTACGATCCCTAAGTTGGCTATAGATAAGTGATTTTTTCCTAATGATTCCATACTTGTTTGTATTTGTAGTTAGTGAATATAAGTTATGATCGATAAATGAATGTATATAGGGTTAAGTTATGCTTATGTATGATAATTGTTGTTAAGGGTTAATTTACTTTAATTTACAATAATGTATTAATTGTTGCATAGTAGATTCACTAAGAATTGATTGTTTGTGACTTGGAATGATCATTGAATAAATAAGACCTAATTTTATTCGATCAGAAAAGTTAACTTAGATAACACATAATCATGCACCACATAACCAATTTCGGTAGTCACATTACATAGAGGTAGTGAAAGGCTATACGTAGGCTGATTATTGATTGTTATAGATTTCATACGGTACACACATGTGATATGACCTTACCTTAGCTCATGGGATGACTAGGCGTTAGAGGCGCCAACTGCCTAGCTAAGGGTCAAGTCTAGAGGCCTTTGTTTAGAGGTGAGTGAGGGCTACGTGAACCTACTCACAATCATATATAGAACTCATTTTGATAAAACTGATAATGGATATACCATTACATTTTGAATATGAAATGTGGAGTTTCGTTATGAGATAAGTTCTAATATGATACCTGGATCTGACTATGCCGATGTATCTCTAACCGTAACTTCAGAGGGCGTTAAATCTGAGTTGCATGCAGTACCTTGTCACCTGCATGTATTTGTTTAGCATACTGATTGTCATGCATTCATTTAATTGAACTTAATTATTGTATAACTTTATTTCTGTATGGTTGAGGGAAATTATCTCACTAAGCTAGTTAGTTATACCCTTATAGTCTTCTTTCGCAGGCCGATCTATTTGTGGAGTCGGGCCATCGCATGCTCGAGGTTAGTGTTCTACACGGGGTCAATGTAGGAGCTGGATGTAATCAAAGAGTATTTCTGATAATTTATAGAGCTGAATATGTAATCAATATACTGATTTAACTTAAGACATGTTTCAGACTTCTTATTTGTAAATCCTTATATAAATAGACCATGTGTTATGTTTTTATAATTTGTTATTTATCATGAAATGATATTACTTATGCTTACACACTCTTGGTAGTTAGTTGTAGCTGTAGCCGTAGCCGTAGCCGTAGCCATAGCCTTAGCCTTATTTACCGTATAAAAAGGTCATCGATTGTAAGGGAATTCAATCTGCAATCCTTTGTACAGTATACAGCGACTGCTACGACTAGCCCCCTAGGGTCGTAACAGGTCAGGTCAACCTACTTCTCCTCTACCTTTCCACACACTAAGCAATTCTTATAACTTTTTTCTAGAGTGATGAAATGTTGAAGCTCTACTACATCTCATATTTCTAATCTCAATCTAATCAAGAATCTAGATACTATCTGGGTTAAGGGTTGACTAACCTCACATTAGATCATAAGCATTTGAAATTCTCTCACTTATTCATCAATAGTTCGATTTCCTTGTCCTAGCTCTTATATAATAAAGGCATATTTTATTCATATTTTAATGTGTGAACTAGGTTAAATTATTATTGATTTTCTAGAAATTAGTAAGAAATGGTACTTACATATTTTCATTTGAATATTTCAAGTCTTCAAGGATTCAGAATGGAAATACAATCAATTTAGAGGAGTTTTACATAAACAAAGGAAGCCTGAATCAAGATGTAACACTTAGGAATTGAAGGCAGCCTGCCTTGAGCCGACCTACATTCAACACCGATAGTTCACAATTCAACACCGTCAGCTTATAAGTTAGTACTACTAACCTTTGATGAAAAAACATTTAATCACAAGCCAACCCTTGTTTGCTCTATAAATAGGCTTATGTTGATATTTTAGATTACTTTTCATCTTCTTTAGAATTAAAGAGTCTTAGAAGCAATTAGTAGATAGTTTTGAAGAGTTTTTCTTTTGAAGTTCATGAATCATTGAGAAGACTTTGCTATTACTATGGCGATCATCTTTAGACTTTACGACTAAAGTTTCTTTATCATAATTACAAAATTGGTGATTTCTATCCTATTTCTATTTATGCAATTCTGTGATTTGTTATTATTTCTAATCATAAACTTCTTTGCAATTTCTATTGTTATATGTGCTTTTATTTTAATTTCCATAGCTGGCTAAGTTTTAATTGTGGGAATTGATGAAACCTTAGGGTGTTGAGATGATGATTGTAGTCATGTTATAAGGTTAATAGATATATGGTTAATTCATGATTGCAATTTCTATAGTTTCAATTATAATTATCTATTGGTGATAATTGTTAGAAACATTATTGATATAGGAGTTAATATAGAGCTTGTTAGAAATTCTTGATTAAACTGATTAGCTAATGTAGGAGCACTGTTAATTAGATTAGTTAGAAATTATCCAAAGATTAATGCGATGTCTCAAGTTAATTATTTGCTAAGACATTAAGGATAGTTAATTTAGAGCATTAGTCGATCATAGCATCAGGAGATGTATGATTGTAATTTAAAGTCCATTGTTAATTGGAGATGCGGGAGCTAACTAATTAATTAGAGGTTTAATTCCTTAATTTCAAGGCATAATAATTTCACTTGAATAACCGTATAGCTATTAATCTATATAACATGATGATAATTTGATTTGCATAACTAGGGTAGATTCTATTTTTCCTACATTCTCAATTGATTGCTTCGTTTTAGATATATTAATATAATTTTCTTTTTTATAGTTTTAAGGTAATTATAAATTATTTAATTCACAATTCAATCTTAATTGCCTAAATATTGATAAGAGCTATCATAGGTTTGGTAATTTTATAGTCCTCAAGGGATCGACAAACTTACTCACTCTTTATTACTTGATTCCAACCTTATATACTTGCTGGAGTATTCGTGATATTTTTATACACATATTTTGAGTGGATCACTAATACAAATTTAGCTTTAAGGACTCCTTTCATCTCAAGCTAAGTGCTGACTACTCTTTATTCATCTCAGCTCCTCATATTCTAAAAGTTCCTCCACCACATCACAGCATATCCTATGAATTCTACAGTAGCAGTTCTTACCTTTTTATGATCCTCATATTGATAATAGTCAAAGACTCATTCTAACTTTTCTTCCTAATCAAGCTGCCAATTAAGGTAGTCAATAGCATCCTCAGAACCATTGAAGCTTGGAATTTGAAGCTTTGCATGGTCGACAACTCAAGGTGCTCATGGTCTTTCTTCTACTTCATTATATTCATCCTCAATCTCTTCATCTACTCTACTTAAGTCTACTCTCCTCTGCGCATGTCCTCTTACTCCTCCAGTCTGATCTTACAAAGCTAAGATTTATCCTTGGACAGGTTGAGCATTATGAGTAGTGATACCAACTTCAAGAGCAACCTAAGGGGTTAATAAGGATCATGAAACAATCACACATTCCTAAGCTCAAGGACTTGCTCATATGGTTTCCCCAGCTATCTAAGGAGAGTTGAACTCAAAAGAGTGGTGCATTCCCCAATCTAACTTGTTGAGTTACTTCACTCTCTACCTCATTCAAAAAGCTACTGAAGTGACTAAACCACATGCCGAATCGACCTATCCACAACGCATCTATCAAAGGCTAAGTATCAAACTAGTAGATTGTCGACCTAGTACATGCCAAGGCAACCTAACCCCTATTTGGAGCCGACCTAACAATAAGTCACCTTTTGAACTAACCCTTTCTCAACCCCTAACATTCGAGCTATCAAATTGTCAAGCCCGACTTAACATATTTAAAACTTGTTCTGCTTGGCCTACAATGTCATTAGGACCATAAAATGGACAACTGACTTAGGTACTATTTTTCTTCTCATCCACACTGTGCTTTTATATCACCAAATATTCCTTTTTCTTGTTTACAACATTAACCTTATAAATTATTCCTTTTCCTTTACTAGTAGGAATCCTTTCTATAATTTACACTAACCTAGAACTCACCCTAATTAGGTCATATAAATAATCATGTATTGAGTAGTCGCAACAGTTAATACAATCATATTTAGAAATTTTCGTCTTGCATGAGCTAAGTGTATCTTGCTTACTCTTAACTACTCTTATCTAAACCATTGAGCGTAGACTAGTGGCGAGTGACCTCCAACTACACTTATGCATCACATCAAGTGTGACCTAAGCTCGTGTGAGACAATGGTGGATCATATCCACCATCTTTGTACAAGGACCCCTTCTCAACCTTTAACTATCGTTTATCCTTCATACTCTCTTAAGGTATGAACCAATGCCCTCAGTTCATATGATACTAGACATCTTATATTCATCCACGTCAAACTATATCATCTTAGTATTAGAGCTTAGCTATCTAAGTAAGCCCTTGTTACTCGTACTTTGTGTGGTTTTCTACTGCTATGAGTGTTTTAGAGTTAGTTATTGTTGTTCTGAGCATTCAAAGAGTACTTTCAGTAGAGAGATTTCATACTTTGTTTTCCTCTGTTTCTTGCTCGTAAAACAAAGTGTATGAGTTCACCTGGTTTATCATATGTCAGTTGAATTAGCCATTAGTGTATTCAATGTTGTTTTGTTCTTGATTCAAGGGAGGAAGTTTTGAATAGTGTCTCAACTATTACTCTCTTATAAAAGATGACAATGTCCGATTCTAGCAGTCAAGAAATTCTAGGTAGCCAAGAGAGTGGTGCTCAAAATGGCCAAGGTCAATAGGGAAGTTCTATACCCTAATCAATAGGTAACAGATTGGATAGACTCACTAACCTAGTGGCTAGACTGGTGATCATCATAAACGAAGATAGGCGATGAGCCAAAGAAGGTCATATAGAGGACGAACCAATGAATAGCCCAAGAGAGGCAATGGTCGGTATGGCTAAGCTAATGCCTCAATTTGACCACCTCGAGCTAGAGGAGTAGATGAAGTTGCTAGGCATCGGCTAGTACTCAATGAAATTGAAGAAGTAGATGAGGAAGAAGGTGATGAAGCAGAGTACAATGAGCCAAAAGAGAGGAATGTTTGAGCTCCAAGAATAAAGGGGTTAAGGATGCATATCCCAAGTTTTTCAGGAAGTGATGATGCAAAGGACTACCTGGATTAGGTAGATAAAATTGAGAAACAATTAGAATGCCATGATGTGCTTAAGAATGCGAAGGTTAAACTTATTATGCTAGAGTTTACTGATTATACCGCCTTATGGTGGAAGAACATGTAAGCCACCCAAAAAAGAGAAGGAGAACATAAAGTTAGGAGTTAGGACAAGATGAAGAGAATCATAAGGAGAAGGTTTGGTCTGAGCTATTATTTACAATATGTCAGGATGCCTTCAAAAGGTTACAAGTTGAGACAAAGCAGATCAAATGTTGATGCATACGTAAAGGAATTTCATATGCTAATGATCTAATGCAAAGTTATTGAGCCTAAAGACTAAACAGTGTCTTAATTCATTAATGGGTTGAAGTACGAGATTGGGGATATTTTAAAAACCATGGATATTGGATCACTTAATGACACTATCCGAGCTACCCAAAGGATTAAGAGGTGTTGAAGAAGGAGATTCTAACCCCTTGTCAATCAACCTAGCAATAACCAAACTATTTCGAGTAGACCCATGCAATTGGAGCCAAGTAAGGTTGCTGAGACCCAACCTGCTCAAACTACCTAAATAGAGGAGAAGGAGATCTTGAGGAAGTTTAAAAAAGGCCAGAGCTTGGTAAGAAAGACAAGTGAGATCAAGTGCATCAAATGTTAAGGATTTAGACATATGGCCGCTAAGTGTACAAACAAAAGAACCATGGTAATCTGAGGCAAGGTACCAACCATTGAGATAAACAGTATTAATGAGGAAGTAGAAGAGTCAAAAGAGGCCGAACAGACCAAACCATCCGAGGAGGAGGAAGTCATCTATAATGAAGAGGGTAATTTTATGCCTACCACCTTAGCGTTGAGAAGAATAATGACCGTGAATCCTGTGCTCAAAGATGAACAATGAGAGAATCTATTCCACATTGGATGTAAGGTAAATAGTTCACTATTTGCAATGATTGTTAGCAATAGTAGTTGAACCAATGTAGCATTTGCTTTCATAGTCCTACAATTAAAGTTACTGACTAAACCCTATTGCAAACCTTATAAACTTCACTAACTTAATGACAAGGGAGCCCTACAAGTAAACAAGCAAGTGACTTTGCCAATCTATATTGAAAACTATTGAGATGAAGTGCTTAGTGATGTGTTTCCCATAAGCACATCCCGTATTCTGCTTAGATGACCGTGGATGTTTGACCGAAGTGTGATATATAATGGAAAGAAAAACAAGTGTTCCATGGAGCATGAAGGCATGAAGGTAAAGTAGAGCCCTATGACTGCTAAATAAGTTAAAAGCATGAAAACTCAATTAAGTTGAGTCCTAAAGAAAGAAGCTTTAGTGATGATCTAAGCCAAGTTGAAGAGAGAGATAGAGCTTGAAGAGCCAACCTATCTATTAGTAAGAAGGTTATTTAAGATGAGGGAATATAAGGAGGAATTGCTACCTACTAAGGTGAAAGCCTTATTAAATGAATTTTTTAACCTGTTTCTAAGTAAGTTATTAGAATGTCTACCTCTCATTTGAGGCATTGAACATGTAATTAACTTACAGCTAGGAGCCACACTACCTAACAAGCCTACCTATAAGCTCAACCTTAAACAAACTACCAAGCTGTAAAGACAAGTAGATGAGTTGATGAAGAAATGGTATATACAAGAATCCCTTAACCCCTATATCATGCTAGTCTTATTAGTCCCAAAGAAAGATAAGTCATGGAGGATGTATGGATAGCCAAGCAATCAATCGCATTACCATCAAGTACAAGTATGCCATACCAAGGCTTGATGATATGCTAGACAAGTTGAATGGAGCTAGATTATTCTCTAAGATTAGCCTCAGATCTAGATACCATCATATAAGAATGCGAGAAGGCAATGAATCATATGCTCCAAGAACTAATAGGGAAATTGGTGGTGGTTTACTTCAACGAAATCCTAGTGTATAGCCTTAATCTGGAGACTTACCAAGAGCATCTCTAGGTAGTCTTTGTAAACTCCGAGCTAAACGAATCTATGCCAATCTAAAGAAGTGTAACTTCTACTAACCTAGGGTAATCTTCTTAAGGTTTGTTGTAAATGGTGGTGGAATACAAGTCAATGATGTGATAAGGGTGATCACCGAATGGCCTATGTCAACCACTATAGTTGATGTAAGAAGCTTCCATAGCCTGGCATCATTCTATCATAAATTTATAAGGAATTTTAGTTTGATCATAGCCTTACTCAAAGAATGTTGAGTTTAGATGGAGAGAAAAGGACGAAAGGAGTTTCGAAGAGGTAAAGGAGAAGCTGACTACATCGCCTATCTTAGCTCTGTTAAACTTTGACAAAATATTTAAAGTAGAGTATGATACATCTATACTAGGCATAGGTATCATGTTGATGCAAGAAGGTGGGCCTATTGCTTACTTCAATAAGAAGCTTAGAGGAGCTACACTCAATTATTCTATCTATGATAAGAAGTTTTACTCCTTAATCAAAGCCCCAACTATATGGCTGCACTATTTGCTACCTAAAGAGTTTGTGATCTACACTAATCATAAATCTTCAAGATATTTGAAGAGCCAACCCAAGTTGTCTTAAAGATAAGCCAAAAAGGTCGAGTTCAGAGAGGGATTTTCATATGTCATGAAGTACAAGAATGGAAAGAGCAATGTAGTAGTCAACGACCTATCAAGACATCATTCCCTCTTAACTAAGCTGTAGACTAAGCTACTTGGTTTTTCAATAATAAAAGATTTATACGCTAATGATCCACATTTTAGTCCTATCTATGCCAAGTATGAGGAAGGCAGAACACTTGATGACTATCACAAGAATGATGGATACTTATTTAGGAAGAAGAGACTATGTATCCCGACTTGTTCAATGAGAGAACTTTTACTACATGAGCCACATGAAGGAGGATTATCTAGACACTTTAGCTAGCGTTGAACTCATGAGATACTATCCTCAAGATAATTTTGGCCAAAAATGACGAGGGATGTCCAATCTATGTTGGAAAGGTATACTACTTACAAAAAAATGAAGAGCCAAGCCGAGTAAGGACATTATGTACTATTACCCATCCTGACCAAACCATGGCCTAAGCTAAGTATGGACTTTATATTAGGGTTGCCGAGGACAACCCAAAGGAAAGACTCCATCATGGCAGTCGTAGATCGATTTAATAAAATGGCACACTTCATGCCTTACTTTAAAACTAACGACACTTCTTCTATCTCTTTTCTTTCATATAAGAAATAGTCAAACTTTATGGAGTGCCTAAAACCACTGTTCCAAACTGGGACCCAAAGTTCATAAGCCATTTCTAAAGAGCGTTATGGAGATGAATAAGGACTAAGCTATTGTACAATACGTCTTGTCATCTACAAATGGACGGACATACTGAGGTTGTCAATAGGACAATGAGAACTTTACTCCAATTGTCGTTGCTTAGAACATGGCCAATTGGGATCTATGCCTATCGATAATACAGTTTGCCTACAATAGGACCACCCATAGTATAACAAGCATGTCACCATTTGAGGTCGCTTAAAGGTTCAACCTTAAGCTCCCAATAGACCAAACACCCCTTCTAAGTTAAGATGATAACCAACCAAAAGCAAAAAGAGTCAAAGCTATCAAAGTTATGCACTAAAAGGTCATCAAATAATTAAGCCTAGTTGTTACCAAGCTCGAGAGATGAGGTTGCAGATAGAAGAACAAATAATTTCAAATAGGCGATCTAGTCTAGATCCACCTCAATAAGGAATGGTTCATACCCTTAAGAAAGAGGAAGTCATCTCCTAAGGTTAACGAATCATTCAAAATGTTTGAAAAGATTAATCCTAATGCCTATAAGATTGAACTACCCAAAGAGTATGGGATCTCAAACTCTTTCAACATTGCCGACCTCTATCCATATACTCCTAAAGATGAGCAATATGGAGTTGAACAAGATTTGATCCCAAATCTCAAATAGGCTAAAGGGGATAATAGGATTATGGACCAATCGCGTACTTTCAAGCTCGAGGACTTGCTCGTATAGTTCGTCAAGTTGTCCAAGGATAGTTAAACTCAAAAGAATGATGCATTCCTTAGTCCAATTTGCTAAGTTATTTCGCTCTCTACCTCATCCAAGAAGCTACCAAGGTGACCGAACTGCATGCCAAATTGACCTCTCCACAACACATCTGTCGAAGGCCAAGTATCAAACCAATAGATTACTAACTTGATACATGCCAAGGCTAACTCAACAATAAGTCAACTTTTAAACCAACCCTTTCTTATTCCCGAACATCCGAGCTACTAAGTTGTCAAACTACTAAACCTGACCTGATCCATTCAAAACTTGCTTTACTCAACTCGCAGTATCATTAGGACCACAAAATGGACAGCTGATACACATATTGATTTTCTTATCATCTGTGTTATCCTTTTCTATCATTAGATATTCTTTTTGCTTATTTATAACATTACCTTTGTAAATTATTCCTTTTCCTTTACTAATAAGAATCCTTTTTTGTAATCTACACTAACCTAGAACTTACCCTAATTAGGTCATACAAATACTCGTGTATTGTAATAGCCACAACAGTTAATACAGTCATTTTTAGACATTTTCTTCTTGCATGAGCAAAGTATATCTCACTTGCTCTTAACTCCTCTTATCTAGCCCATTGAGTGTAGACTAGTAATGAGTGACCTCCGACCACACTTGTACATCATATCAAGTACAATCTGAGCTCGTGTGAGTCATTGGTGTGTCATATCTACCGTCTGTATACAAGGACCCCTATTCAATCTTCAACCATCATTTTTCCTTAAGACCATCTCAAGGTTCAAACCTATCCCCTTCGTTCATGCAATACCAAACGTCATGCACTCATCCACATTAAACCATATTAAGCGTATTATAGTTGGCTCTAGTAGGTCAAGATGCTAACATAAGCAACTTAAGTTAAATCGACTATTAAGTGAGTCATCCCATCAGACCACTCATCAAAACTTCTAAGGGTCCTCCAGGGTTGTCGACCATGCTGGACAACACTATTGTTATCATCTCCAATTCTAACATTAACACTTGAATAAGTCATTCTTACTCGACCTCGTACTCTTAACAAATGAACAATACTTGTATCACCTAGAGAATAACTCACTCATAGTCTTCAATTAGTCAATCACACCAACTATGCATTTCAACTTCTCAAAGATTTAATACCATAACTAACTAGCTCGATTTTCACACATAAACACACACGGTTACTACTTGCTCTGTTTTCTATATCTTGAAACAAAGTAAAATTGAATACTATGCACAATAGTACAATTTCCACTACTTACCAAGACACTGCAGCATATCCTCATACAACCTCAACAACTACTTCACTACTTAATACACTTCTAACACAAACGATAACCAACATAATAAGTGGTAACACGACACAACAATGGCTTACCTAAGTAAACGTCTACTTTCATATCAAGATGATATGCCATGCCAAAGAAAGAAAAGGTTAGTCATATCTAGGGGTATGGATTCGAACTCATAAAAAGCTCAAAAAAATGAGGATAAAATGCAACGGTTAATCAGCTCCTACGATATAACACACTAAGGAACCATTGAGGACTCATTAACCAACTTGATATGATGCATAAGCATCATATGATGCACTAACCACCTAAGATGGAATGTGAGTACCCTCAGTCGCCACTTTAGTGAAGGTACTCGCCACCTAGCCTAAAGATAAGGATAATAGTAAGCTAAGCAAGCAATCAAACAAGAAAATGCTCATAAGCAAAGAGACTTTGTATATTCAAGTAAGGTGCAAAAAGATATGATTCCTGCGGCTACATATTACAACTGTAATTATACCTGTAAATTTAGGGCAACCTTTTAAATATGAAAAAGACAAAAATGATAATGTCCAAAACAAGTAAAATACAAGGAATGTTGAAAGGTATAAATGAAAAATCAATAAAACATCTGATTTGTACGATAAATTCCATCACATAGGTGCTCAAATACGTAGCTGGTAGCTGGAGGCCAACTTCTAGCAAAAACAAACAAAAGAGTACAATCAACCTAACTATTGCTAAGCTAAGCTATAGACTCTTCCAAGTGAATACATATTAGATATGCTTTGGACAACTTAGAGATAGCTCGATCCAAATGGTAGGTAAGTAAGCCAAGCTATCAGTTAAGCACTCTTCAGGTTGACACTTTGAGACAATTGTTAAGCATGGAAGGGTTCAGCTCGAGAATGGTAGTATGTTAGTGGGTTGGAGAAAAATAGCTTATACTATTCTTGTATTGGTTAGTAAAGGAGAATGCGCCTTACTGAGTTCTCAAGACCTCGGGCTCAAGCTCGAGTTAAGTCCAATAGTTCAATTCCTGTCAAAGCTGACCTTACAACTTGAGACCTAATTGGCCCGCTGGTTTACCAAACCCACCAACCTGATGATGGCCTTTAAAACCGACTTGCTAGTCCATCTTCAAGGAATCGACCTAACGACAAGCAATCCAACTAGCTTATAGGTTCTTTTAGTTCCTCACACAAATATTCTAATTTTTATTTTTATTTTTTAGTATTGGCTTATATCTAATTACAATCACGCCATTAGATTTAAGTTAGTATAAATAGCTCTTACAATTATGTTGTAAGGGTTCATTATCATGTCTTATCATTATAAACTCTAATATTGAAACAGCCTATTAAAATGTTGTTTCATAGTGAGGTTTTATCACTTTTCCCTTAATTCCTATCATTGTAACTCAAGATTATGTCGATTCTATATTTAGTTTAGGTTTTCCATGCAAGTCATACTATGATTACCTAACTAAGTCATTGTCTTCCTATATCTATAAATAATCTTAGAAGTGGAATCATAACACCCATCATCATTAAGATATTTAGGCATATCGAAACCCTAATAACCATAATCTATGACAATGCATCTTTATCAAGCGTCTATTTAACTCCTTACAATTCCCATTAAAATAGAAGGGGTATTACAAACATACAAATCTCATTTAAAGCTTAGTTTAATTGTTAATATATGGTAGTATCGAAATCTCAATCGACAAATTAACTATTAGAAAAAATTGATAAGCAAGTAACTCCTAAACTAATAAAGCTAACAAATTACATGAAATTTAAAAGCATAAAAGAATAACAAGATTTAAAAGAGAGTGAGGAGCAAGAAGGTTGGAAGAGGAAGCGAGAAAAACCTTAGTAGTCTAGAGTCAAAATGGTTGAAGTTTGCAATGCGAGTAGTGCTTATGTCTGTTTACAAGCATAAGGCGAGTAGTGATGTCTCACAATTAGATATTTTAGAAAGAAAGAAAAGAAGGGGGGTGATGGTGAAGGTGGGGTTTAAGGAACTCACATGGATTGGGGTTTAGGAGTTGAGCAGTTGTAGAGAGAAGCCACCAAGAAAATGATAGTCATTTTTCTTAGGTAAAAGGACAACTATGCAAGGGTACTTTTTGAGATTTTAAATGTTTATGTTTTTGTCCAATAAATTTAACTTTTTTTCGTATTTTTTAGAGAGAAAAAATTTAATCATTTTATCCAATCCTTCAGGCATTTTTTGGCTTAGTAACCAAACTAAAATAGCAAACCAAGTAATGGATTAAAGATTTTGTCCAATCTAATCCCATATATTTGTATAACCACATAATACATTAGAATTTATTTCTATTTTTTAATGGAAAAGTTGGCAAACTTTCTTCATCCTAAGAGGGTGAAAAATTATATTCTCTTAAAGTTCAAGTCTAAACATTAATCACACCTAGTCATGATAACAAGTAACTAAGTATTCTCTTTGGGCTAAAGTTAGCTCATGATAAGGACCCCCATCTATATCTTTATGATCGTGTTATTGGTTAATGTTGATAGCCTCAAAAAATATATTTGATGATCTCATACTCATGTTCTCTTTTAGTACTCATATGATTATTGATGATTTGCATAATGACATAATATAACTAAATTATCATAGAGGACAACTTACTTCTATCCATGATATAGCACTTTCTAATTAAAGCAAACATAAATGCCACTAATAACAAGAATATTTCTACATATATACTAATAAACTCATCACAAGTACATCGAAGTAGCTAAACATCACTAATAATAACTAGGGAATATATCCATAGATTGTCTAACTAATTTATGAATTGCTTGGACTTATTGTTTCGAGTTTTATTGTTGATGTAGGATGTTTCATGCTCTTCATCGCTTGTAAGTTAAATTGATGATATAGTTTAATGGGATGCTATAGCATAATTTATTTTTGAGAGAGAGAGAACTACATCTTATATTACAGTACCAAGTCTTTAGTAGGTAAAATAGAATCCATTTTCATTGTAACTAAAATTCAAATTAAAAGTCTCTAGCAACAACAAAATGAAATCCATCAATGGTCAACCCTTAGTGTAGGAATTTTTTTAAAAAAAACTAAGCCTTAAATATTATTCGGCTTCCATGATTTCTAATCAAAATTGTTATTCTCTATCGAATTAATTTCCCCTATATTGTAGAGGACCTAATTTCACATGTTACGAAGGTTGTATAACACCAAACTAATTTCACATATAGTGTAGCAGATCTAGGGTAAGTTGTGATAAGAGGTTGTATGAAATACGTTCCCTATTATGCATTACTAAGAGTATGCCTCAATATCAATAGATTAGTAAGTGTTGCTTAATAGTTACGATATTCGTGTGTAGAGAATACCAAAAAGGCTAAATTAGTTAATTATTTGCATATCTATAATAAGATTAATTGGAAAAGACAATGGCGCTTTAAAGGTATCAAAACGGAAGGTACATTAATTGAACTTTCCATCTTAAAAATCAACCTCTGTAAATCTATTGTGAATCCATGTTAGAGGTCACACAATTTCACCATTTATTTGATTATAATCATTCAATCTAGGCCTAAACAAAAATTTAAAAAAAAAATAGATTGACGCCCATCAATGGCATGTTTTGCTAACCCTCTCTAGACAATTTTCTATGCATATCCTTGGATATCGGGTCAAAAGAAAAATAATTATGCTACATGATATGATACAATGATTTGAGGACGAAAGTCAAATTAAGGATAATATAATTATGTAAGAAAAAGATGAAAATATGATAACATAACCTAGGAGTAATTAAAAAAAAATTAACATTCATTCCTGCACACACTCAGTATGTTGAATTTCCCATCTAAAATATATCTAAAAAATGTAAAATGTAAAGGAAAGAAAAAAGTGAAGGGAAATTGCAAATAATCTCTTAAATTTTGACTTAGGGACAGATTGATCTTATGAACTTACAAAGTATAGTTTTGACCTCCTAAACCTTGATAAATTAGCAATAGAAATAACATTTCCTTTCTTAGTAAAAAAAAAGTCACACTATATTCAAAATTTAGGAGATCTTAAAACACATTTTGATAAATTTAAGGGGTATTTATATACCAAAATCAAAGTTTAAACGAATTATTCTTAACTTATGGGTGTTGTTTGCCAATTTATTAAAATTTAGACAATCACAAATCACACTTTAAAAATTCAAGAGATTAATTTGCATTTAAATCAAAATTTAGGAAGGGTATTTGCATTTTCCTCAAAAAAAATTTATGTATCCACCTTGATGTCAAGTTTATTTCACCTCATTGTAAAGGATACGTAGTAAGTTACTACTAAATATTGTATAACTTCATTTTTTTTTTCCAAAATATGCACTACCAAAAATATTACTTAATGTCAAGTAGAATAGTTAGGATTACTTAATTGTTTCCCTCATTTATAGAAAGAAAATATGAGAAGTTGTAAATAAATAATTATTTGCATCTTATTCATGTAGTAGGTAATACTTTAGGGTAACGACAGTGCACATCTAGCAAGATAAAATGTCAATAAATAACACCTCCTACTTCAAGCATCATTGACACCTCTAAATCTATCCTAAATCCCTAGTAAAATTTAACCTTAGTAAAATCCACACAATATGTTTCAATTTTCTCATAGAAATTTATTACAACTACGAGCCCTAAGTTGATAAATCAAAAAGCTAGATCTTCAAAACACTAAGGAACGTAAGTTACATTCCTCGAAAAAAAAAATTTGAAAAACAAGGCTTCGATAAAAATATATTACATGTAAGGGGTAGGGAAAGTGTTTCGAAAAAAGTACTGTTGAGCCTAGTTTTTAACCTCTTGATTCTTTTAAAATTAAGTCTTCTTTAAACCAACAAATATTAAACTCTTACCCATTCAATACTGATCATCGACTAAGGTTTAAAAGAAAACCATTTAATTTGAAAACGTATCGAAGTCGCCACTTGCTAAGAGAAACTTCGTGAATAGAGGGGCCTAATGGGCTCACCTGAAGAAATCAAGTGTCCTATGGGCTTACTACAAGATCTTTGGAAAAAAGAAGTACCCTATGGGCTTATAAAAAGAAGTTGGTGAACTGAAGGGTCCTATAGGCATGCTAAAGGTAATTAAGGAACAGAAATGTCTTATGGGTTTGCTAAAGACCTTGAAGAGAGTCAAATGGATAGAAGGCAAGATAGCCCTTTTAAGGACTAGCTAGGATTAAACTTGCCTGAAACAATATTTGAGGAAAATATTTACAAATGAACCCTTTAGTTAAAACGATTTATATTAGGAATGATCTCCTTAAGATGAACGGGAATGACCCTGACTATTGTAGTTGACATTTTGAAATGGATTGAAAACTTAGCCATACGGGCCGACATGGACTTGAAATAAAGATACTTTCTCTCTCTTTTTCTTTTTCTTTTTCTATTTTTTTTATTACCCCTTTTTTTCTTCTCTTCTCTTTTTTTTTTTTTTTACTTACTAATAGGTAAAGAACCCTTTCTTAATAATCACATGGAGCCTCTCATATTCCCCTTAGCCTCGACACCAAGCCGCTTGGTAGGGCCTTGTGATTTCAAACATCCTTAAAAAAGTAACTCATGATTGGTTTAGTAAAAAAGGACTTCCTTGTAAACTCTCAGTCCAAATTACGCTCTTGACTACAGTCCCAAAATAATAGTTCATTTTGCATGTAATACGCCTTGATTAATTGATTAGATCTTTTTCGGTTTATCATTATGAATTTAGGCATTTAGTCTAGAGGTTTCAAAAAGAACTAATGAAGAAGCTTATTTTGAAAGAAATACTAATCCCGAGTGTACAAGTCAAGAACTTTAGGAAAAATTAGAAATATGTTTACGCTAGTTTCAAAAACAACTTTTATTAAAGATAAATTACCTTTCAAAATCGAAAGAGCTTTTATTGTATAAGGGTGATATTGTAGGTAAGAAGGCTTAGTGTGAGAAAGGTTTCAAATGGATATAGAGATTTTGGGTTTATGAGCTTGGATTATGATTCAAAACTTTACATCTTTGGGGCTATTTAGGCTTTGACTTTTGATTTGACTACCCCTACTAGAATATGATATGGCTTTTGACCTACATTGGAGTTCAATTTTCCAACCTCTTTTCTTTATCTTTTTCTTTTCTCTTTTTTTTTTGTTGTTATTACTTTGCCCCAATGTTCTCTTGTTGTTCTTTCTTTTCTTTTGGCCCTAAGTCTCCAATGCCAAGTTTTTGCCTCTTAAGTGATTTAAGGCCCTAAATCTAAAGATTTCTATTGTAGAAGCCCGAGTGGGGTAAGTATAAGCTCGAGGTGATTAAAAAAAAAAAGATATGGCTCTTTTTCATTCAAAAGAAAAATAACTTATCCAAAATAAAAGTTTCTTTTGAATTTAATGTCACTGAAGCAAGCACAAACCAATTCTAATCCCTCTCTCCTTATCAATGACCATAGCCTCCAAATTGTCCCATTGTAGAGTGGTTCTCAACAAGGTTTAAATTTGAAAATTCTTTAAATGGGTCTAACGGGGTGAACAAGAGATGATCATGATTAGGATTCGAAAGTGAATGCCTAACTTCATTTTAATTTGCATATCACATTCAAAGTAGACCTTCTTTAAGGAATGAGTCCAAAGTATCCATACTTTTATGTCGCTCAACTCTCAAAGTGTTTCAAGTTAGTGTATGGAAAATAGTTTGTCTCTTTTCATTCTAAACCTTTTAAAAGTGAGTTATCGATTCCTTAAGGAGGAATTTATTTGCCCCAATAACATTGCAATCATTTAATTAAAAAGGCAATGGTATTATTTCAGCTATTACAAACTTTATTGAAAACAACTTTCTTTGCCCATATATTAACAAGCATCTAATTACTTGTAACAACCTGTAAGCTTATTAGAAGGCACTAGTAAGCTCAGAAGAAAAGGAGCTCTAGGTGACTCAGTTAAACTATCCTCATGACTTGAAGAAGGACTGACTTGTTGTAGCTCTGGCTAAATAACTTTTGTATCAATTAGGTCTTAAATCTTTTTCTTCAACCTCTAGCATTTTTCAGTGGAGTGCCCCTTTTGACCTATATGATAGTCGCATCATGCTTTTAGGGTCAAAATTGCGTGGTTTGTAATTCGAATTAGGGGCTTTACAAGCTATAATCCTTGCTACTTTGAAATGATGAAAGATTTAGGTAATTGAGATCTCCAATCAGGTGAATTGTCTCCTCTAAGTCCTTTAGGCTTGTTTTTTTCTCATTCCTCCTTAGCTTTTTTCTTATTGGGCCTCCTTCATCACTTGGGCTTACTAACATTTGATCAGTACTAAACATTGAATGTTGGAATGTTCTAAGCATGGGGCCAATTGCCATTTCTAGATCTATAATGCTACTTTGTATTGTGGCTACCTTTTCTTCCAGATTTGAGAGTCTCCTTTCCAGGTTTGAATCTTGGGATATCTAGAGAGTAATTATTATTGGGAACAAAACTTGCCATTGTTAGGCCATTTGATGCATCATCCTTTCCAAGGAGGCGAATCTGCCATCAGTCATATGAACTTAGTTAGAAGAATTCTTTACCCGTTAGCAACTTTTCTTTTCTTTTCTTTTCTTTCTTTTTTTTCTTTTAGTGAGAGAGAAAGATGAAGCTTTATGTTATAGAAATCGGAGAAAAAAAATCTAAATAATGATGATGATTTTTTTTTTTTGTTTTTGGTTTTTTTTTTTTTAATTGCACTTCCTTGAGTGAAAGAGAATGAATGGTTAGGTAACTTCTATTGAGGGATTATCTATGAAGAAGGAAAAAACAAAGAATGATAAGATAAAGAGAAAATTTTTATTTTGGAAAGATTAGAGTATGGGGAACAAAACAAAAGGAAACCTAACAATTATTCGAAATTTATTTAAAGTCCTTTAACTACATCTAAAGTTTCTAATCTAACTTTTGTAGTTGGGCTTTAATCTTGTCCAATATTTCTAAAACCCAATTCATGGTCCTCTCGCTTTTTTCAACTTGACCTAACAAGGCCCTATTAGAGGCCTTAGTATGCTTAGCCCTCTGCTTCCAGTAGGTAGCTTCAGCTTATAGCAGCTACTCATGAATCCCTAGGGCATCTAACAATCGTTGATTATTCTCTTATTAGTTACTTTCCATTTCTTAGGTCTACATATTTCATGGATAAGAATTAATCATCAATGCAGCAAAAGAAAGTACATGAAAATATGTAGATATTGAGATTGTTTGGGTTAATACATTACCCCCATAAGTTGCAACCCTACTATTATTTTCAAAAACTTAATTGCATTAAAACTCTTAAACAATTAATAGCATTGCAATTTCTTAAGGGTATTGTATTAACTCAAGTTTGGAGGGGAATATATGCAATTGGGTAAGTTTTAAAAAGGTACTTAAGTTTTGTGACCTTACTTGTTAAAGAACACTTTCATTGGTCATATGGAGCTTAAGTAAGGTAACCTAATCAACCTCGAGTGGTAGTTACACCACCGTACCCGAAGCTTATACAATGGCCCCTTTCCTAGGGTCCTAAGACGATTTAGGTCTAACCGCATCTACCCTACATCTTTGATGAAACAAATGCCACTCCATATCCTAGTGTGTATGATATGCAAGATAATAGTACAGACAAATAAATAGAAGCTAAGAGTGAATTGTAGGAAAATACAAGGAAAAGAGCTTCAAGTTTGTCCTTTCTTTTTCTCTTTTAGAACAAAGCCTCCACAAAACCCTGAAGATTACATGCAAGAAGGGTAGGTTCTAGAAATCCTTAAACTCTATAACCTCACACATTTCTTACAAAATAGTTTCTTGGTCACATCGAAGTTTAAGTAAGGTAGGCTAATCAGCCCCGAACGGTGGTTACCCCACTACGCTTAGAACTTACACAATGGCTCCCCATCCTAGGTTCCTAAGACGACTCGAGTTTAACCATATCTATTATATATTCATGGTACGATAAGTACATTCCTCCCCTCAAAACAACTAAATAAGACTAAACCTGCAAAGATATTAGTACAATTATGATACAAATAAAGAACGAATAAGTAAATAAATTATAATAAGGTGATTTTTGGAGATTAATTTTAATTTTGGAAAGTCAACTGATCAACCCTCTTGACGTCCCCCAGTTGAGTCGCCAAGCTATCGAGCTTGGTTTTTGACCTCCCGGTTCTTTTAAAATCAATTCTTCTTTAAATCGACAAGTATTAAACCCTTATCCCTTCAATACCGATCCTTGACTAAGGTTTAAAGAAAACCGTTTAATTTGAAAATGTATTAGAGTCGACACCCAATCGAAGTCGGAAAAAACAGTTAAGTTATAACCAATTGAGTGGATTGGTTATAACTTAGCCACTAATCTACAATAAAACTGATTTTTGAAACAACTCTTGAAAACTAGAGATCCAAATTCAAGGGTTACAAATTTTAAACCCTTACAAGTACCACTGACTTTACAAATTTAACCTTAATCTTAAAAATCACCTTTTATTATTTCATAAAACTCAATTGTTAATTAATCTAATTGGATAAATTGAATAATCTAGAAAAAAGGAAAATTAGATTTTTTTTTTTATCATTACCCTGTAAGTACATATATACCCGCTCTTTGGGATCAGACATAGATAGTTCTTTTTGTAAAACTTTATTAAGTTAAGTTGATTTTAATTTTGAAAACATACCGAGTTTACGTTTTTAGGTTCGATTTGGTTTACTTAAGAAAGCTTCTTAAAAAGGAGTCCTAAATTGGAACTTTTTATCTTTTTATTTTTTGGAAATTTTTAAAAGGTCCTATCTGTAAAAAGAATCCGATTATTTTTTATTTTGGAAAACCTTATTTCTAAGTGTTAAAAAAATAATAATCTTTATTCATTAACTATTTACTTATTTATTTTTTATTATTTTATTTATTTTATTTATTTATATTTTAATCTATTACACTAAAAATAAAATAAATAAATAAACTACTTTTCTTTTTTTCTTTTTCCCTTTTCTTTTTTTTTCTATTTTTTTTAATTTACAATTGCATATTACAATTTGAGAAACAAATAAAAAAAAATAGAAACATAAATAATAAAAAAATAACTAAATTGTATTTGGAATAAGTTAAGACTAAGGAGGAATGTAGGTCAAATTGAGCACTGGGTCAGATCTCGGATCAAATTTTGGTAAGGTTCAGGTCATCTCTACTAGATTCGAGTCGAGTCGTCTCTAACTCCACTTCAGCAACATTGGCAGAGGGCGATTCAAGGCAATTTAGGCATAATTTTGTAGATAAGGAGTGTTTCATGTGTATTTTATTGGAGATAAGGTAATAGGCTTAATGTTGTGGTCATTAGGGGTGGTTTAGGTGGTGCTAGTGAGTGGCAGTTGGCGGTGGCGCTTGAGTAACGTCGTCGGGGTTTGTTAGGTACAAGAGGGGAGTATGGTATAGGGCTTTGAACTATAAGGAGTTTAGCCGTAGGGTTAATTTAGGTTGAAGAAGGTTGAAGGTAGTGGTTCGAAAGGGGAGTGGCACAATGGTTAGGGTTTTTGGGGGTGGTAGTTCGGCAGTATAGCTAAGGAGCACAACGGTGGTCTATTGAGGTTCGGTTGGGAAGCTGAAACCATAGGTAGTATTCCTAAGGTAGTGGTTTGTAGTGGTGAGCTAAGGAAAGAGAGCCTTAAAGAGAGAGAAAGTTCAGTAAAGAGAGAAAGAGTTATTTAAATGAGAGAGAGGGTTTGTAAGTGTTCATGAATTGTTTATGGAGCTCGTCTATGTTCAATGAGCTCCCCCAACACCCCTTTTACACACAAATTTATCTTAGAAACTAAAGAAAGCTCGAATTGAAGTTGAATGCAAATGCCTCGAAAATCTAGTTTTTTCCGAATTTTAGAGCTCGATTTGCATGCTCCCTTAATTGAATTTAGACGCGTTATTGGTACCAATTCAGAGTAGGCTATGTGATAAACACAATCGGAGCAAGGAATTGCACGTGTATATTTGTGAAATCTATGTGAAAATTGGTTCCAAAGTGAAGAGCATAGCCTATTCTTAATTAGGAAAGAGGAGGAAAACTTGGAGAAAATCAGGGAAACCAAGAAAAAGAAGGAAAGTCCTGACGTGGCGTCGACATGGCACCACGTTAACCAACCCAACCAATCTTAACTTTTCACGTGTCACTACATAATACGTGGCACCACATCAGCATGTTGTCCAATCTGATGATACCATGTGTCATGATACGTAGCGCAATCATATCCTGAAGCGTGGTAATCTTTAGTGTAATAAAAAATGAAGCCCTCACCAAGATTCAAACCTTTAACCTCATGTTCATACCCAATACCAAGTTCAAGTGTTTATCCGTTAAACCGTTAGCCTATACCTTATCCATATATACAATTAAATTGCATATATGGACTAGGTCAGTCTAGACTAGATTTAAATCTAAGCTTAGGTTTAATAACCCAATTTCTAAACTTATTTCAAAACTAAAAAATCTACCCTAATAAAAAGTTATTTTTTACATTCCCTTCTCTTTTTTTCAATTTTTCTATTTTTTTAATTCTGTCAATTTTCTAACTTTTTAAATTTTATTTTCCAAATTTCTTCTTTTTTTTTGGTGCTTCTTTCTAGATTTCCAATTGATATTTTTCCAAATTTCTTATTTTTTATTTTTTTAATTTTATAAATTTCTTTTCTTTTCCTTAAATTTCCTTTTTTTGTGTTTTTTTTTTCTAATTTAGGACCTATTGAAGAAATAAAATAAAAATAAATGGGGCAAAAATTAGGTATTTACAAGCGCCTTTCAATTTCTTGAAATTAAAGATAAAGACTCTTATTTAGTAGATTAGAAAAGAAGGCGCTTTCCAAGAAAGGGCCCTTTTCTTGTAGAAAGTCAAAGAGGAAGGCTCTTTCCTAAAAAGCGCTTTCTTCTTTAACGTGTCAAATAAGAAGACGCATTCCTGAAAAACACATTCTTCTTTGACATGTTAAAGAAGAAGGCACTTTTCATAAATGCATCGTCTTCTTCAATACTTACCACATGGCAATCAATAAGTGTAGTAAGCTCCCATACACACAAATGATTTTAACCAAACAAAATCTAAGTAAAAACAGAACAAAAACAGGATAAATAGTTACACCCCAACTCAATCTCGAATAGGAAACACCAATATATACCACATTTTTTCCCAATTTGTCACTTATCCTTCTAATAATCACCCACATATACAACATAACAAGGTAACCCAAAAGTAAAAATCAATTGGCTAAGTGTAAGACAGTCAAAGTAAGTGAGAAAGTAAGAAGAAGCATGTTCTAATAAAAAAAATATACATATCCAAAGCTATTAAGTTCGTAGTTCATATCATATAAAACAACATAATGAATAAAGCTAGTCCCTTCTTTTCTTACACCTAGTGAATACACAAGCTACCCTAGAAGGTAACCCTTGCTTAGACCTAATTTCATCAGTAGTGGCTAAGGGCAGTGACTCTTATGTTTAAATTTGCTAAAAGTGCTTGTAGGGTGGCTCAAGAACAAACAGGGCGCTTCCCTGTTCATTCGTGGAGCTAGTAGCCTAAATGTCAAATTAAGTTGTATCTATATAAGGGGGGTCTCAAAAGAGCTCAATTAAGGGACAACATAGTTAGTGTGTTAGGATACTCAAAGGCGTCTCAATACACCCTCATCAAATGCATGCGATGGTATGTAGTATCTAGCTCCATACTCTATTAAGCTGCTAAAGGCTAGCTACTATCAACGACCATACCATGACAACTAGGGTGGGCAATATGTAGGAATCAGTCTTAAGTCTACACCTGAAGGAGGATGGCTACCCTTCCTATCTTATGTTTTGTGTCCCTAAAAGCTAGGCATAGCTATCTATACAACTAAGCTAAGCATGACGATCCTTAACTATATTAGCCAGTTTGTTTGAAGTCCTCTAGAAGCGAAAGGAACATGAGATATACCATGTTCCCTAACTTATCTACAAAGACATACCCTCCCAAGATTTATAGGATGTAGATCTTAATATGTCTCTTCACTTACTCCTCATCAGCCACAGGAACCTAAAATGCTTTTACAACCATGTTAACTTAACACGTCCTCCCCAGTCCTCTTTGCCCTCAAGCATGATACCAAGATATATGAGACCATATCTAATAAGTACTACTTGTAATAGGCATGCCATCTACCCAGAAGCCAAATTGAACCTCAACATCCTATAAGGTAATAGGATGCTCCCCATAAACCATGTGAAACATATGCGTCTCCCGTCTCCAGCACTCAATAAACTCAATGATTAAGTGTCAGTCTAACTAAATATAAGGAAATCGACTTAGCCTTATAAATCCATTTTGCTTTAAATAAGGCTCTATGCAAGAGTCTAACTCAATCTCATTTATATCCTAATCATGATGTAGCTCCTGCTCTTGACATCATACTACAAATGCCTTAGTCAGTTGCAAAGTACATCAAAAAGAAGACATTATGAATTAATGTCAAAAGTATTGTAACAAACAGTCGTAAGGAGAAACAATTATTAATGGCTTACGTGTCCTACCCAAACCCATTGCGACTTATACCTATCCTGTCCACTAAGAATCTCTCCGTTAATGGGTCCAAACTCTAACTATCATACATAATAGAAACCATAAAAAGTTAGAATTGTATTGTTGAGAAAACCATTAAATAGTAATAAGAATTCAGTAATAGCATAACATGTATATCAATATTCTCATTATTCGACGAATTATCCTCTTGATTCATATGTGGACATATTCCTCTGTTGCGTTATTCTCTCTTACACAAGGTGCATGCTATTTTGTCTAAACATCCTCTCAAATCCATCTCCATGTAGAACTATTTTGTGCATGATTTGCCCTTCTTAAGCTTAAACGATGAATTAGGATGGACTTTCTATAGGTATGGAATAACCAACCATGTCGACTCGTCTCCAATCGAGAAGAAGTGTGCTCAGTAATACCACACTTAATGAATGAATTTATACCATTCCCCAATCAATAACATAACGCCAGACCACTTGAATCCAACCATAACTATGGCATGTGAGCATAGAATCTTATATATCTACCACTTTATGCCTTAAAAAAGAAGGTGCACTTTTGGAAGGCATCTCTTTCTTTATTGGGTTAAAGAAGAATTCAAAGAAGAAGGCGCTTTTGTGAAAAGCACCTTCTTTACGCCCTACAAATAATTTTTATTTTTTTTCATAAATCCTTTTTTTGAATTTTTTTTTATGGGTAGGTTCCTCTCGATACACCAATCAATGCTTAGCATTGATTTGTTTTGCTTGTGTTGCAAGGTTTAAGTTATTCAGTGTTCTTCTGCCCCATTGGATACAACACATTGCTTCCTTTATGCATGAATTACATTAAGATGATGCAAAACGAGCTCAAGCCTAGTGACAGTTGGCTGCTAGCATGCTAAAGCAACTAGAAGATCTTCAAGAGGTCAGTATACGAGAGCTAACAAATAGATAAAGCTATATATATACATACAAAGAAAAAGAAAAACCTCAAGCAACGGCAAATGAATACATGAACCTAGTAATGAGAGCTACTTGAGCTAGAGAAGAATTTAACAATCATCCTAACTTTTCTTTTAACCAACCTCCTCCTTGATGCACCAGCATCATTGTAATTCCTTAATCACTTATCCACAAGGCAACGGAACTTTTCTTCTTCTTCTTCTTTTTGTGTGTGGGGGTGGAGGTCGATTCCTTTCACCACCTTGTGATGCTATTGAATAATCCCTTCTTGTACACAAATCTCTATGGGAAAATGGCATGTAATAAACTTTTCGTGAATAAACCGCTATATCCATGAATTTCAGGTGTAAAATCGATTACGTGCTCTCTTCAGTAACTTGGTAAACCTGAACGGATCCGACTGTAATGAAGGAATATGCAATTAAGTTCATAATAAGTTTTGTTGAAACTTAAAATAGAGAACTTGTATTGAATTTTCTTATGACATCTCATACTAAGCCATCTAATTTCACTTTACTGGCATTTTCACAAATTTAACTTCTAAAAAGATGTTTGAAATTAATATGTGGTTTTTTTTTTAAGAGAATTTTGTTGCATTGTAAAAATGAAAATGGCGAAATATTATTCCAAATTGCATGGAAGCAAGCATATTCGCCTAAATGGAATATCTTTAGTATCGATTCTCCATCAACACAACTGCCTGGGAACAAAGCTGGCTTACACCAGAGAATTGAGAAATACATCAGGTTTCAAATCAAACCAGAACAAGCGATTCTATCCATATTAAAGGGAAATAATAATAAAAATACTAAGAACAATAACAATAAAAAAGCCATAGATACAGATTCAAGAACCATTCCAGAACTGTAGGAATTAGTCAACGTTCCATGAATATAGAAATCTGAAATCAATGGAGTAGGCAAACCTTAGGCTATATTGCACAATAAGCTAGATTTCACTGGGACATCCATTCAAAAGTATGCCTACGCTTCTTTCCTGAAAGATGCAATCGAAGGGAGAAAACTTTTTGAAATGACGTTTATGAGACAGACACCCAGGACTCACAAGCAAAACCTCTCATGTATGGATCTTACTTGGACATGATATCTGGTCAAGAGCACAATGCACAGAATAATTTGACCAGCTCCTGCTTAATAAGATAAGTTCAATCGTTGTCTTTGTATATCTATAAAAGGAACATAACCATGGAATAAAAGTTTGCACTGATTTACAGCATCTTTTCTAACATGACATGACATAGAATTGACACCATGCACTTCCAGTGGGAGAACATGGGAGGATATAGTTCGGATAAACCTCACTTTACATGTTAGCGATAGGTTTCTTCACATGATGGTACACATCCAACCATTTTTTTATCAGCTCAATCTCAGATATTCTCTGTTCTACAAGCCAATCAGGATCATCTATGGTCGAGGCACGCAAATCTATATGATGTGCACCTGAAATGTAAAGGGTCAGAAGGAACATTATGTCTTGGCACAAGTATAATGCATCTTGTTTAGTTGCTCCAGTGCAAAAGCTTCATAAATAAACGTGTATCCAGGGGCTTTGCCCTAATAAAAGAATCACCCTATTAATAATCAGATGACTACAAAAGTTGAAGGATCATCGTAAAATGGCAGAGTAAAAAGAACCAATAATACCCTTTTTTAGATCCAGAGTTAAGAGACATAAGTAGGTAGCATAAGTATTGTAGCAAGTCTATGGTTTAATCTCATAATCTCCTTATCTGGAGTTAATTTTAGAAGAAGATCCAGAAAAGACAAAAGCTGCAGATTACAGGATGAATGCATAATGATATACATTGGACGGCAACCATGCTATCATATTTAATCAAGCGAATATACCAAATAACCCAACCTCACCAGGTTATTACACTGATAAGTGTAATATTGACAGAGACGATTACTAGGACTCAGATGGACTATTGATATTGTCAACAAACCTAGGCTTGTTTTGACTGATTACCCAGTATTGAGCATATTTTGAACCAGGTCCGACAATTCAATATCTTTCAATATATAAATAGTACATCCATAGATGTAGCTATATATCTAATCTGAAAATTCTTGTTATCATTAATCTATTCAACAGAGGAAAAAAAAAGGATGAAAAACAGATGACCAATGCAGAAATCAACCGTACCTTCTTCTGTTACTAGTGCGACAATTGAATCAGATATATTCTGGAGTACACTGTTAAATGACATGCAATAATAGTGTCAATAAGCAAACAACAAATCCATCAAAACACTCTAATATATGAAATATGCTGAGAAGAGATGTTACCCT
Organism: Lumnitzera racemosa; assembly: GCA_024138005.1. Lineage (NCBI taxonomy): Eukaryota > Viridiplantae > Streptophyta > Magnoliopsida > Myrtales > Combretaceae > Lumnitzera > Lumnitzera racemosa. Next base: position 52,031,216 of record JAMXBC010000008.1, on the reverse strand, counting down.
CCCCCACTCCATGGATCCAGCAAGCCATTTGAAAAGATAATATTGCTTCCAAACAATTTCAAATTGGCCATGATGTCCTTCAGGTCAAATTGCAGCAATAGAAAACTATGTAAGTACTCTACTGTTGGTAAGAACTTGGACCATAAAGCCGCTGTACAACAGAAGGCACTTAGATGAAAATAAAAACACCAAAATTACATGTCTAACTAACATACCGTCAACAGCTTTACTCTTTTGTGAACATGAACACCTGGTGATGTACCAAAGCTGATGTAGCTCGGACTTTTACAAGACATGATTCCATCTAGATACAATATCCTAAGCTCATAATAATTCCTGACTGCACCTCAACCCAATAATGGGAGAACCAGGTAGATTTGGGTTCAAGTTGGGAAGGTATAAAAGGGTACCATGATATTCAACCATCTCCCCCAACCATCATTTTTTTTTTAATTTTATACACAGTATCAGATGTGCTTGCTTCAGTAACTTCATAACCTTTTATCCTTCAATATTAATCCTCCTAGTTTCCAGTCCATCAGTCACATCTCTCCACCCTCACCTATAAACAATTTCCTTTTCCCAAAGAAACATTCAGGTCATCCTGGATGGCCATTAACTTATGTCCCTTTGTTTCAACTCCACTCAAACGTCTCCCTCCTTGCTTCATAATGTTGACTAACTAAAGCACAATAGCAATGGCTTTCAATCTATTGAAAATGTTACACCCATTTATTTGTGTGTGTATTATGTAATATGTGTGCAATATGCATGCATACTGATGTTGTGTTGTTTAGTATAGTGTATACTGCAGTGTTATACATGCTGTATAACATGGGTCATATGGTCAATGCTGTAGTGCAGTGCAGTGCAGTACTGTGTGGTCATGCGGTCAATGTTGTGGTCAGTTACGCACCAGTTATGGTGCCTTGTGAAGTTATTGTGCAGTTGTGGTATGTATCAAAATAAAAGAAAAAATAGGAAAAATAGTTGAAGATAACTGATGCCCATGTACTCAATTTGACAACCAGAAATGAAAAGGAGAAGGTAACTCCTATATTTTTTTCAGAAAATTAGAGTTACTAAATCTTATGGAGATTGTAAAGTTCTCTCTAAAAACAAAGAGCCTTAACCAAGAGATCCCTGCGTTTCCTATTAGCAAGCCCAAAATTTCCTATTTAAAATTGATCCTGTAACAAAAAAATCTTCTTAACGCTGTTTGGAGAGTCAATGCCAGATGTCAGACTAGGTTGCCTCCCATTTCATGCCATATCTAATTTGATGTTTCTAGAATTCTGCTGCTAGTAAATTCACATTAGCAACTTCATCTCTTGGTTACAATTTTAGTTTGTTTATTTATGAACCTTTGCAGCATGTCACTGCATCGTGTGTCCTAATAGTTGAAAGTTGTCTCATGATACCTCATTTGCTGATTTCCACGTGTTCATGATTACTTGCTTGCCTTCTTTTTATTCAAAAAGTAAGTCATTATCAAATCCTTCAATTCTTTCTTATCTCCATCAAATCAAAGTTGATAGAGGTTCAAAAGATGCTCCCTTCCTAAATATTGATGTCATATATTCACAATATCAAGCTAAGCTTGGAAATTTGGGAACCAAGACTTCTTGCCATCACATGCTTGAAATTTATTTCCATCAAAGTATACAATAAGGCTGAAGCAAGACAGGAATCGTTTTTTCTCCTGGATACATTCAGCTATCTTTATTTATTTCATTCACTTTTTAAATTGGAAAAGTGGGCAGACTTTCTCTGCAACACAAGACTAAAATTTTCAGTCTCTAGAAGTTTGTGTTTTCTTAAGTTGCCTTTCACCTGGTACAAGTACTTTGCATTCTTGGCATACCACATTGCAGTTATTTCTCTAGACTGAAAATAAAACTAGTATATAGAGATGGTACGTAAACTACATGAGAGAACTTGTATAGAGGAAAAGGAGAATTCTTACATGTCCACCAAATTCTGTAGTGATCCACCTTGGTCTAGGATTTGCTCTGAAATCCTTTCGGCATTCTTCTATGAAGGAAGAGAGATTAAATTCATATGTAGGAAACATGCTCTTATCAGGACTACTGGACATGGGCATCACCATCTCTGTGCAAGCCTTTATGAAAGAGCCAAAATGAGTGCAGACTATTTACATAAGCGAATTGGTTTTTTCATAAGTCTTTGTTCATGTTTAACGTGCTTATTTTATGAAAAACTAGAAGATCTCACCTGCCAGTTCCAGCCATCCATTCCATGAGGATCATCATCCAGTTCGAAACAGTCAGCATCTCCAGTGTAATTGTAGTATACACTGACTCCTTGAAAGATGCGCTCTAAAATGCTATAACCATCTGGAGCATTGTCGATTTTATTGCAAACCTAGAAAGAAGAGTGCTAAAACACAACTTAGTATAGAATAAAAAGCTCAAGACTCGCTGATTATTTCTTGTCTATATCTAAATAACAAAGAAATTCTAGGTGATTATCAACTCAACTTATATGGACAAAGTCTTAATCTTACTTTTAAAGACATAACTAGGCTAATAAGAGGCAGCAAAGACATCTTCAAACTGTACATATGAACTAACCTCTCTTATTGGGTGACCCAGTAAAGGCATAAGAAAGTTGGCAGGATATGGATAGATTCCAGGTGATTATCAACTCAACTTATATGAACAAAGTCTTAATCTTACTTTTAAAGACATAACTAGGCTAATAAGAGGCAGCAAAGACATCTTCAAACTGTACATATGCACTAACCTCTCTTATTGGGTGACCCGGTAAAGGCATAAGAAAATTGGCAGGATATGGATAGTTAACCATTGCCAGGCTACTATAAGCAGCCTCCAGCCAGTTGGCAAGATCATTTGTACTCTTTAATTCCCTGCCACAGACTAAAAAAAATTCAAACCACAATTATGGAAATTCATCAATGAGCAGAACTGTTCAATATGTCAAACAAAACCAATGGCCTAATGGATCTTGATTAGCCTCACCGACACAGGTGGAAAGTTTTACTCAGTTGCAAAAGACCATGTTCTGTCTGACCCACAGACTGCAATGAGTCCCAGCATTCCTTGATATAGTTGAAACAGCTAACACTTTCACGCTACCAAAGAGGAATGGTAGCATAGTTAGACTTGCCCGACTAGATTGGGGATAAGGATAAAAAAATTTGACATTAGCAACAGACTTTAAATCCATTAGAGACAATGTTGTAAAACGTATCAGGTGGTACAATATCTTCAAACTGAAGTATTGGTGCTGATGAAGCAAGCGCCCCAATTGCAATGTGGGGGTACTTCAATCTCATCCATGCTGCCAACACTGTCAACCGAATCAACCAAAAAGCAAAACCACATGGAAATTTTCAGCAGCTGCCTTATGCAGGATAACACAAATCCTTTTACAGTGCAAATGCCTTCAATATATTATTCCAATTATTGAGAAATTCCTAGCACTCAGAAAGGACCACCAGTTTTGAGTACTTTCAGTCAGGTCATTTTAATTGAATTAAGTAAACAAGAAAGCAATGCAACAAAAGAACCTACTTCCACCATAGGATCCACCAAAAAGCACCACGGGGCAGGCCTCCGCAGATAAATTTCGCTTCAAATGAGTTATTAGAACAGCAAAATCAGCAAGTGCTTGTTCTGCTGTCAGAAATGCCAATGTACTTGCATTTGCGTATGCTTTTTCTCTACCCCCAAAAGGCATTGACTCCCCATAATACCTATGCTGCAGAAGGAAAATTTTACACAATACAAACTTCAAAACTGGACCCAAAACTTTCCATTAATGCATGTTAGAGTACTATCCCAGTGCTTCCCTTGTCTGAATCACAATGAACTGACTTAACCAGAGAGGATTAAATTGAGTCCATGATGATGATGATCATTACAAAATAAAATAAATAAGAGGAACAATAGATCACCAATAGTAATCATCCTCTAGAGAGTTAAAAATGAATTGACATTCACAACCTCCAACAATTGCAACCCTTCAACATCCTTAGCTTCTTTTCAAGGTATGATAGATTCCAAATCAAAGAAATATTATCAATACTTTCCCACCTATCATTACTTCACTTTCCTCCATACTAGTTGGTCAAACATAGACTAATTCTGAACATATACTTCCATTAAAAAAAAACTCATAATAAATTAATAATATGGATTGAGAAACAGAAGCACATTTTGACATAGTTCATATGTTTAACACAACAGGAAACTTGCATAGTGAAAATAAACTTTTTTATACCCTCATGCTATATTTTGTAAATAGGAAATGGGAATAATGAACAAAAATGAAGAAGAAAGAGATACGTTAATTTTTACTATGGATGTATACAGGAAAATGGGAGAAAATACTCCTCCATTTGTTGTTTTTTTAGTACGCCAAGAGGGAAAGGAAGAGAAATGAAGTACTTATAGGAACAATTTATCCATCATCTTCTCTTCATGGATGAAAGTTAACTTAAAATCAACTTCCACCTGTTTACTGATCAGTGTCTTAAAAACTAGATTGCACTTTACAATTGAAATAGCCAATGAGAAAAGTTTTGGCCACTCTCCGCTTCCACTTTCATTTTCTTCCTTTTGGCAAGTCCGGGATGTCATAAGAGTAAAATATAATCCGAGTATCCTAACCCATTCATACTCCCGGTTGTCATATCATTTCCAATCCATGTTTATTATGCCATAACCCATCTAATCCAGTCTTCTATGCGTCATTTCAAAATGCATCAACACATTTTGCTTTTACTAACTGAAATCTACTAATGCCATGAAATAGTATTCCATATTCCATAGAGTCTACTGAATTCTGTTGGAATCCTCTCCTACACTAACTATTAGTATTTCAAGAAAATGGGAGCTAGGGGGGTGATTTCTTTTCAAATAACTCTCACCAAAAAGAATTAAACAAGATCATAGAGTTATTTTATTTTATCCCTCCCAATAAAATATGTGTTCCTATAGGTAACACAATTAGTCATACATGACAGTAAACAAGTGCTGTTCCAACTTATAATTATTAGTTATTTCAAGAAAAATATCCAAGCAACCAAAGGTGAAAAAAAAAATATTCCTATTCCACTTTGTAAGTTCACATACCTCAGGAAAAACCACCATAGCACCGAACTTGGGAGCAATTTCCCAAACAAAACCAGTATTCTGAGCAAACCATTCGATATCACCTTCATTGCCACAGTAAACAAAGATGGGTCCGAAACGATCAGGACCAATCCAATGATCGGTGCTAATAAGGTATCTTTGCTTGAAATATGTAATATCGGAGAAGCTGAAATGATCGAGATGCTGATAAAAGAAGTGGATATCGTACTGGAAATGGTTCAAGTTGTGTTTTTTCGTCGGAAAGTGGGTGTGAGAGAATTTTATCAAGAATCGTGGAGGACGGCGATGAGGTAGAACAGAATTCGAGAGAGAAGAGATGCTAAGGAAGAGGAATAAGAAGAAGAGTGGGAGCATGGAATTGGATGGTGCTACCATTTTTGGTGAGCGAGCCTGTGTGATGTGGAATATAGATAGTTTTACTCTCGCATTTTGTGGAGAAAGCAGCTGAAGGGAGTGGAACAGTCCTTCGGGCTGACAAAGCTTCCGGAGAAATGTACGGACGGTCCAGATTTCTTTGGTCAAAAGCATACGAGGAATAAGTTTTTAATTATCATGAAAAAAAGGCGTATATTTCGTTGAAAATGCAGGAAAAATTGAATTTTTAAAGAGATATTAAGTAAAGAAATTATTTCATATATTATTGGGGAAAAATAAAAAATAATATGGTGAGAAATTAATCCCAAAATCTAAAAAAATCATAACTTCGATATAGGATTTTTAAGTGGGGCTGCGAAATCACAAATCGAATCGAAAATTCGATTTTTTATTTTTTTTATGTGATACAATTATCGATGCAATTGATAACGGTCTTTTTGTTCGCAGTTCGGTTAAGTTGCATTAATTATCTTTAAAAATGAATGAAAAAAAAAAAAAGGACACAAGGATAAGTGCATGTTGATTTCTACTCCGACCAGAAGTCCTTAATCTTAAATCATGCATCAATGTATCTCACTAGTCACTACCTCTCAATCTCGAAAACCTTAATTTTTCTTAGTCTACTAAGTACTATTTGTGTCAATAAAAGCTGTAAATTGTGAGAAACTTTTCATGATGCAAAATATAGTAAAGGATAATGTAATTGCAATAAACCTCTATTTTGTTACTCATCCTACTACTTGGTTTGTTTCAACATTTTGCCACTAAGTGAAAATTCTTGATCATGTACCACTTTGCTATCATTAAAGTAGGAAGTTTACATCAACGATGATAAATTCCATTATATTAATAGAAGCATGTGAGTTATTCAATAAGAAAAACTCATTATCAACTAACACAGTTACAATATCCACTAAATGATTAAAGGGCATAGCCATGTTGAAATGTCTTGCAATCTTTGTATATAGGTAGATTAATGCAATTGCAGTAAGCCAACTAGCACTACAGTTTTACCCTTTTCTGGAAGGCTCTCTTTTTAAAAGATGCATCGTGAAATAGTTGTCACCTTTGTAAGTTACGATTGGGAATTTTATATAAGAATTAAGATCCTCAAGGAAAGCAAAAAGCATTATAAGAGTCAATGTCACCTTATCTGGTTGTTAAGTCTTTACCTTGAATATTCTGCCTACATAAACTACATGTCGACGCTTAAGCGAAGCTTGTGGTCACTCGTTTCTTACTTTTTCCAATACTTTAGATCCAATTCTACACTACATATCAAATTCCATTCCGACCCTCACAAGCTCCTTACTTAGTTCTAAAACTAAGGAGCATGTCTGAGGAGGCTCCTATGCCTATCATGAACTTGGATCATCACATAGCTACTAAAGCAAGCTAAGCTTCACATAGCCCTAGTAAAGCTAAAAGGCTGTTTCATCTCGCGGCCAAAAGTTTCACAACACGTTGGAGAGCTTTTAGATCCCACCTTAAAACACCCATTCACCTAGAGTTTTGAAGTGATCTTCATTCTCACTATAGCCTTCTTAAGCTGAAAAAAGGTTATAATCTCACTTTTTTATAGTAAAAAAGGGGAGTAGAATCATATATAGCAGTAATTCTTCATATCAATCATAGATTCTCGACCCCATCATCAACTTCCACTCTAGTTGACCTTTCTTGTTTCCATCCCTCTATGAGGGAGAGCAAAACCAACCTAGCAAATCACTAAGATTATGCTTCTATTAGTAAAGTGTATAGTTCTTGCAAGGATTACTTAGCTTCTTCATATGACAAACATCACAAAAGTAGTTCATAGAATGATCGCTGATAGAAGGAGTTAGCAGTCAAGCCCTCGTCCTCTTATCCAACTCTCTTTTAAATCTCCTCCATTTGCTTGAACTCATAAGAATTTATTCCCTTTATATTGGTCCTTCAATTTCTTTTTAGGTGTCTTGATCAAGTGGAATTTTTAGGAATATGATAGTATAGTATTTAATCCCTTTAGCTCCTTATAGAGTTGCTTCTAAGCTTTAAATAGTCAATTCCACATGCAAGTTTAATTTTTCACATTGGATGACTTAGGAGATAAATTTAGCAAAAAGAAAGAAAACTTACCTCAGGCTCTTTTTCTTATTAATAAATAATTTGATGTTACTTACAGATGGTTACTAGGGATAGTTCTTATTGTGTTTAGTATTTTGAAATCTCAAATTTGTGATAGAATTAAAAAAGTTTCAAATCAAATGTTAGAAAAAACAATCCATTTTATTATCATATTAGGTCTAAGATGTTTTATATTTTTCATTTGTTAATATTTAATAGCTATTGTTGCTTTCCTTTATTGTGAAGGTAGTTTTTTTTTATAATAGCATTGGTTGAATTTGTAATATTTTGAAAAAAAAAAAGAAAAGGTTCGAAATGCAAAACAAATTGTATAAAATCATTTATTTTTAGGTTTAAAAAATCTATGAACCGAACTGTATGGTTAGACTCAATTTAAGGGAAAAAAAAAACAAACAGTTAATTTTAGGTTCAATTCAATAAAGGAGGCTAATTGTAATAAACCAAACTACGCCTACCCCTAATTTCAAGCAATACATATGTAAAAACGCAATTTCATAGAAATAGACATGACATCATCTCTAATGACAAATTGTATCTTCAAAACACAATTTTAGCTTGACAAAATTTTGCAACACCTGCTATAGTCTACTTTTGGACTAAAGTTTACATCACCTACAATAAATGGGGAAAAAAAAACTTTAGAGAACAATATTAATAGAAAACTCTTCAACATATACCCCCTACTTACTTAGAAGTCAAATTCTACATCTAAAAGGTTATGCCCCAAAGTAATAAAGTCATAATAATTCCATCGTGTAAACCATCCTAAAATAAAATCTTACCCTTCTGCCGCTATCATTGAGTTGATTTACATAAAGTGAACAAGACTAACTCACTTTGAATAAATAGCTTGACATATTAATAAATATTTAACCTACATAAGTCTTTAAAATGTAGAATTATGAACTTGTTACCAGAGTTCAACTCACATAACTTAATATTTTAGTTATGCCATATATACATATATTTACCATTCAAAAATCAAAGCCAACTGAGTCACCCAAGGTGACTCAACTGATTTCTTGATTACTCTATATTTATAACTATATGTTTAGCCTAAAAATAGAACAATCGAAAAGACTTCAAGAGTTTCATGAGTCTAATTGATCTTAAGTTCCTTTCCTTACACTTAGTTCCTTAACAATATCTAACTTGAAAACAGTTAAGAACAACATCCTAATTTATACCTGCAGAAGAATCAATAAGGATGTGACTAACCAACCACTTAATAAGTAGAGATGAAGACATAAGATTATATACCAAGCACAAATAGGATTATTAATTAGTTATTTAGATGCAATGCAATAAAACAAATGTTAATGCATGATGTTGTCAAGTCCATCATGAGATTAGAGAAATTCTGTCCACTCTAACTCGGGTTCGAAGAGCTTTAGCACATATGCAATAGCTCATAGCTAAACCCAAGCTTATGCAATGGAGACGTCTCACCTCCTGCGATTATCTTCAAACCCTACATCTTCATCGTTGTTACGACCTCCTCTCTTATCACTTAGTACCACTAAGGGTAAAGAAGAGACCATTTCAATCATCCCTTTCAAAAGAGTTGGTATTTAAATAGAGAAATACAGTCGTCCCCTAATGAGTTACAATACATATCCAGTTAAGTTTTTAAGTCCAATATGTCTTAGTTCCATTTCAGAGTGATCATTCAGTGCCTTGCAATTTAACCAATCACAACCAACAAAGTACACCAAGTAATAGAATAATTAAGATTAGAGACATAAAAGCATACGCATAATTAAGCTATTTACAATCACAATCAAGTATAACCTTAAACCTCTAAGTACTATGGAATAATACTCCAAAATGTAGTTATGTATTAATCTTGACTTACGTGGAATCCTAATCTCTTACTTAAGTGTAGTTTGGTGCGTATCTTCTCTATAAGTTCTTATAATATAAATGATATTTCAATAGTTATACAAATACATTATATATACTTCTATTCTATATTTGGTCTATCAATCTAAGTTTAGTGTGCTTTTACACGTAACTAATTAGATTCTTAAGTCACTTATTAACAGTTCGCATTTGATTACCTTTTTATTCATCCTCTAATCCATCATACGATTGCAATTTATTCAAAATTCTTTAGAATATCTCTTAACCTATCTTTTAAATTCCAGTTTAACTATATCTCATATGTAAACCCTATAAATTTAGCTTTTTGGGTATTAAGTTGATTTAAATATTATAGATATTTACCTTAAGTTAATGAAGTCGATAAATTTAAAGCTAAATAAAATTTTGACCTAGAATATGAATAAGAAAAACTCAAAAAATCTTGATCAAAACTTTAATCAAGTATAAAATCCCTAAACCCTATATATGCAGAAATACTTAAGATTGAACTTGAACTTAAACTTAAACTTGACAAAAAAAAAATCCTTAAACTATAACTTTGAACTTATAAAATGAATAAATTTACCCCAATAGTAATAAAACCCTAATTAAATATAATTATCGACCCACACTCGTAATCATATAAAATTATTAATGAACGAGTCGAGATAACTCATAACCATTACAAATGTAACAAATAATAATTTAATTAATAAAATTTATAAAATTATGTATATTATTTCGTAGTTATTAATAAATCTACAATTTTATATTTAGAAAAGTCAACCTTATAGTTTATATTTTTATTGTTATTTTTCCTTTCTACTTCTTTCCCCTTTCTTTTTTCTTCCTTAATTTTTCCATTTCTACGTTGATCTTCTAGAACTTGCTTTGGTTGCCATTTGATTGTTTTATATTTTAACATATGATCCGATATGTGGCAAAAGATTAGAAGAGATAAGTCTTAATCAACTCAACCAACACTATATCTTATCTTTTATTTTGTTGAGTTTTGTTTTTTTTTTTTCTATTTTCTTTGGTTTTGGCCGGGTGCAAACTTCATCAATTTGCTTTATTCTAAGTCTTTGTACAAACTAAGTTCCAATGGAAACAAACACACTTCTACCAAAAAAAAGTCTCTCTCTTTTTCCCTCTTCTATTTACCTTATTTCTCAATTTTTTTCTTCTTGTTTTTCAACAAATTGAAGAAGAAGAAAAACTCTTGGATCAATAACTTTTCAAGACATCAAAAGAAGTAATTAAGTTGTATTTTGACGTGTTTATCTTGTTAATTTATATGTATTCTTGTCATATATGTAAATTTTGTAGAAATAAATGTATTTTGGGTATATGTAATATAGTGATTTTGTAATTTCTCTTCTTGTATTAAATTATTTGTACATGTAATTAAAGTTAAATACATATTATTCATTTTATTTCTTATGCATGTATATGGTATGTGCCTATGTATATATACAAGAGGATCAAATACATATAAATATATATATATTTTAAAATACATATGGTTATACATATATAGTGTATATGACTGTATTTTCATTCTTCTTTATATATATGTATACATATGTATATATGTTTCTATATATATACAAGTATAATACATAATTATATATGTATAGTATATAGAATATTTAGATGTATAGTGTGAAATTATATATATTTATATATAAATAAGATAAGAAAAAAAGTGTATAAGTATAAGTAAAAGTATAAAAATACGTATACTAATAGTATAGTATGATATAAGTATATGTATATACTTGAATAGTATATATATACAATATACTAAACTACCAAATTATTAAATAAAGTAATATATATAAATACATATGTATGTCATGGGTTTAAAAAAAAAAGAATTGGGTTAATTTACAAAATTTAGTAAAATATAAGAATATATATATATATATTAAGTAAAGTTACAAAATATGAAAAATTCATAAAATTGACATGTGGAACATCCATAAGATGCCACATTAGCATCTTACAATTTTAATTAAATTCTTAATTATTAATAATAAGAAAATAATCAATTAGTTAAGAAATTACTAAAGTAGTAAAAAGTGTATTAAATAAGTATCTAACCTTAAAAATAACAAAATAAGTAAAATGTTATAAAATAGTCTTAAAAATAAGAAAATTACAAAAATATAAAATTTAGATATTTATTAAATCATAAATCTAAAAAAAGGTTAAAATAGTAATTTATAAATATTTAATCAATATAATAAAATTCGTAATATTTTTAGATCAACATGAAACATGCGGGTTACAACATTTGAAACAAACCCTATTATGTGAAAATACATTCAAAAAGATAAAAATCAACTATAAATTCACAAAAATTGGAGTTAAAATAAAAAAATTATACGCAATTGAAAATTTAAGACAAACCAAGAAAAATAGGTAAAACATCTAAGTTAAATTATGTTTATTCCATACTAGGGTTATAATCGAAAACTAGGCAAATAATGATAGATATTTAGTTAACTAGGGAACCTAATTTTTCAAAATATGTATAAACTTTATTTTCTTTTAGGTACCTGATTATCGAGATCTGAAAATCTCAAAGGCTTAAAGAGTAAGCAATAACCTAGGTGAAGGAGTTCTAATCATTTACTATTTGCTTGCTGTTTTTGTTTGTATGCTACTTGTTAGTTAAATGACTAATTGCTTTGTATGCTATCGTTCATGTGATCACTTTCTTAAATTGATAAATATAACTATTCAACTAAAATAACCAATTATATTTGTCGTATGTTTATGACATAATTGGTATCCTATGAAAAGTGCTAGCTTTGTAGATTTTTGAGAAAAGCATTTTTGGAAAACGTTTTTCTAATCTTAAATTTATTTTGTGTGATTTCTGTAAGGGCTTATAATGCTCGTGAATGATATTCTTATCGTTAAAACAAAGCTAGCATAGAATCTCCAATTAATTGTGACAAGACTCGTATATTTGTACCCGTAAGGCATTAGATATATTTTGATAGTGAGAGTTTTGTATGCTCGAAGGGCCTTGGATATTTTTAGTAGATGGCCCTAGTTAGGGTCTATCTATATTGATTGTTGTTTCTTGACTAAGGTAATAGTCGAGTGTCGTTTGTAGGGAAGATGCCCTTAGGTAGCCTCTTACAGTTAAGGTGAGGTGTTCCATATAGGTAGGTACAGAGGATAATCAATGTGTAAACGATGTAAATTTACATCATTCATAATTTTGGACTCCTATGGTTGTGCTACTGGCATTTACTACGTATGCATTTATTTCGCTTGTAGATATATTATATATATATTAATATTGTTTGATGACTTGTTTGAATGATAGTAGTGAGAAACGAACTCACTGAGCAATGGTTTACTTATTCCCCTATAGTTTCTTTTGCAGGTTTATTTAAGTTGGGTTGGAATAAACCTTGAGTGTAGAGTGCAAATTGAAGAAATGTATGATATTGTTAGAGGTAATTGAGGAGTGTAAAGCTAATATAGAAATATTTTATATAGAAAATATTTATATATAAGAATTATATATAATTTAGCATTTCGTTTAAATTATAAAGTTGTCTTACCTTATCTTATTATTTGGAAGGGAATATTTATTCTCTATGGTCTTGATAGACTGTAAAATATCGAATATCCATAGTTATTTATATCTTATAGTAAGTTAAGTAATTGAAATAAAAAACCTTAGTTTCTAATCGTTTAGAGTCTTGTAACCTCTAACTTAAAAGGCAATTCTCGTATCATGAGTGTATACGTGATATGAAAATTATAAACAATTCTTCTAGACCCTCTTAGGGTCATGACATCATATATACAAGGTCTTTGATTTAGTTTCTGGACATCTTTCTAACATGCCATCTACATGTAGCTTATAACATGTCTTCTAATTTATCCTCTAATCGAGTATATTGTCATTTTTCTAGCCACAATCTCCATGACTTCAATACATTCTTTTACAACTATAGTCAGGATTGGTAACCATACACCATTTCTAACCTTAATCACACCCCATATTAACAAATCCTGCTTTATATTATGTTATATACATGTTTAAGTAAATGAATCCTTCATATTTCTTTGTCTCATCCATCAACAAGTTACTACCTTATTTACTCCAAGAGAATCTTTTCCATTTAGTTTACGAACACCAAATAGTCTAAAATCTAGATTACATCTTAAATCAAATTAGACTTTTAAAGGAACTTAAAGAAAATAGGCTACCAGTGCACTATTTTCATATAAATCAAAATTTCTTCATAATCTAACTTTACAATTTCAGTAAAATATTTACATTGCATAAAAATATAATGTGTGAAGATTTATTTAAAAATTATAGTCAAAACCACATCGTTTGCCTTTTTTGAAAATATAAGCAAAAATTAGTATGTGCTTCCAATTTCTTAAGGAAAATATATTTACACTCAAAATTTTAAAAAACTAGTTTGATTTTTTTATTATACACACAAAATTACTCAGGAAAACAAAGTGACTTAATTCTTGAACATGTTTCAATATTTTTAAGAATTTTTCAAAGAAACTAAGCAAATTCAAAACTCAACGGTTAATCACCCTCCGGCCACTAGTAGTGGCTCTACCTCTATCGATACCTCCTAGTATGGTGGCTAATGTTAAGTGATGGTAGTCCTCTTACATTGGGTCTTAGTCTAGTTGTTGAATCCTAAATTAGCTCTATTTTCTCCAATTTTTTCTAAATTTTCTTAAAAATTCTCTTAGACTTATTTCTCTCCTCACCTATTTTTCTTTTTTTCAAGAAGTGAACTTGCTAACATGAATTAAGGAAGTTGAATAATGAATTTATACTAGTGATTAGGGTTGGTGGAGAATTTGATGATTACACAAGTGTCCTTTTCACTTTTTTTAACTAAGCTTTATGTGTCTAATTCCTTTATTTACATGCCTAACTTGCTATTTCCTAATTGCCATGTCGCCTTACAAACTTTCTAAGCTACCACCTTGTTCTTTCCTATTTGTTGTTAATTTTCTTTAATTATTTTAGTATATTTTAAGTATTTTGGGTAATTATAGCTATAATTTTTTATATACATAAAATTATAATTAATATAAATAAATGTTCATAAATATTACTCATGTCATTTTACAACTTTTAATTTTCATATAATTTATCTCTAGTGATTCGTTATTTATCATAATATACGTATATACTACTAATATAATATTTATTATTTTATTGCTTTATTGTCTTAAATGTAAATTCGTAGGGCTATTTCTACTAATTTTTCTAACTTCATCATAAAATTCGGGTTTGATCGAACAATTTTCATAATCATCCTAAATTTTACATACCAATTTTGGATCATCTAGTTGCAAGCTTATTGCCAATCTTGTGAGTTCTCACACTAAACATGATCAATAACATACTACTTAATACAATCAAATAACAACTCATCGATGACCCCTCAGCATGTGCTACAATTAAACAACTACTTATTAATATAGAGCTAGATATATTAGAAGCTACCTAATCATAATAAATTTTCAATAACAGTAAGTAACGATAATTTATGAATAGAAATTAAGAAAACAACTAAAGAATAACAAGAAGTTTTCCATTCGTATATCATTCCATCTATCCAAATATAAATATGAATACTTATGTCCATACTAGATAAAGAAAATATGAAAATAATGAGTTATCTAAGGCTATCGTCTTAGCTGATACCTAAATGTCTACATCTCCAAAGTACCTAGTTGAGTATCAAGCTAAGCAACACTATATGATCAATATCTAATTGTATAATCTATATATTGTCCCAACCTATAGGCAGTAAGCCATTGAGATGAGTCATGTGCATCAAAATTAAAGTAGGCTTAACCTGTGTGACCCCTTTGCTCATGTTATTACCTTAAGGTATAAGTCATCTCTTTTGTGGACCTAAGGGAGTCTGAATGGAAGCACTAAAGCTCTCACCTAAAGGCTAAAGGCATGTCAAATGGCACTAGTGGTAGTTTAGAGGGATTTAGCTTATAGTAATTTGGTGTAATAGTAATAGGAGATAGGTGAGGCAATTACTCATGTTGAGGTAATAGATCCTCTCTAATTCTACAGTAGCACATCTATAGCCTCACCTTCAACCACATCTCTATCTCTATCTTCTATGATATCCTCTTAAAGTAGCTTTTGTGGTGATAAGTAGTCACATCCACTATCTGCATATCCTACTAGAGTTGCATCATCTAAAGTAGCACTTTAGAATTGGCGTACAACTGTAGCCAACTCTAGTACCTTAGAAATAATGATGGTGTATTGTGTATGAGGCAAGGACTCAATAAGTAATCACATCCATTATCTACATATTTTACTAGAGTTGCATCATCTAAAGTAGCACTTTAGAATTGGCGTACGACTGTAGCCACCTCTACTACCTTAGAAATAATGGTGGTGTATTGTGTATGAGGCAAGGACTCAATAAGATTATCTTATATTCAATAATTCACTTATTGATTATGATGCAACATACAGATGAAAAACATAAGTTAGATAGTAGGCTATGCATATACCATGTAATCTAGCATGGCTCTAATATGACCTATGCATCATTAAAGGGCATAATTAGGGGATATACCATCAATTGGGCTAATAGATAGCTCTAACTTAGTTATAATATGATGATAGCCTACCTACTGATCTAGCCATATGGCATAAGTCGCCATCCAATTCATCATCCTCTCCGATAAGTCTAACTTATGTAGCTACCTCACAATGTCGATAGAAATAGGAATACGCTAGAGGTTTGCACACCGTCATAGGATGTGGTTGAAAAAATAAAGCTCTGTAATGTAGAAGCAGATTAAAGGAACCTGAGCAAGTAAGATGTCAATCCCATCTTAGCAGCCATAAGGTAATTTGGCAATATTTAGCTCTATGTAGGGGCACTAAACCACTTAAAGATATAGGAATTAGTAAATGCAGTAATGACACTATTAAAATAATGAAACTATGTAAGTGTATAAGATCAATACTTATTAAGAAAGCTACCGATAAAATGCATCAAGATACTTGCACAACAAATGCATGGTTAATTCGGTGAATCCCCCCACTTTCTCTATATCAAATTTTCCTCTTATAGAGCATTTAGTAAGTACAAGAGCACAACTTATTAATCCTTCCAATTGCCATATACTTAGTCAAAAACCTTTTGCTTTGCCTATCAAACTATCTTAAGATGAATGACTTAACAAATTTGCTTGATCATTACTATTTGGAGTTTTCTTATCTTAACACTTAGTGAATTTCATAACTCCATAATATTAAATCGATACATAATGGTTGAATCCAATTGAGTATGATCCTAGTTTATAGCAGTGTTCACACATGAATGTAGACCCTCATATTTAATGATCTAAAAATATCTCATATGCTTTTTCAAGCATATATAAACTTGCATCCCATATGGCTCTAAGTACATCCTAAAGGCCATACTTTCTTTTGTTAACTTAAGTACTATGTAATTGTGATTGTTTAGTATGTGGTGCATTTCCCTTACTTTCTTTTGTTAACTCAAGTACTATGTAATTGTGATTGTTTAGTATGTAGTGCATTTCCCTTACCTATATGAGGTGGTCTTTCTTCTAAAAGTGCATCCTAACCTTAAATTCATCATTGAAACTCCACTCACCGTGGCTTCCCTCATGAAATGCTATATGTCAACTACTTACACTCACTATAAAGAGTAGCATAGGCTCTAAACACCCAAAAGCATCCAAATCTATTAGGAACCTACAATGGCAATCATTACTCCTTTGTAACCCATGAGGTCCATCTAATGCATATAACCACTTCCCTTTCCTCACCATCATCATTATGACTGTCTCTTTAGAATCCTTAAAATGATTTGAATGAGCTAAATGATATGCCTATGGAATTAAACACATAAGGGATATTAAGCAAAGGAACAACACAATAGAAAAGCTAACGAACCAACTACAAGATATGATGCAACAATAAGTTCCCAATGTCTTAACACTTGATTAATATGGTGCAAGAATGAATGCAAGGGTTACTTGCCATTACTCTTGCTAAATGAGTAGATAAGAGTAAAGGAAACTTGAGAATATACTCTAAAGAAGAATCTATAATTTCAATTAATACAGAAGATGATTACAACTAATTATACAAAAATGGTTTTTACACCTGGCCACTAAGTTTTTACACTAATGGGAAATGATAAAAGGGTAAAGTATAAGCATAATATAAAGGGAATCCTAGTATATAATCCCACTATGGAAAAATAGGGAAAAGACAAATGTAATATCTTAGACGAATTATCAATGGAATAATAGATTTCACATGAAAGGCACAACTACGACCTACCACCATGGTTGTATACTATGGGTATGAAGATATTATGATTCCATAATCCTATATTTGTTAGATTTTCTTTGTAACCTTATGAGTCTTACTTATAAATACATTCTTAAGCCTAAGGTCATGTGAGAGAGAGCCTCTTGAGCAATTATTAGGATTAGAATAAGGCTCCTCCATCATCTCTTTTATTTTCATAGTTTTGATGTCTTTATTTAATTAAAATTAGTAAATTGATGTTGAAGCCTATATTCATAGGAGAGATTTTATTTATGAAATTCAACTGATGATTTTGCTTATTGGGATCTAATTACACCGTTCTTATTGTGTTAATATCACCTGAGGTATTAATTTAATGTCTAAGTTTGCTATAAAGTCATGAGGCCTACAATAAACAAACAAGTGTAATTAAAAGAGATTAGGTATTTAATCTTTCTAGATTAAGGTAATATAATAGCGAGATCCATGTACTTCATGTGATCTTGAGATGCTCTATTCAACAATGATTTAAGTAAAGAGAGTCTCAAGGTTAGGAGTTAGTTAAGATAAGAGTCCAACTAATCCAAAATTTGATTTCCACTAGAATAGGGTTAGAAATCTTCATGGTCCAATAGGGCAATTGAGATTGAATAATCCCTTATAACTAAGTAGTAAACAACAATTTAAGATTACTAAAGAATATGTTAGCTTATAGTTAATTAATTCATGTTTTCTATGTTATTTTAATATTTCTAAGTCTTCATTGCTTTTACGTTATTTTTATATGTTCATGCTTAATGTTATTTTAGTATTAGTTGTTACTTTATGTTATTTAGTTATCTAATTATTTTGTATGTAATTAGTTATTTTAATTTCCTTATTTATTATTGGTTAGATGTTTAATATTATTCTAATTCTTGTTTCCCTTGTTTAGTGTATTTAATTAAATCTTAGTTATTTAATAAAATTTTCTATTAAAAGAAGTTAGGTATTTGAATAAATTAAGAGGGTACATTTGCTAGGAATAATTAGATATACTCATATACTTAACTCCTCGTAGAGTCGATACTCATACTTAAGAATCCGTTTTAAATTTATACTATAACTTGACCAGTTGCACTTACTTAAAATTTGGTATACGCATGTGATTAAGTTCCATCAAGGAAGTTTAGGACTTGATAAGTTAAATCTCAACCCTAAACAATTCATCTCAAAAAGTGCAGACAGATGTGCTAAGTTTTTCAAAATCTTGGAAATCCCCAGGGAATTTAAACGGAATAATGAGTGTGAGGCTGCATTTCAAGAGTTAAAAAATTTTCTATCATCTCCTTTGGTCCTCTCAAAACCCATCCCTGGATAAGATCTATTCCTTTATTTGTCTATTAACAGTTGAGCTCTTTTTTATGGTTAGTCCGTATGGAGGGAAAAGAACACCAGCTAATCTATTATGTTAGTTATGTATTATAAAGGCCAAAGCAATGATACACAAAGACTGAAAAGTTTATCCTTGCTGTGGTAATATTGGCTAGAAAGTTGAAACCATATTTTGAGGCTCATTAAATCATAATCCTTACAAATCATCCACTACAACAAGCTTTGCAGCAACCTAACTCCTTAGGCAGAATGATGAAGTATGCTCTAAAGTTGAGTGCCTATGGTATCTAATTTAAACCAACAATAGCACTAAAAGCACAAGTATTGGCAAACCTTGTCGCAAAAATTCACGAGCAAAGAAGATAGTGCTAAGTTACTTGAGAAGCCTGTATAGAATTTATATATTGATGGTTCATTAACTTCAGAAGGCAATGGAGCGAGCTGTGTTTTGTAAGGACCGCATAACTTAAGAATTTGATATGCATTAAAGTTTGGATTTCTAGCTAGCAATAATGAAGCTGAATATGAAGCCCTAACTGTTGGATTAAGATTGCCAAAGGAGGTCGAAGCCTAAAAGGTAAAACATTTTTAGATTCACATCGACCAAGTCAAAGAGATCATGTAACAAAGGAGGAGATAATGAGCAAGTACTTAGCTATAGTACAAGCACTCATTGAAGAATTTTCATCTTTTACCATTGTGAAGATCTCGAAGCCACATAATATTGGTATTAATAAATTATCAAAGCTAGCCTCTACCTTACTTCTAAACTTGAATGATAGGCTTTTTATTGAGTATTTGTCCAATAAGAGCCTGGAGGCATTGGAGCAATGTTGTGAAGTGCAATCCCTTATGAAAGAAAGGTCCTAGATGGATCTAATCACTGAGTACCTAAGGGATGAGGTACTCCCTTCTGATAAAAAAGAGGTTCGAAAGCTCATATATCAAGTTACAAACTACATTATGATTGATGACTAACTTTATGCGTGTAGCTTCATTCAACCATACCTTCATTGCCTCATACTTAAGGAAACATAATGAATTCTTTCCAAACTGCATGCGGAGGCATATAGTAACCATGTTAAGACCCAAACAATTCATATTGGTTGTCGTTAATTATTTTACAATTGGGTATAAGTTGAAGCAATAGCAAAGATAACCAAACAAAAAGTTGAGTTATTTGTATTGAATTTCATCTTAGCAAGATTCAAGGTCCCCTATATGATTGTAACTGATAATGGTCTACAATTCGACGATGATGAGTTATAAGCATTCTACAAGAAGCACGACGTATGGTTAAATTACACCTTAGTTGCTCATCCCCAAACCAATGGTCAGGTGGAAGCAGTTAACAAGACTATACTATATAGTTTGAAGTGAAGGGTCAATCAAGCCAATAGAAGGTAGGCCAATGAGCTCCCAAATATTTTGTGGGGATACAAGACTACTTATAAGACATCAATAGGGGAGTCTCCATTTAGGTTGCAATTTAGGTCAAAGGTTGTTATGCCCATTTAATTGGAATTAGCGAATTTACAAACATAAGGATTTGATATCATGACTAATTAGTTCGATCTAATAGTTAATATAGATACCATTAAGGAAATTAGGGATATCATAAAAGCAAAGATTGCTGCCTATCAACATAAGGTAGTATAATATTGCAATCAGAATATCAAACACAAAGTTTTCCAACTTAAAGACTTGGTTTGTAGAAAGATGAAAGCAACAGGTACATGAGATGCTCAAAAGGAAACTTACAGCAAATCAAAAGGACCCAATGTAGATCTATGAGATTGTAAGGAATGGTGCCTATATGTTAGAGAGGTTAAATGGGAAGCTATTGCATGGGCTTGGAGTGCGGAAAATCTTAACCTATACTTTGATTAACCTTTTGTGATCTTCAATTATCTATAAGCTTATTGTTCCTACTTGTCAAATTTTCATGACAATTTTTAGATCTATTTTAGCAATAGTCCCAACCATAATCAAATGATAAGTTTGTTCTTCTTAATTTCTTATATAATGTTACATTTGCTTTAAATTTATCCTGACCAAGTTGTAATTAATGGATAACCAAAAGAGAGTTTAAGCCTATTTAGCAAATGAACTATTTTAATAAGTTCTGACTTAATATGGTTAACAGACTCAAGTGGAAAGTCTTAATAAGTTCTAACCTAATATGGCTAAGAAACTTCCTAAGCCCATACCTCTAATAGGTTAATAGATAAGCATTTATCACCTTGAATAAATTCAGGATTTTGGCAAAAAACATTAAAAAGCCTTTTAGGCAACCGCATCATGCTTCAGCTGACCAAATAAATAGTATATGAAGTAAAACACATATGAAATAAATTAATACAAACAACGATAACTAATATGAAATTGTAATGAATCCTACAAATTACAGCGATAAGATTGGCATCCTAATCTGACAAAGTTCAAATAATAAAGGAAAATTTAGCTAGATGATTGTTAGACTACATTTTGCTTGGAGGTTTGAATAGAATCTTGATTAGCATAGTAGATACAATTTATATAAAACAGTATCTATAATAAATATGTACCATTTTGTTATAAATACTGTTTTAAATTTATATTAATACAGTATTATTATTATTATTATTAATACCATTTTAATCCACCAACTTATCATTATATTTATCTTTTGACATAGGCTTAGTAAAACCATTTTATAGTTCCTTTTTTCTTTCAAAATCCCTCCCTAAAAATGAAAATTTTTTAGGCTAACACAGTTATCATATATCTTATTTTTTTACTAGCATTTTTTTTTTATAAAATAGCTATATGAAGATTTAAACTTATAATTTCAATGTTAATAAACAGGTGGTACCATAGTTTAATTCGGTTACTAAACTAATATATTACCTTAGGTGTATTTTAGGACCTCTCACTCGAGCTTGTCTTAGGGGCCTGTATGGCGTTGTAAGAAGAATATAGTCTTCTTAGCTCATCTAAAACAAGCTCTAGTATTAGGAAGGCCTACTACTGAACTCCTTTCGTGCCTAGCTCAAATGTACTCTAATCTACTCTATCTTAAACCTAAATGCTAAGCTCATAACCCTTTCTAACACGACTGACCTACCTGGTACCAAGGTCCCTCATTATGACCTAAAAGCCCTTCTCTACTGACTTGTTTCTACATCCAAACAACTTGGTTCCAATTCCTCACCTCCTTAAGTATGAACACCATAGTAGTATTCTACTTAGCATCACTTTTTCTGACATTATACCATATTCTTTTTTCTCTGATTGTCACATTTACCCTTTTTAGTGTATTCGATATCTTTATTCTTGTATCACCTTTTTGTAATTTTAGTCATTGTCTTGTTACCTTATGGACTTATTATAAATAGTCCCTTATCACTATAATTGAAATGAAGCTAGCTACTACTGTTAATGAATATTCTCCTATGCTCTTACGAGAAACCCTCTTCGAGTACATCCCTTACACTCTTATCTAATCTTGATAGTAGCTCAAGATTAGTGGTAAGTGGACCTTGGTTCTTTGCTTATGCATAATATCAAGTAGAGGCTAAGTCATGTAGTGTTTCCCAGTATGTTATATATGGTGAGTAGCTTTACAAAGCTTTTGGAATTTCCAACCACCCATTTTGTGCTTTCTTCCATATCTCAAAGGACCCATCTTTGCTCATTACAATATGACCTTGTGATAACTTAACTCCAAGGCATATAATATATTCTGGTATTAGAGCTTTGAGTTGCGATTGAGAGCTTATTAGACTTGATTGTTAAATAGAGTAGGTTGTTAAAGCATTATGCAAAGAAGTATATCGAGCCCTATTTTGATTTTCTTAATTTAACCTGTATTAAGCTTAACTCAATTAATATAAATTACTCGACATTAAACTAAGAAAATATTTTTCTTTTGGAAAAATTTAAAAATTGGAGTCACCAGCCAGTTTATCCAATAAAAAATGAAACTCTAATTTGACAACTAGTTTGTGGATATTTTAAAAAATTTAATTTTTAGAAAATTGAACTAGAAAAACTAGGTTTAGGGGCTAACTTATTAACACTAAATCACCATGCGAAAATTAAAAGAAATTGATGGGCTTTATTTTTTTTTTAATTTTTTCTAAAAATATTAAAATATACCAAAATAGTCAAAAGTAACTAAAAATGATTTTTTATTATTATTATTACGAATTTCTAAAAAGGGGAAATTTGTTTTATTTTTTTAACAGTTGCTCTAAAGGTGCGTACATACTTGCTAATCAAGATTAAACTGACTGTAGTTCTTTTTTATAAAAATTTCTTAGTATGTAGGTTAATTTTATATTGAAAACCAAGTCAGATTTACGTTTTTTTTTTATCAATTTATCATTTTTTAAAAAACTTTAAAAAATCTAATTTTTCTAAATTAAATTAAAAAAAAAACCCTAATTGACTATCTTTTTAAAAAAACTCAATTTAGATTTTTTATTATTTTTTATAAAAAACCCTGATTACCAAAAATATATTGTTATAAAAAAAATAAGATTTTTCAAGAAAGACCTAATTTAATAAAAATTGCAAAATAAATAATAATAAGAAAAAACCTACACTTAAACACAAAAAATATAAATTAATGTTAATAATAAATAACCAACAAAGTGAATTAATAAAAATGACTAAAATAAACAAAAACAAAATAAATAATGAACAATGAAAAAATTGAAAAAATTACCCAACGTTAGATCATTGGTGTTTGTTGAGCGTATGGCCGAGACTAGGTAAGCGTAGACGAAGCTGGGTGAGACCTGGGCGACGGTTAGGCAAGTGTAGGCGATGGTTGGGCGAATACTTAGTATGTGTAGGTGAGCCTAGGCGAGTGTGGGCGAAGCTGGGTGAACACTAGGCAAGTATGGATAAGGGCATAGGTGAGAGCTCGGACGAACAAGGGGCGTATACAGGTGAGCACCTAGGGCGAGCGATGGGTGATCACGGGTGAGCAAGGGGCATGAATAGTCGAGTACTTGGGGTGAGCAATGGGTGATCACGGGCATATGGCTGGGTGTGCGCTAAGGCGATAGTAGTGTGGGCAATGGGTAGAGGACTAGGTAATAGCAATGATGGCTTGGGCGGTAGTAGCGGTAGACTAGGAAACAACTGTAGTGGCTTGGTGGTGCATGGTGTTTTAGGCAGTTGGGCTGGTGTGTGTAGTGGTTGCAGAGTATACGGTGGTGTCGCATGCGTAGTGCGATGGTATAGGTAGTGGTACGTATGGCGTGATGTGTGGTACATGTGACATGGTATGTAGTGTGTGTAGCATGGTATGTAGCGTATGGATTGTTCGAGGTATGTTTGTTTTTTATACGTGTGATTAGAAGAAAAAGCCTCCTTAAATTACTGACCAACATGATTTTTATAAGCTCAAAAATCGAATTGTTTGCAATTTAACCTAAATTTAACCTAGCTTCTAGAAACCTAACCTAGTTCGGGCTTTTCTTTTAAGGCCCAGCCCGATCCAATTTAGCCCAATTAATTTAATACATCCTGATTTTGAGCCCCTAAATTGATCTAGCCCAAAACTAATTGATTCAGCCCATCTCAATGATTGATCCAACAACTCAACTTAATCCCACTCAACATGACTTTACTCTTGACTCAGCTTCTTATGACCTAACTTGATTTTCTTTTTTCTATTTTTTTTCATTTTTTATTTTACTTTTATTTTTCTTTATTATTAATTAACCTAGCTCAATTAATAAAAAATAAAAAATGGAAAAAATAGGATATTTAAAGCTACCCCTCTTTGTAGTAAAGTTTTATTAAAACTTTGCTATACAGACAAAAGAGATACCTATTTTTACCAATCCTATTTTGAACTAATCAACTAAGTTATGTTTTATTTTGATGAAAGATATCAACTTGAAAGGTCAATGTAAAGAATAAATTGCCTATCTTAAAAGGATAGGGTAGATGAATACCTATCTTGAAAGAATAGAGCAAAAGGTCAGGGGGCTTATCTTGGAAGGTTAAGGCTTAATGGTGTCTTTCTTGGAAAGATAGAGCAAAAATTTCTAAGGAACCTATCTTGAAAAGATGGAGCTTAATGGTATCTATCTTGGAATGATAGAGTAAAAATTTCCAAGGGGCCTACCTTAGAAGGATAGAGCAAAAATTTCAAAGGGGCCTATCTTGAAAGGATAAGGCTTAATGGTGTCTATCTTGGAAGAATAAAGAAAAAAATTTAAAAAGGCCTATCTTGGAAGGATAGGGCTTAATGGTGTCTATTTTGGAAGGATAGAGCAAGGCTTATCTTGGAAGGATAGGGCAAGGCTTATCTTGGAAGAATAGGGCTTAATGATGTCTATCTTGGAAGGATAGAGCAAGGCTTATCTTGGAAAGATAGGGCTTAATGGTGTCTATCTTGGAAGGATATAGCAAAAATTTCAAGGGGGCCTATCTTGGAAGGATAGGGCTTAATGGTGTCTATCTTTAAAAGATAAAGCAAAAATTTCAAGGGGGCTTATCTTGAAAAGGTAAGGCTTAATGGAGTCTATCTTGGAAGGATAGAGTAAAAATTTCAAGAGAGCCTATCTTGGAAGGATAGGGTAAGAATTATTAGAGGTAAAATTAACTTGTTTTGGTTTAGGAGATAATTCGAAGAGGATAGATCTCTTCGGGATTTCAAAAAACTTGTTTTTTTTTATGGATGATTCGAAGATGATAGATCTTTTCGGGATTTCAAAAAGCTTGTTTTAGTTTGATGGATGATCCGAAGAGGATAGATCTCTTCGAGATTTAAAAAAAAAAACTTATTTTGGTTTGGTGGATGATCCGAAGAGGATAAATCTTTTTGAGATTCTTTTTGGTTTGATCTGAAGAGGATAGATCTCTTTAAAAACTAATTTCACTTTAGTGACTCAAAGAGGATAGATCTCTTTAAGATTGATTTTCAAAAGACTTCTTTTCAAATTATCATTTTTTTTAGGACTAAAGGATTTCTCAAATAGCAATTGATTGGCATGTTTACATCGACCCCCAGTATTCATTCATTCAATCAATAAAATTTCTCCAAAGGTCTGTACTTACTTCTTCTTTCTCTTTTCCCTTTTTCTTTTTATTTTTAATTTTTAATTTTCTTTTCTTTTCTTCTCTTCTTTCCTTTGAATCTTGTAACTGAACCATGCCCACTCTTCGAATTTGCTTGGTCTGATTTCAAATTTCAATTTCTACTCTTCATGATTTTTGAATAATAAATCTTTTTTCTAATGAATAAGATTAAATTATTAAGTACATTCGATTTTAATTCAGACTCATTGGTAAGTGTTTGGTATTTAAGTATATGTTGCTAAGAAACAGGGTTTATTGGTGGAGTGTTTGTTGGTTAATGACCATTTGAATTCGAAAACATTCATGGATATCAACTTTACTTGTAAACGATGAAAGGTTAACTACAAACTATTCAAGAAAAATTGAATTCTTTGTTAAATCTCCGTTTTCATGGATAATACAACTTTATTGTATCCAAATTCACTGGTCCTCTTAATTCCGAGTCATCCATCTCTGTCAACACTAATGTACTTCCTAATAATACCCTCTTCACCACGTAAGGGCCTTTGTAATTCGGGGCAAACTTGCCCCTAGGGTCTTTTGAGTTCGGTATCACTTTCTTCAACACCAAGTCTCCCTCTTTGAAGTACCTCAAGCGTGCTTTCTTGTTAAAAGCTCAGATCATTCACTGTTGATATCATTGACGATGACATATCACTACAAGTCTTCGCTCATCTAGGAGATTCAAATGATCTATTCTCTTCTCCACCCACTCTGCTTCATCGAGCTAAGTTTTTGCCAATACTTGGAATAAAGGTATTTTTACTTCTACTAGTAGTATCGCTTTAGTTCCGTACACCAATAAATACGGGGTTGCATCAGTAGAAGTTCTAACTAAAGTTTTGTAGGCCATGAGAGCAAAGGGAAGCATCTCATGCCAATCTTTGTATGTGATTGCCATCTTCTTGATGATTCTTTTGATGTTCTTATTAGCAGCTTCAATGGCTCCATTTATCTAAGGTTAGTATGGAGTTGAATTTTTGTGATTGATCTTGAATTGGCAACACACTTCATCCATCAACTTATTATTCGAATTCGTCCCATTGTTTGTAACAATAGACTCGGGTACACCATATCTTGCAATAATATCTCTTTTCAAGAATTTGACCACTACTCCTTTGGTCATTGTAGCATATGACGTTACTTTTACCCACTTAGTAAAATAGTCAATCGCGACTAAAATGAATCTATGCCCATTTGAAGACATTGGCAAAATAGGATTGATCATGTCAACTCCCTACATCAAGAAAGGTTAAGGAGCTGACAACGTGTACAATCCTTGGGGAGGAGCGTTGATTTTATTAGCGTACACCTGACATAAGTGACAGTACCTTATGTGCTTGATACAATTCAATTCCATCATTATCCGAAAACACTCTATTCTCATGATTTTTCTGGTTAACATGTACCCATTAATGTGAGGACCACAAACTCTTTCATGCACTTCTTTTGTCAATTTCTTGGCTTCTTCTTCATCTACACACCTTAGTCGTGTTGCATTTGGTGACCTCTTGTATAACGTAGCCCCACTTAATAAGAAATAAGTAGCCAACCTTCTTAAAGTCTTTTTAGTCTTTTCTATTGGCATCTTTAGGAACTTCTCCCATTTGAAGTAACTTCTTGATATCGTGATACTACGATTCTTTTGTTCCCTTCCCTTCAACTGCAAGGGAAAAAGCTAATTTTTTTTCCATCTAAATCTTCAAGGGTTGAATTTCTATTATGTTTGTGACTTTTACCATTGACGTTAACGTAGCTAATGTATCTGTAGACTGATTATGGATCCTTAGAATGTAAGTGAATGAAATTTCTTGGAATTTTTCAACTAGTTTGCTTAAATGTTCGTGATAAGGTATTAATTTTTTGTCCTTTATCTTATATTCTCCTAAGATCTGGGGAATTATAATGGAAAAATGTCCATACACTTCCACTTCTTGTATTCCCATATCTAACACTATTTTGAGCTCTAAAATGCAGGTTTCATATTCTACTATGTTATTGGTATATGGGAATGTTCATCTTGCTGCTACAAGAAAATGGTTATCCTTAGGTAATACCAATACTGCTCTTATCTCACATTCAAACACATTGGCTGCTCCATCAAAATACATTTTTCATCCAACTTCTCACCACTCAATTCATTTGCCACCATCACATTTTCATTAGGATATTATACTTATGAACCTTCGTCTTCATCTTCTAATAGGTATTTTGCCAATTGATCAGCCACTGCCTGCCCTTTGACTGAACTCTGACTCACGTACTTGATATCAAAAAGAAAATAATAATACAAAAGCCCATTAAATTTTTTTAATTTTCACAGGGCTAGCCCACTAAGCATCCCTAGTGAAGTCGCCAATTCTGTCGAACTCTATTTTTATTTTCTTAATTTAACCTATATTAAGTCTAGCCCACTTAATATAAATTACACGACATTAAATTAAGGAAATATTTTTCTTTTAAAAAAAATTTAAAAATTAGAGTCACCAACTGGTTCATCTAGTAAAAAATGTGACAACTAGTTTGTGGACATTCTAAAAAATTTTATTTTTAGAAAATTGAACAAGAAAAATCTAGTTCGAGAGCTAACCTATTAAGATTAAATCACCATATGAAAATTAAAAGAAATTGATAAGTTATATATTTTTTTAATTTTTTCTAAAAATATTAAAATATACATAAATAGGCAAAAGTAACTAAAAATGATTTTTGTTTTATTATTATTATTACGAATTTCTAAAATGGGGAAATTTTTTTATTTTTTTAACAGTTACCCCGAAAGTACCAACATACCCGCTAATTAGGATCAAACTGACCGTAATTCTATTTTATAAAATTATTTTAATGGGTGGGTTAATTTTATGTTGAAAACCGAGCCAAATTTACATTTTTTTATCAATTTATCATTTTTTAAAAAACTTTAAAAAATCTAATTACCCTAATTGACTATCTTTTGACAAAATCAATTTACATTTTTTATTATTATTTTTTTTAAAAAACTAAGTGCCAAAAATATATTTTTATTAAAAGAAATAAAAATTTTCAAGAAAGCCCTAATTTAATATAAATTGAAAAATAAATAATAATAATAAAAAACCTGCACGTAAACACAAAAAATATAAATTAAATGATGATAATAAATAACCAATAAAGTGAATTAATAAAAATTACTAAAATAAAAAAATAAAATAATGAATAATAAAAACAAACTGAAAAAATTACCTAATGTCGGATTGTCAATGTTTATCAAGAGTGTAGGCAAGACTGGGCGAATGTGGATGAGGCTGGGCATGATCTAAGTGACGGCTAGGTGAGTGTGGGCTGCGACTAGGTGAGCACTTGGTGTGCATAGGCAAGGCTGGATGAATACTTAAGCAAGTGTGGGTGAGGCTGGGTAAGCGATGGGCGAAAGCTCGGGCGAGCGAGGGGTGTGCATGGGTGAGCGATGGATGATCACAAGCGAAGGGCAATCATAGGCATGTGCTAGGGCGACAGCGACGGTGGCTTGCTGGTGCGTAGTGTTTTAGGTGGTGGTACTGGTGTAGGTAGTGGTTGCAGAGTGTGTGTGGTAGTGGCGTGTATGTGGTGCGACGTGTAGGTAATGGCACATGCGACGTGGTGTATAGCACATAAAGTGTTCAGGGTGTGTTTGTTTTTTAGTACATGTGATTAGAAGAAAAAACCTCCTTGAATTACTGACTGACATGATTTTTATAAGCTCAAAAAACGAATTGTTTACGATTTAACCTAGATTCATCTTAGTTTCTATAAACCCTAGCTAGTTTGAGCTTTTCTTTTAAGGCCCAGCCCAAGCCAATTTAGCCCAATTAATTTAATAAATCCTAATTTTGAGCCCCTACTGGCTCAAAACTAATTGATTCAATCCATCTTAATAACTAATCCAACAACTTAACTTAATCTAACTTGATACGACTTAACTCTTGACTTAGCTTCTTATGACCTAACTTGATTTTCTTTTTTCTATTTTTTCATTTTTTATATTATATTTTTCTTTTTATTCATTAATGTAGCTTAATTAACAAAAAATAAAAATTGGCAAAGATGAGGTATCTACATAGTGTTTAGTAATATTGCATAGGATCTCTTGTTGATTTGTGTTGTTATTAAGATTTTATTGTAGATATGTCGAATCTAAGTGTATAAGGGGAGATAGGTGATGTTGAGAGTAATGCACTTATGCATAGTCGTCTTGAGCAACAAACTCCTCGAAGTACTAACGAATAGATTTAGATGCTCATTGCCATTGTCATGAACTTGGTTATTGTCACGCCCCGAAGCGGCAGAGTCGTAACAGTCTCGCCGTGTAAACCGCCCTAAGATAGAAGTTGGCCTCACAACCGCTATTTTAGACCTGATCCACACAAGGCGTCCACAACTAACCCGCTTTGAAGTAGACAGTTTGTAATTTAAATAAATCATTTACCTATAAATGTGAGGAATTATATATATCTGTTATCATTCAGTTATTGCAGTTAAAGTTTACAACATTTCTCTATAGTATATTCCTTAGTATTATATCATTCGGAAATGAAAAATAATTCTAAAATAAAACTTAGACCTTTAAAGATGTGTTTATTCTTCAATGTTTTTCCTCACTCCCTAGGATCCAGCAATTGCTAGCTTCAGAGTAATTGGTTGCCGCTTCTTAGCCAGCACCTGCACGACGTCTATAGGAATGTGAGCAACCACAGCTCAGTAAGTTAGGACGGAGGACTTAAAACTATACCATACACACAACAAGATTTTCAATCACTTATTAGGTGCAATGCATGTGCAAGCAAATGCCATCGTACGGCGTTGTCCGGCTCGTCGTGAAATTAGAGAAATTACGCCCGCTCTAATCCGGGTTGAGGAGTTGCCGTTAATGCAACAGCTCACGACCAAACCCAGGCTTGTGTAATGGAGACCTTGCTCCTCCCGTGACTACCTTCGAACCACTATCTTCACCCTTGCCGCGACCTCCTCTCCTGTCACTTAGTTCGACTGAGGATGAAGAAGGGACCATTTTGCAATCCTGCGCTATCCCTTCCGAAGGGGTCGGTATTTGGCCGGAGAGTCTTAAGTTCCCCTAACGGGTTGCCATGCATGTCCGATTATGATTACTGGTCGGATATTTAATTAAGTCCAGTTTAGGGTGATCAATCATTTCAAACAAGTCATACAATATGTACCAGAGCAACAAACAGAATCATAGCATCACCCATAATCAAGCACATGCACACATTCTCTATCTAACAAGCACAACCAAGCATAATCTTAAGCCTCCAAAATACAGCATCGTATTAATCCCAACTTACCTCGACTCCTCGCTCACTCACTCGAGGTCCTATTTGCTCAGGCCATCGCCGATCATCCCTATAACACGAGCGTAGTTTCAGTATTTCATATAATATTATAAGTTCATTTTATCCGATAACGCTTATTGTTAGGTTTTGTTTAAGGTTAAATATACCTAATTATCTAGATATTAAGTCTTTTATAATTATTTTAGGGTTGGGGTTAGGTTCAGGTTCGGTTTTCGCATCGATTTCTAAATTAGGTTTTTAGTTCGATTTCTAAGTAATGTTTTAGATTCCAACCCTAGAAGTCCGTTTCAACCCATAATGTGAAATTAATCACATTACTTCCCGATCTCCTAAATACGATTACTACCCCTAGTCAGCATTTTATTCCATCCGGTACACTTAAATCCGTATTAGTGTACCGAATTTACTCATATTGTGAGAAATTTTTATATTTTTCATATAATTACCTAAAATTGAATTTTGTTTCAGATTTGTTATGTTCTGATTTTCATTATTTTATTATCTAATTAAACCTAATTTTTCCATATTTATTAATTTTTAATTCTACATATTCCTAATTTTTTACATTTACCACATAACACCTTCATTACTTACACTTAACACTCCATAGACTAGGATTAGGTTTCCACATAAGAGATTAACATCCCTAAACATCTAATTACTATCTCAATCAGTAATTAACATCCTAATCACCTAATTAACTCTAAATCACCCAATTTTACCATCATTTTAGGGCTAAAAATTAACTTAAAAATTTTGAAAATTAATTTTTAAAAAAATGGCTTCATAGCACTATTCTATATCACATGAGCATCCTACAGAAAAAATTGAGCTCCAAACTAGACTCCTAAGGTAATTTATTTCTAAACCGAAATGTGCTCGGTTTTGCATGATTTCTTAAGGACCCTATATTACGGGACATGTTTTCATCTAAATAATATTTTTTCTACAAACTACATACAAAAATATCTCATAATAACAAAATTCATAATTTTCTAATTATATTTACTATTTTTACAAAATTTCACAAGAATCGAGCTGGAATTTGGACTCACCGGTTTGGGTGGCTCCGGCCATCGCGGGTAGCCATGGCCTTGTCGGCCGGCCTGGGCGCTACCACCACCGTGTGGTGGTGGTGGCCGTCCACTCCCAGCTCCTCGTCTGGTGTGGGTTCTCTTTAAAATCCCTAACTGTACAGTTTTCTTTTTTTTTTTTCTGGATTTTCTTTCGATTTTTTCGGTGTTTTGATTTTTCTCAAATCCTAAACTGACCAAAGGACTTCTGGAATTTTTCCCCTATTTATAGACAATTTTAGAAATTAATGTGCATTAATTTGATGGGATTTTGCCTCAATTCCATGATTTTTGGCTTTTTGTTTGTCAAATTCTTATTGGTTATTTTTTTTTCTTGCTGACCACGACCTTATCTTGTTGCAGCTTATCCTCTTCTGATTTTTCTGATTTTTCTATAATTATTTTATATTTTTCTTTAATTATTTGCTTAGTTTTAGGCTAATTTAGGTAATTACGCGTATTTTTATCTACATGTAAATACATGTGGGGTACACGTGAACATTCCTAAATATTATTTTGGTCATTCTAAAATTTTTAGTATACATATAATCTATCTCTAGTAATTTATTAGTTATTTCATTACACTTTTCGCATTTTCGATAATTAATACCTATTATGCTTAAAATTTGAAAATTTTATAGTCTCTTATTTTACTATTTATTTTCTTAAATTTAAGTTTACGGGGTCATTTTTACTAATATTTCTCTCAATAATTTACAATTTGGGTGCGATCGGATCCTTTAGTCGATCGCCCTAAACCTTGGGTTCTAAGTTCAATCCTACAGTTACTTAGCTGAACTTTGGGGCTTACAGTTATGATAGCACAAAGGTTTACAAATGCATAACCCTAAGATAGAAATGCTAAGTATGGTCGAGGCATGCGAGATAGATTAAGAGGTTAGGGTATAGAAATCCGAACTCTTAATGCTATGAATGCACCACAAGTGTGACTTAACTAAGCTAAAGGACTTATTTAACAAAGACTTGAGTTGGAAGAAGTGGATGAATGAGAAGAGGATAAATAATTTCATGAGTTTGATGAGCGAGAGCATTAAGCTTCTAGAGGAACTAAAAACATTAAAGTATAGGTTCCAAGCCTTTCTAGAACAAGAAGTGCAAAGGAGCCTATGGAGTGGGAAGAGAAGGTAGAGAAAATTTTTTACTTCTATGTTATCTGAATTCAAGTTGCTACTTTAAAGTTTTCTAGATATGCAACATTGTAGTGAAAAAAATTGTAGACCATATGTTGGCATGTACAACATGAGATTAGAACTTGGAATGAAATGAAGTGAGCCTCAAGGACTAGGTTTGTCCCTAAACATTATGTATGGGATACTTTCTGATGGCTTCAAGAGCTCGTATAAGGTAGCTGAACTATAGATGAGTATGTTTGTAAATTTCAATTATTGATGATCAAATGTGATGTTGACAAGTCGAAAGCCCAAACCATTGCGAGATTCATATTTGGTTTACGACCTGAGATAAAAAATGTAGTGGAAGTATAAAGGATAAGGACTTTAGGCGAGACAATATGAATTGCCTAACAAGTAGAATTTAGAAACGGATCCAACTTAGCCAAGCTCAACCATCTTGACCTAGTATGCCAAGCTAATTGAGAAATGCCCGAGCTCCCCATAGTTCTAAGGTAGATCAACGTAGCTAAGCTCCAAGCCAACTTGATGATGGCTAAGTAAAACTAAGGCCGAAGAGCTTAAGGTCAGGAGGGACCAAGGTTAAGGCTTAGGACGGAAGACTAGCAAAATCAAATGTTTCAAACGCCTTAGCTTTAAACATGTTGCTAACCAGTATCTTAACTAACATATGATGACCATAAAGGGCAAGACCTAATTGATCAATGTAGAGAGTACAAATGAAGGAGTAGAGAAGATAGATGTTAGGCATTTGTTCGAAGAGTTCCAAAAAGATCCTAAAGCCTTGGCCCGACCTGAAATTAGGGAATATTGTATGGTTATCCGAATAACCCTTAGTACCGTTACTACTAATGAGAATAAATAGAAAGAGAATCTCTTCAATGTGAAATACTACATAAATGGTAATTTATGTGCCTTAATTATAGTTAGAGGAAGTTGTACCAATGTAGTAGCCCAAGGAGTAATGAAGGCCATGAAGTTGTTGACCTATTCTCACCCCCAACCTTATAAGATCTACTGGGTTAATGAGAAAGGCAGACTTTTGGTTATGGAGCAAGTAAAGCTACCAATCTCCATTGGGGACAAATATAAGGATGAGGTGCCATGTGACGTCCTATGCATGTGTACCTTACACATACTTCTTGGTTGGCTTTAATTATTTGACTTAAGAGTACTCCATGGTGGATATCGAAACATTTAAATATTCTAGAAGGATGGCAAGAAAGTAGTATTAACCCCGTGAGCCCTAAAGAAGTTTAGGACTCCTAAGTTAAGATATGTAAGTCCTTATAGAAGAAGTCCTTGGTGATTTCCTAAGCTCAATTCTCTAAGGAATTTAAGATTGAAGAGTATGTCTTCCTCTTGGTAAGAAGACTACTCGAGTAGAAGAAGGACAGAGCTCTACCAACCAACATGTAGGCTTTACTATAAGAATATGAAAATGTATTTCCTAATGAGCTACCTATGGGCTTACCCCTTATCAAAGGTATTGAGCACTATATTAATCTCCAGCCTAGAGCGACTCTATTGAACTAACATACCAATAAGCTTAATCTCAAGCAAGCAGTCGAGCTTAAGCAACAAGTGGATGAGTTGATTCATTGAAAGTATGTTATTGAGAGCATGAGCCCTTATGCTATGCCCATTGTTCTAGTACCAAAGAAGGACGAATGTGCA
Source organism: Lumnitzera racemosa (assembly GCA_024138005.1). Classification (NCBI taxonomy): domain Eukaryota; kingdom Viridiplantae; phylum Streptophyta; class Magnoliopsida; order Myrtales; family Combretaceae; genus Lumnitzera; species Lumnitzera racemosa. The sequence goes on along the minus strand of JAMXBC010000008.1, from coordinate 51,995,684 downwards.
TTAACAACTAAGATATTAGCAAAATCATCATCAAGTATAGGTATCCAATACTTCGATTTAATAACATGTTAGACGAACTACATGGTACATAGATCTTTTTAAAGAGTGGCTACCACCAGTTCCAAATGAGACTAAGAGACGAATGGGAGATAGCTTTTAAAATGAAGGACAATATCTTTGAGTGGTTGGTTAAGCGCTTCATACTGACTAATGCCCCAAGCACTTTTATGCAACTCATGAGTCATACCTTGAGATCATTGATCGGTAAGTGCATTACGATTTATTTTGATGACATCTTGGTATATAGTGCCAACCTCTTGTCTCTTATCGAGCAGTTGAAAGCTATGTTTGATATTCTCTAAGCTAAACACTTGTTCGGTAACTTAAAGAAATGTTTGTTCCATCAAAGTGAGTTTATGCTCCTTGGATATATTGTGTCTGATGAAGGTATCCGAGTTAATGACGAGAAGATCTAAGCTATACTTGATAGGCTAATACCTACTAGTGCTACCAATGTGAGGAGTTTTCATGGTTTAGCCTAGTTTTATCAAAGTTTTATTCAAAACTTTAGTTGTATAACTACACTATTAGTTGAGCTAACGAAGAACTCCTAGTTTAGGTAGTTAGAGAAAGCTTAGAAAAGTTTTAAGGATATTAAGTCCAAATTGACATCTACCCCAATACTTGCATTATATGACTTTTATAGTCTTTGAATTGGATGCAATGCTTCTGGAGTTAATACTAGTGCCATTCTCATGCAAGAATGCTAACTTGTTACCTACTTCAATGAGAAACTTAATAAAGCTACTTTAAACTATTCAATATATGATAAGGAGTTCTAAGCCCTTATCCGAGCTCTTCAAAATTGGCAACATTATTTGCTAACTCAGGAATTCATCATTATATTGGTCATGAATCCCTAAAGCATTTGCAAGGTCAACAGAAACTCTCTCGACGTTATGCCAAATGGGTAGAATTCTTCGAAACTTTTTACTATGTGATCAAGTATAAGAAGGGGAATTCTAACAATATAGCTGATGCCCTATCACATTAACACATACTTATTATGACTTTATAGGTTCGAATACTTAGGTTAGGTACTTTTCTAAATCAATATGTGTAAGATTCATACAAGGGTTTTTTTATGAAAGGTAGGCGTATGTATACCTAATAGCTCAACTCGAAAGCTACTGGCTTAGGAAGCTCATGCGAGAGGCCTTGCTTAGCATTTTAGGAAAAAGAGAACACTTAAACTGCTGAAAGAATATTTCTATTGGCTAAGAATGTTGAAGGATGTGCATAAGGTTTTAGAACAGTGTGAGTGCGCAAATGAGCTAAAGGAAGGAAGGAACCCTATAGATAGTATACACCTCTACCTATATCTAATCATTCTTAGATAAACTTGAGCATAAATTTCATGCTTGGACTACTCTAGATAACTCAAAAGCATAACTCCATCATGGTGATTATCGATCAGTTTAGCAAAGTAAGCTACTTCATCCCTTGCCATAAGACTGATGATGTATGTTGGTAACCTCTTTTTGTAGGAGATCATGCAACTTCATGGGGTCCTTAGAAGTATTGTTTTAGATCCAAATCAGAAGTTCACAAGCTCCTTTTAGCTGACCTTATAAAAGAAGCTTAGCACCAATTTAATGTTCAGTACTTCTTATTACCCCCAAACGGATTGTCATACTGAAGTAGTAAATAAGACAGTTGGTAATCTATCGCTATCTGATTAGCTGGGATTTGTATCTGCCCATCATCGAGTTTGCCTATAACTACTCCAATTCCAGCTCAATAGGAAGATCACCTTTCTAGATCATCTGTGGAACCAATTCAAGCTTACCTAAAGACATGATTGCTAGCCTGACCTTTGGAGAAGAAACCTAATCTAGCTTATAGAGCATTGAGGAATTCCACAAGAAAAATAAGAAGGTCGTCAAGAAACTAGCTAAAATGGTGGCCCAATAACGAGAACAAGGAAACAAGGGTTGAAAGAGCATTGTCTATAGCCTAAGAGATCTTGTTTTAGTTCATCTCAACAAAGAGTGGTTCCTAAGGAAAAGAACAAACAGGCTATCACCTAGGTTGGATGGTCCTTTCAAGTTTCTACGATGAATCAATGACAACACCTACAAGTTGCAGTTGCTAAAAGTATACAGAGTATCACTCATCTTCAATGTCTTCGATCTAACACCCCATGTACTAGAAGAAGAAGCTAACCAAGATTTGAGAGAAAATCTTTAACAACCCTAGAGAACTAATGAACTATTGATCTCAAGACCTCTTACACTGAGCTCATCTTAAGGGCTTACAAGGCCTTATAAGAAGAATCTAATCTTCTCAACTTGCTTAAGACAAGCTCTAGTATCAGGAAAGCCTGCTACTGAACTCCTCTCATGCCTAACTCAAATGTACTCTAATTTGCTCTATCTCAAGCCTAGATGCTGAGCTCATAACCCTTTTCAGCATAGTTAACATGCCTAGTACCAATGTTCCTAATTCCAACCTCCATGTCCTTCTCTATAAACTTATTTCTGCATCTAAACAACTCAGTTCTAGTGTGCCACTACCTTAGGTATAGATACTATAATAACGTGCTACCTGTCATCACTTTTTCTAACATTATATTATATTCCCTTTTATTTAATTGTTATATTTACCCTTTTTAGTTTGTACTAGATATCTTTATTGTTGTATTACCGTTTTGTAATTTCAATCATTATTTTGTTACCATAGAGACTTACTATAAATAGTCCCTTATCACTATAGCCAAGATGAATCTAGCTATTACTATTAATGGATATTCTCTTATGTTCTTGTGAAAAACCTTCTCCAAGCGTATTTCTTACACTAGTAGTTCAATATTAGTGGTGAGTGGACCTTAGTTCTTTGTTTATGTGTAATATCAAGTAGAGGCTAAGTCATATAGTGTTCCTCGATATGTCATATTTGGTGAGCAGGTTCACGAAGCTACTAGAATTTCCAACCACCCATTTCATGTTTTCTTTGATATCTTAAAGGACCCATCTTTACCCACTAAGGTAAGACCTTATGATAACTTTACTCTAAGGCACATCAAGAGTAGGTCCCTCTAAAGGCACTAGGTCTTCAGTAGTAGTAGGGGGTTTGTTAATTTGCTCCTAAGTGCCCTCCTCCTATTCAATATTGACATTTTCCTCATCACCACCATCATCATCATCATTATTATTAACGTTAGCAAAGTCAAGGTAAGAGTGGTTATAATTAGGGTATGCTTTCAATACTTCTTCCTTAGCTAACTACACCCTTTCTAGCAATTTCTTTCAAAGAAGCCTCTCATAGTGCTTGCTCGACGTGACAATCTCTAAGGCTTCTTCTATGGAAATCTTTGCCTTAAAGGCTTACTCTAGCTCAACAATCCGAGCTTCTAAGCAAGATGTTGACCTTCAATTTGTCCTCTTCCTAACTCATGGAGACAATAGTTTGAATTAAACTGCAACATTTCTCCTTTGTCTCTCGAGGTTTCTCTTTTAGTTCCTTGGTCTCCTTAAAAGCCTCTTCATTCTAAGCTTTTACAAAAAGAAGTTCCTCTAAAGCTTCTATATAAGCCTTTTACTCGGACTCGAAGAGCCCCTTAAGCTTTTCCATTTCCATCTTAACCTTAATCTTAGCATTCTTGATGATTATTATTTGCATCTTGGAAGCATCATAAGCCTCCTCCACCCTCTATATATATAACTCTAAGTCAACCTAAAATATTGAAGAAAATCAAAGGAAATGAATGCTTACCTCCTCATCTCTTCTTCGCCCTCTATGATGGTTGCATAACATGCCTACTTGCCTATGACACTAAAGATAGAAGAGTTAATTGTTGTAAATGCACTATAAATGATATAAATGTCTCATAAAATGATAGAATCTTACATCATATAACTTTCCAACTATGTATGCTTTCAAGTTGTTACTAGTCCTTTTAAAGTACCTCTTCAAAATTCTTTTGTCCTTAGCAAGAATGATCCCTTCCATCAAAGCTATGCATTTCATCTTATCTCCTAAAGTAAACCAGTGTTGAGAATCATCTAACTCTAACATAAAGCAAAATAATACTATCCTCCTCTTAAGAGACAAAATTTGCATAAGGAATTCTAAGGACCTTCTCTAAACATGATGGAGGAGCTTTGCATGAGTTATCTTTTAGATCCTTAGTCAAGCTATCTGAACCAGGGTCCCTAAACCACTTAGCAAGAAGACCCATCTTGGGATCTTTGCCCTTCCTCTTCTTTAAACCTTACGAAGAGGTCGACTCAAGTAAAATTGAGCTTGGGATTGAAGAGTTCGGTAAAGAAGCTTTAGGTATAGTTGCTTGATCTACATTCTTAACAAACCTTTTTATTGTAGTTACTTTAGACTTATCAGCACTTTCTCTTTCCTAGTAGCTCTAGTTCCACCCCCTTATTGTAGAACTTTTCCTTTCTTAGTAATCTGGGAAGAACCCCCTGTATCTTTATCGATGGCCTGTTGAGCACCATTCTATCTAGTTACAGCCTTTATGGTATGCATGTCTAACTTATTTCTTTTGGCCTTCGCTTGGGCCAGCAACTTTCTTAGGTCAACATCACCAACACCTATATAAGTAATAAAAAGAAACAATCAAAATTCCTAATATAAGGTATGGGAAGCTTACAAGACCATACCAAGAAAATCTCAAAGAGTTAAGATCCCCTTATGAATTACCTCAATCAGCCTCTTACTACTAGCTTAGTTAAGTACGGCAAGAGGTTTAAGCTATACCTTCCTCTTCCTCATTAGAGAAAATTGGTTCTCCATTCTCATGTCACCAAATAATTATCTTGGCATCCCAAAAAAGAACTTATGTTGCCTTTCTTGGATTTTCTTCACTATAGCAACATCATTAGGCATTAATTTAATGTCTTCCATCCTGTAGGCTTTGTCCATCTATTCTAGAAGTCTAGGTCTATTTCTAACCTAGTCAATGTGTACTTATCATTCTAGGTGTGAATCTTAAATTCCAAACCCTTCGTAAAGTTCCTTTTATACCAAGCAATAGCATAAAACAACCTATTTGTTCGGCACTTTATTGTGAAAAAAAAATACTTAAAGAGTTGTATAATAACTCTCACTTCTAATTCTTCACTAACTATCTTAAAAGCAACCAAAATTTTGTAAGTGTTTAGTGAGAACATCTTCGACAAAATTTGAAAATAGTTGAAAAAAAGCCTTTTAAAATTTGGAAAAAGGAATACACAAACCAAACTTGAAATACTTCAAATATAAATGAAATTCGTAACTGAGGGGATAACAGACTCTCTCATCTTTCCTTAGCTTTTTATGTTTCCATTCTTTATGAAGACTCTTGATGTAATCTTTATACTTGGCCACAATTTCTCTAATGGCACCACTTTAAACTCCATTTAGTGCATCAACATCATACATTATGTCATTATAAAGATACTTTATGGATTTCTTGTCTTCTCCATTGTTGGGATAAGCATCTATAATCAAACCCTTAATGTGAGCTAATTTCTCATGCTGATCTATGGCGCTACTACAACTTGAAGCTGAGCTATTAGAAGTTGTTATTGACCCTAATCTATGGTGCTATGATAACTCTGATTTTAAACATATTTCATATTGTAATTTTACAGTATTTCCCTTACATATTTGGTATTTTTTAAAGAAATTGATACTTAATTGAGTAAAATTTTCATTTCAAGGTTTGAATGCGTTCTAGGATTGAAAACGAAGAAAAGGAATCAAGTTTCACTCAATTTGGAGCTCAAATGAAGAAGTTATGAAGTTTTAAAGTTACACAGTCTAGGACATAACCATGTCCCTAGGCTGTATCCATGCAGGAAAATTTGCTTGGGTCAGAAAGTTACACGACCTGGAGATACGGCCATATCCCAGGCCGTGTCTGGTAAAGAAAACGAAAACCTTATAATACAGTATAAAATGACATATTAGGGTTTCACAAGACGCAAGAGACATTAGAGAAGAGAAGAGACTTGAGGAGAAGGAGAAGAAAAAAGCGAAAACAACACTGACTTCAAGATCGGAGAGATTTTTCATCAATCAAAGGGGTTTTTCATGTTTTATTTTATGTTTTTGATGGAACTCATTTTTAGTTTCATTATAATAGCTTAGAATTCGTGTATTTAGGATTATGGAACCTAGAGTTTCATGTGACTCTTGGGTTGATTTATAATTCTCAATAAAGTTTCTACCTTTGCTTAATTCAATTATGTCGTTTAATTGTTAATTGATATTTCTAGAATATCAATTTATGATATTATGCATGTTGATTGAGAAATTACATGTATAATTAGATCTTTACATAATTGGAGAGAATTACATGTATACTTAGAGATAAGATACATGTTTCTTCCGGAAAGTTAATTATTTGTGTGGGAATTCATTATACATTAATGCAATTCTAAGTTATATTACTAAGTGAAGAGATTCCGGTAAATAATTTAGGATTAGGGTTAATATGCTTGAGAAAGGTATTAACTTTAATTGTGAATCCCTCTGGTCAAGAATAATAGAAATTGAATTGAATATATTTTAAGCGGTCATATGTTAAACACTAGGGGAAATAATTCCTAAATACGTTATTGCATACTTGAAGTCGTTCTTAGTTTTATTGATTTCTAAATTGCTTAATCAAGTCCCATAATTAGTTTAGTTTGTTAATTTCAGTATTTTTTTATTCATTCAACTCATCATAACTTTCTGGTTAGATAATAAAGCTAAGGTTAATATTAGTATTCGAAGTCTCTGAGGGATCGACTCGGACTCACATCTGCTATATTAAAACTGATAGGTGCACTTGCCTGATATCATGCTATTACAACTTGAAGTTGAGCCACTAGAAGTTGATACCAAACCTATCATTTCATAAGGGTTTAGGGTTGGGGGGTAGGGAGGGTGGGTAAGGAAAAAGAGTAGCCTTAGATTAGAAGGAGTTGAGTAGATCTTGCTGTTGGCCATACTTAAGAAGTTTGAGGAGTTTGAGAGCTTTGAAATAGTTGAGAAAGAAGAAGAAGGGAGAACATAGCAAATCACCATATGTGGCAAATGACAAAAAGAAATTTTTTTGGTTTTTGAAGAGCTTATGAAGAAGGAATAAGCATGATTAGGTTTCTTAGGACTAAAAGGGCAATTCTTAGGATTGAAATTTGATTTGACTATGAGGAATGTTGATGGAAGACACATGTATGTCATCTTAGTCTAATAGATCTAGTCTCCTCAGTAGTAGTAAAGCATACGGAGGGTAATGATAACTGATACAATAGCAATCACATACACACATATTGTAAACCCTATAAAATCGGTAGTTCAAACCCTAATTTGAGTCTAAGCGTCCTAAACTGTATCATGAGTCAATAAGGCTATTAATGATAAAATTTTATGAAATTTAATAAATCGAATATAGTATCAATAATAAAAAAAACCTTAGAAATTGATCGAAACCTTAAAACTATAATTTTAAGCTTATAAAATAATTAAATATCACTTAATAGTGATATAATCGTAGTCGATTACAATTATTGACTAAACCACGTAATCGCGTAAAATTTTTAACAAAAACGCTAAAATAACTCATAAAAATTATAATCATAACGGGTATCAATTAAATTGATAAATTTTCATAAAATTCCAAAATTAATTTATAATTATTATTTTTATGATTTTTATATTTAGAAAAATTACATAGAATTATTTCTAATTTCCTTTTACTTCCATTTTCTCTATTTTCTTTTTCCTTCTTTTCTTTTTCTCTTATATTTTCTTCCTTTTCCCACGTGAATTACAGCTGTAAATTTTCAGTAGCCCATGTACATAAATATTAGTTACAAGTGTCACAAATTAAAGAGATAAAGGACAAAATTATAAAGCACATGTCTTATCCTAATTAATGCCTAAATTAAGAGGATAAGCTTCTTTATTTTTTTATTTTATTTGCTTCATAATCAGCTAGTCTTCATGTCCCAAAATTTGGAAAAAATCAAACTGAAAACATAAAGTGGAAAAAAAGAAAAGAAAAGTAAAGTAAAACAAAAAAGAAAGCAAAGCAAAGTTCAACAACAAGAAGAGAATTAAGAGGAAAAAGAAGAAGAAGAAGAAGAAGAAGAAGAAAACTAAGGATATATAACTAAAAATTAGGTGAGTATATGTTTAATTTATTTGTACATATGTATAGTATATAGTATGAGCATGAATATACTAAGTATTTTATTACATGTACATACATATATGCATAAGTAGATAAATATGTGTATCTCTTCCATTTGTGTATAAATATATGTATGGGGACATGTCTATATACATTATTATGTAGAAGATACAGTATATGTATATATATGTAAGTATAAATAAGAATACATGTGCTAGGTATTTAGTAATTTCACTTAGTATTGATATATATATATATATATATATATATGCATGTACACGAAAATATATATATGTATGTATGTATTATATATGTATGAATAATTAGTATTTGGTATATTATATATATACATGTATTAGTATTTATGTATTCATGTAAGTATTTTTTTACGTATGCATAGGTATGTATAGTTGACGTCATAGTATGTATGTATAAATAAACATAATATTTTATATTATATATATGTATATGTGTACGTACATAAAAGAATGTATGTGTATATAAAATATAAATACATCTATATTATACTTATATTTATAGTATATAATATATAATTAAAGTTAGAATAATTTATCACATAAAGTATTGTATAAGTATAAATATATGCATATGACATAAAAATACTATATAATTAAATAGTACACATGATATATGATAATATTAATTTAATAAATAAAGTAAGTTAATAAATATGTATATATATATATAGGTACCGTAAATTAGGGGAAAAATAATAATAAGTATATATATATGTGTGTATCGTAAAATACAAGAAAATAATAAAGTAGAAAAAGAATTTAATTAATAATTCTAAAAACTTAAAACTAGGAAAAAATAAGTAATTAAAGTAAAATAAGCTTAAAATAAGAAAATTATCAATTATACAATTTAAATAGTTATTAAATCGTAAATATACTAAGAAAAAGCAAAAATTAATATTTTATAACTTTTTAAATTAAAATAATAAATTTTGTGATATTTTTATATCATAATCTAAACTGCAAGTCGCAACGTCTAAAACGAACCTTGCTATAAGAAAATACATTCGAAAACGATTAAAATAGACTATAAGTTCATAATGATCTAAGCTAAAACAAAAAAGTTATACGTCATTCGATAAAAAGCTTGAATTGACAATTTCACGTAATTAAGTGAAGTAAACAGCACAAATTACGATACTAGTTTAACTTTAAATTCTCAAACTTACAATTTTCTATATTCCTTATTCTTAAATGATCTCAACCTTGACTTGAGTTGCCATCGAATTATTACAAGCTCTGAGTCGATTATGGCTGAGTGAGTTTTTCCTAATGATCTCATACTTGCTTATGTTTATAATTAGTGAATATAAATTATGATTAGTGAATATAAATTATGATTAATAATTGAATGTTGCATAAGGTTAGTTTATGCTTGTGTATGATAACTATTTGTTAATGGTAAATTTACCTTAAAATACGATAACATATTGATTGTTGTATAGTAGATTTGTTAAGAACTGATTGTTTGTGACCTTATTGATCACTGAATAAGAAGACCTAATTTTACTCGACTTGAAATCATATATCGCATAACTAATTCCAGCCGTCACATTACTTGAAGGTAGCAAGAGGCCATACATTAGTTGATTATTTAGTTGTTATAGATTTCGTATGGTGTACATGTGCGCTATGACCTTACCCTGGCCCGTAGGATTATTAGGTGTTAGAGGCGTCAACTGCCTAGCTAAGGGTTAAGTCCAGAGGCCTTCGTTTAGGGGTGAGTAAAGGTTATGTGAACCTACTCACAATCATACTTAGAACTCGTTTTTTATAAAACTGAGAATGGATATACCATTATATTTTAAATACAAAATGCAGAGTTTCATCATTAGATAAGTTTTAGTATGATACCCAAATCTAACTGTGTCGAAGCATCTCCAAGCTTGACTTCGGAGGGCGTTAAATCTGTATTATATGCAGTACCTGTTCACTTGCATGTATTTGTTTGACATACTGATTGACATGCATTTATTTGATTGAATTTAATTAATGTATAACTTAATTACTGTATAGTTGAGGCGATTATTACACTAAGCTAGTTAGCTTATATCCTTGTAGTTTTTTCGTAGGCCGAGTTGTTTATGGAGTTAGGTTACTGCATGCTCGAGGTTAGTTGTACATCAGGGAGTTAATGTGGGAGTAAGATGTAACCGGAGTGTACTCAGAATAATTTATTTAGACTATAAATCTTACTATGTAATGAAATGATATCAATTTGAGTTAAGTATTATGGACTTCTTATCTATAAATTTCTATATAAATAGATTGTGTTTTATATTTCTTTAATTTGCTATTATTATAATAAATTGACGTTGCTTATGCCTGCACAATACTTGGTTGTTAGTTGTAGCTATAGCCTTGTATATTGTATAAAGGGTTATCGATTGTAAGGTAATTCAATCTACAGTCCTTTGTATGGTATACGGCGACTGCTACAACTAGCCCCCTCGGGTCGTGACACATATAGTAAGCAAATAGGCAGGAAAGTATTGAGTCGCAATTATAGTGCTACGAGCTTGAATGTTATGCAACAATGAGTTAGTATGAAACGAAAAGCAAAATTTAAAGGGAATATTTGTAAATAGCTTAGCGATCCGCTTGGCGACCACATAATCTTATAGAGCATAAGCTCAACTACTTAGCTGCTTTGTTCAATGCATCAAAACTACATTAAGCTCACTCCCATCCTTGAACTCTAGACCATGGGAGTCAGGGGGCAAATGTTAATAGTGGATTTTCATCCTCATTTTCAACTACTTGGCAATCTTGTCTCAAATCTAAGGTTGCATTGAGCACAATTGCTTCACTAAAGACTAAGTTCAAGGGAGGCCTTCAATTAGGCTGACAAAGCTAGATCGACGTCCTTATTGCCAACCTATTCATATAACTTAGGTAGTTTACTAGGCTTAGCTAACCAATGAGGCAAAAGGACCAGCCTACTTTACCTAGACTTTTGAATTTGAAAGAAAGGGTAGGAGTGGTTTTGAATTACCAATCGACAACTGCATAACTGCCCAACTCTCCTCACATTCTGTGCATGATGAAATTTAGAAGTTGCTACACATCTTGAGCAATTCAACCTTCTTAACATTGTGGGTATAAGAAAAGCACATATAAATATGGAATGCAAATGTTCTATAAGAACTCTCTAAGCACTTACACTATTTACGTACATACTCTCTAAACACTCGAATACTTTTTTGACTTAGGCATCGAAGTAGTTATACTAGACTAGCTTTAGTACCCTCATAACCTTATTTCTTTTCTCTCGTGCAAGAATTAACAGCCTAAACCAATTTTAATCGATAACATAAACATCAACCCAAATTCTAATAGCAAAAAAATCCATTTTTAATTAAAAATTCACGAAGTCTCTCATACCATGCTTGTAGAGATTGTTTTAATCCATATAATGCCTTTCTCAACCTATATACATGATCTTCTTTAAAAGGATCCTCAAAACCTGGAGGTTGTTCTACATGCACCTCTTTTTTAATGTAGCCATTAAAAAAAAAACACTTTTAATGTCGATTTGAAATAATTTAAATCCTTTATAATATGCAAATGTAAGTAAGAGTCTAATAGCCTCTAACCTGGCAACCAGTATATAAGTTTCATCGAAGTCAATACCTTCCTCTTTGGAGTAGCCTTTTGCTATTAACCTTGCCTCGTTTCTTACTATTTTTCCATGTTCATCTAGTTTGTTCTTGAATATCCATTTGGCACTAATAATTAATTTATCTTTAGGACTTGAAACAAGTATCCGTACCTGATTTCTTTGAAATTAGGTGAGTTGTTCTTACGTAGCACTAATCCAACTATTATCAAATAAGGCTTCATCAATAGAATTAGGTTCAATCTTAGATAATAAAGCAAAATGTTTTTCAAAATTTCTTAGTTTTGCTCGTCTTGACTCTAAAATATATATTATCGATTACTTATTCAAGAGGATAAGATTTAAACCTTATTGGTCTAGAAAGTTTAGATGTTACCTATAGAGCTTTTCATTTAGCCTTTATATTATCCTCTAATTTCAGTTATGTTGAGCTTTTGAATATACAACCTCCAAAAGTTCCTGTTTAACCTTGCTGAGTATTTTCATCCTTATATTTTGCTTTTACTTGCATGTCATCATCAAAATCATCAACTTTAGCCTCATCAACAAATTTCACATTTATGGTTTCCTTTACAATTCTTGTTACTTTGTTAAAGGATATGCTTTGCTATTTAAGGAGTATCCTCTACTCATTCTTCAAATTTACTAAGATTCAAAACAAATTTTTTAATGAAACAAGTAGAGGCAAATACATGAAAATAAGATATGGTTGGTTTTCTTCCCTTGTAAAGCTCGTATGATGTTTTCTTAGTAAATGGCATCATATAAATGTGATCTATGATGTAGTAAAATATTGAGATCGCCTCAGCCTAAAAATATTGTGCTATACCATTTCGTTCAATATGGTCCATGTCATTTCTTGAATTGTTTTATTTTTAAGTTCAACCACCCATTTTGTTGCAGAATGTATGGAGATAAAAAGTTGTGAGTGATACCATTTTATTCACAAAACATTGTAAAACCCTCATTTTCAAACACATTTCCATAATCGATTCATAAGCTAATGATAGAAAAGCTTTTTTTCATTTTGAACTTGTTTGAAAACATGAAAGTTGCCACTTTTATGTTGTAGAAACAAAACCCAATTATAGTGAGAAAATTCGTCGACTATTACTAAACCATATTTATTGCTAACCAAACTTAATGTGTAAGTAAGACCAAACAAATCAAGATGCAACAATTCCAGCAATCTTTTAATTGAAATAACATGTTTAGATTTATATGTGACAGCACTCATCTTATTTTTAATACAAGTTGCCCAGCGAATATCATCTTTTATGCTCATTTTAAGCAAACCATTAACTAGGTTATTTTTAGATAAGTTACTTAATTGATTAAAATTAACATGTCATAGTTTCTTATGCTAAAAAAATACATTATTAGAAATATATAAAAATTATCTCTTAATTTCTACTTTAGCAAATTTAACAAGATAAATGTTTTTCTTACAAAAACCTTCAAACAACTTAAATGCCATTTTTATCATGTACTTCTACCTTATTTTGATCAAACACCATCTTATATCCTTTATCACATAATTAGTTGATACTTAAAAGATCATGTTTCAAGCCTCTTACCAAAGATACATTCTCTATAGTATAAGAAGGAATAGTAATTTTACCAATTGTGATTACTTTCCCTTTAATATCATCTCCAAATTTGACATGGCCTCATTCTTTCCACTCTAGGCTCATGAATAATGAAGCATCTCCCAACATGTGATGTGAAAACTCGCTACTTAGGAACTACATTCCTTTTAATTTTGTTTCATGTTCCTATAATCATTGAAATAAGGTTAACTTTTCTTTGGAACCTAAATTAGATCAAGTTTATTGAAATTCAAGCTCGTATTGTTCAATGCTTAGCTTGTTGATTATTGAACTTGTTATTTTTATTAAAACAACATTTCTCAATATGTCCAATTTTATCATAGAAAAAACATGCATGAGAATTAGAAACTTAATACCTACGTGTTACGTAATTCATCAGATTTCGACATGGATATCCTCTATTATACCCTTTGATTGTGCCTTTAATGTATCTTCTAATTAGATACTTCTTATTTTGACTAGAGTATCTTTTGATATACAAATTGCCTTGAACAAAAAACTTAGTTTTCTTATGCAAATTACTATGTTTAGCAAATTCATTACCTAATATTTTCTTTCCTTTAACAAACCCAATTTTATTAACCAAATTAGAGCATTCTCCAAATTCTTAATCAAGACCATTTTTCGAATTATCTACTCTGTAAGAAGATAAAGCACTTATAATTCTTGATCACTTCATTGAATTTATTAATTGTTGTATTAATCATGTTAAATAACCCATCTATTCTGACTTTTAAGTCCTTTATTTCCTCCTTTAAAACTAGATTTTCTTTTTCTAAGGTCTCTTGACTTGTTCTAAGATTCTCGTTATCAATTTGCAAAACTTCATTATCATTTTTTAGAATATCATTCTCATTAACTAATAAAGAATTTGTTTGAGACAATGTATCATTCTCATTCTTTAGCGCCTTAATTTCATCATCAAGTTTAGTCAATTTTACAATAGCCTTTTTCAAGTACTTTTAATAAACTTTTAATTTGTGAGCACAAACTTTCAGGCATTTCATCTTTAGAGTCAAAATTTACCTCACAAATAACCATGAGACATAGGTTGGCCTCTTCTTCTTCATCTATATTATCCTTTAAATCTATCTTTGATTCGTTTAGTTTATTCCAAGGGGCTAGTAATGCTTTCTCTTCCTTCTTATACTTCTTTAGTTATAATAAAACTAGACACTTACAGTTGATATGCTTAGGCATTTTGCACTCATAGTGCACTAATTCCATCTTCTCTTTCTGTTCCTTTTTCTCTTCCTTGTAACTCTTTCCAACATCATATTTAAAATGATTAGAAGAAGAACACTTATTGGAAAACTTCTTCTTACCTCTTTTCTTGAGTATTATGTTAAGCTTGCTAACTAGCAAGGTTATATCCACATCATCATCATCTTTTAAATCTATCTCTAATTCAAACCCTATATCGATTTCTTGAGCTTTGAATGTAATTGTCTTCTTGCTGCTTTTGAGTTCATTTATATGCTTGATATGTGAATCATATGCAAGTAGTTTCTCCTTAAGTTGACTCGTTATTAGCTTGGATAAGTCTTGAGCATCTTCTATCATTGTCTTCTTAGCATCCTAAGACCTAGGAAAAATTCTCAATATCTTTCAAACAATATCATAGTCACTAATCCTTTTACAAAGCAAAGCTAATTCATTTGTTATAATTGTAAAATGATAGAAAACATCACGTATGTTTTCACCTGGCCAAAATTTAAACAATTCATATTGTTGAAGCAAAAAATTAATGCGAGTATCTTGATTGTTGTACTTCCTTCATAAGTCTTACTCAAAGTATCCTAGATATTTTTTTTAGTCCTACAAGAAGAAATTAAATAATATTCAGATGGAGTAATCTCTAAAAGACATTAAAAAATTTGAACTCCTTTTATTGATATAGATTCATAAAAATCAGGAGCTTATCTCTGGCTTACTAAATCATTGAATTTGAAATTTTAATCCTCTAATATGTCTGGCTACCACTTTGCACATGAATCTTGTAATGCATTTGTATCTCCAAAAAACCTTCTCTTATTTGATTGTTTGAATTTAAAATAACAATCTACAAAAACCACCAAGGTTCATCCTTATTTGTTTTCATTGTACATGTCCACTTGGTTTGAGCTTAATAAAATTTGAGTTGAATCTCTACTGGATCCTTTATTTGTCTTCAAAAAAATTCATCAAATATCTTAAGAAAATCAGTTAGATATCTAAAAATAATATTTCCCATAAATCTAACCTGATATCCTTATCCAATTTATGCTTGACTTAAAAATAATTGAATTAAACCTCCTCAATCCCCATGGATTTATGTCCAATACAATGAAAAGCATTAGATATATTACCCAAATATATCCAACAAGTAGAGTTATAAAACTTGCAAATTTAGCTATTTAAGAGTATAATTGAACCTTAATACTGCAGTTGACTTCATGAATTGTTAAAGCCGCATAAGATAAAAATTTAATAAATTATAAATTTGAATATATTATAAGTAATAAAAACTCTAGAAAATCCATCAAACCTAAATCGTGTACAAAAACCGTAAATTCGATGTACACACAACTACTTAAAATCAAACTCAAACTTAATCAAAATTCTAAAACTATAACTTTAAACTTATAAAATAAATAAATATCACTTAATAGTGATATAATCATAGTTGATGACAATTATTGACTAAATTGAGTAATTGCGTAAAATTTTTAACGAAAACTTCGAAATAACTCATAAAAATTATAATCGTAACGGGTATCAGTTAAATTGATAAATTTTCATAAAATTCCAAAATTAATATATAAATGTTATTTTTATTATTTTTATGTTTAGAAAAATTAAATATAATTATTTTTATTTTCCTTTTTCTTTCTTTTCTTTCTTTTATTTTTTTCCCTTCCACGTTGCTGTGATCATTCAGCTACTAGTAGATATGTTTCTTTTCTTTTTCCCACGTGCTAAATGTGAGTAAGATTTAGAATATAAGGTAAGAATTTGGGTCAAATCAAACAATTCTCATATCTTATTTCCTTTTCTTTTTCTTTTAATTCTTCTACTTTTCCTCCTATTTCTTTTTGGCCGGTTGCATGTGTACTCATTTTCATTTTACTTTTCTTTACAAAACACAAGAAAATACATGCAATTTTTTTCCTTTTCCCACCGAAAGCTTTCCATCTTTTCTTCACTTTCATCTTGTGATTTTTTTTTCTCCTATATTTTCCTTCAACAATTACAAGAAGAAGAAAAGCTTGATTTAACCACTTGTCAAGACACCAAAAGAAATAATCCAGCAATATTTTTAAGGTATTTATTCTATTACTATTCATATACTTAGTTATGTATGTTTATTTTATGGAAATATATGTGTATATATATATATGCATATACAGTACGTATATTAGGTTTTCTTATTATATATATATGTATATGTATAATATGTAGCAAAAAATACATACGTATATATATATAATATATTTACTAAGTTATACATATGTATGGTAAATAAAGAAGTATATGTATACATATGTTTATTTGCTTTTGTAAATGTATGGTACTTAATAATATGTAAATAAGAGTATATGATATGTACACATACATATAAGACTTAGTAAATTAAGTTAATATACATATGCATAAAGTACGGTCTAAGTAGCATAATTAAATATATGTAAAAGTGTAGAAAAATAAAACTATAAAAGTGGATTTATAAGTATAAATACACGTATAGTATAAGTATGGAATACAAATAAGTATAAGTATATGTATATTCCTAAATAATACATGTACAAGTATACTAAAATACTAAGTCCTTAAACAAGTTAATATAATATATAAGTATATATACATGCCGTAGGGTCAAAAGAAAAAGGAAAATAATTAATTTGCAAAATTTAATAAAGTAGAATAATAAACATAATTATATAAATATCATGAAAAGTAATTAATTTTTTTTTAATAAATATACTAAATCACGAAAATAACAAGTGGTACCTCCTCATGCTACCACATCATCATTTAATAAAATATAATTAAATTCGTAAGTAATAATTATAATAATATAATTAATTAATTAGAAAATTATTAATATAGCAAAAAGTGAATTAAATAAGCATTTAACCCTAAAATAGTGAAATAAGTTAATTATTGAACAATAAAGTCTAAAGTAATAAAATTTCAAAAATATAAAATTTACAAATTAATTGAATCATAAAATCATAAAGAAAAGCTTAAAATAATAACTTATAATTATTTAAATAAAAATAATAAAAAATCGTAATATTCTTACACCATAATGGAAAATCCGGGTTTTAATGTTTAAAACAAATCTTGTTATAAGAAAGTACACTCGAAAACAATTAAAATGAACTATAAATTTATAAAGATCCAAGTCAAATCGAAAAAGTTATACGTAATTCGATAAAAAGCTCAAATCAATGATTTCACGTAAATTAATAATTGAATTAAGTAAACAATACAACTTAGCATACTAGTTTAGTTATTTAATTCCAAAATTTACTACTTTTCATATTCCCTTAATATTAGGTGATTCTAAGATCAAGACCGACTTACTTTTAGACTATTACGATCCTTAACATCATTTATGACCAAATGAGTATTCTTGATGATTTTATACTTATTTTGTGCTTGTAATTAGGGCACATGAATTAAATATTAATAACTTAATGCATAGGGGTTCGGGTTATGCATGTAACTGATATTGATTGATTACTGTATAAAATACTGTTAAATGTGATAGTTGAAGATTTGGTTATATGATTGATTGTTACATAATTTGAATGATTTGTTGATAATGTTTGATTACCTCATAAATTGACTTAATCATATTCGAGTTAACTAAAATTAAATGGATCATACATGGAGCATTAACATTGCATATAATGTTCCGGTCGTCACCTTAAGTAGTTGGTAATGAAAGGCCTTAGAGGGATGGATTCCCATAAAATTTGATTAGTATAGTATAGGAACATTGGTACAATAAGACCTTACCCTTGACTCGTGGGATTTACTGGCATTAGAGACGTTAACCATGGGTCGCTGGAGGTAACTTCTAGAGACTACCACTGTAGGGTATGAGCGTGGATTGCGAAGGCCACCTCACCGCTAGACTTAGATATTTATATACTATTGATGATTGGAAATAAAAACCTATTTTATGAAACAGAGAACTTCTGTATATACATATATATGATTAAAAACTCAAGTGCTAGAGCCTGGTTGTAATTAGTACTGATGTATCTCTAACCCCTACTTTGGAAGGTGTTAAATTCGATGTTGTATGCAGCATCGATCAACTACATATATACTGTTTAGCATACTGCTTATTCATGTATTCATATGTTTGATAACTTGTTTGATGGTATAGTATGAAGGATATCTCACTAAGCTCTTGTAGCTTACTTCCCAATAGTTTTCTCTTGCAGGTTGTTAAATAATCGAGCATGGGCTAAGAGCCGAGTGTTGAGTACCAGTATCGAGGTGCTTAAGAGTTAAAATCTGAGGATAAACTGTGTAGACGATTTGAAATATTACATATAATTACTAATATTATAGTTAGATTTTGTGGCTTTTGTAAGTTTGAGTTTTAAAACTTTACTACCTAATCTTATCGTTTGGTAGAGGATATCGATTCTCTGCGGTTCTGATGGACTGTAGCTTATTAGATATCCATAGTCACTTATATGTTATAATAAGTTAATTAAATTAAAAATAAAAAACTTTAGTAACTAATTTGTTAGAGTCTTGTAACCTTTGACTTATAAGGCGATTTTCGTATTATGGGTGCACATGTGATATGAAAATTTTAAGCAATCTTACTAGGCTTCCTTTAGGGTCATGATAGGAGTAAAGCCTTCAATCCATTAAAAGTCCAAAAACAAAATCAAACAGTACTGTTATGTGATAATCCAATTCTATCTAATGAACTACTTTAGTCTCTGATTCTTAAAATCAAACCTTAATTAAAAACTTAACTTTGCTTTATAATCTATACACGTAGCATACTGATTAAACATCTTTATTCCTTTCTATTATCATTGAAACAATAATGGTAGAACTCAACATTCTTTCCTTTTTTATGATAACAAAAAGTTATATCACATCATATCAGATGCAACTAATTGGAAAAATATGATAGAAAATTATAGAAAATTTTCAAAAGTCCACTTATAACAAATTATGGTCATCAAATCAGATCGTACCAATTTATTGGTCAACTTTGTTCAATTCAACTATATTTTTTGTTCAATACTTTTCCTTATTCTTTTCCCCATTTTTGTTATTGCCTAGTAATTTAACTCTCCCTAGATCCAACATAGTAAAGGAAAAAGGTA
This sequence comes from Lumnitzera racemosa, assembly GCA_024138005.1. NCBI lineage: Eukaryota > Viridiplantae > Streptophyta > Magnoliopsida > Myrtales > Combretaceae > Lumnitzera > Lumnitzera racemosa. The sequence continues at coordinate 51,975,885 of JAMXBC010000008.1, read as the reverse complement.
AAAGAATTGAAATGGAAAAACAAAACATGATATTTCATTGACAAATAAATTAATTATCAGGTTTTGTCTCTAAATTTGACTCTTACTTTGACTTTGAACATAGAACAGATTTGAAGTTCTAGACTAAGAACATACTAGGACATTTATAGAATTTGAATAGAAATTTAACAAAAACATCACTAGATTAACATAAAATGAATAGATACTAGATACACTAAAAACATAAACTAACAAAAAATGAACAAATCTTGACCAGGATCACTTCTTCTTTTTTGGGCTAGCTCTTCTCAATCCTTTTTGAAGAGCCAAAAGATGTTAAAGTTGATTCATTCCCTAGTAACATCAAAATGGTAGATTAAGGAACCTAAGGTATGGTATCCTCAATTGCCATATCGAAAACAACAAACAAAGCAAGTGGTAATAAAATTATGCAATTGAAGATGGATGAGCAGTTGGAGTTTGTTTAGCTGGACTCAATGGAACTTGATTAATTGTAGGAACTTGTGGTTTTGGTGGAGAAAATTGTTCAAGTGGAACTTAGGTTGGCTTTTTAGGTTATGGAACTTATAGTTCCATAGGTGGTTGAAAAGTAGGTGCAACAGGTTGTATGTCAATTAAAGGTAGAGGTTTTGAAGATGTACTCTCAACTATTTCCTTAAGACTCTTCTATAGTTTGGACAGTAACCAATCGATCTTTAACTCAACAATGTATTCCACTTCATCTCTTGTAATTCCCTTGCTTGAAGAAGCTTCATGAGGTTCTTTCTTAAACTTAGTTTATGAATCCTCCTCTGAATCTTCCTTTGATTTAGGTACTTACTATTCTTCCTTGATTTCCATTTTTCTACTAGTTTTGATTCCATACTCTTTCTTGCTCTTCTTCTTCTTTACCCTCATGATTTCCTTACCCTTCCTTTTCCTACTAGCTTTCCCTTCAGGTTCTAATTCCCTTTTCTAAATCAACTTTGACAGCTCTCTCTCAAACAATAATTTAGGTAACTTGTTTTTTGTATGCTTCTCATGCACATAGAATGCTCAGTCATCTATAAACCAAATTGTATTCTTCACATTGATCCCCATGTGGTTGATTTGAGAATTACCAATAACTTTGATGGCAATTTCTTTCTTTGTAACTTTCGAAAGTTTCACCTTCTTGAACTCAAGCAATATCATCAAAACATTTTCATACAACCTCTTCCTCTTAATCATGAAAACATGTCTAATAACCTAAGTTATCACATCTAACTTCTTTTTCCTAGTCATGGCCAAAATCACCATGGCATCCTCTTTTGAAATACTAGTTGTACTCTCCTTTTTAGGAAGGATACAACTTATCACTAACTTGTGTAAGAGCCTAACTATCAACTAAAAGTTAAAAATACTAACTTCTTTGCTAAGCTATGATCTTTCACCTTTGTTCAATTCTTCAAAGATCTACTTCCTACTCCATTTCATTAATTGCATATAATTATTCATCTTAGTAAGTTTAAAGCATTTATTAATATCATCTTTTGTGATTACCACGTTCTATCCTTATACTTTCGATACCTACGCATCTCTTTGATTCATATCAAGATTTTCATAAAATTCATAAATTAACTCTCCAAAAACTATAGTTTCTACTATATACAGGTTCTTACAGCCTAAGACATCATGCAAATCATCCCAATAGAGACCATTCCTTTTGAAATATTCAAAATCAAAGATACTTGGCTCAATGTGCTAATTCTATTTCAAAGAAGAAATATAGACAATCTTTGGCTTTACCTTTTTTCTTTTCGGCCTTAATTTTCTCAATATGTTCTTCCATTGTCTCTAGTTCATACTCTGAATTAGTTTCTATCTTAGGTTCTAAATTTGCCTCTATTTTTTTGTCATTCACTTCATCTTCAAAATCTTCTTCTTCAATTTCTTCTATAAGTGACTCATCTTCTATTTTAGTAATCTCTTCATTTGAAGAGCTATTAACTTCTAAAGTTTCCACCTTTTCCTTTGAACCACCTTTGACTTCCACATTAGTAGGGTTAGGGTTTGTAGATTGAGGGTTTTCTTGAGTGAGGTTAAGGTTTTCTTGCATTTCTAATGGATTTTCTTAGCTAAGAGTGAGATTTTTGTCCGAATTAGAAGATTCATCAACCAAAAAATAAGGGTTTTCTTTGGTGTTCTTTAGGTTTTTCTTCATTTTGAGACCTAACCTAAAAGACTTACAAGGTGCCATTGAAGAGAGAGAAAGTTTTTGTGAGCTAGAAATTGTGATGAAGGAGAATGACAATTTTTGAGGGAATGAATTGATGAAATGACTACAAGAGAGGGTATAATCCAAATTTACAGGAATAAGAACGTGATCCTGTGTTAGTGTAATTGAGAAGTGGAAGAGTGATGTGAAGTTAGAGAGTAAATTAGAGAGAAGTGGAGAGTTGGCCATTAAAGAGAAAGACCACTCACTAGTCATAAATCTTACTTACGTAAAAAAGAAAAAGTAAGGGGTTTGATTTTGGCACAATTAGAATGGGGTGAGAAAGAAAAAATGATGACCTTATTTAATGCTAAGTAATGGTACAGTAGGGGTTTAATTATAAAATTAATTGTTTAAAAAAACTGTATGGATAAATTTTATTAATGTAGAAATTTTCTTAATTTTATTCAATGACCTTTTAATCATTACATTATTTTAGATTCAGGAGTTAGTTTTAGCTACTGTACATCAATTAAATTTTACATAAACACATATACATTATATGTAGTATAATAAATATTAACAATTATTTTGCCTAAATGCGATGCAATCACAAAAAAATAATAATAATAATAAATAATTAAATAAAATTCACAATCATTTAATAAAACTCATGCAATGTTTACAAAGTGAGCATCAAAACATCAAATTTTTATTTTTAGCTAAATATGCAACGCAAATTATTATGACACAATAATGATATAATACAAGACATTATACAATAAAGTTAGTCAATTCAAAATTTTATGAAAATGGATTGCACATACCAATTTCATTTCTTATAAATTCAAATTTAGTCTCATCTGGAGGTTTAGTGAAAATGTTAACTAATTGATTATCTATAGAAACAAATTCTATGTTTATGTCACCATTGTTAACATGATTCTTGATAAAGTGATGTCTCGCTTCTATATGTTTTGACCTAGAATAAAACATAGGATTCTTAGTCAAATTGATTGCACTTATATTATTATATTTTATAAGGATTTTTTAAGATTTAAGCCATAATTAGATAATTGTTTTTTGATCTACAAAATTTGAGCATAACAATTGCCAATTAAAACATACTCGGCTTTAACTATAGATAGGGCAATAGAGTTTTGCTTCTTAGAAGATCAAGAAACTAACTTATCTCCTAAAAATTGACAAGTATTTGAGATTTTTTTTCTATCTATCTTACATCCTACATAGTTGGCATTTGAATAACCAATTAAATCAAAATTTTGATTTTTTGGGTACTAGATTCCTAACTTAGATGTGCAAAACATATACTAAACAATATGTTAGGTCATGAAGCAGTTAAATAAAATAACAATCTAATCAAAATCCTATATAGTTTTTTATTAACTTTCTTACCTATATTATCTAGGTCTAATATTGTAGAAGTGGATATAAGTGTTGCCGTGCCTTTCACGTTTTTAAGTCCAAACTTCTTTAGGAATTGTCTTCTATATTTTCATTGATATACAAAGATCCCTCATTTGTCTACTTTATTTTGATTCTAAGGAAAAAAATTTAATTCACTTATTAGGGGCATTTCAAACTCAACCCACATTAGCTTAGAAAACTCCTTGCAATATGATTCATTGGTAGATCCGAAAATAATGTCATTAACATATATCTAGACTACTAATATATCAGCATCATAATGTTTTAAGAACAGTTTTATTTCTACTTCTCCTCTTTGGAGTTCATTTTTAATTAAGAATTTACGAAGTCTCTCATACCAAGCTCTAGAAGCTTGTTTTAATCTATATAAGGCTTTTCTTAACTTACATACACAATCTTTAACAAATCTTCAAAACTTGGAGGTTGTTTTATGTATACCTCCTCCTTAATATAATTATTTTAAAAAGCATTTCTAACATCTATTTAGAATAATTTAAATCTTTTATAACATAAAATTGTAAGTAAGAGTCTAGTAACCTCTGACTTAGCAACTGGTGCATAAGTCTCATTAAAGCTAATTCCTTCTTCTTATGAATAGCCTTTAGCTACCAATAATTCCTTATTTCTTACTATTTTCCCATGCTCATCTAATTTATTCTTATATACCCACTTGGTATCTATGATAGATTTATCTTTAGGCTTAAGAACAAGTGTACATACTTGGTTTCTTTGAAATTAGGTTAGCTCTTCTTGCATGGTACTAATCTAACTATTATCATACAAGGCTTCATCCATGGAGTTAGTTTCAATCTCTAATAATAAAGCAAAATGATTTTCTATGTTTCTTAAATTAACTCTTGTCTTGACTCTAGAATATATATTACCAATTACCTATTCAAGAGGATGGTAAGGTTTAAATTTGATTGTTTTAGACAGTTCACATGTTACTTGAGGAGCTTCTAATTTAGCCTATAGATTAGCCTCTAATTTCAATTTTGATGAGCTTTTAGCTTTATGCTCTCCAAAAGTTTTTGTTTGACCATGATGTATATTTTCATCCCTACCTTTCAATTTTCTTGCATGTCATCTTTAGAATCATCATCTACTTTGGCCTCATCAACAAATTTCACATTTATGGATTACTTTACAGTTCTTGTAACAATGTTATAGACACAATATACTTTGCTATTTAAGGAGTATCCTAAAAATATGCCATCATCTACTCATTCCTCAAACTTATCAAGATTTAGACCTAATTTCTTAATGAAACAAGTAGAACCAAATACATGAAAACAAGATACTGTTGGTTTTCTACTTTTGTATAGTTTATATGATGTTTTCTTAGTGAACAGTCTTTTATAAGCACAACTAATTATGTAATATGATATCGAGAATACCTAGCCTAGAAATATTGTGCTTCATTACTTTCATTTAATAAGGTCTGTGTCATTCCTTAGATTGTTTCATTTTTACGTTCTACTACTTTATAAACTAATGATGCAAAAATCTTTTTCGTTTTGAACTTGTTTAGAAAACTTATAAAAAAAAAGGCATCACTTTTATGTCGTATAAACAGAACCCAAGTATACTGAGAAAAGTCATCTATTATTACTAAACCATATGTATTACCACCTAAGCTTAATGTCTGTGTTGGACCAAACAAATCAAGATGCAAAAGTTCTAGAGGCCTTTTTGTTAAAATAAAACATGCTTAGACTTATGTGAGACAGCATCCTTATTTTTAATGCAAGTTGCACAATGAATATCATCTCTTATATTCATTTTAAGCAAACCATTAACTAGGTTATTTTTAGATAAATTATCCAATTGATTAAAGTTAACGTGCCCTAGTTTGTTAGCCATAAGAACACATTATCAAAAACAAATAGAAAATAACTCTTGGTCTCTACTTTAGTAGGTTCAACAAGATAAATGTTTTTCTTATGAAAGCCCTCAAATAATTTAGCATCACCTCTACTTTATTTTAATCAAACACCATCTTGTAACCTTTATCACATAATTGGTTTATACTTAATAAATTATGCTTTAAGCCTCTTACTAAAGATACATTCTCTATAATATAAAGGGGTATATCACTATTACCAATTGCAACAATTTTCCCCTTACTATCATCTCCAAATTTGACATAACGTCCATCTTTCTACACTAAGCTTATGAACAATGAAGCATCTCCCGACATATGACATAAACACTTTTTATCTAGGTACCATGTTCCTTTCAATCTTACTCCATGTTTCTATAACTATCAAAATATGGTTAAGTCCTCTTTGGAACCCAGACTAGTTTGGGTCCACCAAAATTCAAGCTTGTATTATTCATTAATCTAACTTGTTGATTACTAAGCTTGTTCATTTTATAAAAACAATATCTCTCAATATGGCTAGGTCTGTTATAGAAAAAGCATGCATAAGAATTAGATACTCGATACTCATAAGTTACCTAGTAGCTTCTGAATTTGTCTTTAATATAACTACTGATTGGGTACTTGTAATTTTAACAAAGGTATCTTTTGTTATATTGGCTACCTTACACAATAAACTTAACTTTCTTGTGAAGATTACTATTTTTAATAGATTTAACACAAACTATTTCCTTTTCTTTATTAGCCGAATTAGAGGATTTTCCATGTTCATAACAAAGTCTATGTTTAGAATTACCTATCTTTTGTGAAGACAACAACAACTACAACTTTTTATCACTTTATTATGTTATAGGTTATGCTAGTCATACCAGACAAGCCATCTATTATAACCTTTAATTCCTTCATTTCCTCCTTTAAAATTAAAGTTTCCTTTTCTAAGATATCTTAGCTTGTTCTTAAATTTTCATTATCAATCTACAAAACTTCATTATCATTTTTCAGTATATCATTCTCATCAACAAGCAAAGAGTTTGTTTGAAACAAAGCATCTTTCTCATATTTTAGATATTTAATTTCATTATCTTGTTTTGTCAACCTTAAATTAGCCTTTTTAGATGCTTTCAATAAACTCTTAATCTGTTTACATACATTTTTAGGCATATTATCATCATCAGAGTCTAAATTTACCTTAAAAATAGCCATGAAACATAGGTTGGCCTCTTCTTCAACTTCTAAATTTGTCTTAGATTCATTAGGTTACTTTAAATGGCTAGCACCACATTCTATTTCTTTTTATACTTCTTTAATTTCTTCTGTAAGATTGGACATTCATAGTTAATGTACGGCTTCTTACACTCGTAGCAAACCAACTCCTTTTTGTCATGACTCTAAAGAGAGCTTAGTAAGATTGCTTAAAATTTTCATATTATATTTGCACTCGTAATACGAAAACCGTCTTGCAAATCAAAGATTACAAAACTCTAATTAGCTAATCTTTAGGGTTTCTATCACGACCTAATAGTACTGTTGTTGTAATAGGTTGCCGTGTACCATATAAAGGCCTACTATCAACCTCCTTACTGATTGTAGGTCTTTCATACGACATACAAGGCTCCTTCCACTACACATTACCATTAGGCCTATGGATAAGTAATATAAAGCAATTTACTAAGATTAACTTTTTAAGACATACATTAATCAAGTAAACATGTGGACTTATTACGTTCCACACCAAAAGAATATTACAAACAAATGTAGTTCATAATAGGAGCTACATCATAAACTTTATCATAAACTTTAAACTATGTTATGAATAAAATAAAAGTAAATAACTATTTACAAAAGCTTTTACAAAATCTCCTCTACGCTCTCTGATCACTCTAACCCGTCTCTATACGAGACTCACCATGGGCATGCCTTAGCCTGGATTAGTGAAGAGGTTTTCTTGCAACAAAAGAAATCTATCGGGGTATAAGCTTAAGCTTAGTGAGATAAATACCTTCATCAATACTACATGGCAGAAATTTATTAGATGTACAATCAAATGAATGCATGAACAATCAGTATGCTAAACAACATATGCAATCACCTAGGAACTGCATACAACTCAGAATTATACCCTCTGTAATTAGGGTTTGGAGATAATTAACGGACCCAAACCAAATTTCGAGTTCTAGATCTTATGTTTTATTTCATTTGCACTATTGTGCTTAAGCCAAAACAAAACTATATATATATATATATATATATACTTTTTTTACCGAATAACAAATCATATTTTTAAAATCTCAAGACTAGCGGTGTGGTGGCCTCCGCAATCCACAAACACATGCCCTTAACAGAAGCTACAAGATACGGGCCCTCGCCGACGGTTGACATCTCTCGATGCCTAATAAGCTCATTAGCTTAGGACAGAGACTCAATAAAATGGTAACATAGCTAGTGCCCAATCTTACAAAAGGCCCTCCTCTTGTGAGTCCCTTCAATTGGTGTTATCCAAATGCAATTATGGGGAATGCATGATCCATTTAATTTCTTAGTTGTATAAATGGTTAACCCGATTTTCAAGGTGATCTAACAATTTCATTCCATACAATCGCACATATAAATTATAACAACAATTCCCATTATTATATAATTAATAAGCCATAGCATTCAATTCGCAAATTCATACACATGCATTTCTCACATCCCATAAGCATCTAAATTTATATATATAAGTTTAGGTGTATCTATTCTATAAGCAAAATCAAGTAAAGAGTCATCGAGAATTTACTCACTCCGCCATGCGTATTAGTCAAAGTAGTCTGGGGGCAGGTTGTCTCCAAATGTGGGGTCCCCTGGTCTTTGAAATCATAATACTATAAGGGATTGAAATAAAACTTAGGAAACTAAGTTAAAATCCCTTAAGTTATACTTTTGATTAGTTTTCGTATTTTTCTTAGTTTTACTTAAAAGTTCAATTGCATATAACTTTCTTGTTTTAAATCTGATTTTTATGATCTTATAGTCAATATTCATCGTTTTCGAGTGTATTTTAACATGGTGAGGTTGAATTTTGGAGCTGAGGTACATTAATCTATACATAGGTCAGAATAGTAGCGATCTTTATGGTTTAGAGTGTTTTTGGGCTTTGTTTAGGTAATGGGCTTTTTGGTAACTTAGGAATGCCTTTGGGCTTGGGCTTAAAATTTCATTCTAAGCTCAAAATACTCCTTAAGGTCAGGTTTACAACTTTGATTTACACTCCTAAGGCTATCAACCACTTCTTGAGCTCTTAAGTAAGCTTAAGTTGTTAAATGGACTTGTTTTTTATTCAATCCAAAGATGGTCACTTTCTTGGGCTTAGGGAGTGTTTTGTAGGTTTCTTAAAAATCTTAAAACAACTCTTATTGATGTGTCAAGTTGTTGATCAGAAACATAAGGGTGGTTCAATTTAACATTTGAGGTCCGTTTTGGAAGTTTTAAGCTCGGTTTTGAGTTTCAATCTTAATATACTTATCATACTTACCTTGGTTGGTCTTCTCACTTTGTTTACTTACTTTTACATATTTTTAAGTGTCTTTTACAAAAGTCTACAATTGCAACTATTGATGATGTAAGCATTAAGAGGTGAATAATAAAGTGTAAGATAAAGTGATTGATGGATGAAAGACAAAAGTATGCTGCCCCCCTCCCCCCCCCCTCCGTTACTAACTCGTACAAATAAGCCATATAGCTAGTAGTATTTCTAAGATATGTAGCTAGTAGAGGAAGATTACGAGTAGATAATGAGAAGATCTAAGCTATTGTTGAATGGCTAACTCCCACCTATTATACTGAGGTAAGAAGCTTTCATGGCTTGGTTTCCTTTTACCAACATTTTATTTAGGGCTTCAATACAATTATCATACATCTTATCAAGCTGACATAAAAGAATGTAAAGTTCAAGTAGGGAGACAAAGAAGAGAAGAGTTTTGCCAAGGTGAAGGAAAGATTGACTTACACCTTAATCTTGGCTTTACTTGACTTTGAGAAGGTCTTTGAATTAGAATACAATACTTTAGGTGTTAGTACTGGTGTTGTTCTAGTGTAAGAAGGTCAACTTGTTACATACCACAGTGAGAAGCTTAGATGAGAGCAATTAAATTACTTAATGTATGGTAAGGAACTTTTAGTATGGCAATACTATCTTTTGCTTATGGAGTTTGTTATCTACGTTGATCATAAGTCCTTGAGATACTTGAGAAATCAATCAAACCTCTTAAATTAACAAGTAAGGTAGGTAGAATTCTTAGAAGGATTTTATTTATGATAAAGTATAAGCGCATAATGTGAATGTAAACTATCCACCAAAGCTAAAAGACTATTCAATAAACTCTATAAGGTCAATAACAATGCCAATCAATTACAATTGTTTGAAGATTATGGAGTTTTTGATGTGTTCAACATTGCTAACTTAACAATAACGATAGGAAGAAAGAGCAGTTAGGGGATTATACGAATTTGATCTTAAATCTTAACCAACTTGAATAGGATGATAGTAATCAACTAATTGGATCCCTAATTAGAGCCTGAGAATGAAGATTAAAGTTCATGGCACATCAAGTTCTTACTTTCCATCATATTGCGAAAGAGTTCAACCTCATATCCACTTGTGAGCTCCCATGCCTTCCTACCTATTCCACGCCTTATACATTGTTCAAGGTTGTAGGGTACTAACTAGAAAGAATTCTGAATGACTTCTCTAATGACTTAGCAAATTTGCCCAATAGCTCGGCTACTTTCATTTCGGGCTTTGACACCTAAGATTAAGGTGAACCAACATTTGAAGATTCCTTGCCTATTAGTTCAAACAAATGTCGAGTTGATCGATCTGGTTGTTAGCTTCACCTAAAAAATTCACATCTAGTTTGGCCACAACATATACCCTCTAATAACTATGCTGTATAGAGAAAGGCTAGATATTCTTGTTTTTTATTTTACCAATTTACCCTTTTCATGAATATGTGTGCATTAATAGAAGTTTTCAACATCTTATCGACTTGGTTTTTATTTTTTTTTCCTAATTGCAATTATTTAGTACTTAAATATCAACTAGAAGATTTACTTTATGATTTTCTTAACCGGTAATGCGTGTTTATATAAGAACTCTTACAATGTTTTTTATATGAAATCAGATGATCAGTATTGTTTTTTAGGCTTGCAGATGACTAATATATCTTTGCTTATATTTGCAGGTATGTAGCAAAAACAAGCATTCACTTGTGATTTATGATTTTAGACTTTTTATGTGTATCTCTCTTTACAGTCCTTAATCAATTATTTTTACATTTAAATTAACTACTGAGTTCAATTAATATTGCATGGATTTGATATTTTGACATTTGCACAGCACGGCTAGTTGTTAAGAAAAGCCGAAAAAGCCAAAAACCAAAGCACCTGTCAATGTTTTCATAGTTTTGCCCCTCTGTTTTTTTCTTTTTCTTTTTTTTTTCCTTCCTTTGGGCCATTAGAATGGAAAAATGTTGAGAGGGAAAAAGTGGCGATTGAGACACATGGTGATTCTATTTTCAGGATGAAAAATGGTAGACGAGACGACGTGACACGAAGACTCTTTAGGTTTGAACTGTGACTTGGCTGTGCTACTGTTGGATGAAGATGTTGCAGCTTTGTGGCTCAATTATGGCCCAACATATGGATGGACGGTGCATGGCCTAAATATGAATTGCACAACTTATATTTTTCCCTTTTACATTTACTTTAGGATTTGTAATATAACAATAAAAAAAGGGAATATCTAAAAAATATGAAAGATAAAAAACCGTAGTTTGTTATACAGTTAACCTTAGAGAGGCACAAGTGTCTGCACACCATATATTCTCATATCCCCGAGGGACGAAGTATACCAAAAAGTATTACCCCAAATGTGTGTGCGCTGTGTTGTTGTGTGTTGATGTACTGGAATTGTTGATTTCTTTTCCGTGTGAATTATTTGGAGCATCAGAAAAGTCATTATATTGCTTTCTCGCTTCAGTAAGATATCAACCTACGTGAAGCGGTGAAAGTGAAGAACGGAAGCCAAGGACAAATGGTTAGTTTTGTTGTAAGGGTTGTGTGCTCCATTCTCCATGCTCATATATGAGCATTGTTTGTTTTCCTAATGCTGTTTCCTTTAGTTTAATCCAGTAAATATTCTTGATTAATTTACTCATGCTCCACTACGGTTAAAAGCTCGTAGCTTGGCATGTTTTGATCACCAATTCAAACTGGAAACATAATCATAATCGTGCTCCGTTATGGTGGAAAGTGGATAAGCTGTTTGATAAAATGTCCAAAAAAGGTTGAAGTTTCAATTTTCAGTTTTATGCTTATGAAATTAAATACCTAAAAATTAGTTTTAAAGAATGTGAATAATCTGACTCTGATTTTTTGTTAATCAAATTGTTATGAAATAAGCTCATATTTTACCTTTGTTACCTTTTCTTAATAATGAGAAATAATTTGAAAGAAGCTTAGTCGAACTTCTTAGAACCAGAAATAACTAGAAAAAAAGACCTATTCTGAAATTGAAACAAAATTCCCATTTGAACTCAAATTGATATTCTAGAAGCACACATAACATCCTTAAAATGAAACTTTTTTTTCCACAAATTTTTTTTTTTTTTTTTTTTTTTTTTTTGTGTATGGAAATACATCCAATCCTTGGAGGCTATTATTTGGCGATGTGAAATGAAAATACATTGGTCCATTCGTTTTTGCATCAAGTGGACATTATTTGGCAATGTGATCCTATATTGAAATGGATCGAAACCTTGTGGCCAAGTAGCATGATTTGTCGGTTGCCAAATGCAATGTTTTGCAATGTTTAGATGGAACTGATGTTCATTACTTGCTATATCCACCATTGCTTTAGTATGACAATGCTGATGGTGACGGCTATGGTCATCTTCTCTATTAAAAGGACCGCATGGAATACCTTTTTGTGCTACAGTACTTCAAGGAGTTCCCCTCTCTTTGAGTGTCTTAAGAAGTCAAATTTTCAGGCCACAAATGGGCTTTTCAAGGGACTATCTCCTCAAAGCTAATTTGTTTTATTGGCAGAACCTAAGGCAAGGTGCAAAGGACTAACTTTCATTTATTTGTGCTTATATTAGACTGGTCAAGAGTATCTTTGTGAAGAAGAACATCTGATAATTTGTAGTTCAAGGATAGGGGTTTGGTTATGTAAAGATGGACCTGCATGGAAATGCTGCATGTAGAATCTAATTGCAAAAAAATGAAATGGTGCTTCACTTGATTTTAAACACCAACAACCAAAAAAAAAAAGGTGCTTAGCTTGAAAAGAAAACATCATTGGACAGCAGTAGTTACAAATAGGTTCTTCAATGCAGAAATCTATGGGGATTTATTACTGGTACATGTGGATATTTAATACTGTTGCAACAATAGCTTGTAGGAGAATGTGTGAAATAACAACAGATCATAAGGCAAAAAGAAGTAGAGTAAATGCTTTTCATTTTTTTTTTTTTTTTAGGATAATCAAAGCCTTTAGCTATATATCCTTTTGGCTACCAAGGATACTTTCTACCTCTCAAGAGAACTTTCTTCATTTGAATTGACTTTACAAACCCATCAATATAATGCACATAAGTGAAAGAGAATTAAATTTCCGAATTTTGTTAGCTTCTAAGGTCTCTTGTTCTAGATTTACTACATTAAGCCAAAGCCATTTGCATTCTTGGGTTCAAGAATAAAGATAGTGAGAAATTAAGTGACTAAGTTGTTATGAGGTTGCATTGTGTTTTGGGGTTGGTTTGGTGAGGCTCATAGTGGGTGGTAAGCACTGATGCAGAAGATGAATGATAGGAAAGAAAGGGTTCATGTGACTCTGATATATGACTTGGAATTCTAGGTAACACCAGAGTGGTAGGAACAGTGGTCGAGGACTGATGTAAAGAAGGATAAGTAAAATTGGCTGGTAAAAAATAACACCTCTCAAAATGAAAACTTGAGACATATTGAGATCATAGACAACAAAACTATGTACTCCTAATGTGTAGCCTACAAAAAGGCATTTGATAGCTCTAGGAGCAATGGTTTCCATGAGGTAACAAAGTTGATGCAGAAAATGAGGAACTAATTTTGTTAGGCAATTAGACGAAGGAAATTTATGAAATAGCATTTCAGTGGTGCTTTCTTATGCAAAATGAGGGTGAAAATATTTACAATATGTACTTCCATAAGATTATGATATCCCCTAAAAGAGAGGGAAGATATGCTTGACTTGGATAATTAGGTTCTTGCGAAATTTAGTATATGTTGGTGTTTCTTTCAACAACACCAAATTGTTGTTGAGGTGTTGAAACACATGATTTTGAATGCATAACTCCACTGGAAGAATAGAAGTTTGGCGAATGAAATTCCAAGCTGTTGTCTGTGCAAACACGCTTAAGGGTGGTCGAGGACTCATTTGGAGCAAGATTGAAGGAACATGCATCCATATATATGTGTTAATAAGATTAAGCATTTTCTACAATAATATGTTTACGATATTTTCATCTCTTGGATTATGCCTATCCATGATAGAAATGGTACTTGAGCTGCCTAGACAAGCTTTTGAAAATTCAGTTGTATGTTAACAAGTTTATATCTCAAAGAAAGAATATTTTTTGTATTATGAAGTTTAAGCCACTGTTTTCCATGACATTTAGGGATACATGACACTCATGTAAACTTGTTCTTCTTTTTTCGTTCACTTGCAGGATTGGTCTGAAGAGATCAAATGCAGCGAGTTAGCAAATTCATCTTCTTTTTATTGTAGAGTCTACTTAGAGGTATTTTCATATTCACATGTCTGCACCTTCTGCAGTATTTAGTAATTCATCTTACATAAAGTTACTTGCCTCTGCATCATCATTTTGTTATGTTAATTACTTATCTCAAACCAGGGGGTTGCTTTAGTTGTTAAGCCTTAAGACAATAATATGACAAATTACATATAGTCTTAGTTTAACTATCATGACAAGTAGGTACCGTTGTTTTACATAGTTTGGGGTTGGTTTATATAGTTTAGTGATTCGTAAGATATAGGAGACAGTTCAATTATCTTAAAATTTCTAGTTCATTCAGGGAGCATACTAGTATTCTCATGCTTCTTGATTCCATGCTAATATTATAGAGAGCCATAGTTTTTCATATCTCCTCTCCCACCCTACCCCCCTTCTCCTCTCTCTTCTCTTCATTAAAAGTAAAGAGAGCAATAGCTAGGTATAACCCTATACAGATACCTAAGTTATCATCTATAGAACAAACAAAAACAAAGGGTATATGGACTGGCAGGTTTTTTTTTTTGGGTGAATGAGATAATTTCCATTGCACAAGATTTGTACATAAGATGTGTACAAAAAATCCCAAAACCTACTATTTGTGTCTAGTGCCTTAAAAGAAAAAAAACAAAAAGATACTAGATGCGAATGGTAAGATAAAAAAAAATCAAAAGCTGTCTATATGGTGCATGCTATAATTGTTCTCAATATGATGTTGAAGTTGATGGAAGTCCCATTCACCCTTCTACTGTTCCTTTATTTCCAAATATAATAGCATACAGCTACAACAACTTTTCCTTGACCTTCATTGATGCCTTTTAAACCTGGATTGTTCAAAAAAAAAATTTCAATGTCATTTGCTTCTGATAGCTTCACTACTGTCCATCTTAAGGCATTCTCAATTCCTTTCCATATAGATCTTGCAAATTGCATCTCAAAAATAAGTGATCAGCTGTCTCATCTTCACTTTGGCATAGGTAGTAGGTCTTGTCCTCTGTCATTCTCCATTGGGCCAATTTATCCAAAGTTAGCACCTTCTTTTGTACAATCATCCAAAGAATGGTAGAGTGCCCTGGTGCTATTCTTTTGTGCCAAACCAAGGGTACTCATGCCTTTTTTAACTCTCTAACTCTAGCTTGGTTGTAAGCCTCCTTGATGGTTAGAGGCTTTGATTCAGCTTGTGTCCAAACTGTTCTGTTAGTGGAGGTTAGATGTGGTTCCACAGCTCCTAAGTTATTTTTTATTACATTCCATTTGTTAATTCTAGGCCAACACCACCTTCCATCCAAAATGAATGAGTTTAAGAGTGTGTATTTGGGGTATCCAAAAGTGGCCTTGATACAACCCGTGAATTCAATCTTTTGTTATTCAATAGAAAATTGCATAATAGAAAGTAGAAGATTACTTGATAAATCCCAAACACTCAATATCAATTGTAAAGTGAAGAACTTTTACAATTAAAGTAAGACTATCAAGTTATCAATCTTCCTAGACACACTCCTGTAGAACTCACAACAATTTTAACAAATTGACTAACCGACTCTCTCTTACCCTTTTCTATGTATTTATAAATTGCTAAAATATGTATTTACTATTCTACCCCTTACATTGCTATACTACTATACACATTTTCTACCAATATCTCTCTGTTCATTACAGGCCCTCATTTGTTCATCAATCCAACCCACAAGAGGACCATTAGGGTGCCAATTATCACATCAAAAGGATATGAGGTTGCCATCCCCTATCTTCCATTTAGGCATCCTTTTAGCTGGGGTCTTGTTTGAAGAATTTTCATCCAAGCCAAAGATGCATCATTGGGGATTTTAATGTTCCACACACTTTTTCCCTTCAAAACTTCATTTTTGACCTAGCTTGGCCAAAGAGTAGAACCATCATCTTCATTTAGATTCCAAAGATGTTAAGTTGAGCTATTATATTCCAAAGCTTTATGTCAATGATTCCCAAACTACCTTCATTCTTTAGCCTACAAATGTCATTCCATTTTACTTCCTAACTCTTGTTCCATCTCCTTCATTCCAAAAAAATCTTTTAAGCTTCGTCTCTACCTGATTTAGAATGGCAGCAAGAAGAACAAGGATCATTGCCCAGTAGACTTATAGTGAAAACAGTACACTCTTAATGAGTTGAACTCTACCCTTTTAGGATAGAAATTTAGAGGACAAATGATTGATTCTTGAAGAAAATTTGTCAATCAACACTTGGCAATCAACCTTTGATAACTGGAGGACAAGAGAGGGATACCCAAATAACATATAGGTAACTTCCCTACCTCAAAGCCCATCATATTGGTTATTTGCTCCTTAGTACTTGCTGTAACGTCACTAAGAAATATGTTGCTTTTCACAGAGTTAGCATGCAAACCTAAAAACTTCTGGAATTCCTCAAGTCCCTCCTTTATGTGCCTCAAGAAGCTAGTATCACCCCTTGAAAAGAGTAAGATATCATTTGGAAAAAAAAAAAGGTGATTGAGTTTTTCTCTTTTGCATCTCCAATGAATTTTTCTCCTTTTTCCTTCATAATACCAGAAAATACTTCCATAGCTATAACAAAAAGGTAAGGAGAGATAGGATTCCTTTACCTACAGCCCTTAGATGTATTGAAGTAAGTCATGAATTCCCTGTTTATGTTGATAGAGAACTTAGGGTTTGTGATACATGCCATAACCTAAGAAATGAATTGGATTGGGAATCCCATGGTCTTGAGTACTTTTTCAATGAAACCTCACTTGACATTGTCATAAGCTTTGGAGAGATCCGCCTTTATAGCACAATGAGCACCTTTAGAATTTTTGTGATAGCCCTTACAAGCTCTTGGGCTACTAAAATATTATCTACTATCCTCCTTCCTTTTATAAGGACAATTTGTTTTTAGCTAATTAAGGATGGGAGGATGTACTTGAGCCGTTCAGCAATGAGCTTGGAGATGCATTTGTACAATGTATTGCAACAAGCTATGGGTCTAAAGTCCACAAAGAAACTAGGGTTATCTTTCTTCGACACCAATGTAAGATAGGTTGAATTAACTTCTTGAAGCATTTTTCTGTAGGCAAAGAAGTTTTTTACAGCTAGACATACTTCCTCTCTTACTATCTCCCAAGAGTCTCTAAAGAAGTATGCTTTAAAACCCTCAGGACCTAGTGATTTGTCTTTAGTAATTGACCACATGGCAGCTTTAATCTCCTCATTTGACACTGGTTTAGTCAAAGTGACTGCATCCAACTCTGAGATTTTTTGTCTGATAAGCACTTCCAATCTGTTATCTTCTACATCAAAAGGCGAGTTATCATTCAGTAGAGAGCAATAATGGTGAACAAGCATGTCCTTATTTCTATGGCAGCTTGTACCCTTTCTCCGCCTGCGTTTGTAATAGATGTCAACCAGCTCTTGTATTGTCTTGTTATCACTTGACTAAAGAAGTATTTATTATTCCTGTCATGAAGCTTGATCTTGGTGGCTTTTGATTTTTGCCTCAGGAAGGATTCTTCAAGAGCATTTCAAGTATAGAAGGCTTCAAAACAAAGCTTTTTCTTTATCCCAATCAATTGTGTTTCTGTCCGCTCTGTTGGCCAGTTGAATTGCTTCAAGCTCTTCTTTAGTTTTGATAACCCTCTCGAATAAGCCAGCAAAATTCTGAGCATTCAAATTCTTTAACTGCTGTTTTAGGAGCTTCTACTTTTTACAGATGCTAAATACAAGGGATCCTCCCACATTTGTTCCCTAAGCCTCTTTCACTGTTGTAAAATAAAATTCCAAGCGGCTCTTCCAAAAGTCAATATACTTGAATAATGTTTTCCTTCCACAATTAGATACATTAGGAAAAGAAATGGCCAAAGGAGAGTGATAAAAAATACATGGTGGAAGGACTTGCAACTTTGATACTTGGAATTTAGTAAAACACAAATTATTGATCAAAACTCTATCCAACCGGCGAAGGATAGGATTTGAAGGGCATCGATTGGACTAAGAGAAGGAAGGACCTGTAAACCGCATTTCTTCCACTTCTAGGAGATAGCAAACCACATTGAACCGCTCCATGCCTTTAGTAACTGTTTCTAGGCCTCCTTTCTTCTCACTTGGATTTCTATATTTGTTAAAATCTCCAATGATGAGCCAAGATTTGTCAATGCTTTGCTTGAGGTCTAACAAGTCATTCCACAGCTCCTCTCTTCTGTATTGCATGAACAAAGCTGGTTGTTGTGGCAGAGATAGTGTAAGAGCTGGTGGGATGCTTTGAGCACCTAAACCACCCACACATCCAGCCTTGAAGCTACCCATAGAGATTGGTATAGTGACTTTCAACACTCCAGTGTGGAAAAGTGCAATTTCTAATTCCTTAAAAACCTTGCTCTTTTACTTTAGTTTCCAACAAGCCAAGATGGAAAAATCTTTTTCTCTACATAATTTTTTTATAGCTCTACTTTTTGCTGGGTCATTCAACCCTCTAATGTTCCATGAACCTATCATGATATATATAAAATGAAAAAACGAGCTCACCAGTCAACATGAAGGTGGGCATTTTGCAACACCCCTAGCTTTATTTCTTTGTTCCTTCTTCTTTGCTTTGTCCTTTTTTGACACAGCAGTCCATTCCACTTTCTCTACCCCATCTGAAGGTGATCACTTACTAACACTTACTGCACTACACATATGACACTTAGTATGCACTACACTTATTACACGTAATATCACATGTAGTCCTCACTAATACTAGAGTCCTATCAATTTTGTCCTCACTAAGAAGATGACATGGGCAACGAACCAGTTGTTTAGCAGAGTGAATAATTTGCACTAACCATAAGGAAGCTGTTTGCTAAGATGGGAGAATTCTAGCCTACGCTTAGCAGAATTATTGATTTTAACTTTGTTTCCAAAACATCCAAAAGAGAAATGTTGTTTACAAAACAAAAATTCCTAACAGCTCCAGCTTTCAAAGGGTCATTTAGATCCCCTATATTCTATGCAAATAACATAAATATTTACAAGAGGGAGGGGGAACCATCAAAAGAAAACAGCAGGGGGATCTCCCTTTTTTGTTTTATGAGGAAAACTGGAAGAATCTCCAACATTTACTCCAGATCTATTTTTATTGTGGGGTTTCTTCTTTCTAATGCTCCAAGAATTTGTTCACCATCTCTCCTTGAACTTGTGATTGTAATTCCCCTTGCATTTCAGGCACTACAGACATTGAGGACTCTTCCATCTCTTGAGATCCATTACCAGAGGGATCACCCTCTGAACTTGAAGGGTAAGGAGAATCTCTCCTCTGTTGTGAATAAGGAGAGGAGAGAGGAGGAGAAATATCCTGACGAAAGTGCTCAAAACCTGAGTTATCAGAGTCTTCTTCAACCACAGTAGATAATTTAGATTTACCATTCCCTGGCGTAACTGGTTCTTGATTATTGTTGAACTGTCTTTAATTACTATACCTTTGGTACCACTAGCTACTTCAGCTTTACTTACCTTTTCAAATGGTCCCCTTGAACTTTCCATCTGTTTCCTGGTTCTATGGGCTTAGTTGCTGCATTATCAGCAACTTTTCTACCACTTTCTGCCTCCTCACAATTCTCTGTGCAATGCCCAAAAACTTTGCTTCTACTGCATCTAGCTGGATCATTTTGATATTCAACATCTACCATGGCCAGACCCATTAGATCTCCTCATAACAAATCTCAAGGTAAGTTCCTCATCCACTTCACTTCAACTGTGGCTCTAATACCTCATATTATGTATTGTTTCATTCTTAGCTGGCACAAGGTTAACTTGGAGAGGTCTCCTAATAGCACTTGCTGCATATGAAATACCATCTTTATATAAGGAACTCAATAAGTACTCCCCATAGTTTAATCCAAATGGGCAATTTCCTAGGTTGGATTTTGTCATAATTCATTCCAAGTTTCCATCTTTCAAGAACTATGGGTTTGTTCCTAAAGAACAATAGTTGCCCAATAACCTTTGAGAGGGAGTGTTCATTTGAAAACTTGAAGAAGAAAAACCTACCACCATTTGAGAGGCCTTCATTTTTCTGAAGAGAGCAAGCCACCTTTAGGACCAAGAGGAAAGAAAGACCTCGGCAGAGGAAATAGCCAATAATGGTATATCTACAAATCTTCTCCCCTACTAGAAAAATGGATGGAGGAGGTTCCACACAAATGAGATTATCCATACAAGAAGGGTAATAATCTAAAGAAAAATCATTCAGAATTAGAGCTGTTTTGGCTAGAAACCACCTAGGCAAATGAAGTTGGTTTGAGGTTGCTGGTTTTGAGAGTTGGTGGGAAGTTCCTTCTCCCACACTGGGAACCACTTTGTCAGCACCTTTTTGACCACAAAGAATGCCTTTTTCAATATTCCCAGATATTTTAGTCATAGCTTGGATGGTAGTGGCTAATAGAGTTGTCTTTCACTGGGAGAGGCAATGTTGGCAGAGAACTTTTTTCCCCTTGGGTGGAGCATCAGAACTAGGAATGGAAACTCCTTTTGGCTCCACTTTTCCAGTGACAACTGTTGTAGCAACTACCCCATGATTAGTCACATCACCTTCCTTAATCTCTAAAGAAAATCCTTTTTCCTGATTTCTCAAAGAAAAATCAGAAATCACTCTAACTTGTTTAACCGCAGTCGCCTTACCTAAGGTTTGAAGAGATGATGGGGACCTCTTCTTTCTTTTACTTGACTTATTGACGTTGAAGGGTGCATGGATAGTGCCTTGGCAGCAAAATCACTAAAGAGCCCCTTCTCATTTCTCCTTACAAATGTTTTCATCGTGGATAGAAAGGCCTAGAATAATTGACTGAGGAGAAACAAATCTCCAAGCAAAACCAAAAAGATAAAGGGGAACTAAAATGGCTAAAGGGCTAAGAGGAAAAAACTGGCAGAAAGGATAAGAGGAAATGGATAGGGATTAAGATAAAGGATAGAGAGGCTAGGCTAAGAAGAAAAGAAAACAAGAGGGAGAGGCAAGGAAAAATGACAGATTAGGAAAAGAAGGTAGAAAAGGAAGAGAGAGGATAGAGGATTTTCCCTCACTACATTTTTAGAGAGAGAACTTCAATTGACTATTATAGAGAGCTATACTTGCTGCATGCCTTCAAATGAATATTTGATTCATCTCTGTTTTTATCACATTCTCTTTTTGGGATATAGGATGAAGATTGGATAATTCTTTTCCCCTTCCCTCATCAACACTTTCCTTTCTTAGTCTTTTGGGTGGTTTCCAAAACATGCTGGTGTTTCTGCCAAAGAAATATATAGCCCAATGCTTAAAGCCCTCTGTTTGGCCCACTCCACTGCTGAAGCTCATTCTTGCCACATATTACAGCACCTTTCTCAGCTATAAGGTTCTACTCTTTGAACACAGGGTAGTGGTTGAGTTACTTTATTTGTATTTGAAGTGCAGCAGTCACATTTGATGTTGTAATAACATAGCACACTTGTTTTTCACGTTTTGTCACATTCTTCTTGTCATCTTTGTTGGATAAGCGATATCTCAATACAAAGTTAGTCTCCTTTCTAAATTTTCTTCTAAGCATGGGTCATGATCCAATCTTTAGCAACTACTAATTTTTAATATTTGAAATTTAAAAATTTTAGTTGAAGAGATGCTCTATTCAAAGGTCTGTCCCATAAACTATGATATGCAATGATTTTAATTAGGTTTCCTCTAAAGTGAGTTGCTGTGGAATCCTCTCTTTCCTTCCCTGCCACTCCACTGTCCCTTAGGTTTCCAACTAACAGCAATTTCTAAAATAAGATCATTGAGCTTGTTTACTTGAAGCTTGTCCCAAGAATGACAATTACCGGAGGCTTTTTTATTCCTTTTGTATAGGAATAAGTTACCTTTTGTGAGGTTGTATTAGTAAGGTTTTATATTTATTTGATAATTTAATTCTCGCAAAGAAATATGCTTTGACAAAATGATTTGTGTAATACATCAATAAAAATATATGTGGACATGTACAAATTTAATCTGTAAATATTATTATATGTTATAATGAATATGTTATGTCTTATATAAATTAATTTTTATATACCATTACCACCTCTACTACTCTATGATCCTGTAGTGCCAAGGCCCTGAATCTTTATCACTACCATTGTCAATATCACCAATGCATAGCACTACCATGATCGCGATCCCTGCAACCCTGTCACCACTATCATTATCATTATAACCACTATTAGGTCATTACTACACCATCTCTACCTTGCACACCATCACCACCAAAACTGTTGGTAGTAGCAATGGTTTGGTAATAATAGTGTTGTTATTGGTTGTAGTGGTGTTGCGGTGGCAGTGTTGATTCTTATGGTAGTGGTGGTATGGGATGATAAAGATAGTGGTGGTGGTGAAATAGGATTTTGGCAATGGTGGTTGGGGTATTTTTTTATAGTAATATGGGCACATTGATATTTTTCGTTCTATTCCAAAAATCATTGTTGCAATATAAATATTTGAAGTAAATAGTTGAATTGTTTTACCTACAATAGGGTTCATCAAAGTAAATAATTGAATATATATTCTTGGCTTTTCCCGAGGAGTAGATTTTCTATACCTCGTCGATTACATTCTTTAAAGTAAATAGGCTATAAGTGAAAAAAATTTAAGGATAGTGGTGAAACCACCCCTTTGTTGTCCTTTGCTTTTTATCTGAATCCTCTTTTCTTTAATCTTAAATCCTTGTTGTTATTCCTTTAGCCACAAATGAATCTTTAGAAAAAGGTTATGATCATCATAACCAAAGTAATAAGTTCTCTCTATCCTTTTGTGAAAATTGATAGGTTCCATTTCAGCATTTGTTATATTAGAGTAGATGTGCTACTTTTTCTTGATTTCTACAAGTTGTAAAATCTGTATATGCTTTCTGTGTTTTTCATCCCCTTGTGTGGGACTATCTTACTAGAGTGTGAAGATTTTGTTCTCAATATAGAAGCTTTTTTGGTCATAGCCTCACTGGGTTGTTGATAACCTTTTCATAGACAAGATGTGTCTAGTTTTTGGATTAATGGTTGGATCATCATGTTTTAGGTTGTTACAACCATGTATTGTTTTCTCATGAATGCTTTTAGTGCTAATGAGTTATTACAGTTATCATAACATCCATGTTATGGATATCATGGTAAATTAACATATTGGGTGGTCATGTCTAGTCCATGATGTGTTCTCCATTTTGCAGATAGAGGATATTGGATGGGAGCATCTGTTGCGCTCGAGTGAAGATCTAATGTTCCTGAGCTTCTGTATATCGTAAGAAAAATTTACTAAAGTTGATTGACTACCCCATTTCCTAGTATGGATGTATTTCTATCTTGAATTTTTTTGATCTTTGAAGTGTGATTTTCTTTTATTTAGTTGTACTTTATTTCCCTCATTTATTGCAAAGGCTTTGATTATTCAATTTACACTTTTGAATTGATTCAATAATTGTTTGAAGTTTGGAAATTGGATTGGTTATAGTTGTCACTTAGTTGTACTTTGTTTCCTAAAGTTATGGAAAAGACTTGAAGTGTCCATTTCCTACTAAAATCAGAATTTTTGATCCAGTCTATTTAATTGGTGTTGGAAGTTGAGAAATTGGAAAGTTTCCTGAACAAATAGCAAATGGGGGATTGTCTGTTGTTGATTAGTAGGTTAGCAACATGAGAAAATGGATAGATAAGAAAAATATGCTCTCCTTTCTTCAAAAAGATAAACAAGATGTATTTTAATTGAAATATGTAAGTTAGGATTTGTGTGTAGGTTTTGTTAAATATTTTAAAGTTGTTAAGTAATAAATATAATGATTGACACTACATTTACAACCTTAAGTTTTTAGAGAAGCTAGTTGTGGTACTAGTTATAATATGGTATCAAGGTAGACGGTTTAAGGTTCAAACCTTTGCATCGTTAATTACTTTCAATCTACGTAAGTTGCCCGCTTATTAGGCCTTAGTCAAAGTCTCTCTCTCCAAACAACCTTCTCCTCCCATAAATACCCATGGCATCTTCATAGCACCGTTTCGGCCTCATTGCCTCATTCTTGATCGGATCCTCACTCTCACCCCCACTTTCTCTCGCTGGCAATGTTACTCATGATGGAAAATATGCCACTAAATCTCCTTTGTGCCACAATATATTCCAAGTGGTTCAAGTCAAAACTTGGGTAAATGGCAAAGAAGCTAAAACTGTGGGTGGCCTAAGTGCAAGGTTTGGAGAACTTGTCCCTTCTAAGGCTAAAGAAGACCTTAAGCAGCAAGCTGTCTTTACAAATCCAGCAAACAGCTGCTCACCGCCCACTGAAGTTATCTGGATTGATTGCTTTGTGTGATTGTGGTGATTGTGAATTCATAACTAAAGCTGAAGTTGCACAATCTGGAGTTGCTTCAGCGCTTGTGATGATCAACAATGAAGAAAATCTTTTAGAGATGGTTTGCCCAGAAAAAGGCAGTATGCCAAACTTATCGATGCCTGTTGTAACTGCATCAAAGTCTGCTGGAGATGCTCTTAGATCTATCCTACTTGAGGTCAAACTGGAAGTTTTATTATATTCTCCCAGCCATCCAGTTGTTGATGCGTCAGTTGCCTTTTTGTGGATGATGGCTGTTGCAACTATATTCGTTGCTGCAGTTCTGTCTGACTTTACAGCCCCTGACCAGATTAATATGTGCAATGAACTCTCACCAAAGGAGGTTAGTGCTGAAGCAGCCAAAGATGATGAGAAGGAAGTCTTGGATATCAGTTACGGGTGCTGTATTATTTGTCATCACAGCCTCAGCTTTCCTTGTGTTACTTTAATTCTTCATGTCATCATGGCTTTTCTGGGTGCTGGTTGTTCTATTTTGCATTGATGGTATTGAGGGGACACATGCTCGCATAGTTGGCCTCATAAGAGAGAAATGTAGAAACTGGGATCAGACAGCAGTGCCTTTACCTCTAGTGGGGGAGGTTTCTGTTGTCTCACTATTTGTGCTTAACCTCTGCATTGCGTTCGCTGTTTTCTGGGCAACTAATCAGGAGGCACCCTATGCTTGGATTGGTTAGGATGTTCTTGGAATATGCATGATGACATTGGTTTTACAGGTTGCTAGTTTCCAAATATTAAGGTTGCTGCTGTCATGCTGTGTCGTGCATTTCTCTATGACATCTTTTGGGTTTTTATTTTCTTTATTTGTTAAAGAAAGTGTTATATAATAAATATAATAGTCTACATCACATTTATAAACTTAAACTTTTAGATCAAATGGTTATGATACTAGTCATAACACGGTATCAGAGTAAGAGGTTATGAGTTTAAATCCCTATGTTATCTATTGCTTCCTATTTTATTAAGTCATCCACTTGGTGGGTTTTAGTCAACGTCCAGCTTATAAGTGAGGGAGAGAGTTAAGTAATAAATATAATGGTGCATATTACGTCTAAAAACTTAAGCTTTTAGATTATCTGGTTACAAGATATAAAGAAGGATAAATTACAAATACACGACCTTACTTTAGTACTTTTGTAAAAAGGTGACCTATGATATTTTTTTTTTTGGGACAAATACATGATGTGTAATTTCCTATTTTGTGCTAATATTATATAGGTAATGTGGCAAATTCTTATTGTTCATAATATTAGTAAATGAATTAAAATAAATAATATTAATACAATTTTCAAGTATAAATAAATAACAAATAAAAAAAAGGAACATCATGACCATTTTTTGGCACCGGATCCAATAAAACATAAGCAACAATCAAACACAAGCAACAATCTTCCTTTTAATTTAACCAAAGAAGAAGCTTTTATTTTGAGTCACGTTCTCACTTTGTTTGGGATTTAAAGCTAAGTTTTCAAAATAAGTTATTTATGTTTCATCACTTCAAATCTTAGTTAAGAACAAGTAATGCTGAAAATTTGAATTGGTATGAAACTTCCTCTAATTAGATTCAATTATCCTCTTAGAAATTATATCTATTTGAATGAACTCAAATGGATGGAAAGGTAAAATAAACAAAACATAGACTAGAAAAGAGGGAAAGTATCACCCTTACTTTGAGCAATCTCTAATCCTAGAAAGTATTTTGAATCTCCCAATTCCTTGACTTCAAATTCCATCTTTAATCTTCTTTACAAATTTTCAATTCATCCTTTATCATCTCATATAACTATTATATCATCTACATAAATAATCAAAGTATCTCTTTTATTAGAACTTGTCTTATTGGTGAATCATGTATGATCTGATTCTCCTTAGATATAACACAAATGAGTCATAATGTTACTAAATCACTTGAACCATGCTTTAGGTGATTGCTTTGATCCGTAGGGAGATTTTTTTTAGTTTACACAATATCCCGATCTTTTTTTCCTTTGTAAATCCAAGTATTCATGTGGATCTCCTCAAGTTCTCCATTCATGGTTGTGTTCTCAATGTCCATTTCATGTAGAGGCTAAACCAAATTTGAAGCTATAGACAAGTGGACTAACCATGCTTTATGTCTCATTGTCCCACCATCAGCTCCATGTTTATGGAGAAGATTCACTTCCTATGAATTTCTTGCCTTCAGGTAGTTTTATGACATCCTAAGTGTTATTTTTCTTGAAAGCTCTCATTTCTTCTAATATGACCTTATCCTAATTTCGATCACTCATTACTTCATCTATATATTCAGGAATTTTCATACCATCTATTCTGAAACTTCTTTGACAAGTTTAATTAGATAAGGTGGTTTGAAATGAGATATCTAGCATATGTTTGCCATCATTTTCAAAGAGCTGTTGGTAATGCTGAGACTTTTGCTTTGAACCTTTTCTTTCCCTTGTCTAGAGTATCGTCAAGGTATGAGACAACTAATTCCTCATTATAGTTAACTGGATTTATCCTAGGGACAGACGAGTGGACCAATTTAGGAGGCTAGGGCTTTCTTGTGTATACATGAACTTGCAATTATGGATCTGCTATATTCTCTTGTATGGTCGACACAATTTTGTCTAATGTTGGAAGGGAAGAACCAATGCTAGGAGAACTTTTGGTGGTCATACAAGGAGTTGTAGGGGTTGAACATGGGCACCTAGAATTCTAAGTAACTGGTGTACTCAAATTTGTGGCAAAATCAGAAATTGGACGAGAGAGAGAAGGATCCTAATTCCTTTCACTATATGGATTCTCTCCTTATGTAAAGGACTTGGAACAAAAGAAGATGTTTTCATGGAAGGAAACATTATAAGACACATAATTGTCATATGGAAGGATCATAATATTTGTATCTTTTTTGAGTAGAGGAATGCTTGCAATTTTGGTATTGAAGGATTGTAACACTTGTAGCCTTTTTTGGTAGATGAATACCAAAGGAAGACATGCTTGGCAGCTTTCCAGTCAAGTTCACTCTTACTTGGGTAGAGATAATGAACAAACACAACTCACCCAAACACTGTAAAGAGGAATAAAATTGAGAATATGTGTAGATATGCTTCTTGTAACACACTTAAAGGAGTTGAAAGATTTAATGGCTTAGATGGGAGATGATAGATTAAATAGGTTGAAGTTAGAATAGCATTACCTCAGAATGAATTAAGGACATAACTAGAGATCTTTATGGAATAAGGAACCTTTAGAAAATGTCTATTTTTGCTTTTAGAGATATCATTTCGCCATGGGGTGTGTGCAAAAGAGCATTGGTGAAAATCCCACCATTGATGAGATTGATTGAATTTTGCTAAAAAATATTCCTTATCATTATTTGTACGTAAGAATTGGATAGAGGCTATGTAATTGTTTAAATATGCTACAAGCCTTTGACTGTTCTTTAAGTAGATAGACGTAGGAAACTCTTGTGTAGTCATCAATGAAATTAATGAAACCTCGAAGACTTGTCAAGCGAGAATTCTTAATGGATCCCAAGTGTCATTATGAATCAAGTGGAATGGTTGTGATGGCTTATATAGTTGAATGGGATAGTAATTTTGAGAAAGTTTGACAATGGCACAATAAAGATTCTCTATCTTTGTTTAAAAACAAATATGAGCATAAGTTTATCAAGAGATACTGGGATGCCCTAGGTGCTTAAGTAAGAGATTATACCTGATTTAGAGACAACATAAAAGAGAATATGGACCAAATTATAGCAAGAGATTTATTAGCAGTCTCTGTAGAATTTGCTTTTTGGTACTACCAATCCTCTTCCTTGAGGATAGATCCTGAAAAACAGTAATGAGGAAAAATGTCACTTTTCAATGCATGTTTTTCGTCAATCTACGTACTGATAATTTTTGTGTCTTATTCTGGCACAAATAGTGTTGTATCCAATCCAAAGACAACCAAACTAAAACTTATCTTCTAGAATATGATATATTTCCATGAGCCACCTAAATCTTCATATTATTATCACAAGGCTTATATATTTTAAAATAATCAAGTGAGTATATCATGTGTTTTAACACACCTTGATAATTGTCCACCATCTTCTGTTATAGTCACAAAAGAGGAACTCATTTTTTTCTTTTAAATGTGTGCTAGCAGCTCTTGGACTTATTTCACTATGATTTTCACTGCCCTTTGTTTGGCTCAAGAGTTACTGGAGCATTACAATTTGATTAGCAGTCAAATTTGGTCCCCTAGAATTGAGTGTGGATTACTTTGGATGATATCGTGCTGTTTTTTGGGGTGTTATACTCATGGTTTGTTAGACTGAAGCTTTGGATCAGACCAAAACTCTGATGTTATGATGTAATATAATGTGGAATTTGTTTTCAAAGTCATATTGAGTTTGTATATAAGATGCCATATTTAAAAGCAGTCCTAGTACATCTAGTAATAGCATTTAGTACTAAACCAATCCTAACTACCCCACAATATTATTCCTATCAACCTAAAATGTCTAGTAACTAATTTTACCAAGGAATAATGAGAAATATAACTTAATCTTCTATTATGATTTTTGCTGTTGGGCACTCTGATGTCTTGGTTTAAAACTTGAAAATAGCCACTGAGCACACATTTAACAGCTTGATTCTCAAGGGTACTACTGGCTGTACTTTGTGATCAGCCAAAACCTATTGGATCATGCAGGAGTAGAGAAAACATAATCATGTATGTACCATTGGAGCTTGGGGTAATTAAATCTAAACTTTATTATTTAACCCAGTAATTTTTTGTTAATAGTCCATGGCCGAATGAAAATAAGATCAGTCAGGAGTATGAAAAAATATTTGGCCAATAATCAGTGCAGTTCTCAATCCTATTCCTGATCTTTCTTTTGAAGAGATTTGGGGATGTCAAAGAGACCCATTCTGATTTCCGCCCTCCCTCCCCACCCCTCCAACCCAACACAAACAACACAGGCAGACACACACACATGCACATATTATACATCTGAATTACGTCATGCAACCTTTGAGATGGCATAATCAGTGCAGTTCTCAAATCTAGTTGCTTCGTAAATTTACTTGATTGATGCTTTTAAATGCATAACTTATCAACAAATGCATATTTGTTGCTTTTTATGTTTATGAATGGGATTGTAGACTGCTGATGGCAACATGCTTTCAATTGCTGAATATCTCATCTCATCTCTTTCAACTTCAAGCTTAACTTGCAAGTCAAACTTTCTAATACCTAAAAGTGTGAAGGGATGGGATGGAGAGGATGCATGTTCTGGAACTTCAGCTGGATAAAACCTACCCAAAGTGTCCACCTTCCATCTCAGCGGTCAGTATCTTCATAATGATTGTATATGAGTATTCTTTTTTCTATGCTGAAAACCTTTGTGTAGGATATACCTTGTATTCCTAAGATAGAGTGGTCAACAAACTCAAGATTGAAGGATGTGGTTATTCAGTTTCAGAAGGTAAGTGTCTGTAGTTTCTATGTATAGCAAGCAAGTTTTCAACCTTTCATTGCTTCTTCAAAGTTGTCTATCCTAATCAATGGCTCTAGTTACTTGTTGTAGCCAGCATCTGGAGAAGCTACAGCAATTTTGGTCCACTTTAGATGAGATAGACAAATCCCTTTGGATTGTTGGTTGTGGCCTACCATGCCATGGTATGTGCAATCGACAGGTGAACATAGGTAAAATCTGAAAATTGATGTCTTTTTGTTCTGTTCCTGTCATTTCTATATGCTCTAATTCATTCTTTTTTTAACTTGAAGGAAATGGTTGCAGTATCATGGTATCAATAAGTGTTGATGACCCTAAATCTCTACCAGAGTAATACTTGCATTAAATTTTAGCTTATGATTCTCTCACTGGCTTATTCTCTTTGCACTCATCAATGTAATTTGAATATGCAGGTGCCGCTTTGTTGGCAGTGATACTAGTACAATAGGCTCACTCAGTCAGTCATGGTTCAAAAATAGCAAGAAATGGTATGTGTCTAAGCTTATAATGTTTTTCTCATCATTATTAGGGTTCTACTCTTTCTTTCTTTTGACTTTGTTAGGCTTCTAAAAGGAGCTTTGGTTTGACCAGTAGGAAGATAAGAACTATAGCCTATTATGAAATATATTGATGTTATAGTCTAATTTGATGGAAAGACATTTTTAGTTAACCATTGGGAAAAATAAACAAAAATTGTAGTCTAAAGTGAACAGTGAACATGTTCATATAGATATATCTATGTTATATGCATGTGTATAGATCTTCCTTTTCTTCTTTTTGGCGATTCCTGTAGGATTCTAATATGTTTGGCATTCCTTTCTGTGCTTGCTGTGGAAAAAAAATTGAATCATCTTCTGCAGTTATTTTTTGTCACATTAGTTCTACCTTAATTTTGTTCTCAATTTCTTCAAATTCTTATCTGCTTTCTAAAGTTATGGCTTTTGTTTGTTTATTTTTGTCAGGATAAAAGAGAAGCCTTTCAAAGATAATCTTGCTTGCATTTTAGGATTTCAGTTGCCTAAGATCCCAAGCATTGAGAAGACTGAGAACCAAGTTGAATGTGGAATTTGCTATGCTCAGCATCTCCCTGTTGGTAAGGGTTCTTGGCTTCATATGGATTCAGAATATGTAATTGCCGGTCAAGATAAAGAACTATTATGCTTTTCTTGCAGTTACATTTTTTTATTTCTTATTTTTTTCCAGAAAATGAATTTGGCGGTAAGATTGACTGCAGGCCCGACTATAAATGTGATAATGCAAACTGCAGCAGAGCTTTCCACAGTGTTTGTCTTGCTGACTGGTTGCAGTCGATCACAACGACTAGGAAGTATGTTTAGTTTTTGTCTCTCTTCTTATCACAGTGTTCATGGTTTCCTTGGTTATACTTGATAGCTTTTTCATTTTTAATGTAGCGATCTTTAGCGTAAATAAAACTCCTGTATAAGCAAATGCGTCAAAATGGCAACACGGTCAGCTGCCATCTATCAATGCACTGTATTTAATGGCTCAGAGGATAAGATTCCTTCATCGCATGTCATTGTTGTTGGCAAGAGTCATGGAAGGAGCCAAGGTTAATCTTTGCCTGCAAATGTTTTCCAACCCGTTCCTTCTGCATTGTATTCAATGGCTCAGAGGATAAGATTCTTTCATCGCATGTCATTGAGAAAATTCCTTCATCGCATGTAATTGTTGTTGGAAAGGGTCATGGAAGGAGCCAAGGTTAATCTTTGCCCGCAAATGTTTTCCAAGCCGTTCCTTCTTTTGTTTTTCTCCCTCCTGGCTAAATTAATCTTTGCATATGTATATATGTATGTATATAACTCAACTATTTGTTGTATCTTTCAAGAAATAAATTCTTCTACTTCATTGCATAAATCAAACGTAAGATTAAGGAGTGAGGTCGTGGAGAATTTGGTGATAATTTTTTTTTAATGCGGTTGTTGATTTGTTTTATCCGTAAATTTCATTGCAGGTCATTTAATGTTCTCTTTGGCACTTGTCCATATTGTTCCGATCCTGTTGCAGTCAGACTTAAACAATCACAAGTAAATATAGATTATGATTCTTGAAACTTCAGGTATCTCGCATCTATTCTTGTGTATCTATGTCATACTTGGGATATATACTCTGAAGATTTCTGTGCCGAAAGTTACATGTCATTTATCTTTACTTAGCATATGTCATCCTGGTTGCATTAAAAGTTATTAAACTTATGATTTTATCTAGAATCATTAGATTGTTTGTAAAATTGAAACGAGTTTCTATAACTTATGTAAAATAGAATTTAAAATACTGTAAATATATTTGTATTAATTATCAAAAAAATTAAAATTCTTTTTTCATAAAAATTTCTTAATCTATAACCTAATATTCATAGGTAAGGCAAGCAAAGTTGAAATTAGATTTTTTTCCCTTTATTTTATTTGGCAAAAGTGATGAATTACATAAAACTAAATATTTTAACATATTTTGAATTATTAATGGTATAAATTTAAATATACGGTTTTATTTATAAACTTTGTTATTAAAATTGGAACCTAAATTAAGGTTGTGAATATAAAACAAGGGATTAGGACCGGGATGAAGTGGAAAAAAATTAAAATAGGATAAAGACATGATTTAATGTCATAATAGTTAATGGGTTAGTAAAAGTTTGGTTATACTATTTTATTTTTAGTTGAATCGGTAAATTCGGTTAAAAATATAAGTTTTTATAAATAAACGATTTTATATTTTGAAAACTATGATTGCATCCTCTAGATGGAGCAAATTGACATATTACTTTGATGTACCTTGTGGCTTTTCTCATTCATAGGTTCTCCCGAATTCAGCTATCTGACAAAGTTTAGTCCTTAAGGATGGCTAACCTTCTTTCTCGTTTACGGTTGGCTTATTCTTTTCATTTTATAAATAAGCTTCTTTAATCTAAGGTAATGAGGTGTGTTTATGCAAAAGTTTTGTTTGATTGAAGTATCAAATTGAGTTGAACGTATTTGGAATGCTTTGGTTCAAATTTTAATGAATTAAACTGTTTTCAACCATTGGAGATTCTTAGTTCAACCACTTTCTAGAAATATCTTATTCATGAATAGTTATTGTAGTTTTCAATTAAGTATTTATATTCAGATTGAGAAATATTATGCACGAGTTAAAATAATACGATATTATATCACTATGATATTGTAGATTGAGAAATATTATACACGAATTAAAATAACATAATATTATATCACTATGATATTGTATCTTGGTGATAATAAAGGTGCTTGAATTTGCTTTAGAGATGAGAGATAATGTTAATAGAAAAGAAGTGGATGTGGAGGTCGAGAGTGAGAAGACAAACAACAAAAAGAATAAAGGTAAACAGAGTTAGATTAGATTGTTAACAGGATTTAAAATAAAAATGTTTCTTTTTTTTTTTTTGTTGTTTAATAAGAAGTTTAATTTGAATTCAAACTATTTGATTCGTTTCAATCTTCTAACCAACTGTGAAATACACCATTTAGTTTAATTCGATTATTGATTTGATTTCAAGGACAACCCTAAACGTAACGCCTAGTGAGTTAGTATGACATTTGTTTTTCGTATGTCCTATTTCATTTATTTGTTTTATTAAGATCTTTTTACTATATGCATAGCTGGAAAATACATCGATCTACTATATAATGTAAGAAAAATTATTAAACACCGACCTAGAAATGTGATGTTGGGAATAGGATAGTGAAACTGTATGCAATACTAATGTTTTCATTGCCGGTCCATTTTCATTATATGCACCTTCAGCAAATTTATTTTATTTTATTTTTTCTAATATTAAACTAACTGTACATGTAAATCGCGCTATTTCGCATTTCAAAAGCGATGTGGGCTTCTTCACATGCTAAAGGATTAACGCTAAAGCCACCCATGCCGTATGAGGATCGAGTGCCTTTTCATTTACATCAAATGTACACTTATTGCTAGTGTGTATGCTAACTCCAACTAGGGTTTATCGTGCACTTTATTTGCCTTTGTTGCTCTCTCTTAATGGTCGGTCTTTGGGCCAAGGCTCTAGAGTCTAAGCTCACCAAAGAGCTTGGTCAGTGTAGCTCTAAGGCCCAATTAGCTCGGATGAAGGCTAACCTAATGTCCATTCGAACTCTATCTAGTCTACTTGGACCAATTTCTAAGTACTCTTGGAGCTTTCCAGTAAATGCCCCTTACCTCCCACCTCTTGTCTGCGAGAGGAGGGCCAATGATTGTATTCGAAGAGCTTGCCAATCAACATGCTAAGTACATACCCTTGTCCTTACCTTTTTCTCTCTCATCATTAAATGATGAATGATTGTTTGATGCTCAACCTATTGCCTAGCCATTGAAGTAGGGTGGCCATCCCTTATTGATGTGACAAGTTCATCTCCTAAGTTTATATCAATCGGTAGAAGGTTGATAGTTTTTTCTTATACTCGAATTCTGTGCTAGTTAACTCTCTTTTGCTACTTATCCAAGTAGGTCGGATCCCTCGACTTATAAATAGGAGTAAGTTTACTTGGTGAGAATCTCCTCTCTTTCTAGCCACTCATGGGGACTCTTAATGTCCTTTCTACATCTATTACTAATCTCTCTCTCCTCGCTAACTTGATTGTTGAGAGGCCCTTATTGGCTATGTTATAGGAAACTTTTTTGCAGGTCCTGCATGACTACGACTAGTGGATTATCAAAGTTGACTTATAAGTTATACTCGTGATACACATAATTACAACACATACGCACGATTTTTACTAATCATATGCACACCACTCAACCCCCTTGATGTGCATATTATCCAAAACCTATATACGATCATTGTGATATTTGAAACTTATCTCATAATTCATCGAAACCCTAAAAAATTGTTAATTTTTATCAAATAATAAGATTAGGTAAGTAAATTATTAAATATTTATAATAAATATTAGAGCTTTAAAAGTACCGTCTAGCTGTAAAGATTATTTTTTTTATTCTTATTCTTATTCTAATTCCTATTCCCATTCTTTTATTACTCTACCATATAAAACGCTCTATATTGGAGTCCTTGCCCAAGTCTCAATTTTTAGTTAACTTGCAAAAAAAACTATAAGAGGGTAAGTTATATCCAGTTTAGTGAGCATTCTTTATACCATACCTACATGTAATATCAAACAAGTTACTTGAATAATCATATGAATGTAACAAATACATGCTCAAACAATTTATATATAGCTAGATCAGTAACTGTATATAGCTTAGAATTATACCCTTAAACCTAGGGTTGGAGTTAATTGTACTGTTAGATCCAAGTTTCATTTGCACTTGGTCCCTATTACCTATAATGTTATATTGTCGCTCTTGTTCCTTTCTCACATAATACCTCATTTTTCCAATTCTTGAATTCTATTGCTAAGGGGTTGGACGATTGGCACACACACACATATACATACACAAACACATACATACATATATTACCCTCTTTGGGAATTTAATCATTTTGTATATTTATACATGTATTACTTAAACATATAAGTACACCATACTTATACTATATGTATATTTATACTTATTTATTTTCTTACTCTTTTACACACATTTTATTATGTTACTTATACTATTCTTTATGTATATGCATATTAAATTAATATACTAAGTCTTATACGCATGTATACATACTATATACTCTCATATACATATTAATCTATTCTTTATGTATATGTATATTAACTTAATATACTAAGTCTTATACCCATGTATACATACTGTATACTCTTATATACATTTAATAAGTACCATACATATACATAAGTAAATAAACATTTGTATACATATACTTCATATACAAGTGCATAATCAAAGAAATGAACAACTTTATACATATACTTCAACATATGTACATAAATTTGCATTGCAATGATAAAATGATACATATACTCCTTGTTATAAGAAACTTGCAAAAGAAACTATAGGGAAATAAGTAATCCATAACTCAGTGAGTTCATTCCTCACTACTATCATTTAAGTAAGTTATCAATCATTATTAATACTCATGTAAGCTATCTATCTATGAAATAAATGCACACACGACGAATGTAAGCAACATATCCATAGGAGTTTGGAATTATGAAAGGTATTATAACAACCCAACAGTATCGTTGACGTGATAGGTTGCCGTGTTCAATTACATTATTAGGGTCAGGCATATGTCTCCTTAGTACTGACACGTGAAACACATTATGTATTCCAGCCAAGTTTGGTGGTAATGCCAAGCGGTACGCGAGGTTCCCTACTCACTCAAGGATCTCAAAGGGTCCAATGTACCTAGGGCTTAATTTCCCTTGAGTTCTTACTCGATGGATGCTCTTGATCGGACTTATCTTCAAAAACACATGATCTCCTACACCGAACTCCAATTCTCTTCTCTTTAAGTCCACCCAACTCTTTTGTCTATTTTGGGCTTCTTTCATTCGCTTTTTAATGATAGCTACCTTTTCAGCTGCTTCTTGCACCAAATCTGGTCCTAACGCTGCCTTTTCCACATCATTCCAGAATAATGGGGATCGGCATCTCCTTCCATACAATGCTTCATATGGTGGCATCTGGATAAATGAATGATAACTATTGTTATATGCAAACTCCACTAGCGGTAAGTGAGAATTCCAATTTCCTTTAAACTCTATAACACAGGCTCAAAGCATGTCTTCTAAAGTTTGAATTGTTCTCTCAGACTGTTCGTCTGTTTGGGGGTGATAAGCCATACTGAACTTTAAGTTCGTCCCCAACACTTTTTGTAAACTTTTCCAAAATTTAGATACAAACTCTGGATCTCTATCGAAAACTATTCCAGTAGGTACTCCATGTAAACGTATTATCTTCCTTAGATATATTCGAGCCAACTTTTCTAGGGAATAAGTCATGTTGATTGGTAGAAAGTGTGCTGATTTTGTGAGTCGATCCACTATCACCCATACAGCATCATGACTTGCTGCCGTTTTGGGCAATCCATACACGAAGTCCATAGTGATTTGGTCCCATTTCTACTTAGGAACAGACAACGGTTGCAACAATCCTCCTGGTCTTTGATGTTCAGCTTTAACTCTTTGATAAGTGTCACATTTGAGCACAAAATTTGCTACATCTTGTTTCATCCCCCTCCACCAAAAATTCTTCTTGAGATCTTGGTACATCTTGGTTCCTCCAAGGTGTATAGTATATCCGGAATAGTGAGCTTCCCTTAAAATTTCTCTTCTTAGCTCAAGATTATCAGGTACACACAAACGTCCCTTTATTCGAATCATTCCATCCTCATCTTGACTAAAGTCTGTATACCTTCCTATTATCATTTGCTCCCTTACATGCTGTAGAGTAGGATCCTCTTGCTGTGCTTCTTGGACTCTTTCTTGTAGTGTTGGCTCAAGAGCTAAACTCGATAACTCGGTGTCTGCCTCATGCCATGTAAATTCCAAGTCCATTTTCTCAAACTCTCTAATCAATTCTCTTTGTCCAGTAAGTAGAGATGCAACTTCAGCATAATTCTTTCGACTTAAAGCATTTGCTACTGCATTCACTCTCCTAGGGTAGTAGGTGATGTTGAGATCATAATCCTTTATCAACTCTAACCACCGTCGTTGTCTTATGTTCAACTCCTTTTGAGTGAACAAATATTTTAGGCTCTTATAGTCGATGTAAATTTCACACTTAATACCATACAAGTAATGCCTCCATAGCTTTAGTGCAAACACTATAGCTGCCAATTCCAGGTCATATGTAGGGTAATTCTGCTCATGTGGTCGCAATTGCCATGAAGCGTAAGCAATCACTTTTCCATTTTGCTATTGCATTCACTCTCCTAGGGTAGTAGGTGATGTTGAGATCATAATCTTTTATCAACTCTAACCACCGTTGTTGTCTCATGTTCAACTCCTTTTGAGTGAACAAATATTTTAGGCTCTTATGGTCGATGTAAATTTCACACTTAATACCATACAAGTAATGCCTCCATAGCTTTAGTGCAAATACTATAGCTGCCAATTCCAGGTCATATGTAGGGTAATTCTGCTCATGTGGTCGCAATTGCCATGAAGCGTAAGCAATCACTTTTCCATTTTGTATCAGTATGCACCCTAAACTATTCTTAGAAGCATCACTATACACCGAAAAAGGTTCTTCATTGTTGGGTAAGACCAAAATCGGTGTTGAAATTAGACGGTTCTTCAGCTCTTGGAAAATTTCTTCTCTTTTCTCATTCCATATAAATTTCTCGTTCTTTTGAGTTAGTTGAGTAAGTGGTTTAGCATTCTTTGAAAAATCCTTCACAAATTTCCGATAATATCTAGCCAAAGAAAGAAAACTTCGCACTTCTGTAACAATTTCAGGTCTTTTTTAATCAGTGATAGCTCTTATCTTTTCTAAGTCCACTTTTATGCCTTCTCTCGAAAAAGGATATCTCCCTCAACCAAAAATCACACTTGGATAACTTGGCGTATAGCTTGTGTTCTCTTAAGGTTTACAACACCAACCTCAAGTATTCTTGATATTGTTCTGGGGTTGACGAGTATACCAAGATATCGTCAATGAACACAATTATGCATTTATCCAAATATACTCTAAACACTCTGTTCATTAAATCCATGAACACTGCTGGCGCATTAGTCAATCCAAATGGCATCACTAAAAACTCATAGTGTCCATACCTCGTCCTAAATGCTGTCTTAGGCACATCCTCTGGTTTGATCCTCAATTGGTGATAACCTGATCTTAAATCAATACGGGAAAACATACTTGCACCTTGTAATTGATCGAACAGAGTCGATACGGGGCAAAGGATACTTATTCTTTACAGTGACTCGGTTCAATTTCCTGTAGTCGATACATAGTCTAAGAGAACTATCCTTCTTTTTGACAAACAAGACATGTGCTCCCCAAGGCGAGACACTTGGTCTAATGAACCCTTGGTCCAATAACTCCTAAAGTTGCCTCTTTAGCTCTTTTAACTCTATTGGAGCCATCCTGTATGGAGCCTTAGAAATCGGTTCGGTCCTAGCCATTAAATCAATGGCGAAATCAATCTCTCTCTTAGGTGGTAATCCCGGTAGCTCTTCTGGGAACACATCAGGGAACTCGTTCACTACTTGGATATCATCTATCCTTAACTTTTCTGATTCAACCTCAATTGAGTTCATCCAACTTGTTTCCATCATTAACTCGAAAGAGCTTAGTTCATGTTTCCCTATTACCGTCGATTTTGCTTGAAATTCCACCTTAGATCCTTCTAAGTCTCTAAAGTACACTTTCTTCTTCTTGTAATCAACTGTAGCTCCACATGATGTCATCCAGTTCATCCCCATAATCATTTCATACTTGCCCAGATCGAGAACGATAAGATCCGTCATACTCTTGTAGCCTTGTATGTTGAATGTGCATTTCTTCACCATTTCCTTTGTAGTAACTACACTTCCTGTAGGAGTTCGTATACTGAAACTTGATTTGGTGACGATCACAGGCAATTTAATTCTTTGCACCACTTTGGGGGAAATAAATGAATGAGTTGCTCCGATGTCAAACAAGGTGTACACTGAATGTCCCTTTATATCAACGTTCCCTGAATCGAATTTAAGGTTGAGTTTTCGCAAGGTATAATTATTAGGCTTTAAAATTTTTTTGTTACTAAATTAAATACTTTTAGTCTTTTCATACTAAAATATACTTCTATCATATGACTCAACTTAAAAAGAAAGTTTCAGTAACATACCTGTAATTAACTCTGTATCTACAGCATCTTCTACCTCTTCATAGTATATGACCTCCTCCTCAGGGTACTCCTCATACTCCCATCCTCCTTCTAAGTTGTAGACTCTCGCGGCATTTACAGCTCCAGGTCTCTGCCCATTTCCTCTAACAACTCTCCTTATCCCAAGGCGTCCTTCAGTGTGCACATTGGCATTCTGGAGCTGAGGACAGTTGTTAGCAAAATGTCCTTATTGTTTACAGATGAAACAATCAGTGGTAGTCTTCTTTGGACAATTTGCTACTACGTAGTTTCCATCTTCACAAAAATAACACTTGTTTTGAAGTTGAGCACATTCACGTGGATAGTGGTTCCCTCTGCACTTCCAACATATCACCTTTCCATTCCCATTCTTCTTCTAGATCATCTTATGGGGTCTTAAAATTTTCCTCACCTTAGAACTTGAGCTTCCTGGTCCTTCAAATGGTCTCTTGCCAAAAACAGTAACTTTTGGCTTTAACATTTCTTCTCCTTATCTTTTTGCAGTTTCCAGTACTTTGGCCTTTTCAATTGCTTCATTAAAGGTCCTTGGTTGAAACTCCAAAACCTTCCTTTTCAACTCGGGTTCTAGTCCCCTCACAAAAATTTGTTTCTTCATCCAATCGCTATCGTGGTATTCAGGTGGAGCAAACTAGAGTAAGCAAGTGAAATCCGCTTCATACTACTCAAGAGTGCAGTTTCCTCTCCTGATCCTAAACAACTCATCACTATACTTTACCCGCAAGCTCTCGGGAAAATAGTGCCTCAAAAATTCCTCTTGGAAATCCCTCCATGTAATGGGTTGTGGTAGATTCCCTCTCTTGGTTTCCCACCAAGTCCTCGCTTTCAGTCGGAGCAGATAAGTGCCATAAGTCATTCTCAAGTGATGTGGCACCTTAAAAGCCTCAAAAGATCTCTCAACTTGCATCAGCCAATCCTCAGCCTCATCGGGCCAGCTTGTATTCCCATCAAAATATTTATTGCACTTCAGAAATTCTAGCAATCGGTTCCTTGGTGGTTAAAGCTCATGATGAACTGGGTAAGGGTCTCTTGCTAACCTTACCTGCGGTGGTGGAGGCGGTGGTGGTGCTGCTACAAACTGGCCTCCCATATCCATTGGTGGTGGTACAGGCATCTGAGGGACTTGCTCCCGTGGTGCTGGTGGCGGAGGTGCTTGGTTCCTCTCCAGAAAAGTCCTTAACAAAGCATTGTTTGCTTGTATAGCCAGTAAGATCTCTTTAGTCCTATCAACCGGTATATTTTGTTCTGGGTGTTGCTTCGGTGGCGCTCTCTCTCTAGGAGGTTGTCTCCCGCACCTATGTTCGCTGAAAATATGGTTTTTAGAGTTAGGTTCAACTTAATTCAATCTACAATTTATTCAATAAATCAATTTTTATCACTTGAAGCTATATTATCATAGATTCAATTTATCCCTTATAAGACACTTCCCCTTAATTGTATCATCCGAAACAAGATCAAGTAAAATAAACACATATAAGAAGTCCTTTCATTAATTCTCCAAACATACATAAGGTTTAGATATAGTTCCTTTCAATGTTATACATGTTTTCTACAATTACTGGAATTTGAAATTCAGTACAACCATAATTTGAAAAGTACACACAACACAATACAGACAACTTCACTACACAATAACATTAACACCATAATAATAATATCGAAAACACTTCGGAGATTCAAGTCATCCTTGACTAATCATGCCTCGTAAAAGG
Source organism: Lumnitzera racemosa (assembly GCA_024138005.1). Taxonomy (NCBI): domain Eukaryota; kingdom Viridiplantae; phylum Streptophyta; class Magnoliopsida; order Myrtales; family Combretaceae; genus Lumnitzera; species Lumnitzera racemosa. Next base: position 51,934,227 of record JAMXBC010000008.1, on the reverse strand, counting down.
CTCGGCTTCATCATCATCTAACCAGCCTGTTTATCGAAGCCTCCTTCTAGGAAACGGGGTTGAGGTTCCTTCATTTGGACTGTGTGATAACCTTGGGCGGTAAGCCATTTGGTACAGCTTATAGGGTAATAGAAGTTCCTATGGTTCTAGCCTGAGTAGCACTATTACTTGGTACTCTCTTGGAAAAAGAGGCATTATGCTTGTGTCATCTTCAAACTCAGGGGCATCATAGTGAATATCAATGGTGTCTTGCTCTACATAAGGAAAGTAAACATTGGCAGGGGTTATTGGCAGAGGTATTCCAATTTGTTCATCCATCTGGACTACTCGAGGGTGATCAGCTCTTAGGTCACGCGTTAAGGCATCATGACCTAGTTGACGCCAGTGCCGGAAGCTTGGGGCAATCATCCTTGGGCCATCTTGCATCAAGAATATTATCTCTGCTTCAATACCAGCCCCTTCTTCCCTTTCCATAATGTAGGTTAACTCTTCATCGGACAAAACAGGTCCACGCGTTTAGATTATGATGTCCCTATAGCGTGCTCTCCAATCAGGACTTAGTCTTGCTCTCCAGGATGTCCATACATTTCTTAGCCTACATGGCCTTCCTATTAGGGCTATATCTTCGCATAGGATCCGAAGTCTTCGTCGATACTCGACAAGGGTTTCTCCTTCATGCATCATTAAAAGCACGAGGTTCCGATGAATCCTATTTGCATTATCCTGATCAACCATATAGATTTGTTAAAGATTATACATTCTTTTAGGAAAGTTTTATCGCTTGTTTGATATGTTAAAAATCCTAACCCGGTTCCACCCCACTCTTGCTTACTTGGGAGGGGATTCCTAGCGTCTAGGATCCAGTTTTACTTACTTTATCATTAGTTTAAACTTAATTCTCTGATACCACTTAAACCTATAACGACCTAACGGTATTGTTGTCGTGATAGATCGTCGTGTACCGTATAAAGGTCGATTATCAACCTCCTTGCTGATCGTAGGCCTTTCATACGACACACAAGGCTCATTCCACTCTACGTTACCACTAGACCCATAGACAAGTAATATAGAGTAATTTAACTAAAATTACCTCTATGTTATAAATTAACTAATTGTGTAGGCTCGTGAGACCTACACTAAAACCATATTACAAACAAATGCAGTTCATAACGGAACTGCATAAAATCTAAATTACGCATAAATACATAAAAGTATCCAAATATCTATAATCTATTACAAAATGTCCTCTTCGCACTCTGTTTGCTTCAACCCGTCTCTACTCGAGACTTACCACGGGCATGCCTCGGCCCGGATTGTCGAAGAGGTTCTCCTGCATCAACAAAAATCTATAGGGGAGTAAGCTTACGTTTAGTGAGATAAATGTCCTCATCAGTACCACACGACATCAATTTATTAAATGCACAATCATATAAATGTATAAACAAAAAGTATGCCAAACAGCGCATGCAGTGACCTAGGAACTGCATGCGACTCAGAATTTCGCCCCTTGAAGTCGGGGTTTGGAGATAATTAACCGACCCAAACCAAAATCCGGGTTCTAGACCTTAGGTTTTATTTCATTTACACTATTATGCTCATACCAAAACAAAACTCTACACACACACATACACACACACATATATATATATATATATATATACTTCTTTTACCAAAATCAAATCGTATCCTTTAAAAATCCAAAATCTAGCGGTGTGGTGGCTCCTGCAGTCCACAAACACACGCCTTAAGCAGAAGCCATAAGATTCGGTCCCTCGCCGACGGTTGGCGTCTCCCAGCGCCTAGTAAGCCCATTAGCTTAAGATAGCTAGTGCCCAATCCTGCAGGAAACTCGTATTCCTGTGAATCCTTTCCCATCTTTTCCGTAAAGAGGCAGTCGGTGTTATCCGTATGTAATATGGGAAATGCATGATTCATTTTGAGTTCTTAATCATATAAGTGATTAACTTGATCTTTAGGGTGATCAACCAATTTCATTCCATACAATTCACATATATATATATTCATACAAACAATTCCCATTATTATATATAATTAACAAGTCATCACATTCATCCACAAATTCATACACATGCATCTCTCATATCCCACAAGCATCTAAATTTATAAATATAAGATTAGGTGCATCTACTTTACAAGCACAATCAAGTAAAGAGTCATCGGGAATTCACTCACTCTGCCATGTGGTTCAATCAACGTAATCTGGAGGCAAGTCGTCTCCGTAAACAGTGTCCCCTAGTCATTGAAATAATTTTTATAAGGAATTAAAGCAAACTTAAGAAACTATGTAAATTTTCCTTAAGTTATATTCTTAACTAGTTTTCGTAATTTTTCCCGATTTTTACCTAAAGTTCAATCGCGTATAACTTTTTTGTTTTAAATCCGATTTTTATGATCTTATAGTCAATCTTCATCGTTTTTTAGTGTACTTTAACGTGGTAAGGTTAGATTTTCGAAATGAGGTATACAATTCTGTCCATGGGTTAGAAGAGTAGTGTTCCTCATGTGTTGGAGTGTTTTTGGCCTTGTTTGGTAAATGGGCTTTTGATAACTTGAGGAATTATTTGGGCTTGGTCTTTAGATTTTATCCTAAGCTTAAAATACTCATTGAGATTAGATTTATAACTTTGATTTATATTCCTAAGGCTAACAACCATTTATTGGGCCCTTTAGTGGGCTTAAGTTGTCAAATGGGCTTGTTTTTGGTTCCAACTAAAGTTAATGACTTTGGTGGGCTTATGGGGTCTTAGGTGGATTTCTTATGCGCTTCAAAACAATCTCTCTTGATACTTTAAGGTGCTGATCAGATTTTTATTGAAGGCCCATCTTGGAGTTCTAAGCTTGTTTTGGAAGTTTTAAACTCGGTTTTGAGTTTTAGGCTTTATATGCTTACTATACTTGCTTTAGTTAATCTTTTCACTTTGTTCTTTCACTTTTATCATATTTTTAGTCCTTATTTTCCTACATTCCAGATCTGTTCATGATGGTCCTAAGGGGTCCTTACTTGGATTTTCAACTTGTTTCATTATTTCCTTAAGTTTAAGTGGTAGATTATGCACTTAACTACTTGTGTACAAATCTTAACTTAACTTTTCTTCTATCAAATGATCCTTTAACTCATGTTCCTCATAAAGAAATAAAAAATCTTATATTTAATAAAACTCTCATATCATTGCTCATGTCATACAAAGTTGGTTTTTTCATAAAACTTCATGTGATGGATTTTTCCTTAACTTAAGTCTAGATTTGAGCATGTTTAACTTAATGGAAACAAAATCAACATTCAAATGACCATAGAACCCTCACGTACTGCATGCTTATCCTCCATTAAAGTTCTCATTTTAAGATTTCCTTAGCTTAAAATCTTCCATTCAAAGCATTAAACAAATGTCTTCACAAAACACCAACTTTACATCTCATATTTCAACTTCATGTAAGGGTTTTATGGTTTGTTTCTTAAAACGATTTTTGATGTTCTAACAACTTAAACCTTACTCACATCTTCAAGAAATCCAAGTCTCCTAACATAAATACTAATCTACACATTACAAGAAATACTTACTCGTCGTTAACGCAAAGTTTGGTGGTTGTGCACTAAGGTTCCTCTTAATCCTTTAACTTTGCTTTCTCCTTTTCGCTACCTTTTGAAACCTGAATCTTTTGGTCTTTTGAAATGGGGTTTATCGAAAATTCTAATGGTCTTAAATGTTGAAAAGAAATGACATAAGAACAAAGGAAAAAAATGCCGTAAGTGAAGCTTCAAAATGGAAGAAAAATTGATTTTGTGGGGTAAGGTTGTTTCCCCTTTTTATGTTTGTTTCAAAAGAGAGAAATATGAAGTGAAAGTGAGAGAAATGGTGGAGAGTGTGGCCGGTTGAAAATGGAGAGAAAAGGAGTATTTAAATGTTTTGAAAGTGTTGTCTTGTAACTTACATAAAGTCAATAATTGCAACTTTTGATGATGTAAGCATTAAAGGGTGAATAGAGATGTGTAAGAAGAAGTGATTGATGGGTGAATGACAAATGCATAGCCCTCTCTTTCTCCCCTTTTTAGATCTACATGGGAAGTCTTTTTATGTCATGAAGTGGTCTTGTCTCCTTTATTAAAGTTAAGTTTATGAATTTTTGTAAAAAATTGTCCATATATGTTATAAGTGAAGAGGTGATAAGGAAATTGTCTTATTATTAGATTTTGATAAGTTATCTAAGGTGATTGGTTGGTCTACTTATTTATGTGTAAGGCTTATACATGAAGATAAGGGCATAGCCTTATAGAAAATTGTTTTAGGATTTTTATCTTACATTTTTTTGTAATTTATGATTTGATTTTTGTAGAATTATGAAATTTTCTAAAATTGGATGCAATTATTCAAATTAAATTATTGATTAATTATTTAGGTTTAAAATTTCTTAATGGTTTTAAGGTTTAGGGTTTTAAGTAGCTTTAGAGCTCGTAGTTCTTCAAGCTCGGGTTTTATCGACAATTGGCTTTTGAATTGTAAAAATTTAATTCGTTTATAAATATAAACTTAAGTTTTTAGTTTAATTGATCTTTAGGAATGTTCGGAGGGTATTCTTAATCGAGTTTTAGGCCCACTAAAAGTAGGGTTTATAGGTATAGAGTTATATCGTTTACATATCGATTTTTCCTCTGTACTTATTTATATGGAGCACCTTACACCTTAACTGCATGAGGCTACTTAGGAGCATAGTCCCACCAAACGTTACTTGATTACTACCTTAGTCTGAAAATCAATAATTAATATAGATTGACCCTAACTAGGGCTACCTACAAAACATATCAAAGGCCTCTTGAGTATACAAGGTGAGTTCATCTCACTGTCAACAAATAACTAAGGCTCCATAAGTAAAAATATGTGAGTCCTTTCGCAATCAATTGAAGATATTATGCTATTTTTGCCTTAACAATAGAAATATTATTTATAGGTCTTACGACCCTTTATAGAAATCATATATAATATATTTAAGATTGGAAGAAAAAAGATTTTCAAAAATACCTTTTTAAAAAATCTGCAAAGCTAACATTTTTTATCAATATACTAATTGGATCATAGACATGCGATAGATATAATTAATTATTTCAGTTGAATAGTTATGTTTACCAGTTTAAGAAAGTGAGCATATAGATGATAGTACACAAAGCAGTTGATCATTCAACTAAATAATTAGTATTAACTAACAAGTAGCATACAAATAACAAGCATAAGAATTCCCTTACTTAGGTTAATGCTCACTTTTTACCTTTGAGAATTCTAAGGCTCGATAATAGATTACCTAAAAGATAAGAAAGCTTATAAGTATTATGAAAACTAGGTTTTCCAATTAACTAAATATCTATCATTATTTGTCTAGTCTTTCACGATACTCTAAGTATGGTATAAATATAGTTTAACTTAAATCTCTCACTCAGATTATCTTAAATTTTCAATTGTATATCACTTTTTCAATTTAGTTCGGATTTTTATAAACTTATGGTTCATTTTGATCGTTTTTTTGGCGTACTTTCTCGTAATAGGGTTCATTTTGAATATTGTAACCGTTAATTTTGATTGTGATATAAAAATATTACAAAATTGATCATTTTGACTTAAATAATCGTAAAATATTATTTTAAGTTTTTTTTAGTATAATTATGATTTAATAATTATTTGAGTTGCATAATTTTTAATTTTCTTATTTTAGGTCTATTTTACTATAATTATCCATTTTTACTAATTTTTGTGACTTTAGATTTATTAATTCAAAATTTTATACTTTATCATTTTTCTAATTAATTAATTATTTATTATTATTAATTATGAAAATTACTTAATTTATATTTAAGTGGTGACGTGGCAACATATGGAAGTGCTACGTGTCCTTTTGTACTTTTGCCTATAGTTTCCTATTATTTTATAATTTACGGTATATACATATATACATATATATACGTATATTAATGTTCATTACTATATTTTACTAAATTCGTTACATTAATTATTTAGTATAATTTTTCCTAATGTTACGGTATACTCATATATATAATTATTAAATTATTTTATTTTTTAAGTTAATATTATAATATACTGTATATATACTTATTCAAATATACTTATATTTCTACATATTCGATACTATTCATATATGTATACTTATACGTATAATATATTTACATACTAAAATATTCTAATCTTAATTATATTTTATATAATATATGTATGAGTATAATATATACGTTAGTATCCTCTATATACATATGTGCATATATGGTTATATTACATGTATATATATATACTAAAATACGTAATACAAATGATATTATGCATAAATACATATATATACCACGTGTAGCATATATGTACAAATAAATAATAAATAAAATACTTAGTATATATATGCATGTGCATATTCATGCATACACATTAACATAAATACATAAATAAAGAAATTCCAAGTACACATATATGTACATAAATACATAAATAAGAAAATACTTACTATATATATTATTATTTGTACATACGTATATATATATATACTGTATAATATAAAGTATTAAGTATAATACATATATACATCCATGCCTACATACATATATATACATAAACATACGTAAAGAAAATACTAAATACATACAAATGTACATATAAATAATTAAAGAAAATACTAAATATAAATATATATGTTATAAAATACATATATGTACAAAAATAAATATAAATACTTACCTATTTCCTTAGCAAATTAAATCAAATAAGGGTGATAAGGATCTTTTTCCTCTTCTTCTCCTTCTCCTTCTCCTTCTCCTTCTTCTTCTTCTTAATTGTTGAAAAGGAGTTTAAAAATTTCGGTTGAATTTGGCTTGAAAATGAAGTGTGAAGCTTATTTAATTATTTTTTTTTCAAACTTTAGAAATGTGTGTGTTGTGTGTGCTTCACTGGCTAGGAGGGTATAAAAGAAAAAAAAAATGAGACTTCCACTGAAATAAAAGAAGAAATAAAGCAAAGAAGGAAATTGTTTGCAATTAATGAGATAAGATAAGCATAATCATTATGTTTGTTCCTGTTCTTTTAATCCAACACTTGTTCGATTCAAATTTTGCACATGGGTTGCTAATGAACTCTAGATCTTCAACGTGGAAGCATGAAAAAAATAGAAGAAAAAGGGAAAGAAAAAGGAAAATAAAATTAAAAATTATATATTTAGTATTTATAAATTAATTTTGAGATTTTATGAAAATTTATTAATTTAATTGGCATCCATTACATTTATAATATTTACAAGTTACTTTAATATTTTCGTTAAAGTTTATATGCGATTACGTGATTTAGTCAATAATTGCGATCAACTATGGTTATATTACTTTTAAGTTATATTTATTCATTTTATAAGCTTGAAATTATAGTTTTATGGTTTTCGTCAAGTTTGAGTTTGATTTTGAGTATTTGTGTGTATTTTGGATTTTGAGTTTTTGTACGCGATTTAGGTTTTGAACAAATTTTAAGGTTTTTATTTTTCGTATTTTTCTCAAGTTTAAAATTTTAATTAGTTTTAAATTTACTAACTCCATTGAGTTAGTGCAATTATCTATAATATTTAAATCGATTCGTTACCTGAAACTCTAAATTTGCAGAGCTTACATTAGGTAATTTTATAAGGCCCCCTTAAGATCATGACAAAAGTGGTATCAAAGGTTTAGGTTGTCAGAGATAGAAAAAACCTACTAAATGGTAAGATGGGATAAAACTTAAGTAAATTTAGGATTTAAAATTAAAAGACTTAGACTTCTAGATTATATACTACATTTAGTATCGTCTATATGTATTATGTCTATGTTATCTACGTTTACATGTTAATTGTTGAACTTTTTCCTTAACCTAGATGTTGTTGATGTGTTTACCTTCAAAAAGCTCATAACGATGTAAAAAACAAGTGTTGAAAAGGAAAGAAAAGCAGATATTCTCGATTATGTTGAATTAAGAAGAAATATTTGTGTTAGAGATTAGGAGTGTAAGGATACTTCAATTTTATGTTGAAAGTTTAAAATTCATTAGTTAGAAGTTATCAGTTTAATGGTTTTAGTAATATTTGGAATCGAGAATTTAATAGCATAAGTGGAAACAATGTTATCATAGTTGATTAGAAATTTGATTTGGTAGTTGAATAGCTTGATAACTTTGAAATATAAGATGATATGACTAGGATATAAAATTTTTTCCTATTATGTTAAGTGATTGCAACATAAAGAGAATGACTGTAGGAAATCATGAGGAATAGTTATTTTGTAGTTGTAACACATAAGATTTACCTATCATTGATGTAAGCTTGATATAATAGACGAGCCTTAAGGTAATAGTTGACCGATGACTTAGAATTATCTATGGAAAATGAATTTGAAAATTTATGAATCATGAAGACTATTTTGATGAAAGAATTGAAGTAATTGGTAAGGAGAAAGTGATGATATCAACAATAATATTTAAATGTGACGATTGGTGGTTGAAATACATAGACTATTAAGTAATATTGATGTAGGTAAATATTAGTTTGGCAAGACTATGAATAGTAAAAAGAAATGTGACACAAACAAAAAGAGAAAGAGATCAAATGGAAAATTGAAGTCATAGGCAAGTAAGCCGAAAATAAAGAAGATAGTTAGAGTATGACATTGGAAGTATGGTCAACGGTACTACTTAAAGAATTGCCCATGATTATAAAACAAGTATTTCATTTGTGGAGAAAAGGGACAATATAAGATTCAACAATGTCCTATAAAGAGTGAAGTATGCTATAATTGTGGAGATCATAAATATGACTTTGCCTCTTACCTTAAGAAGTAAACTACCTAAAAGATGACGTTTGATCTATTGAGTATGCTGTTTGCGAAAAGTATTAAGAGATGGTAATATTTTTCATAAAGCTACTAGAAGTGAAAAGAAAGATATGTAAATATTTCAAAGTATTCTAAATAATAGAACTAGTATAAAGTGAGAACTATATATTATGCATCTGTGAAGAACCTGATGATGATGTGTAAAGTGTTTGACTAGATATTTGGATTTCAAATTTAAGTTGAAAGATGTTTTGAAAAGTGTTAAGAAAATAAAGTTAATACAATCAAGTTTCAAGGATGAAACTTTTTATAAAGGAGAAAGAATGTAAACCTCGTGAATTTAATTAATTATGAGTAAAATGAAGCCATAGTACTATAAATAGCTTCATAAGTAGATAAGGACGAATAAGATAAAAATTTTATTAAATTGTGAAATCGAATATAGTATTGGTAATAAAAATATTAGAAATTCGATCGAAACCTAAATCGTATATAAAAAAACCCTAAATCCTATATATGCATAAATACCCATTATTGAACTCGAACTTAACGAAAATCTTAAAACTATAACTTTAAGCTTATAAAATGAATAAATATAACTTAATAGTAATAAAACCTTAATTGATTATAATTATCGACTAATACATGTAATTGGGTATAAATTTTAGCGAATATATTGAAATAACTCGTGAATATTACAAATGTAATGGGTAATAATTAAATTAATAAATTTTTATAAAATCACAATATTATTTTATAGATACTAAATTTATAATTTTTGTATGTATAAAAATTAAATATTTTTATTTTCCTTTTTCCTTATTCTTTCCCTAATTTCTTATCTACGTCAGGGAGTCTAGATTCTTCAAGCAGCCCATGTGCTTTTTGTTCAACTTTCAGGTGTTTAGTTATAAGAAGAGAAAAACAAAAGAAATGATTACATTGTCCCATCCCATTAATTACAACATAATCTCTTCTTTGGCTTTGTATTCTTTTCTTTCATGGTGAATTTTTTTTTTAACCTCTTCGACAGTTACACACACATACATACATATACACATACTTTTCTAAAGTATAAGCAATGGCTCCCAAATTATTTTTTAGTATTCAACTGTAAACTTCAATATATATATATATATATATCTCATTTTCTTCTCTTTTGGAGTCATGCACTTTCCCTTCTTTCTTTTTATTTCTTAGAAAAGTTTCAAACGATAAATTAAGAAGAAGAAGAAGAAGGAGAAGCTAGGGACTCTATCCAAGAATACTACATAAGTACGGTATTTAATATATTATTATATGTATTTTGTGATAATTATTTATATATATTCTTGTACATACATGTATTTTAGAATTTAAATATAGTTTTAGTATTTTTTTTATGTATGTATGCTCATATATGTTTATAAACATGTAATTAGGATTTTACAAAAAAAAAAAAAAATGTTTGTATAAGAAATTATGTATATGTACATGTATGTATGTGCCTATAATAATATATATATATATACTATGTATTTTCTTTATTTATATACATATATACTTATGTATGTGTCAATATATATATATACACTTAGTACTTTTTTAATATGGTATGTCTATGTATGCATGTATAGTATATATATATATATTTGGTATTTTTATTATATAGTACACTATATGTATATTTAGGTTTACATAATTTTTATTACATGTACATAATATACTATGCAACTAAAACATATACATATATAATTACAAAATACAAATACATAATAAAGAGTATATGTATATGGTATGTATAAGTACATATTGTTGTGTATTCATGTAGTATTTTTATTTTATAAATTGTAAACCCTACTTTTAGTAGGCCTAAGACTCGATTAAGAGTACTCTCCGAACGTTGCTAAAGATCAACTAAACTAAAAACTTAAGGTTATATTTAGAAACGAATTAAATTTTAACAATTCAAAAGCCAATTGTCGATAAAACCCGAGCTTAAAGAACTACGAGCTCTAATGCTTCTTACAACCCTAAACCTTAAAACCATTAAGGAATTTTAACCCTAAATAATTAATCGATAATTTAATTTGAATAATTTCATTTAACTTTAGAAAATTTCACAATTCTACAAAAATCAAATCATAAAACACAAAACAATGTAAGCTAAAAATCCTAAAACAATTTTCTATAAGGTTATGTCCTTATCTTCATGTATAAGCCTTACACATAAATAAGTAGACCAACCAATCACCTTAGATAACTTATCAATTGAGAGTTGGAATTATTTATCAATTGATAACTTATCAAAATTTAGTGATAAGACAATTTCCTTATCACCTCTTCACTTATACTATATATGGACAATTTTTCACAAGAATTCATAAGGTTAACTTTAATAAAGGAGATAAGACCACTCCATAACATAAAAAGACTTCTCATGGTAGATCGAAAAAGGGGAGAAAGGGGGGCCATGCATTTGTCATTCACCTATCAATCACTTCTTCTTACACATAACTATTCATCCCTTAATGCTTACATCATCAAGAGTTGCAATTGTTGACTTTATGTAAGTTACAAGACAACACTTTTAAGACATTTAAACACTCCTTCTCTCTCCATTTCCAACCGGCCACACTCTTCACTATTTCTCTCCCTTTCAATTTCACTTTCACTTCATCTTTTTCTCTTTTGAAACAAACATAAAAAGGGAAACAACCTTACCCCACAAAATCAATTTTTCTTCCATTTTGAAGCTTTACTTACGACATTTTTTTTCCTTTGTTCTTGTGTCATTTTCTTTCACCATTTAAGACCACTTAAGGCCATTAGAGTCTTCAATAAACCCCACTTCAAAAGACCAAAAGATTCGGGTTTCAAAAAGTAGCAAAAAGGAGGAAGCAAAGTTAAAGGCTTAAGAGGAACCTTAGTGCACAACCACCAAACTTTGCGTTAAGGACAAGTAAGTGTTTCTTGTGATGTGTGGATTAGTATTTATGTTAGAAGACTTAGATTTCTTGAAGATGTGCGTAAGGTTTAAGTTGTTAGAACACCAAAAATCGTTTTGAGAAACAAACCATAAAACCCTTACATGAAGTTGAAATATGAGCATGTAAAGTTGGTGTTTTGTGAAGACATTTGCTTAATGTTTTGAATGGAAGATTTTAAGCTAAGAAAATCTTGAAATGAGATCTTTAATGGAGGATAAGCATGCTAGACGTGAGGGTTCCATAGTCATTTGAATGTTGATTTCGATTCCATTAAGTTAAGCATACTCAAATCTAGACTTAAGTTAAGGAAAAATCCATCACATGAAGTTTTATGAAGAAATCAACTTTGTATGACATGAGCCATGATATGAGAGTTGTATTAAGTATAAGATCTTTTATCTCTTTATGTGGAACATGAGTTAAAGGATCATTTGATAGAAGGAAACTTAAGTTAAGATTTGTACACAAGTAGTTAAGTGCATAATCTATTACCTAAACTTAAGGAAATGATTAAACAAGTTGAAAAACCAAGTGAGGACCCCTTAGGACCAACATGAACATATCTGGAACGTAGAAAGATGAGGCCTAAAAATATGATAAAAGTGAAAGAATAAAGTGAAAAGATTAACTAAAGCAAGTATAGTGAGCATATAAAGCGTAAAACTCAAAATCGAGCTTAAAACTCCTAAAACAAGCCTAGAACTCTAAGATGGGCCTTCAATAAAAATCTGATCGGCATCTTAAAGTACCAAGAAAGGTTGTTTTGAAGCCCATAAGAAATTCACCTAAGGCCCCATAAGCCCACCAAAGTCATTAACTTTAGTTTGAACAAAAAACAAGCCCATTTGACAACTTAAGCCCACTAAAGGGCCTAAGAAATGGTTGTTAGCATTAGGAATATAAATCAAAGTTGTAAATTTGATCTCAAGGTGTATTTTAAGATTAGGATAAAATCTAAAGACCAAGCTCAAAGGATTCCTCAAGTTATCAAAAGCCCATTTACTAAACAAGGCTAAAAAACACTCCAACACATGAGGAACGCTACTGTTTTGACCCATGGACAGAATTGTATACCTCATTTTGAAAATCTAACCTCACCACGTTAAAGTACACTCGAAAACGATGAAGATTGACTATAGATCATAAAAATTGGATTTAAAACGAAAAAGTTATACCCGATTGAACTTTAGGTAAAAATCGAGAAAAATTATGAAAACTAATTAAGAATATAACTTAAGGAAAATTTACATAGTTTCTTAAGTTTGCTTCAATTCCTTATAAAAATTATTTCAATGACTAGATGGCACTGTTTACGGAGACGACTTGCCTCCAGATTACTTTGATTGAACCACATAGCAGAGTGAGTGAATTCCCGATGACTCTTTATTTGATTGTGCTTGTAAAGTAGATGCATCTAATCTTATATTTATAAATTTGGATGCTTGTGGGATATGGGAGATGCATGTGTGTGAATTTATGGATGAATGTGATGACTTGTTAGTTATATATAACAATGGGAATTGTTTGTATGAATATATACATGTGAATTGTATAGAATGAAATTGGTTGATCAACCTAAAAAATCAAGTTAATCACTTATATGATTAAGAACTCAAAATGAATCATGCATTCCCCATATTGCATACGGGTAACACCGACTGCCGCTTCAAGCAGAAGATTGGAAGGGACTTACAGGAATACGAGTTTCTTGCAGGATTGGGCACTAACTATGCCATCATATATATTGAGTCTTTGTCTTAAGTTGATGGGCTTACTAGGCACTGGGAGACGCCATCCATTGGTAAGGGGTCGAGTCTTGTGGCTTCTGCTTAGGGCGTGTGTTTGTGGACTACGGGAGCCACCACACCGCTAGACTTGGGATTTTTAAAGGATACGACTTGATTTTGGTAAAGGAAGTATACATATATATATATATATATGTAGAGTTTTGTTTTGGTATGAGCACGATAGTGCAAATGAAATAAAACCTAAGGTCTAAAACTCGGATTTTGGTTTGGATCGGTTAATTATCTCCAAACCCCGACTTCAAGGGGCGAAATTCTGAGTCGCATGCAGTTCCTAGGTCACTGCATGCGTTGTTTGGCATACTTTTTGTTTATACATTTATATGATTGTGCATTTAATAAATTGATGTCGTGTGGTACTGATGAGGACATTTATCTCACTAAACGTAAGCTTACTCCCCTATAGATTTTTGTTGATGCAGGAGAACCTCTTCGACAATTCGGGTCGAGGCATGCTCGTGGTAAGTCTCGGGTAGAAACGGGTTGGAGCGATGAAAGAGCGAAATGGACATTTTGTAATAGATTATAGATATTTAGATACTTTTATATGTTTATGCATAACTTAGATTTTATGCAATTCCGTTATGAACTATATTTATTTGTAATATTGTTTTGGTGTGGGTCTCACGAGCCCACATAATTAGTTAATTTATAACATAGAGGTAATTTTAGTTAAATTGCTCTATATTACTTATCTATGGGTCTAGTGGTAACGTAGAGTGGAAGAAGCCTTGTGTGTCGTATGAAAGGCCTATGATTAGCAAGGGGGTTGATAATAGACCTTTATATTGTACACGACGACCTATCACGACAACGATACTGTTGGGTCGTTATAGGTTTAAGTAGTATCAGAGCATTAGGTTTAAACTAATGATAAAGTAAGTAAAACTGGACCCTAGTAGCTAGGAATTCCCTCCCAAGTGAGCAAGAGTGGGGTGGAACCGGGTTAGGATTTTTAACATATCAAACAAGCGATAAAACTTTCCTAAAAGAATGTATAATCTTTAACAAATCTGTATGGTTGATCAGGATAACTCAAGTAGGGTTCGTCGGAACCTCATGCTTTTAATGATGCATGAAGGAGAAACCCTTGTCGAATATCGACGAAGACTTCGGGTCCTATGCGAAGATATGGCCCCAGTAGGAAGGCCATGTAGGCTAAGAGACGTATGGACATCCTGGAGGGCAGGACTAAGTCCTTGTTGGATAGTGCACTACAGGGACATCATAATCCAGACGCGTGGACCTATTTTGTCCGATGAAGAGTTAACCTACATTATAGAAAGGGAAGAAGGGGCTGATATTGAAGTAGAGATAATATTCTTGGTGCAAGATGGCCCAAGGATGACTACCCCAAGCTTCCAACACTGGTGTCAACTAGGTCATGGTTATGCCTTAGCTCGTGACCTAAGAGCTGATCCCCTCGAGTGGTCCAAATGGATGAACAAAATGGAATACCTTCGCTAGCAGCCCCTGCCAATGTTTACTTTCCTTATGTAGAGCAAGATACCATTGATATCCACCTTGATACCCTTGAGTTTGAAGAGGACATAAGCATAATGCCTCTTTTTCCAAGAGAGTACCGAGTAGTAGTGTCACTCAGGCTAGAACCATGGGAACTTCTATTACCCCATGAGCTGTACCAGGTGGCTTACCGCTCAAGGTTATCACCCAGTCCAAATGAAGGAACCTCAACCTCGTTTCCTAGAAGGAGGCTTCGACAAGCAGGCTGGTTAAATGATGATGAAGCCGAGCCTTCTACGAGGCATGATTAGTCAAGGATGACTTGAACCTCCGAAGTGTTTCCGATATTATTATTATGGTGTTAATGTTATTGTGTAGTGAAGTTGTTTGTATTGAGTTGTGTGTACTTTTCAAATTATGGTTGTATCGAATTTCAAATTCCAGTAATCGTAGGAAACATGTATAACATTGAAAGGAACTATATCTAAACCTTATGTATGTTTGGAGAATTAATGAAAGGACTTCTTATGTGTGTTTATTTTACTTGATCTTGTTTCGGATGATACAATTAAGGGGAAGTGTCTTATAAGGGATGAATTGAATCAAGATAATATGGCTTCAAGTGATAAAAATTGATTTATTGAATGAATTGTAGATTGAATTAAGTTGAACCTAACTCTAAAAACCATATTTTCAGCGAACATAGGCGCGGGAGACAACCTCCTAGAGAGAGAGCGCCACCGGAGCAACACCCAGAACAAAATATGCCGGTTGATAGGACTAAAGAGATCTTACTGGCTATACAAGCAAACAATGCTTTGTTAAGGACTTTTCTGGAGAGGAACCAAGCACCTCCGCCACCAGCACCACGGGAGCAAGTCCCTCAGATGCCTGTGCCACCACCTATGGATATGGGAGGCCAGTTTGTAGCAGCACCATCACTGCCTCCACTATCGTAGGTAAGGTTAGCAAGAGACCCTTACCCAGTTCATCATGAGCCTCGACCACCGAGGAACCTATTGCCAGAATTTTTGAAGTGCAATAGATATTTTGATGGGAATACAAGCCGGCCCGATGAGGCTGAGGATTGGCTGATGCAAGTTGAGAAATCTTTTGAGGTGCCGCATCACTTGAGAATGACTTATGGCACTTATCTGCTCCGACTAAGAGCGAGGACTTGGTGGGAAACCAAGAGAGGGAATCTACCACAATCCATTACATGGGGGGATTTCCGAGAGGAATTTTTGTGGCACTATTTCCCCGAGAGCTTGCAGGTAAAGTATAGTGATGAGTTGTTTAGGATCAGGAGAGGAAACTGCACTCTTGAGCAATATGAAGCGGATTTCACTCGCTTACTCTAGTTTTCTCCACTTGAATACCACGACAGCGATTGGATGAAGAAACAAATTTTTGTGAGGGGACTAGACCCCGAGTTGAAAAGGAAGGTTTTGAAGTTTCAACCAAGGACCTTTAATGAAGCAGTTGAAAAGGCCAAAGTACTGGAAACTGCAAAAAGACAAGGAGAAGAAATGTTAAAGCCAAAAGTTACTGTTTTTGGTAAAAGACCATTCGAAGGACCAGGAAGCTCAAGTTCTAAGGTGAAGAAAATCCTAAAACCCCATAAGGTAATCCAAAAGAAGAATGGGAATGGAAAGGTGATATGTTGGAAGTGTAGAGGGAACCACTATCCTTGTGAATGTGCTCAACTTCAAAACAAGTGTTATTTTATGGAGATGGAAACCACGTAGTAGCAAATTGTCCAAAGAAGACTATCACTGCTTGTTTCATCTGTAAACAACAAGGACATTTTGCTAACAACTGTCCTCAGTGCCAGAATGCCACTATGCAGACTGCAGGACGCCCTGGGATAGGGACAGTTGTTGGAGGAAATGGGCAGAGACCTGGAGCTGTGAATGCCGCGAGAGTCTACAACTTGGAAGGAGGATGGGAGTATGAGGAGTACCCTGAGGAAGAGGTCATATATTATGAAGAGGTAGGAGATATTGTAGATACAGAGTTAATTACAGGTATGTTACTGGAACTTTTTTTTTAAGTTGAGTCGGATAATAGAAGTACATTTTAGTATGAAAGGACTAAAAGTATTTAACTTAGTAACAAAAATTTTAAGAGCCCAATAATTATACCTTATGAAAACTTAACCTTAAATTCGATTCGGGGAATGTTGATATAAAGGGACATTCAGTATACACCTTGTTTGACACTAGAGCGACTCATTCATTCATTTCACCCAAAGTGGTACAAAGAATTAAATTGCCTATGATTGTCACCAAATCAAGTTTCAGTGTATGGACTCCTACAGGAAGTGTAGTTACTACAAAGGAAATGGTGAGGAAATGGTGAAGAAATGCTCATTCAACATATAAGGCTACGAGAGTTTGACGGATCTAATCGTCCTCGATTTGGGCAAGTATGAAATGATTATGGGCATGAACTGGATGACGTTATGTGGCGCTACAGTTGATTGCAAGAAGAAGAAAGTGTACTTTAGGGACTTAAAAGGATCTAAGGTGGAATTTCAAGCTGAATTGACGGTAGTGGGGAAACATGAACTAAGCTCTTTCGAGTTAATAATGGAAACAAGTTGGACGAACTCAATTGAGGTTGAATCAGAAAAGTTAAGGATAGATGATATCCAAGTAGTAAACGAGTTCCCTGATGTGTTTCCAGAAGAGCTACCCAGATTACCACCTAAGAAAGAGATTGATTTCGCCATTGATTTAATGGTTAGGACCGAACCGATTTCTAAGTACAATTACATGTATATACATACTCATACGTATAGTATGTAATATATTTAAGGTTAGGATATTTTAGTACATAAGTATATTATACATATGTATATAAATGATATCATATATATAGAAATACAAGTATATTTAAATAATATACTATAATATTAATTTAATAAATATGAATATATATACATATATATATGTATTGTAACTTTGAAGAAACTATAATAAATAATTAATTTAGAAAATTTAGTAAAATATAGTAATAAATGTTAATATATATAGCATAAAAAAAGGAGAAAATATGGGACAAAAATAGAAAAAAAAAGAAAATTACAAAATATGAGATTTAAATATTTATTAAACCGTAATTATATAGTGAAAAGTTTAATATAATATTTTATAATTATTTAAGTCAAAATAATGAATTTTGTAATAATTTTACATTATAATCAAAATTACAGGTTATAACATCTAAAACGAATCTCGTTATAAGAAAATATATCTAAAAATGATCAAAGTGGACTATAAATTCATAAAAATCAGAGTTAAATTGAAAAAATTATATGCGGTTAATGAAAAGGCTTAAACTGAGTATTTCATAATAATAGACAATTAATTTAAGTAGTTAATACCAAATATATGAATAACTTAGTTATTTTACTTAGATACTCATTACCTTTCATGTTTTCTAAATGTCAAGTGATCTTGGTATGGATACCGACTTATTAAATGGACTATTATGATTGTTGATAGATTTAATGGTCAAGTGAGTACTCTTGATGACTCTATTCTTATTTTGTGTTTGTAATTAGTGCCCATAAATTTAATATTTATAAGTAGATGCATGGGGGTTCGGGTTATGCATGTGTCTGATATTGATTAATTACTGTATAAAATACTATTAAGTGTAATAATTGAAGATTTTATTATATAATTGATTGTTGCATAATTTGAATGGTTGGTTGATAATGGTTGTTCACTTGATAAATTGAATTAATCATACCCGACTTAATTAAAATTAAATGGATCATGCATAAATAAGAACATTACATATAATGTTTTGGCCATCATCTCATGCGGTTGGTAATGAAGGACTTTGAAAGGATGGATTTTTACATGATTTGATTAGTACAGTGTAAGAGTACTAGTACAATAAGACCATTCCACATTATTTGATTAATACAGTACAAGAATATTGGTACAATAAGATCTTGTCTTTAGCTCGCGGGTTTACTTGGTATTGGAGACGCTAACATGGGTAGTTGGGGGTCATGTTTACAAACCACTACTGTAGGGTGTGAGTATGGACTGCAAGACCCACCTCATCGCTAGACTTGAGATTTTGCGTATTATTGAATTTCTTTGAAATAAAAACATATTTTGTGAAATACGAAATTTAAATTGTTGGTTCAAAACCTCAAGTGTTAGAGCTTGATTGTGATTGGTATCGATGTATCTCTAACCCTTACTTCAGAGAGCGTTAAATCCAATGCTGTATGCTGCATTGTTCAATTGCATGTATATTGTTTGGCATACTACTTATTCTTGTGTTCATATGTTTGATAACCTACTTACTAGTATAGTATGAGAGATAACTCACTAAGCTCGTGTAGCTTACTCTCCAATAGTTTTCTCTTGCAGGTTGCTAGATAATCGAGTATGGGTTAAGAGCTAAGTGTTCAATACTTGTGTAGATGTGCTTCAAAGTTAGAATTTGAGAATAGACTATATAAATGGTTTGAATTATTACATATAATTATGAATACTATATTTAGATTTTATGAGTTTAATAAGCTTAAGTTCTAGAACTTTACTATCTTATCTTAGTATTTGATAGGGAATATCAATTCTCTACGGTTCTGGTAGACTGTAGAATATCGAATATCGAATATCTATAGTTATTTATATGTTATGGTAAGTTAATTAAATTAAAATCGAAAACTTTAGTAACTAATTATTTAAAGTCTTGCAATCTCTAACTTGCAAAATGATTTTCATATCATGGGTGCACATGTAATATGAAAATTTTAGGTGATTCTACTAAGCTCCCTTAGGATTATGACACCTAACTAACATGAGGATTGGCACATCAGCGTTGATAGCCTCTCAAAGCTCAGCTCTACTCATTATTAGAGTCTTCCTCGATTCGTGAATATGTTTTGTTTGTAATTTATTAACTTCTCTTGGTAGTATCGGGTTTAGCGTAATCTTTTTACCATCCTTATTGAACACATACATATTCTTTTATCCATCGTGGATAACCCTTTTATCAAATAACCATGGTTGGCCAAGCAACACGTGTAAAGCACACATCGGCACCATATCATAGAGAACCTCATTGGAATAATTTCCGATTGTGATCGGCAATAGTACTTATCGAGTGACATGTAGTGCTCTCTTATCATTTAGCCAATGTAACTTGGATGACCTTAGGTATGGGGTGGTTGACGAACTTAACCTTGTGATGAAATCGGTTGATGCCACATTGGTGCAACTTCCATTATCCACGATTAACGTGCTCACCTGATCATTTCCCTTATAGGTGATATGAAACAAGTTCTTTCTTTGCTCTTCCATTCGTGAGGGTTTTAGTTTCATTGTGCGTCGGACAACTAGGACCAACTAGTCCAAGTCCTTAGGAAACAGATTCTCTCCAATTAATTATATCTCGGTAGTGCTCTCCTCCTCCTTAGGTTTCTCATTAGTACTTTCTACCTGTAGCTTCAGGGCATCTCCCTTGATGACTATAGTCGTTCGATTCAGGCATTGAGTAGCCATATATCAGAACCCTTGGTAAAACTCATAAATTTACCCTTACCTCCAAGAAAATCCCTTTGAATCAATTGGAATTGCACCCTCTAACTGCTGCTACTATTGAAGTTAGTAGAGTCCGACTCGACTCGATTTGCTCCAATCCGACCCAAGGTTGACCCGTACATCCAGTTGTGTCCATTTGAATATTTTTTATTTATTTAGTTATTTGCTTTATTTATGTAAATGTAATAATATAAAAAGAGGACAAAGAAAGAAAGGAAAAAAAGAGAAAAAAAAAGAAGAAAGAAAAAGAAAAAGAGAAGAAAAAAATAGTAATTTTATTAGCTCAATAAAAATAAATAAGATATAATAAGGAATAAATAAATTAAGTGATGAAATAGGATAAAAAAATAAATAAATAAAGGAGAAATAAAATAAGAATAAACATTTGTTTTTATCACTTTGAAAAATTGATTTTTTCCAAAAAAATACAAATCAACCATTTTTCAAATTAGGGCCTTTTTAGATTTTCCAAAAAAAAAAAAAATTCAATTTAGAACTTTCATTTTTTATAAATTTTCCTCAAATAAATCAAATTGAATTAAGAACGTAAATTTGACATGTTTACAAAACTAAAGTCAATTTGATTCACTAAATTTTTCATCAAAAGAATTACATACGTCTAATCTTGAATAGCGGATACATAGACACCTACGGGATGATAGTAAAAAGAAAAAATACCTAATTTCCCTTTTCCTTTAGTTTAGATTGTTTTATTTATTCAATTAGAGTAATTAAATTAAGTCCTATTTTTCAAAATTAAAAGGTGATTTTTAAGATTATTTCTAATTTTAGAAAGTTTATGGTACTTGCAAGGGTTTAAAATTCCTAACCCCCAAACTTAAATCTCTAGTTTTCGAAAAATCGTTTTACAAAAAAATTGGTTTTAATCAATAGACCAATAGTTAAGTGATAACCAATCTATCTAATTAGTTATAACTTAACCCCATTTTTTCTCGATTCCAGTCGAGTGGTGACTCTAACCCCTTTTTAAATTGAAAAAATGGTATTTTTTTTAAACCCTAGTTGAGGGTCAATACTAGATGGGTAAGAGTTTAGTATTGATTAGTTTAAAAAAAGCCTATTTTATAAAAAGAATTGGGAGGGTGAAAATCCAGGCACGACAGCTTGGTGACTCCACTGGGGATGTTAAGAGGGTTAGCCATTTGATTTTCCATAATTAAGATTAATCTCTAAAATCACCTTAAATGCAATTTATTTACTTGTTTTCTATTATAACTGTACTAACGTTTTTTTTTTTTTTTTGCAGGTTTGGTTTTATGTATTTAATTATTTTGAGGGGGGAATTTATTTTACTGTATCATGAATGCATGATAGATACGGTTGAACCCGGGTTATCTTAGGACCTTAGGATGGGGAGCCATTGTGTAAATTTCAGGCGTAGTGAGGTAACCACCATTTAGGGTTGATTAGGCTATCCTAGTTAAACTTTGATGTGACTAAGGAATCATTTTTTCGTAAACGTGTGAGGTGACAAAGTTTAAGGATAGTTATAACCTACCTTTCTTACATTACATTTCATGGGGTCAACGAATAACTAACAAAGCGACAACATTATATAAAAAAGAAAAAAAAATGACAAGATCTAGAGTTTCTTTCCCTGTATTCTTCCTTGAATTGATGTACATAGGAGGTCTTATATATTTTCTTTTCTTATAATTAGTCTTTCCCTTGTAATTTATGCTTTCTTTGTAATGTTTTAGAAATGGCCAGCTCATCTAATGCCAGGGTTTTCGCCAAGGAGATTCATTTCTACGAACCTACAAACCTAAAGCTTATACTCAACCAGTGGTTTCAAATCTTCAACCCAAGAGAGCAACAGTTCATTACCAATAAGATTAGACCCATACTCTTACTAGATAAACAGGAGGTTAACATCATGCTAGTAAAGGCCTTAGTCCATTTCTAGGGACCTAAAGAAGTGGCTTTTCAATTTAAACTACACTTGATCTGCCTAGCTTTAGAAGAGTACACCCAACTGCTCCAAGCTCTTCCTTTGGATGAAATATATGTCTTAGAGCTCAGCTTTAGCCTAACCTACATTTTTTCAAAATTCTTAGGGATCCGTAAGACTGAGATAAATAAGGCCCTAGATGATTGCAACAAACATGCCATCAAGTTATGGGATCTAGTCCATTGGTTCCAGAATGAGCCTAACTCCAACAAACAAGCTTTGATTCTTAGAAATTGGAAAGAAAACCAAATCAAGGCCTATGTACTGGTAGTATTCACCATTATCTTGTTTCTAAGTGGGTCTTTTCTTATACACTTTAGGGTAACAAAGTTAGTTGTTCAATTTTGGGAAGGGAAGTCTTGTATTCCTACCTTACTTGTTAAGTAAATAAAGAACCTTAATTTCCTCAAGAAAAGGGGCTGCGAAGATCTTTAGTCAAGCATGACACTATTAATGGTGTGGTTCATTAGTCACATCAAATTCTTTAGGTTGGACAAAATAAGGGGAGCATTCACCAATAAGATTGATCTTATTGATTCTTTTGTCGATAAGATCAAATTACTAGAAGATAACCGTTCCCTTCTCTAGATAGAGGTTCCACAAGATTTTTGAGTAGAATACATACTGTAGACTGTTAGGTAGAGCAATTACACTAAGGTCATATTGATTTGCAAAAATTACCATATTGTACCATTGATTAGAATGAGTTAGTGTATAGGCTACTACCCAAACAATATGGTAAGACACTTTAGAGGGATCTAGGACATAGTTCACAAACATTCATTAAAGTCATTCACTCTTAATCTTGAAGCACCTCACTCTACAAAAAAGATATCCAAACTTCATAAGATCAAAGCTTGGTGGGATACTCGGATCGTAAGCCCAAACATCGATTTGAGTGAGTTCATAAGAGAAGTAGACAAACACTGAGTTACCAAAGAGTATTTATACGATTAACTTCATAAGGTAGGGGCAATGTAATATCAAGAACCAGAAGTCCTTCAAACCTCCCCTATGTGTCCTAACTCTAAAATGGTGACTTACATGGACTAAATGAAAGCTTGTATAAAGATCCTCTATGATGAGAAAGACAAATGGGCAAATCTTTGCCGAGAGTCCGGACAAAGGTCACATGCCCTGGAACATTAGCTGAAGATGGCCTAAAAGAAAATTTAAGAGTTTGAAGAAGTAGTTAAGTGTAACCAAAAGAAGAAGAAAATGTCATCTAGCCTATAGAAAAAAAAAAAGAAAAGAAGATTAGTAGAGATGAATTTATACCTTTTCCTTTCTTTCATGTAATAAGACTTTGGGAATCCAAAGATAATAAATAACTTGCCATTCTGTTAATCATTCGTCGATCCTCCTTTTCATCCGTGTGACTCACTTGCATTTCATTCATTTGCATTTTTTTTTCAAAAATTAAAATATCCGTATACTAACCTATTGAGAAGTGGTTTTAACTTAAGTCACCAAGATAGCTCTCAAATGTCAAACTTTCTAGAGAAGCCCCAGCAAAACCCATTCTCAAACCAAAATAGCTAACTAAGGGAATGATAACAACAACACCAATAATGGCAACCCCGAGTTTATTGACACCATAAAGTTGAGGTTCCAATCTTTAGAACGAACAATAGGAAATATTTCAGATCAACTAAGCTTTCTTGTTGACAGTATCTCTCTACTTAGGTCTACGTCTCCATTAAATGAAGAGAATTCCAAAGCTTAATATGGAAAGAATACTAAAGCCCTAGCCCTCGAAATAGAAGAAGCCTACCCTATCAATCAGGGCTTCGAATCCTTTGAAACAAAAGGGGTATTTCCAAAGGCTAACCCAGCTTTTGAGCCTAATACTTACTCATTTTTTATCAACCCAAAGCCTAAAGCTGACTAGGATAAATTGAAAGAGCTTGAGAAGCGGCTAACTCAACAAATTATAAAAAAAAAAAATGAAAATGCTCGAAGGGTATGATGGATTTGAGCATCTTGGCATAATAGACTTCTCCACTTATGATTATGGAAGCTTTCTAGAAAAGTTTAAAGTACTTGACTTTGAAAAATACAATGGGACTAGATGCCTAAAGCTATACACCCGACTGTATGTATGCAAGATGGGCAAGTATGTATAGTATGACCAACTCATGGTCCAAACCTTTTAGGAGAGCTTGATTGGCCCTGCCTTAACTTCATATGCTTAGTTGGGCCTGAATTAAGTAAATACATGGGAAAAGTTAGCTAGAATGTTTTATGAGCAATATAGATTTAACGTTGAAGTAGCACCAATATTGATGGATTTGTTTGCCTCAAGGAAGAGGCACAATGAATCCTTCAAAGAATATGCTCAAAGTTGGAGGTCCTTAATTGCAAGGGTATTTAACCTTATGACTAAGAAAGAGGTGAGTGCAACTTTCATTAACACGCTTAAGAGGCCCTATTTCATTCACTTGATCGGATAAGCCTCTTCTAGTTTTGTCAAAGTAGTAGCAGTGGGGTGTCAAGTTGAAAGTGTTGTTTCCTCCAGCAAGTTGCAAGAGACAGTAGATAGAAGGCCACCTTCTATTAAACCCACCACCAAGCCTAGAGAAGCTACTATCGGCATGGTCAACTCAAATGCAAGGCCTAACTCCTAAGTTTCTTTCAGGACAAATCCCCCACAAACTCAACCACAGTACAGAAGCCAACCATAGGCTAGTAGAGCCTTAAGACAATTTACCAGAATACTCATTCCACTCATTCAGGTGCTTGAGAAGTTAAGGAGAGATAATCTGCTCCATTCTGAGGCTCCTAGTAAAAGGTACAGGCCGAGGTTTTTTTACCCTAATATAAGATGTTAGTATCATCAAGGACAAGTAGGCCATTCAACTGACTCATGTTAAAGGTTGAAAAAAAAAATCCAAGACTTAATTGATGAAGGTATAATACAACTAGATTTTGTAGAAGCTCCTACTCTAAATGTCAACAATAACCCCCTACTAAACCATAGGCCTATCATCAATGTAATATCTGACTACTCAAAGACTATCATCAACATGATCAGTCCCAACCAAGAATCTAAGATTTATAGATTCTACAAAAAAGAAGTTCCACAAGCTAAAAGGTATGCCTTCCATATGCCTATGGCCCCCCAAAATTATAAAGCTGCCCCTTTCCTAGGGGCAGTTAAGCTCACTTGTAGGGAGGGATCGCTCACTCCAATAGAATCTATGATCCGAGGGAAGACTTGAAAAAGAAGGTCGTACTGGAAATGCTAAGCACTGAACAAGCTAAACATAAAGAAGGATTGACTACCTTCACCAAGATAATTAAGTCCAGCGAGTATAAAGTAATGGACCAACTTGTTGAGACTCTAGCATAGTTATCCCTCATGGGCTTATTAAAGGCATTAGATCGCATCAGGAAGCTTTGTTCAAAACACTAAGAGAAGTTAAAGTCCCTCATAAAATCCCAGCTGAAAGGATTGGCTCTATCACCAATTCCTTCTTCACTATGGATCAAATTTCCTTTTTTGCCAAATAATTGGGTGAAGAAGGCAACCTACACATGAAACCTCTATTCATAATAGTGTGGATAAATAACATCATCACAATAAGAGTCCTCATCGATAATGGGTCATCTCTAAATGTCTTCCCTCTGGCTACCCTAGATATATTAGGCATTAATATAACCTCTATTAAGCTAAGTTTGATGATTGTAAGAGCTTTTGGCGAATCTAAAAGAGAAATAATAGGTGAGATTAGCTTATCGGTGGTTATTAGACCATAGACATTCAATATCTCATTCCAGGTTTTGGACATTCCAAGGACCTTCAATTTTTTATTAAGAAAGCCTTGGATACATTTAGTAAGGGTCATACCATCAAGTCTTCACCAGAAAGTTAAGTTCATCTGTAATGGCTAGGTTATCACAATTCTAGGTGACCAAGATTATGAAATCTACAAAGAGACAGCTATACCCTATATTTGTATGAAAGAATAAGATGACTTCCAACTTCAAATGTTTGATGAGGTGTGCATGATCACCAATCAGCTGAAGGATGAGAGGCTAAAATTTAAAGAAGGCCAGTTTGGAACCTGTGGGTTAGGATATATTTCGACCTTAATGGAACTGTTGCAAAGAATGCAAGCTAGGGGTAAAAAAGATGACAAATTATATCACACTCTAATGACCTTCCCTCCATTGTTTGAAACTTTCATCTGGGCCAAAGTACAAAACTCAAAGCCTATCAAAAAGGACATCTCCAGCAGAAATAAAGGGGTTAGCCCCTTGGATAAGTCCCAGTACTTAAATAATTGGTTCCCATCCCTATGAATAGTAATAAGTTTGCCCTGGGTAATGGATGAATCACGATCTAGTATTTTATAGAATTTTGTAATAAATTACCTTTGTTCTTGAAATGATTGTACCCGAAAGAAAATTCCTTTAAATGAAATCAGTCTCTTTTCCCTTTACTTTTGATTCACTTACACTCTCCTTTTACATACATTTTTTTTCTTCTCCAAATTCGATGATCCAAATAAAGGTCATGGATACCTCACATAGATAGGTGATGAAAATATTGATATCACCTTTGACCCTATTGAGTTAGTTGTCGAAAGCAATGTCAATGACCATAATGACATGCAAGAAAGCTAGCAGAAATATGAAATGAGTAGAATTTCCATTGATGAGCCAATAGAGGTAATTAATGTTGGGACCAATGACAATCCTAAGGCATTGAAGATTGGGGGAAATTTGAAAGAAGACCAAAAGGTAGAAATGACCACATTACTATTTGAATACTAAGATTTATTCGCATGGTCTCATGAAGATATGCTCGGATTAGATCCATCGATCATGGTTCATTGTTTACCCACATAAGAGGATATTAAGCCTAAGAAACAAAAGTTAAGAAGGTTCCGATTGGATATCTTATTGAAAATCAAGGATGAAGTTAGAAAACTACAAGAAGTCAGCTTTGTTGAGGTGTCTAATTATCTCAAGTGAGTAGCCAACATTGTATTAGTTATAAAGAAGAATGGAAAAGTCAAAGTGTGTGTGGACTTTGGAGACCTTAATTAAGCAACCCCTAAAAATAATTTTCCTTTGCCCCATATCAATGTATTGATCGATAACACAGCCTGAAACCATATTTTCTCTTTCATGGATGGATTTTCTGGGGATAACCAAATTTGAATGGTTGAAGAAGATAAAGCTAATACAATGTTCATCACAACTTGAGGCACGTTTTGTTACAAAGTGATTCCTTTCGGACTCAAAAATGCTGGGGTAACTTATCAAAGGGCCATGGTAGCAATCTTTCATGACATGATGCACAAATAAGTTGAAGTATATGTTGATGATATGATTGCTAAGTCCAAGGAAGGAGAAAATCATATGGCAAATCTAAGGAGTTGGTTTGATAGGTTGAGAAAATTCCAACTGAAGCTTAACCTAGTGAAATGTATGTTTAGAGTGACTTTAGGAAAATTATTAGGTTTTATAATTAGCTAAAGGGCCATCAAAGCGGACCCTGATAAAGTCAAAGCAATAGTTGACCTGCCCCGCCATGTACACTCAAGGAAACTGAAGGTTTGTTGGGCCGTTTAAACTATGTAGCCTAGTTCATATCCCAACTCACAGACAAGTGTCATCCTTTATTTAAGTTGTTAAGAAAGAATGCCAAGATCAATTGGGACAAAGAGTGCAAGTAGGCCTTTACAACAATCAAAGAATACATCACGAAGCCTCCTATTTTGATAACTCCAAAATCTAAGAAGCCTTTATACCTATACTTAATAATATTACCAAAGTCCATAGGGTGCATGCTTGGCTAGAAAGATAAGAAAGGGAAGGAACATGTTGTATACTACTTAAACAAGAAATTCACCGAAGGGGAGCAGAAATATTCAAAAATTGAAAGAACTTGCTGTGCTTTGGTTTGGGTAATACATCATCTCAAACAATACACACTCTACTACCAGGTTGAATTGGCAGACAAATTGACCCTAATTAGTAGAATCTCAAAGTGGCAAATGCTACTATTAGAGTTTGATATTACGTACATAAACTAGAATTCAATCAAAAGGTAAGCTCTAGTAGATCAATTGGCTGGAAATCCCTTTGATAGCACTCCCCAAGAGGTACAAGTCAATTTCCCCTACGAGGATGTCTTAGTGGTTGATGGAAACTCTGATAAAGGAGAAGATGATGAGCAACCAAAATGGAAAATGTTCTTCGATGGTATAGCCAACATGTTAGGGTATGGAATTGGGGCAATACTAATATTTCCTGAAGGTACTCAATATCCTATAGCCATTAGGCTAGTTTTACCATACACTAATAATATTACCGAGTATGAAGCATGCATCATGGGACTCAATATGGCCTTAGAATAAGACATTCAAGAATTAGAGGTGTATGGGGACTCTTCACTCATTATTGGCTAAGCCTGGGGAGAGTAAAAAACTAAAGATCCTAAGTTGGTGCCTTATCACTGATACTTGACTGAATTGATGGGAAATTTTAAAGAAGTCACCTTCAATCATGTACCAAGGACTCAGAATCAATTTGCTGATGCCTTAGCCACACTAGCATCTATAATCTAGATATCTGGTGGAGTCGAGATTCAGCCTCTTACTATTGAAATTGAAAATAAGTCTGCCTTCGGCTTAGCAATTGAGGGTATGAACGACCAAAAACCGTAGTACCATAATATTAAGATGTTCCTACAACAAGGCACGTACCTCGAAGAAGCTGAGAAAAGAGATAAAAAGGTGATTAGGAGATGGGCCACTCAATTCTTAATAAGCGAGTTCACTTTATACTGGTGCTCATTTGACGATACACTCTTAAGGTGTATGGTTGACAAAGAGGTTGAAAATTTAATGAAAGAAGTATATGAAAGAGTATGTGGCCCTTACATGAATGGATACATGCTGGCAAAGAAAATTATGAGGCTAAGGTATTATTGATTGACAATGGAAAGTGATTGCATTGAACACATTAGGCATTGTCACCTACGCCAAGTTTATGCAAATATGATAAACGCCCCGCTTTAGGAACTACACACCCTCTCAACACCATGGCCTTTTTCAATGTAGGGCATAGATATCGTTGGTCCAATCACTCCAAAAGCGTCCAATAGGCATTGCTTCATACTAGTTGCCATTGATTAATTTAGTAAATGGGTTGAGGCTTTGTCATACTCGAATGTTACTAAGGGGGTTGTAGTTAAGTTCATCAAAATAAACATCTTGCCTCAGTATGGGACCCCAGAAACAATCATCATTGATAATGGCACCAATCTCAACAACAAGCTTATGATAGAATTGTGTCGGCAGTTTCGGATCATTCACCGGAACTCTACTCCTTATCGACCCTAAATGAATGGAGCTGTTGAAGCAACCAACAAAAACCTTAAAAGAATCATTGAAAAAATGGCTATCACATATAAGGACTAGCATGAGATGTTACCATTCGCACTCATAGCTTATTGGACTTTTATTAGAACGTCAATTGGGGCAACACTGTACTCTTTGGTATATGGAAGTGAAGCGGTGTAACCAGTAGAAGTTGAGATCTCATCGCTTAGGGTACTATAAAAAAGTTAGTTAAACGAAGTTGATTGGGTAAGGAAATGCATTGAGCAATTGAATCTAATTGACAAAAGTAGACTTACAACCCTATGTCATAATCAGTGCTATCAACAAAGAATGGCTCAGGTTTTCAACAAAAGGGTACAACCTCAAAACTGCAAGGAAGGAGATTTGGTGTTGAGAAAAATTATCCCCAATGCATAAGACTTTAGAGGGAAATTTGCACCCAACTATGTAGGTCCTTACATCGTAAAGCGAGTATTATTGGGCAGGGCTTTAATTTTGTCCCAAACGGATGGTCCAAATTTGAGAGACCCTATAAATGCTGATGATGTAAAATGGTACTATCCATAAGAAGTTAGTGGAAATTTTACTCAAAGAACAAAAGTGTTAGTTATTCTAAATGTTATTATGGTCTAATTTTCATTATCTATAAACAAATTTGGTATCTTTAGTTATTGTCATCATTGGAATAATCACCCTCTCTATGGAAAGGTTTAATTCCCTATACTCCCTCTAATCGAACCCATATACTAAAAAACACGAGAGAAGTTAAGAAGTGAGACCTAGAACATTGATAATCAATAAAATTCTTTAAAATACTTTATTACGGATTGATCCCCTAAGATGGGTAGTTTTATTCTTGTTTTTCAAGGGAATGCAAAACCTAAGTAAGCACGGCACATGAAGCTTTAGGTTCATAAAAGTTCTAAAGAGACAAAAATAGTTGGTGACATTTTATAAGGGGTTAATTTCTATGATTTCTCCAAAAGAACCAACGAAATTTTAAATATTCTGCATCAGGAACATTCGAGTTGATAACAAGGGACCAAAACATGAGCTAGTTATTTTTGATAGGACTTTTCAAAAGGGTTTGGCGGTTTTGGTGCTATCGACAAAGATTAGGTAAGTATTTCCACACAATGTTAGCACACCAAGTTTTGAATCTTGCACTTGCATTTAGGCTAGTTTTTTATTCCTAGTAGTCTCTTTGGAACTAGCCCATAAAAGCATTCTCTTTCTGCATTTAGTATTTAGCCAACCTTTGAAGTTTTTTTCCTTCATCATTTTCTTCTAAGCAAACCCATAAGGTTGCTCTCCTTTACAGTTTTTTCTCTCAAGCATGCCTATAAGGCCATTCAGTTCATGAAGTTTCTCTTAGAGAACCTTTAGTGTGCTTCTCTTCTATTCACTTAAGCGAACTTGTAGCATGCTTCCACTTTGTTCGTTAGATTTCCCTCAAGTAAGCCCATAAGGCACTTCCCCTTTGTTCATAAAAGATTCTTTTAAGATTCCCCTCAAGTAAACTAATAAGGTATCTCCCTTCTGTTCACTAAGCCCGTAGGGCACTTTGCTTCACCAAGTTTCTCTTAGTCGGCTTGTAAGGCAATTCCCTTCATCATCTTCTTAATAAGCCTTTAGGGCACTCTCCTTCCTAGAATTCCCTTAACAATTCCAGAGGGCACAACTTTAAGACCAATTTAGGGTTGTTAGTCCCCAAGAGATTCCGCCTAGGTTAGTGAGCCTGGTGAAGCATGACCAAGTTTTAGATCGATTGTAGTTTAGGGTTGCTAATCTTCGAGAGATGCTCTCGCCTAGGTTAGTGAGCCTAATGAGGTGCGGCTAGGTTTTAGATCAATCCCATATTAGGGTTGCTAGTCCTCAAGAGATGCTCCCGCTTAGGTTAGTGAGCCTATTGAGGCATGACCAGGTTTTAGATTGATCCCAAATTAAGGTTGGTAATGCCTGAGAGACATTCCAACTTAAGCTAGTGAGTTTAGTGAGGCAAGACCGGGTTTTAGATCAATGCTAGACCCTGAAAGACGCTCTTGCTTAGGTTAGTGAGCCTAATGAAGCACAATAAGGTTTTAGATCGATCCTATTTTAGGATTGCTAATCCTCGAGAGATGCTCTTACCTAAGTTAGTAAGCTTAGTGAGGTATGACTAAGTTTTAGATTGATCATAGTTTAGGGTTACTAGGCCTGAAAGATGCTCCCACCTAGATTAGTGAGCCTAGTAGCACGGTCAGGTTTTAGAATCGATCCCATTTTGGGGTTGCTAGCCCCTAAGAGACGTTCCCACTTAGGTTAGTAAGCTTAGTGAGGCATGACTTAGTTTTAGATCAATTCCAACACCAAATTGTTTGCCCCTTAAAGACACTCCTACTTAGGTTAGTGAGCTTAGAGAGGCATGGCCAGGTTTCATTTCTTCATCCATATCGATGCTTGGATAGCTATGGTTGTTTTAGAGTCATCCTAGGGGCAAAAATAGTATCTTTTTTTTTTTTTTTTTCGTTGTCTTTGTGGCAAGTTTTATTTAAACTTCACCACAAAGAGGGGTAGTTGTAGACACCTAATTTTTTTTCTTTTTATCTTCATTTTTATTTTTTATTATTTTTCTTTTCTTAATTAGGTTCTAAATTATAAAAAACAAAAAACTAGAAAAATAAAGAAAACCTAAAAAATTAAGAAATTTAGAAAAAATAAGAATCATAGAAAAGTACAAAAATTTCAAAAACAAGAAAAGGAACAAAAAAAAAAAAGAACCTAAAAAGATGAAAAGTTAGAAAATGAAGCTTAAAAAATTTAGAAAATTGAAAAATTACAAAAAATAGAATCAAATAAAAGATTTTAGAAAATAACTCTTTATTAGGGTAGTTTTTTTTCTTTTAAATTGGGCTGTTGAACTTGGGCTTAGATTTAAATATAGCTCAAGTAACTAAGTTCATATGTGCAATTTAGTTGCACATATGAATAAGGCACAGGCTAATGACCTATTGGTTAAGTACATGGACATAATATTAGCAATGAACATAAGGTCTTGGGTTTGAAGCTTGGCAAAGGTAGGGAGGCCTTTTTCTGTTTTTTTAGTTTTCAATCACATCAAAGACTGCCACGTATTAGGATCTGATTGAGTTACATATCCTGACACTTAGTAAGACGGGATTGGATGACCTGCTGACATGCTTCCATGTGTCAACCATGTGGTATGCCACGTCAACTACTACGTGTCACGTAATGACATGTGGTATGTCTAGGTTGGTCGGTATGATTGATGTAGTGCCACGTCAGCCCTTTTTTTCCCTCCCCTTCATTCCTTTTCCCTTCGTTTCCTTCTCTTTCCCTTACTTTCCACAAATTTTCTCCCCTTTTCTCCACTCAAGAACACTTGACCCCTTCACTTTAGCTCTAATTTCTATACAAATTCTGCACACACTCATGCATTTTCTTACTTTAATCCTGTTGAGTGCATAGCCTACTATGAATCGAACCCCTTGAATTGTCCAAATTCGATCAAAAATGAATTCAAGTTAAGCTCCTAAGTTAGGAAAAGAACTAAAATCTCAGCATTTACATTCAAGGCCGATTTTAGCTTTCTAAAGTTTCTAGGTCGAATTCTTGCATACAAGGGTGCTGGGGGAGCTCACATAAGCATGAATAACCTATACATAACCTCGGAATCAACATCCACACTCACTTTCTCTTTTCTTGATCACTTTCTCTCTCTACCAATGTCTCTCTCTTTGGGTTCCCCTCTCTAACCTAACCACCATCGCAGTTGTGACCTCTACTCCGTTAGCTCCTTAACCTGACTACCCTCTATTGCTGACGTGTCCCTTAGTAGCCCCGAAGCCAAACCCTAACCGCTGCCCCTCTCTCTCTTCAAAGCATCACCACTACCAATCGGTTCACAAAAACAACCACACTACGAAACTCGCCATACCTTAGAACCTAAGTCCCAACCCCCATTGTACCTCTAGCAACCATGCCATGTACTACCCAAACACCACCGCCAACCACTACCTCCATCAACCGTCTAAACCACCACCAAACACTACTACACTCAGCCCACTCCCCCTATGTCCAATCCAAAACTCATAAATCGGCCCTTACCCCTAAGAAAATCCATTCGAGTTAATTTGAATCATACCCTCTAGTTGTCATTGCTATTGAAGTCATAGAACCCGACTTGACCCAACTAATCTAACCCGACGACCCGATCTAACCTGATTCGACCTAACCTAGGTTTGACCCATGCATCTAGTTATGTCTGTTCGATTTTTTTTTTGTTTGTTTATTTAGTTATTTCGCTTTATTTCTGTAAATGTAATACTATAAAAAGAGGAAAAAGAAAGAAAGGAAAAAAGTGAAAAAAAGAAGAAAGAAAAAAAAAAAGAGAAGAAAAAAAATAATTTTATTTTATTTTATTAGCTCAATAAAAGTAAATAAGATATAATAAGTAATAATAAATTAAGGGATGAAATAGGATAAAAAAATAAATAAATAAGGGGAAATAAAATAAGAATAAACATTTGTTTTTATCACTTAGAAAAATTGATTTTTTCCAAAAAAATATAAATAAACCATTTTTCAAATTAATGCCCTTTTAGATTTTCCAAAAAAAAAAAAAAAACAATTTAGAACATTCATTTTTTTAGAAATTTTCCTCAAATAAATCACTTTGAACTAAGAACATAAATTTGACATGTTTACAAAACTAAAATCAATTTAACCCACTAGAGTTTTTATTAAAAGAGCTATATATGTCTGATCCCAAGTAGTGAGGATGTAAGCACCTATGGGGCGATGGTAAAAAACGAGAAAACTTAAGTTCCCTGTTCCTTTAGTTTAGATTGTTTTGTTTATCTAATTAGAGTAATTAAATTAAGTCTTGTCTTTCAAAATTAAAAGGTGATTTTTAAGTTTATTTCTAATTTTGGACGGCCGATGGTTTTCAAAAAAACCATTTTACAAAAAATTGGTTTTAGAATTCTTAACCTCCGGACCTAAATCTCTGGTTTTCAAAAAATTGTTTTACAAAAAATTGGTTTTAATTGGTAGACCGGTAGCTAAGTTATAACCAATCTACCTAATTGATTATAACTTAACCCCTTTTTCCCAACTCTAGTTGGGTGGTGACTCCAACCCCTTTTCAAATTGAAAAAAATAGTTTTCTTTAAGCCTAAGTCGAAGGTCAGTACTAGATGGGTAAGGGTTTAGTGCTAATCGGTTTAAGAAAAGCCTATTTTATAAAAAGAACTAGGAGAGTGAAAGTCCAGGCTCAACAATTTGTAGATACTTAATTTGTACAATGATGACTTGGAACTCATAGATATGAAGTCCTAAAGAGAAGTTCTAGTGGGTTGCTAGAGTTTCAGAGAGAGAAAGGGAATATTTGAATTGTTTTTGGATGTTTTGATTTGTGCTTGATGATGGTAATTAGAGATTAGACCCTTATTTATACTTTTTCAAACTTGATTTTGATTGAATAGTCCAAAAAATGAATCGACTCACAATCTTCAAATTAATGGGTAATTGATGAATGCGAATGCAAATTCATAATCCATGTTGATTTAGATGAAATGAATGTTCAAATTGTAGCTAAGGATCTTCAATCTTATTAAAAATACCCAGAAACAAGATTGGATTTTGCTAGAATCAATCAAATTTGAATTTGAGCAATATTTGTACAATAATTTTTTTTTTCATATTTTATGCCTAATTTTAATCCTCTGAATGATTGTATTGCAACAATTCTTAGGTTTTATTTCAACTACCTTGAGTATACTTTGTGATTTCACCAATAATTTGGTGAAATCGAGAAGAAAAAGGGATCAAAATGAGCCTAAAAGTGAGCTACCTAGGCATACAACAAGTGAGAAACTTGGGAAAGTCTTGGAAATTGGGGGAAAGTGTACATGTTTGGCTAACTAGAGGCTGACATGTATCTACGTAAATAAATTTTAAAAAATCAAAAAGTTGTTGAGTGCCTATTGTGGGTGTTGAACTTAGGACCTATGCTTTGTATGTATGTGTATGTTTTCCCTATAGGCTGTTGGCTCATGTCTTGTTATTTATTGTAAACAAAATTTACTTAAAACGATTGGGAAAAGGAAAAAAAATGGAAAAAATAAAAAATAATAAAAATGTGGCATCTAAGAGAATTATCCTATAAATACTATATTTGAAATCGCCTCTTCTAAAATGATTATGTCCCTTCTTCTTCCTCATTTACATGCGATCATTTGGTTGAGGGTTTTCTCTAACCATCCGAGAAAACCCTCAACCAAATAAGTAATATAGGTTTGTTTTTTTTATGAATCAATCATAGAATAAGAGTAGTTGCATGGTATAGGTCTATATTGTGGGAATTTTTGAAAATGGGTAGACAATTGATGCACTATCATCGCTTTCTCACTCTAGACATCAAAATAGGAAAAATGTATAATTTGTACTCGTTTTGATTCTTTTTAAGCATATGTTTTTTGAAGAAATAGTGTTATGACTTAATGCATGATGGTACATTATTGTATACTGATAATTTATGGGATAAGTGTATACATTTGTATGTGATATGTTATTTTAAATTTTACTATGAAAAGGTATGATTTTTACTCTTTTTGATTCATTTAAAGTATATGTTTTTCGAAGAAATAGTGTTATGACTTGATACATGATAATAATTGTTGTATACTAATAATTTTTCGGATAAGTTTATACATTTGTATATGATATGTTATTTTAAAATTTACTATGAAAATATATGATTTTTACTTATTTTGATTCATTTTAAGTATATGTTTTTCGAAGAAATAGTGTTATCCCTCAATGTATGATGGTAGATTGTTGTATACTGATAATTTTATACTTGTTTTGATTTGTATTAAATATGTGATATGTTATTATAAAAATAAATTATACTAATTATTGTAAATTATAATGCATATATAATGATGTTATGAAGAAGTATTCTTAACATTCATTAGATGAGATTTTTAAACTTTACTTTGAAATAATTATTGGTGGTATGTGTACTTTGAAAAAAAGCAATGACATAATGACATAATAATAAAATAGACATTATTATTATATAATTTTTTGAATAATGACTTAACAAGATTATTTAATTAGTAATTCCATAAGAAAAATTCATACATAATGAAAGTAATTAGACAATTGGCTGTAAATTATACCAATTAGCTTCTTCAATATTAGTTATGAAAAGAAATTAGTGGTATAGCAAATAATACAAATATT
This sequence comes from Lumnitzera racemosa, assembly GCA_024138005.1. Taxonomy (NCBI): domain Eukaryota; kingdom Viridiplantae; phylum Streptophyta; class Magnoliopsida; order Myrtales; family Combretaceae; genus Lumnitzera; species Lumnitzera racemosa. The sequence continues at coordinate 51,896,984 of JAMXBC010000008.1, read as the reverse complement.
ATTATTTACTAATATTTTTTGCAATAAGACTCATTAGCTTTTATAATATTAGCTGTGAAAAGAAATTAGTGTTTGCTAGCACAAGGTAGTAGTTATATATGTGACATGCTGAAGTTTATGCAGCTAATATGGTAAATAGGTGTACAATGGACAATATGAGGATGGTTTGTTATGTTGGTGGAAATATTGGAAGGAGAATGGGGTACGATATGATAGGCACCTGAGAACAGTAGTTAGAGTTCCATTTAAGGCCATGTATGACCAAGTAGTTGGAATGATATGTAATCGGCTTTGGGTTGACATGATAATACAACAAATTGAGCTGATTCATAAATGCCTCCTCATAGGCTGGATCGGGGATATGTTCTATGTCATCCCTATTAACGATTATTACGATGTTCAACAATTGATAGCTTCCTTTGTAGGGTGTAGTGGAGTTAGCAATTCTATAGAAATATATATTGAAATTTATAAAGTGAACTCACCATCGATAGTCCCTATCGCAGTTAAGCACAATGTTGGACGGCATAACGATGATATTGGACTATAAGTTAAAATCAAGGTGTCTAAATCCCAAGCAGTCCTATCGAGGAACGTATCAACCACTAGTTGCATGTCTAATGAACCTAATGTCTTGATCACCAACGAGTCAAATAGAGATACTAGTATGGAGAATAAATTGGCATTCGCTGACATTGATGGAAATTCTGATGATATAGATTGTAATGCAGATGTTGTCCTGAGTGAATTTTGGTTGTAGGAAGTAGAAGAAGCTAAAGGTCACATGGATGGAACAATTGGAGGCATAGGTTATTAACATTTTTGGATGCGGTCAGGATGTTAGAACCTATGCCTTTTTATACGTCAAGTATAAGGGATGGACTGGTGGTTGATGATATTATAAGTTGTAATAAATAGAGCTTCCGTGATGAATTGAAGGTAGGCATATGGTTCAAGAGTAAAAAATATCTATAGATAGCTATGAGGCTACATCATGTTATGAACCATTATGACTTCATCGTAAAGGAGTCTAAATCGATGTTATTATCTATCAGATGTGTTGATTGGGAAAAGGGCTGTAGGTAGAGACTCCAAGCTTGTAAGAAGCAACATGTAGGATGCTTTATGATATCTAGGTTCATGGATCCACACACATGCCTTAATTCCTCAATTAGCTAGGACCACTTGAGATTTGAGTCAAACATATTATTCTACTTTTTGATTAAGGATATTCAAGAGTCACCAAGTGTTAACCTAAGACACTTGCAAGCGACTATTTGCAAGCAATATAGTTATACTATCCACATCAAGAGAATTAGGGAACTGAAGCCTAAAGTGATTAAACAGGTTTACTGTAAGGGGGAAGAATCATATGCGATGTTCCTATATCTACTAAATGCGATCTAAGAGGCTAATCTTGGTACTATGATTGAGTGGAAATGGTGAGACAGTGATATTGTTAGGTACGTGTTATTCGATAGTCTTTTGGGCATTCAAACCATGTATTGAGGCGTTTATCCATTGCAAGCTTGAAGTTATGATCAATGAAACAATCCCGTATGGGAAGTACAAACATAAATTACTAATTTTAACAAGAGTTGATGGTCAGAATCAAATTATCCCATTTGGTTTCACCCTAGTTGATGAAGAATGTTTTGATAGCTGGAGTTAGTTCATAACGTATATGCTTATGTACGTTATAAGAGATCATAGCAATATATGTTTGATTTTGGATTGTCATGCTGGTATTTAGTTTGCAGTATAGGGTGAGAATGTAGTATGGCCAAAGGGTTGGGTCAGGACCCTAAAGGGGGCCTACAGGTGATCCCGATGAGGGCGAGGATCTCCCGATCGATTATTACGACTAGAGCGAGTCGTCATGGTTAAGTGAGTACTCCCGATGACTCCATACTTGTTTGTGCTTGTAGTTAGTGCACTTGAATTGAATATCAATAACTTGATGCATGGGGTTTCGGGATAATGTAATCCATTTATTACATGTAAATATATATGTCATTAAGTACTTATACATATACATATGTTATATACCTACCCACACTCATAATATACTAATATGTGTACTTATATACTAATATATATACTAATACATATACCCATATACGCATATGGTGAAATATGTATTTTTATATGTATTTTCGTATGCCTTATTTAGCCCCTTAAGAAAGCTTTCACAATTTCATTCTTTTTGTATTTTAAGAGTATATTTGACATGATATATGTATGTATAGTTAGTATATACCTTATTTTAGGTTATGTACATATTGTATACTTATGTTCAATTGAACCCCTAACCGCATACGAACACCTTAAAACCTCGAATCTCATCAAAACCCTAAGATGACAATCGAAGATTTAATCGCGTAAGAATATATGAAACCTTAAATCTGTAAAAACATTAGAGATTGTGCCATAAAGTAATAAAAATCCTAAAACTATAATTTTAAGGATATAAAAGCACTAATTCATCATGATATACCCTAAAACCCTAATTGATAATAAATTGCTTACATTTTTGCCAAATCATTAGTAAAAGGTTATAGAATAAAGATCTCAAATAATCCTAACACTAATGTATATATCTTCATCTCGCACTCAGCACTCGAGACTCATCCCAATCCCATCGTAGGCAAACCTGCAAAAGAAAGACTATTGGGGAATAAGCTCCCGATCGGTTATTACAACCAGAGCGAGTCGTCATGGTCAAGTGAGTACTCCCGATGACTCCATACTTGTTTGTGCGTGTAGTTAGTGCACTTGAATTGAATATCAATAACTTGATGCAATGTTATGTGCTTATGTAATCTTATTATTTCTTCTATTATAAATCTACGCTTACATCATCACTTATGTAATCAATTGATGATGTTATGGCTTATGTAATGTTTAGATGATGTTATGGCTTATGTAATCCATTTATTACATGTAAATATATATGTCATTAAGTAAGATTTTAATCTGTTTTAAATCTCACTAGCTCTTTTGAGTTCGGGAAATCATCTACAGTTTGGGCGTTTGTTTCTATACTTAGAAAGCTAAATTCGTGGGGTTTACAGGTTGGCCTTGGTAATGGTGTATTTAATACATCCCCAATAACTTCAACACTAGAGTTAAGAACAAATAGTATAAAGTGATGATAAAGAAGGCCGCTTACCAGTTGCAACCTTAGAAGTTTCGCACCTATTATGACAAGGCCAAGACTATGAGCCCCCATAATAGAGATTAGTTTAGAGGTCTACATCGTAAAATATGGATGCTAGCATCGGACAATAGAGCTCTATTTGGTCATGGGACGACCAACATTACAAAAAGTTATAACAATGCTTTGCATGATGCGAGAAACTTACCGGTCGCAACACTACTCGAGAAAACTTTCTACAACTGCAATGACTACTTCAATAAATATAGGATTAAGTTAGTAGAGCAAATGGGCATTAGCAAAGTTTTGACCAAATTCATGGAGAGAAAGTTTGATAGGTGGCACAAAGTGGCCAGTAGTCACTAGGTTTTGATTTTTTACTACAATGAGCAGATATTTGAGGTAATAGCAATACCCAAACCAACAGCATACAGGCAAAAATGAGAGAATAGCCACTCGGTCATCCTTAGGAGGTGTACTTATAACAAGTGGCAAACTTACAAAATTCCGTGCTCATACGCTATAGCTATTATGGGAAAAATGAGCATATACTATGTTATACACATTAGGTATTGGTATATGATGCAAAATCGGCTATGTATACATGCGTTCCTTCATGTCCTGTACCGATAAGTCTAGTTTGTCATATCTTAACATTCCTATGTGGCATCCCTAGGTAGGGTTAGGAATTTAGGCAGGTTACAGGAGAAACGATTCTAGAATAAGATGGACATCTAGGAGGGATTGTTACAAGAAAAGTATTGGCTTAGGAGTTATAAACGTGAGGCGATATTTAAGCGTATAAATGGCCAAGAGATTTCAATAGATTTACATATGATCCTGTATCTAGAGCAATCAGGCTTTATTATTGCATGCCAGGTTTCCTTCATACAGTTAGAGCAGCATTTGATTATCGCCTTGGTTGAGCAATGGAGGGAGGAGACACATACATTTCACTTCCATACTGGTGAAATGATGGTAATGCTACAAGATAAATCTTTGCTCATAAGTTTGCCAATCGATGGTAATGTAGTTACTAAAGTGACAGCTTCTATTGGGTAGGCCGAGAGACGTTACCACCTATTAGGAATTCACTCGACAGAGAGCGCCTTAAAGGGTTCCAGATTGAAGTTGTCATGGTTGAAGGAAAACTTCATTGATTTTCCCTTTCATGCAGATGAGGAGACAGTACAACACTTCATAAAGGCACATATCATGCAGTTGATTGGAGGTATGCTGTTCTCAGACAAGTTTAATAATGTCATACACCTGATGTTCCTCTCTCTCTTATTGGACCTCGTCATGACTTGGCAATACACGTGGGTAGCAACTTGCTTAGCATGGCTATATTGCTAGTTGTGCTTAGCTTTTAAGGCTAATGTAGGAGGGATTAGTGCTCTATCGATAATTCTACAGGTGTAGCCATGGGAGCATTTCTCATATATTGCCCCCTTACATTGTTGAATTACGATAGTTGTCGATGGTCGACTACTTATGAGTCAATGGAAGGCGAACTTTAATGCGACTAAGCTACCCACACATGTAGTTCAATAGTATAAAGATGCATTTAATCATTAACATCCAAAGTAGGTATGTATTTATCTAAACCATTCTCCTTATTCATTTAATAATTTTTACTTTTTTCATCCTCAATAATGATCATCAATTCAGGTTGTTTAGATGCCATACGACCATGATGATGTTGCTAGATTACCAGCTTATTGTCAGTATGGGAGTGACGTATGGCTAGCCTATGTACCATTTCTAAGCTTTTACATTGTGGAGATGCACTATCTTGACCATATAACTCAATAGTTTGGTGGGATGTAGGAGATCCCAGCATACCTTGATACAGGATGTGCCCTGTATGATATCAACTTAAGGGGTAGGATAGAGATAAATTAGGTGACCTACCATGCAGCTTGGATAGCACAATAGGAGGATCACCAAAACCGAATAGTTTAAGTTTGACTACCGCTTAGCATACATTGTAACTATGTCCCCTAGTACCAGCAAGTTACTTGTAGATATATCAGCTGATCTAGGGCTTCTTAGATTATATGGTATGTATAGTTTCTTTTTCTTTTACACTTTTGTTTTCCAATTTATACGCAAATCAAACTTTTTCATTTAGAATGCAGACGGACTTCATACATAGAGTGCCACAAATGTCATATAAGGACATATTATTTGAGCAGCATTGAGTAGATGACCTCATCTAAGGGATTATTGGGGTACACCTAGGTGACCTAGCTCCACTTGGTCCAAATGTCAACGAAGATGACTCCCTACTAGATAAGCTATAGAGAGGTAGGGGTCATAGGGCACATAGTGGTTGTTGAGTTAGGGGCTGAGGATGTAGATAGCCTGACATGGGGATTTGCGACGATGCTTCTTCTCTACACTTCTTGCCACCAACATCTCTTGGACCACCTAGATTTGAGTTCTACAAGCCATTCTTCAGGGAGAGCTTCAACGATCCTATGTATCATACCCTTATTGTCAAAGAGATTTCCATTAGTCAGTTTCATACCATACCCCTCCCCCACTATTAAAGAGGCCGATTAGAGATACTTAGCGCAACATAAGTGAGGGAGTCGCGCAAATGCACCCTTCTCAAGTCCCCATGCATGGATCATTTTCGGGTGCTTATAGCCAAGACAGTAGATAGATTACATAGCTGGATGCAGCTTAGATGGTTTAGCCACAAGACAATGTAGAACCTTAGGATGCTTGGCCATTGCTTTAACGACAACGCCAACATCATTAGCGTTGTATATTTCACCAACTATTTAGCTATTTCAACAGTTTATTTACATGTCATTCAATGGTTTCATTTTCTCAAAATTTTAAGTTATTAATAGTTTCGATATTGATTCAAAATGCATATCAATGTAGTACTAAGCTTGGACAAAACCGAACAAGGAGTTCAGCTACTTTCCTTTGGTCTAAAGTTTCTTGTCATCAGCAGGTTATCGAGAGAAGATTCTTTAGGAGAGGGATAAGAGGCCTTAGAGCCGTACAGGAGTAATGGGACCACTAGTCGACAGTTCATCAATTCTGTAGGCTTACTGAAGATTTTCCTTGAAATCTTGGTCTTCGTTATCATCGTGCATATAGGGAGTCAAATCAACGACGTTAAATGTGGCAAACACATCGAAACCTTTGGGTAGCTTAATCTCATAGGTGTTATCATTAATATGCCTTAAGATCCTATAGGGTCCATCTGTTCTGGGAGATAGTTTTTTTGTCCTCTTGCTAGGAAAGTGTTCCTCGCTAAGATGGACCTAGATAAGGTCCCCAAGGGTATAAACAACTCGTCTCCTTCTACGGCTTCCCACTTCCTTCTATTAGGCTACAGTTTTGGCAAGTTGCTCTCTATCTTCCAATGTAACCTTTGGAATTCCTCAGCATATTGTAGGCTAAATTGACTTTCCCCTTATGTAGTTATAGTATTAATTAAGTCTAAAAGTAGGTTTGGGTTAAGTTTATAAACAACCTCAAATGGTGATGTTCTGGTTGAGCTATGAGTGGAGCAATATTAGGCAAATTCAATGATGGGCAAGCATAAATCCCAATCACGAGAGTTCTTTCCAATAGTGGCGTACAATAAATTTCCAACAATTTTGTTAACTACTTAAGTTTGGCCGTTTATCTAGGGATGGCAAGAGGTACTTAATAGGAGCTTAGTGCTGACTTTCCTCCATAGCTAAAAGAAGCTTGTGAATTTTGAATTACAATCGAACACAATACTCTTTGGCACTCCATGCAGTTGCACTATTTCCTACAAAAAGAGGTTAGTAATAAATAAAGCATCATTAGTTTGCAGTAGGCAAGTGGCCTATCTTACTAAATCAATTGACCACTACCATGATTAAGTTATATCTTCTCGGAGTGTGGGGACGGCTGAGCATGAAATCTATGCTGAGATTGGTCTATAGCCGCTCTAGAATTGGTAGTGGTGTATATTCTCAATAGGCTCTCTCCTTCCCTTTACATATTTACACACCTCGTACCTCATAAGTATTTGTTACACATCCTTCATCATCCTAAGCTAGTAAAAATTCTTCTTCAAAATCTCAATTATCCTCTTTTTCCCAAAATGGTTGGCTAGACCCCCAACATGAGCTTCTCAAACTAGTAACTCCTTTGTACAACCACTCGGTACACAAATCTACTTGCCTTTCATTAACAACCCCTCACGAAAGTAAAACCCATTCACAGCTCCTCTAAAATTGCACCTGGCTACCAAGGGTCTAAAATGTAGATCATGCTCATACTGATCAGGTAAAGTACCAAATCTAAACACCTTTGCTTGTAATGTTGTAATAAGGGTATGATGGTGAGAAAATGCATCACCTATTATGTTGGTGCTTCTCGTCTTATATTTGATGACATAACAAAAGGTCTTTAAGGAATCAACCCACTTGGCATGACACCGAGAAAGTTTTTACTACTTACGAAGATGCTTAAGAGATTGTATCACGATCTAATAGTATCGTTGTTGTGGTAGATCACTATATACTGCACAAAGGTCTACTATCAACCCCCTTGCTGATCGCAAGTCTTTCATATGACACACAAGGCTCCTTTCACTATACGTTACCGCTAGGCCTATAGATAAGTAATATAGAGCAATTTTTACTAGAATTTACTTTTAAGACATAAATTAATCAAGTAACCAAAAGAATATTACAAACAAATGCAATTCATAATAGGAATTGCATCATAAACTTTAAACTACGTTATGAACAAAATAAAGGTAAATAATTATCTACAAAAACTTTTACAAAATCTCCTCTACACTCCTTGATCACTTCAACCTATCTCTATAAGAGACTTACTACGGACATGCCTTGGCCTGGATTAATGAAGAGATTTTCTTGCAATAAAAGGAATTTATTGGGGTGTAAGCTTAAGCTTAGTGAGATAAATACCTTCATCAATACTGCATGGTAAAATTTATTAGATACACAATCATATGAATGCATAAACAATCAGTATGCCATACAATGCATGCAATGGCCTAGAAACTGTATACAACTCAAAATTATGCCCCTTGTAGTCGGGGTTTGAAGTTCTAGCCCTTGAGTTTTTATTTCATTTGCATTATTGTGCTTAAGTCAAAATAAATTTATATATATATATATATATATATATATATACTTTCTTTACCGAATATTGAATCATATTTCCAAAATCGCAAGTCGAACATTATAGTGGCTTCTATAATCTACAAACATACGCCTTAAGTAGAAGCCACAAGACATAACCCATCGCCGATGATTAGCATCTCTCGGCACTTAGTAAGCCTGCCAGCTTAGGATAGGGACTCAATAAAATGATGACTAGCTAGTGCCCAATCTTATAAGAGGCCTTCCTCCTGTGAGTCCCTTCCCGTCTTCTGCATGAAGTGGCAGTTGGTGTTATCCAAATGCAATTATGGGGAATGCATGATTCATTTAATTTCTTAATTGTATAAACGGTTAATCCGATTTTTCAAGGTGATCAGACAATTTCATTCCATTCAATCACACATATAAATTATCATAAACAATTTCCATTATTATATGATTAACATGCTATAGCATTCAATCATAAATTCATATACATGCATTTCTCATATCCTACAAACATCCAATTTATATATATATATATATATAAGTTTAGGTACATCTGTTTTACAAGTAAAATCAAGTAAAGAGTTATTGGGAATTTACTCACTCCACCATGCGGGTCATTGAAAGTAGTCCAAGGGCAAGTCATCTCCGAATGTAGGGTCTCCTGGTCATCGAAATCATAATATTATAAGGGATTAAAATAAAACTTAGGAAACCAAGCTAAAACCTTTTAAGTTATACTCTTGACTAGTTTTCGTATTTTTCCCCATTTTACTTAAAAGTTCAATTGTGTATAACTTTCTCATTTTAAATCCAATTTTTATGATCATATAGTCAATCTTTATCATTTTCAAGTGTACTTTAATGTGGTGAGGTTAGATTTTCTAAATGAGGCACACAAATCTATCCATAGGCTAGAACAATAGTGATCCTCATGATTTGGAATGCTTTTGGGCTTTGTTTAGTTAATGGGCTTTTTGGTAACTTGGGAATTCCTTTGGGCTTGGGCTTAAGATTTCATTCTTGGCTCAAAATACTCCTTAAGGTCAAATTTGCAACTTTGATTTACACTCTTAAGGCTATCAACTACTTCTTAGGCTCTTAAGTGGGCTTAAGTTGTCAAATGAGCTTGTTTTTTTATTCAATTCAAAGATGGTCACTCTCTTAGGCTTAAGGAGTGTCTTATGGGCTTCTTGAGGGTCTTAAAACAATCCAGTTGCTGGTAAAAAACTTAAGGGTGGTTTAACTTGACGTTTGAGGCCCGTTTTGGATGTTTTAAGCTTGGTTTTGAGTTTTAGGCTTAATACACTTATCAAACATGCCTTGGTTGGTCTTTTCACTTTGTTTACTTATTTTTATCATATTTTTAAGTTTCTTTTAGGGATGTTCTAGATCTAGTTGATTTGAGTATGAGGGCTTCTAAATTGATTTTCCAACTTGTTTCATTATTTCCTTAAGTTTAGGTATTAGATTATGAATTTAAGCTACTTGTATTCAAATCTTAACTTGACTTCTTTTTTATGAAATTATTATTTGGCTCATACTTTACATGAAAATAGAGGATCTTGCTTTTATCATACCTCCCATATCATAGTTCATGTCTTACAAAGTTGGTTTTCTCATAAAACTTCATGTGATGGATTTTTATCTTTACTTAAGTCTAGATTTGAGCATGTTTAACTTAATGAAAGTGCAAACAACATCCAAATAACATCTAAACTCTCACGTCCAACATGCTTCTCTTTCATTCAAGTTCTCATTTGAAGATTTTCTCAACTTAAAATATTCTATTCCAAGTGTTAAACAAGTATCTTTACAAAATACTAACTTTACATGCTCATATTTCAACTTCCATGTAAGGTTTTCATGAGTTTGCTTTTTAAGGTAGTCTTTGATGTTATACCAACTTATAATTATACTCATATCTTCAAGAAATTATAGTCTCCTAAAATGAATACTAACCAACTAACATAAGTTATATGTACTCATCCTTAAAGCAAAAAAAAAAAAAAAAAAAAAAAACGGTTGTGCAATAAGGTTCCACTTATGTTCTTTGTCTTAATTCCTCCTTCTTGTACCCCTTTTAAAACCCGAGTCGTGATCCTTTGAAGTGGGGCTTAAGGATTGTTCTAAGGATCCTAAAAGGCTTTGAATGTTGGCAAAAGCAAGACAAGAAGAAGTTGAAAGTGCTGTGAGTGTATGTGTACTTGGAATGTGGTGGCAACTGAAGGATTTTGTGGGGTATAGTTGTTTCTTCTTTTCTTTTGTTTTCAAAGTGAGAGAAAAGGAAGTGAAAATAAAATTGAAAGTGAGAGCAAATGGGAAAAGAGTGGCCAGTTGGAATGGGGTGGGAAGTGTATTTAATAGGCTTGATTTTTTTGTCTTATAGCATGCACAAAAGTCAACAATTACAACTATTGATAATTTAAGCATTAAGGAGTGAATAGTAGAGTGTAAGATAAAGAGTTTGAAGGATGAAAGACAAGAGTATAGCGCCCTTTAAAGCCATGTAAGAATTGACCATTGGGTGTCCTTTTGGGCATGGAGTTGTCTTGTCTTATTTATTAAAGTTAAGCATGTGAAATCTTATGATAATTTGTCCATATGTAGTATAAGTGAAGGGGTGATAAGGAAAGTATCTTATCAGTAGATTTTGATAATTTATCAATAGATAAATGACTCCAACTTTCAATTGATAAGTCATTTAGGGTGATTACTTGGTCTACTTATTTAAGTATAAGGTTTAGGCATGGAGATAAGGGAATTGTCTTATTAGAAATTGTTTTAGGATTTACTTCTTGAATTGTTTTGTAAGTGATGATTTAATTCTTATAAAATTATGAAATTTTCTAGAGTTGAAAGAAATTATTCAAATGAAATTATCAATTAGTCACTTAAGGTTAAAAGTCCTTAATTGTTTTAAGGCTTAGGATTTTCGGTGACTTTAGAGTTCGCAGTTTTTCAAGTTCAGGATTTATCTATAATAGGCTTTTGAATTGGAGAAGTTAGTTCATTTCTAATTGTAAACTTGAGTTCTTAGTTTAGTTGATCCTTGGGAATATTCAGGAAGTGCTCTTAGTCAAATCATAGGCCCGCTAAAAGTAGGGTTTACAGATTCATGATCCAAATAAATGATGAATTCTCTCGACAACAGATAATGTTGCCAATTTTGTAATGTTTGAACAAAGGCATAGAACTCCCTTTCATAGGCTGAGTAATTTAGGGCAATACCTTGGAGTTTTTTGCTAATGTAGGCAATGGGTCGGCACTCCTACATAAGGACAACACTAATGCCGATACTAGATGCATCACATTTAATCTCAAAGACCTTCTCGAAATCTTGTAGGGTGAGTATTGGAGCAAAAGTTAGTATAGTCTTCATGTCTTCAAAACTCCTCTAAGCCTTTTTTGTCTATCTAAACCCAATGTTCTTCTTAGTCAATTCAATCAATGGTGCAATTATAGAGCTGAAGTTCCAGATAAATCTCCGATAGAACGAGGCTAGACCATGGAAGCTCCTGACTTTAGCAACATTAGTTAGCGTAGGCCACTCATTAATAGCTTTGCCTTTTTCCTCATCAACCTAAACTCCACTCCTTGAAATGACATATCTGAGGAATACAATCTTGGTTTAATAGAACATACATTCCTTTAGGTTGCCAAATAATTTCTCAACGTAGAGTATGTTAAACACTAATCTCAAATGTTCGACTTGATCAAGGAGTTCAGTACTGTAGACTAGAATATTATCAAAATAAACCACTATGCATTTGCTGATCAATAATCTTAATGCATGGTTCATCAGCCGCATAAATGTACTTGGTACATTAGTTAGTCTAAACGGCATCACCAACCATTCAAACAAACCATACCTCATCTTGAAGGCTATCTTCCATTCATCCCCAGGTCTCATCCATATTTAGTAGTAGACACTCTTCAGGTCAATCTTAGAAAAGATATAGGCACCGTGTAACTCATCAAACATATCATCAAGTAATGGGATCGGGTATCGATATTTGATAGCGATCTTATTGATAACTTGGTTGTTAATGCACATTTGCCATGTTCCATCCCTTTTCAGCACAAGTATAGTGGGTATGGCATAAGGACTCATGCTCTTACAGACATATCTGCGATCCATCAACTCATCTACTTGCTTCTTTAGTTTAGCTGCCTACTCTAGATTGAGCCTATAAGCGGGTCGGTTTGGTAAGGCAGCCTCTAGTTGGAGGTTGATTCAATGGTCAATTCTTCTCAAGAGAGATAAACCTTTTGGCATCTCGGTGGGGAATAGGTTAGCAAAGTCCTAAAGTGGCTGCTGTACTTTGGTAGGTAAGTTCTTAGCTATTCTAACCTTTAAGAATCTCCTCACTAAAAAGAGCACATAGTCTTTAGCCTTGACTTCTCATGCAAGTTGAGCTTGGGAAATCACCAAGGACTTTTGCTGTAGAGTTCTGGCAATTTTTTCTTGGGTTTCTTGTACTTCCTTAGGACTCATAGGAGTTAATATAATTTTCTTCTCGTCCTTTTGGAACATGTAAGTGTTTCTATACTCATAGTGTAACACTTTCAAATCAAATAGCCACGATCAACTGAGTAATATGTATGATGCACACATGGGAAAGACATTACATAGTACCTTATCCCTATACCTATCACCAATGGTAATTGGCACTTTAACTTGCTCGGCAACATCTAGTCCTCCTTTCTCGTTTAGCTAGTAAATCTTGTATGGCATGGGGTATGGAAGGGTTGGCAATTTCATAGCCTTAACTACCCTTTACTCGATGACGTTGGTACAGCTCTCTCTATCAATGATCATGGTACATAGCTTGTCATTCACCTGACAATTTGTAGAGAAGAGGTTCTCTCTTTGCACATTCTCGTTGGTAACAAAAGCATTGAGAGATCGTCGAATTATAAAGAAATAATCAACTCCACCCTTAAGAGGTATCTCAACATCAAGGTCTTCTTGAAATTTTTCCAACATATGATCGGTTATCATTTCTTCCTCTCCTTCACTTGTACTTTCTACTTCAAACTAGGGCTTGTCTCCCTTTATGGTCACAACTCGGCGGTTCAGACATTGACTAGCCATGTGTCCAAAGTTAAGGCATTTAAAACATTTGATTTCTCATGTTTTCCACCTTGAACTCTAACCTTAGTCTCTTCAGATCTCAAGCTCCTCGGTTTTGCTCTTACCTCGGCCTTCGTCGAGTTGGCTTAGCATGTGACCTCAGCATTACACCTTGGAACTATTTGAAACTCTATCATTCATTGGTCAGCTCGGTAGGCCACTCCTATTTGACATCAATGTTCTGCTACTTGGGATTCAACTAATCTAGTTTCACCATTGCCTTTTAACTACCTGGGCTACACTGATGGTTCAATCTAAAGTTGTAAGGCTTTGTAGCTTTACAATGTTACCAATCTTAGCCCGTAGTTTAGAGATAAATCATATTATAGTTCAGGTCTCAAGCTAGTCGACATCACATCGTATTATGAGCAATTGAAACTCTCGAACATAGTTATCTACAGATTAGTTACCTTGCCTCAAGTCTTAGAGTCATCGAAAAGTGTCTTATTCATAATATTCAGGAACGAACCTACTTCTCAATACTCTCTTCATCTCATTCCATGTTCGAACCTCGTATCGGGTCCTTAAGTGAACATTCTGTAGCTTCTTCCACCACATTGCCACACATCCAAAAAATTCTAATGCGGCCACTCTGATGCGGACAACATCTTTATAATCGTAGAAGTTGAATATCTTTTCAATTTTCTCTTCCTAGTCTAAGTAATCATCACCACTACCAGACCCATTGAAGCTCGAAATTTGTGCCTTAAGATATTCGACACTTCTTGGTGCTTTGAACTTACGCTCATTTACCCCATCATACTAGTCTTCTCCTTTTTTGTACTCTTCTACTTCGTCTAACTCTAACCTCCTTCTCGTAACTATATTGGCACGTCATGGTTGTACTTAGTTCACTGGAAAGGCTTTTGGAGATCGCTCGTTCATCTGCCTCCTTGGCCTATCTCTCATTTCTCAGCTCTACTTAGTAACTCTCTTATGCAGTCCAGTCTCCAAGACTTTGTTTACTAAGATAGCTATGTTGGCCACAATAGCAATAAGATCTTGTATCTACTCATTAGTAGTACATGGTGTTTGCTGGGTAACTCGACTACGACTATGAGCATCACTCTCAACATCGTTAATCTCTCCCTACGCATTAGGGTTCAACATAAAGCTTCAGTAAATACACTATACTTAGATGCTTTCAACACACACACCAGTATCTTGAACAACAAATTGCCTATCACTATAGAGCTCTCGGTCTCAACCTTAAGCTCTAATACTAGGAATTATATGGTGCACCTAAGAGCTTAGTTATCACCTATACTTACTGTGGCAAATCTAACTAAAACAGGTCCTTTGAAATATAGAGGAAAATTAGAGGGAAATGGTCTATAGACGAATAAGAGTAGCAGATGTGAAGCTGTTCGAAGGATGTGACTCACCAATGAACACAACACGACTTGACACCTCACATGATATGATGCATAAGTTAATGTAAAGGTCCACCCACTACTAATCTTGAGTTACTTGGTAAGACTAGATAGAAGTGTATGAAAGATGAGCTTGGAGAGAGTTGTCTCCCAAGAATAGAATATTCAGTATTAATTGTAAGTTATCTATGGCTTAGAAGAGAAAGGGATTATTTATAGTAAGTTCTTAGGGCAACATTACAAATAAAGAAATTATAAGAAAGTATATACAAAAAGGGATCTCTAGTACATACGAAAAAGGGTAAAAAGGACAAAAGACAAAAATAGAAAAGTAGTACAATGTTAGATGAGGTAGACAGGTGGTAGTACAACATTGGTCTCGTATAAAGATTCTCTGAACACAGCAGGCGAGAGGGATCAAGATGTTATGGAAATAGAGGCATTGGGATGAGATAAATGGTAGTATGCCGAGGAACCATACATAACTCAAGATTACGCCCCCTGTAGTCGGGGTTGGAGATAATTGACCGACATAAACCAAAATCCGAGTCCTAGCACTTGGATTTAATATCAATCACACTATTGTGCTTAAGTCAAAACAAAACCACATAAATATATATATATATATATACATAGCACGTATATCATATACCTTTTGTCTAAGAAACAAAGTGCATTTTTAAAATCCCAAGTCTAGCAATGTAGTGGCTTCCGTAATCTACAAACATATACCTTAAACAAAAGCCACAAGACACGACCCTTCACCAATGGTTGGCATCTCTCGGTGCCTAGTAAGTTCATCAGCTTAAGATAGAGACTCAATAAAATGATGGCATAGTTAATAACAAATCCTGCAGGAGGCCCTCCTCCTATAAGTGCCTTCCCATCTTATTTATGAAGTGGCTGTTGGTGTCATTTGAATGCAATTATGAGGAATGCATGATTCATTGAATCTCTTAATCATATAAGTGATTAATTCAATTTTCATGGTGATCAAACGACTTCATTCCATACAACTACCATATATGTCATCACAAACAATTCCCATTATTATTTGATTCACAAGCCATACCATTTAATCATAATATCACACATATGCATTTCCCTTATCCCGTAAGCATCCAAATTCCTTATATAAATTTAAGTATGTGTACTCTATAAGCAAAATCAAGAAAGGATTTGTCAAGAATTCACTCATTCAGCCATGCGGATCAATCAAAGTAATTCAAAGGTAGGTCATCTCCAAAAGCTAGGTCCCTTAGACATCATAAATATAATATTATAAGGATATGAAATAGAATTTGGGAAACCAAGCTAAAACCATTTAAGTTATACTTTTAACTTGGTTTCGTATTTTTTCTAGTTTTTACTTAAAAGTTCAATTGCGTATAACTTTCTCATTTTAAATCTGCTTTTTTATGATCTTGCAGTCAATCTTCATCGTTTTCTATTATACTTTAACGTAGAGGTTAGATTTTTGCGATAAGACACACAAATCTGCCTACAGGTCAAAATAATACTGATCCTCATGATTTCGAGTACTTTTAGGCTTTGTTTGATTATTAGGCTTTTTGATATCTAGGGAAATCCTTTTAGGCTTGGGCTTAGTATCTCATTTTAAGCTTAAAATACTCCTTAAGGTTAGATTTCTAACTTTGATTTACACTCCTAAGGCTAACAACAACTTCTTGGGCTTTTATGTGGGCTTAAGTTGTTAAACGAGCTTATTTTTTTATTCAAATCAAGAATAGTCACTTTCTTGGGCTTAGGGAGTGTTTTCTGGGCTTCTTAAAAGTCTTAAAACAACTTTTATTGTTGGGGTAAGTTAATGGTCATAAATTTGATGAGGGTCCAACTTGGAGTTTGAGGCTCGTTTTGGAAGTTTTAGGCTCGGTTTTGAGTTTTAAGCTTTATACACCTATCATACTTACGTTGGTTGATCTTTTCACTATGTTTACTCGCTTTAGTCACATTTTTAAGTGTCTTTCAACATGGTACCAGATCCGGTCGTAGTGAATTCAAGAGGTTCTCACTTGATATTTCAACTTGTTTCATCATTTTCTTAAGTTTAAGGGTTAGATCATAAACCTAAGCTACTTATATTCAAATCTTGACTTAACTTCTCTTCCATGAGATGATTACTTAGGTCATACTTTACATGAAAATAGTAGATCTCATACTTATCATAGCTTCCATATCATAGTTCATATCTTATAAAGTTGGTTTCCTCATAAAGCTTCATGTAATGGATTTTCCTTTACCTAAGTCTAGATTTGAGCATGTTTAACTTAATAAAAGTGAAAATAACATCCAAAGGACCTACAACACTTCACATGCAACATGGTATCTCCTCTTTCAAGTGCTTATTTCATGATTTTCTCAACTTAAAATCTTCCATTCTAAGTGTTAAACAGTATCTCTACATAGTACCAACTCTACATGTTCATATTTCAACTTTCAAGTACTAGTTTCATACGTTTGCTTCTTAAGGTAGTCTTAGCTATTTCATCAACTTATGATCATACTAATGTTTCAATAAAACATGGTCTTCTAACATGGAATACTAAGTTACTAACACGGAATACTAGGTTACTAACACAAAGAAACAACTTACTTATCCTCACTTAAAGCAAAAACAAGGTGGTTATGCATTAAGTTTCTACTTAAGCTCCTTGTTTTACCTTCTCCTTTTTGTAACCTTTTTAGAATCTTGAATTTTGGTCTTTTAAAGTAGGTTCTTGAGAGTGTTCTAAGGTTCCTAAAGGTGGCTTTGGAAGTTAACAAAGGGAAGACACAAATTGGAGCTTGTGTCATGAATGTGGTAGCTTATAAGTAACGGCAATTGTGTGGGATTTTGTGGGGTTTGTGTTTCCTCTTTTGTATTAAGTTTAAAGTAAGAGAAAAGAAAGTGAAAAAGAAAGTGGAAGTGAGAGTAATGAGGAGAAAAGTAGTTGGCTATGTAGGGGAAAAGAAGTGAATTCAAGAAGCTTTGATTTTGTTATCTTGTGGCATGCAAAAATGTCAACATTTGACAAGACTAGATGATGTAAGAATTAAAGGATGAATAGTAGATGTGTAAGACAATTGAGCGATTGAAAGTTGACAAGATATGGCCTCCCTTAGGCTCTCTTCCCAACCAGCCATAGGGTGCCCTTTTTGGGCATTGAGTTGTCTTGTCATTTAATTAAAAGTTGAATACGTAAAATAACGTGATATCTTATCCATATATAAATAAGTTGTGGTGGTATAAGGAAAGTGTCTTATCACTAGATTTTGATAAGTTATTAATTGATAATGATTTCAAAACTCAATTGATAAGTTATTTAGAATGATTAGTTAGTTTACTTATTTATGTACATAAGTTTTATGCATGAAGATAAGGAGATTGTCTTATAGGAAATTCTTTTAGAGTTTTTCTCTTAAATTGTTTTGTAATTTATGATTTAGTTCTTATAAAATTATGAATTTTTCTAGAGTTGAATAAAATTATTCAAATTAAATCATTAATTAGTCGCTTAGGGTTTTAAATCCTTAATTGTTTTAGGGTTTAGGGTTTTGGGTGACTTACAGTCTTCGGTCCTCATATTAGAGTTTTATCAATAATAGACTTTCAAATTGGAAAATTAAATTTGATTTTAAATGCAAACTTGAATTCTTAGCTTAGTTTATCCTTGGGAACGTTTGGGAAATACTCTTAATTGAATCATAAGTCTACTAAAAAGTAGGGTTTATAATTTATTCATGTGTAATATGGCTTATAAGTGAAAATAAGGGAATTGTCTTATGTGTAATTCTTTTAAGGTTTGGTTCTCAAATTAATTTGTAAGTTTTGATTTTCTTCTTAAGAAATTTTATGATTTTCTAGAGTTGAATAAAATTTATTCAAATTATATTTTTAATTATTTATTTAAGGTCATAAGTCCTTAATTATCCCAAGGTTTAGGGTCTAAGTGAGTTTAAGTATCTTTTAGGGTTTTTCACTGATTCAGAAGTGCTTAAGGTTCAATTGGCTTAATTATTTAGGATTAGTGCTTTATTATGCAATATAATATTAATATATATCATACGATGATTAAGAAAAGAGAAGGAAATTGTTTAGTAATATATTTATATATAAATATCGTATGGTTACTTATATATACAAGAAAAATAAATTTTGTAAATTTATTAGTTTGTCTTTAACTAGCATAGTTTTGTTGTTTATTATTGCTTGAAATCATCCTTGATTTATTTGTTATCAGTTTTATATAATTTCATAAAATTATTAATAATTTTATTGATTTATGGCTTTTAAAGCATTAAGATAATTTTAGAGAGTTTAAATTTTATTTTATGATTTGATATTTAAGGTTTCTATTAAGTTTAGGTTTACATTTTTAAAAATACATGTATGTAGGGATTAGTGTTTTCTTAGATAATTAGGGTTTTCAAATCGTATAATAAGGTCTTTCTTGTTTGTTATAAGTTTCGAGTTTATAATTTTAGTTAGTTTTCATTTTATGTGGTTTTATTGACTTAGGGAAATATCTACTATACTCGACTCCAACACCATGTCTAGAAAGTTAAATTTGTAGAGTCTACAGTTAGTTGGCAGTTGATTAGATGGCACTTCATGAGGATGGGATTTGAAGGTGTTTGATTAGGATAGAGCTTTAAGAGCATAAGATCTGACTGTTTTATATCAAGAAAGCACTCTTATAAGATGTAATTTGAAGGTTTTATATCAAGACAACATTTTGAGAGCATGTGATATGAAGGGTTTTGATTAGGCTAACGCTTCGAGAGCATGCCATTCAAAGGTTTTTTATTGGGATAGCTTTCTAAAAGCATTCCATCTAAAGGTTTTTTTTTTTTTTTTATTAAGATATCACTTTGAGATCTAATGATCCAAAGGGTTTTTATTAAGATAGCACTTCGAGAGTATGCAATTAAAAGGTCTTATATTTGGATAGTGCTTCAGAGCATGTGACTAGAAGGTATTCAATTGAGCATATAATCCTTAGGTTTTTAGTCAAGATAACAATCGAAGAGCATGTGATTTAAAGGTTTCATATTAGGATAGTGCTCTAAGTACATGTGATATGAAGGTTTTATATCAAGATAGCGCTTTGAAAAAATGAAAGTTGAAGGTTTGTTATTAGCATTGCACTTTGAGAGCATGCAATCTAAAGGACTTTTATTAGGATAGTGCTCCAAAATCATGTGAGCTAAAGGTATGAAATTAGGATAGCATGGTTTAGCACTTTAATGAGTAAGGGACCCAAAGATAGGATAGGACTTTAATGAGTAAGTTACCCTAACATTTTAAAGCCTATGAAATGACAGATTTGTTAATTGGCAACCGTCAAGGAAAGATAAGAATTTAGAGATAAAATCACTTAATTTGAAAGAGAATTGGAAGACATTAGCCATGAAGGTGATCATGTTAAAGAGGGTGGCTTTGGCCTTTAGGGACAACATAAGAAAAGAGTTTTCAAACTAGTGTAAGTACTTGAATTTGGACATTGACTTAAGAGAAAATGACTTCTTAAGTGAAATGGTGATTCTTGATACTTGGCTATGTAAGGCTATTATCAGTTTTGGAAAAGATTAGATTAAAAACTTTTGAAAAATCTCTCTCTTTCTTTTTCTTTTCTTTTTTTTTTTTTTATTGGGAGAGTTACTAGCTGAGTTGGATTCCTCATAAGTTCCAAGAAAGTTGCATGCAAGCAATAGGTGACATGACAACCTGAAAGAGATCTTAAGGGTCTTTGCATTTCTTTAGGGGGAAATGACTTTTCATGTCATTGGGCATAACTTCTTCAAATATCTTCTTACTCAAGAAAAGATATTTCATTGATCATAGGTTTAGTCTAAAAGAACTTTCTTGCACTTTCGACTTAAATTTCTTTCTCTTAACTTTGATTCCAAAAATTATGGTTCATCTTGCAAGTGATACATTTTTAATCAACTTATTAGGGCTTTTTCTTACTATAATGTAATATAAGGCTTTCGATCATTGGTTTCAAAACAAATATTAATGAAATGACATATTTGGAAATAGTTCACTTTTCAACCTTGGTTTACAAGTTAAGAGCTCTATAAGTGAAACTAAAATTATGCATGAACCAATTTAGAAAGTAAATTTTACTAAAGGTAAGTTATTTCCTTTAATTAGAAGGGCTTTTTAAAAGAGGGAAAATTATAAGTAACCCCTAATTGTGTGTTAAGTTTTCAAGATGAGTGGATTTTAGTGGCTTGGTGTTTTCCAATATTTCAGATTTTAGGGTTCCTATTTCAAGACGTAGGCCTTACTTTAGGAATAAGTTTTTTGCTATGCGCCCTTAGTCTTTTCAAGCTCTAGGGCTTTGTGTTTTGGACTTGATGACCTTGTTTATGTAAACTGCTTGATGTCTTTCTTCAACAATTTCTTTTTTTACTTTTTTTATATTTTTCGTTCTTCTCATTCTTTTCATGTCTTACACCTTTTCTTTTCCTCTTCTCCTTTACTTCTTCCTTCCATTTTTCTTTTCTCTTTTTTTCTTCTTCCCTTTCTTTTTTTCCCCTAATTTGATACAGGACAAAGATGATTATCCCTTCGTTCAGCATACAACTCAAGGTGTACGTGGTTTATGTACAGTGTTTAGATTGGAAGCCCTTCTTCATCATAAAGGGAACGAGTTATTAATGATAGAAATTGCTCTTAAATTGATGCAACTAAGGCAAGTATGAATTAGTTTTAACCTTTTCTCTTGTATAATACCCCTAAACTCCTATTTGCCCTATGGTAGAGTGATTCTTGATAGGGTTCAATTTCGAAAACACTCCTTGAATGGACTTAATTGGGTTGACAAAGGATAGTAGTGTTTAAGATATTAAAAATGAATGTCGAAATTTATTTTGATTTGCATATCAAATTCAAGATAGACCTTCTTTAAGGAATAAATCTAATAACCTCACATTAATGACATTCAACTTTCATAGTGTTTTTAGGTTGGTGTTTTGGATTCGACTTACCTTTTTTCATCCTACACCTTTCATCAATGAGACAATTTATATTTCCCTTAAGTTTTGTGTAATGTGAATTAATGGGGAATGTGCCCCCTTAGAAAATAATTCCCCTCAATGTGCCCCATTAGCAAAAGGCTTAAAACACGCCCTTGTTTAATTTAGGAAAAAGACTACCCCAACCTTAGTTATTCATGCAAGTTTTTTAATTATTAGAGATGAACTTTTTTCTTTCATGGTTGGAGTGAGTAAGCATGCCTTATGTTTGGGTTTTTCAAACTAAAATCAGGTTGGAGTTGGTAGGTGGGCTTCGTGTTAGAATTGGTAAGTAGGTCATGTGTTTGGGTCTCTTACAAAACTTGTGTTTAAGGTACTTTAGGAGTAAATGAGCCAATTGCTTAAGAGTAGTTTTTAAGACCTTATAAGAACTCTTGCCTATTAGCAATCACTTTTCTTTTCTTTTCTTTTTTTTTGGCTTTTCTATGATTGAAAACAATAACAAGAAAAAATATCTCAAGTTTAGTAGTTTTTTACAACTTACAGAGAAAAAACAAAGAAACATTTTACAAAATGGGGAGAAAAGGGATAAAAATTTTGTAAACAATGTCTAATATTGGCAAATTCTAGTCCCTATTTCAGAAAATTAATTTATGAAAACCATATGTCAAATACTGAAAAGGTTGGAAGAGTGGTTAAAGGAGAAGTGAATACGATGTCAATAGCAGTATGGAAAAGTACAAACTGCTTATTTACAAGCTATCAGAATATAGAATATTTGTAAGTTGGAGAATGTTTTGAAATGAGAGGCCCTAGAGAGAACATATGACACTAGAGTAATACTTTATAGAATTATTTTCAAGCTAGTATAAATTTCCTTACTTGAAGGTTATAAAAGGAAAAACCACTAAGATAATGACTACAGGCTTAAAAACGAAAACCGTATGGTAGCGAAAAAATTAATGACTACTTTACAAAAGAAAAACTTCATGGGATATCAAATAAGGATTACTCTTCTTTTTTCTTTTTTATTGTCATTTTGAAAACTAAGATACTAGAAAGAGAATACAACCTTTATGACCTTTGGAAAATGGGAAATCATGAAGAGTTGTTTTACAATGTGAGAAAATTTTGATATTGACAAATAACCAACAATCCTTTTATTTGAAAATTTGTATGAAAGTGTTAAGTGATTAATTTACAATGGATGATAAAAATGGGAGAACCTATCAATTATTATTTATAAGTTACAAGAAAAATTTAAAGTTCTTCTCCTTTTCTTTTTTTTTTTTTTCATTTTGAAAATGACAATGAAAGGAATTCTTTGAGAAGAGAAAAAGACTAAGGGTATTTACATGTTTAAGAGAATATAAAGACCATTTGGAAACAAGGGACTTGAGATTAATCTATAATGTTAGCTTTAGTATTTTACAAGACTATTTATAAGCCTACCAAATTCTTAACTTAAAGCAAAATGGCATCTATCTTAGGTATAATATTTTTATATGATTTTTTATTCCTCTTTTAGTTAGAAAAGAATATTGTTTTTAATAGAAGTTCATTTTACAATGATAGTAAGACTATTCACAAGGTACAAAACATGACTATTTACAAACTTAAGTGCAATAAGCCTCTATATTTGTAGATGAATAAAGTAGAAGTGAAGTATGAAGGTATGTGCATGCAAATGGAAAGGACAAGCATTTAATAGTAATGGCAACTTGAGAAATTTAGGGTTACAACTTTATCCAATTCTACTATTACATCAATAATGTAAATAGAATTGTTACACTAAAATACAATTTACATTGAAATTTTATATTTACAAAAATAAGTTTATAGGTAAGTACATAATACAAGGAAATTAAAATTTACATGGATAGGGAAAGTATACTACAACCCATTCATAGTATGATGGAATTCTGATGGTGTCATAATCCTTTGTTGATAGTATTCCCCATTACTATTTATTTGCCAGTTTAAAGATTCACATATGTAGAAATGGTTGGTTTCTAAAAGTCTTTAAGCTCTGTGACCTCACAAGTTTTCAAAGAAACGGTTTATTGGTCATATCAAAGCTTGAGAGGGCTAGCACCTTAGAAGGTGGTTAATCCACAACAACTGATCGATTCTTTGCAATGGGAAGCAATTCTTAAGGCATGCCTTACTTAAGTCTACAAAGTCAATATATATACTACATGTAAACCTTATAAATTACAGTATGAATCTTGAATAGAATCTAGATAATCTAGATAACTTTATCAGTCAATAAAGCTATATAAACTAAAAAATTCATTAATTTATAAATCCTAAACTACCTTAATAAGAAAACCCTAAAATATTGATAAAAACCTTAATCATGTAAAATTGCTAGCGAAAGATTAGAAATAACTTTTAAATCCTTACAAATGTAAAAATACTACGTTAATTCATTAAAAATCATAATATTATTTTATAATTAATATTAACCTCATATTTATAGAGATAAGTTTGTATTATGTCAATTTAGATATTTATTGGTTTTTTAGACAATATGTAGTAAATATTAATAACATGATTTCTAATTACCATATAATTATATTATTTATTATTCTAAATATTATTTATAGGATTAGAAATATGTAAGGACATTCTAATATATGTTTTATTGATTTATTACATTTGATTTTCTATTTTTCTCTTATTTCATTTTCTTTCTCTATTTTCTCTTTGTTTCGAAATTATTTATATATGATACATAAAATATTGTAGGAGTTAACCAAGTCAACGTTTGATTAGGTCAAGTTTGAGTAAGTCAACATGTTCTTATCAAGTGCATTAAATTTCTCATATCAAATGCATTAAATTTTCTTATCTTAACTTTTTCTTCTTATTTTTCTTATCAATTTGGTCATGAGTCCCAATTGTCCCCACTAGAACATTCTTTAGTCTTCTTGATTTGTTTCTAATTTACATGTGTAATTGACTTACCTTTCTATAAAAATTAGAATTTAAGAGCATCAACATAACTCCCATCATCTTCTTTCTCCATTTCTCGTCATTTTCTTACCCACTCTTTTAATTTTCAACTATACTATCTAAGTAGTTAATTTCTAATACTAAAAGGAGGGATTAGGAGGAGGATTCTTCATCAAATCACACATCAAAACAAGTAATTATCTTTCCTTCACATAATATTAGTATTGGTGTTTTATGTAAAAGTATGTATTATAGTATATTTTGTACCATCTTATTTTGATATATTTAGCATGTATCTTAGTATAAGGATATAGAGATTATATGCCTATATGTTAACTTTAGATATATAATTTATTTCTTTTAAGGATGTTGTACATATGAATATATATATGGTATTATACGTATAGATAAGTAGATATATATATATATATACATATCATTATTTTATTTAGAAACATGAGTATATGAGTATATATATATATATATATATATATACAGTTTGCACGTATTTGTATATGAATATAGAATATATATATAGTATGTACATATATACCTATATATATGTATGTGCACCAAATACTTAATATATATATATATGTGTGTGTGTGTGTGTGTGTGTGTGTATTAAAATTTCTTTAAAAATATACTAAGAAAATATAAAAATTCATTTAAACATGCAAGTATAAAAGTACATATAAACTTTTGTATAAATACGTATACATACGTATGCCTACATGTATAGATATACGTATGTACACATGTATAGGTACATACATTAAGTATGTTAAGTATGAGTATAATTATTGATATATTAAGTATAATGATATAAAGAAGAATACTTATGTACATATATGTGTATAA
Source organism: Lumnitzera racemosa (assembly GCA_024138005.1). Classification (NCBI taxonomy): domain Eukaryota; kingdom Viridiplantae; phylum Streptophyta; class Magnoliopsida; order Myrtales; family Combretaceae; genus Lumnitzera; species Lumnitzera racemosa. The sequence continues at coordinate 51,871,394 of JAMXBC010000008.1, read as the reverse complement.
GTGTATATAATAAAATACACATATACATATAATAGCCCAAAACCCATAATACAAAATTAAGGCCCGTAATCTATTAATTAATTAAATACGATAACATGTAATTATACCTAATAATAATATAAAATTTAAGAAATATAAAAAATAAAAAAATTTAATAAAATGGCATGTGACCACTAAAATAATGCCACATTAGCAATTTAATTCTAATTAAATAATTAAATTGAAAACTTCAAAATAATTTAAGAATAATAATAAAATGAATTAAGTAAATTAATGATAATAATAAAATTACAATAAATAGTAAATTAAGCTTAAAATAAGAAAATAATGAAGATTTCATAAATTAAAGCTTAAAATAAGAAGTCACAAAAATTTAAAATTTATAAATTAACTAGGCCATAAAATAATAAAGAAAACTCGAAAATTAATAAATAAAAGTATTTGAGTCAAAATAATTAAATTTATAACAATCTAAACTTATCTTAGAAAATGTGAGTCTTAACATTCAAAACAAAACCTCATTATACATACATATGCTTGAAAACGATAAAAATTGACTATAAATTTATAAATAATGAAATTAGAACAAAAAAGTTATAGTTATTACCGAAAGAGCTTGAATTAAGGAAATTTGATAGATGAAATGTGTTGACAATTGATTTTTGTGTATTGTTAAATCAAGTAAATTTGATACAAACACGTAATGTATGGACGATTGATTTTCATCTCAACATGCAAACACCTGTAATACATGAAAACAGCATTGAGAGGCGCCGAAGGGTAATTTGGTACAGTTACTCCAATGTCTAAGTCAGCCCCCTTGTCACGTGAAGAGAAAATGTTAAATGGATATGTACATGAGAATAGAGAAGAGAAGTCCCCTTACCTAGGGGTCTTATCTAGTATTTATAGTAAGTCAATGGAGATTATCTTTAGATCAGGCCATTGGATTGAATCTAGATGTTGGGCCCACTAGTATAAGCCCACATAACAACTATTGAAAAATACCTATCAACACTTGCTCCTTACTCTCTTTGGTGATAAAGTCGGAAAAGAGAGTATTTAAGGAGGTTAATTTCATGGGATTTCTAGAAAGGTTAAAGAGGCTATAGTGTTTGGAGAAGCAAAGGCCTAAAAAGGCAAAAGGCAGTAGTGACTAGAGTAGTTATAAATATTGGTATGCTTAGAAAGGCAAAGACTCGAAGAGGCTAAAGCGCCTGGTAAAGCAAGTTATAAACTCCGTAAATTTAGCTATTTAAGAGTAGGATTGAACCCTAATACTATAGTTGACTTGAAGAGTCATTAAAACCAAGCAGAATAATAATTTGATAAATCATAAATTTAAATATATTATAAGTAGTAAAAACCTTAGAAATTGATCAAAACCCTAAATCGCAAACAAAAACCTTAAAAATTGACATTACGCATCGTTAACCAAAATTGAGCTTGAATTTGATCGAAATCCAAAAGTATAAATATAAACCTATAAAATAATTAAATATTACTTAATAGTGATAAAAGTATAGTTGATTGCAATTTTCGACTAAATCACCTATTTGTGTGAAATTATAACAAAATTGCTATAATAACTTGTACAAATTATAGTTGTACTGGGTACTAATTAAATTAATAAAATTTCACAAAAATTTAAAAATTAATTTATGATGAGATTTGCTATAATTTATATGTTTCGAAAAATTACATATATTTATTATTAATTTTTATTTTCCTTCTCTTTCATTTTCAATTTATCTCTTTTCTCTCTTTTCTTCTTTTTTCCAATTGCAACATTCTGGAAACCAATTAGCCGCCCACGTGAGAGAAAAAAATACTAAGTGTTCAGTGGAAAATAAAAGAAAAATGAAAATAAATATTGGATAATTACTTAGCTTAAATTTTAAGCTAACTCATATGAATAAAAGGAAAAAAAAAGAAGAAAAAGAGAAAACAAAACCATAGAAACAAAACAGAAAAAGAAAAGAGAGAAAAAAAATCATGGAAGCAAACCGTATGGGAAAAAAAGAGAGAGAGAAGGAAGAAAAAGAAGAAGAAAAGAAGAAGAAAGAATTAAAAGAAAAAGGTAAGTAAATTATTTAGTATAGATGTATGTATATAGTATAACATGTATAAATATAGTATTTGTATAGTATATTTTTAATAAAACACTACTATTACATGTATATATGTGCACAAATACATAAATTAAATTATATATGCATGTATTAGGCTATGTATGTACATAGGTATATTATACGGATGAGTATGTATTATGTATTTTCTTAAGTACACATATGATTAGTATTAAGTATTTATATTAAATAACTATATTATATATATACATAATTGTAACGTAAACCAATATATATATATGTATACATGTATAATTGTTTTTGTATATATATATATATATATATGTATAGTAGTATAGTATATATAAAGTGGGGTATTTTTATAAGTATGTATATAAGACATATATATATGTATTATGGAATATATGCCTTATGGTATACGGCATAATATATGTATAATATATAGTATACATATTTTATAACAAATATTATGGAAATATATATATATATACCGAATATATAATATAAGAATAGGTATTTGTAGATTATTTATATATATCTAAGTATTCAGAAATTATATAAGTATATTATTATATATAAATACAAATACATGAATATATATATGTACATAAGAGTATGTTTATTTTCATAAAATAAGTATATACATACATATAGCGTATCGCATAAATTATCTATATGTAGTATAAAAATATATATATATATATGTATAAATCGTGAAATACATAAATAATAAGAAAATGAGAAATAATAAAAATAATAAAGGTCATAATAATAATAATAATAATAATAAAGTAAAAATCTCCAAAATAGGAAAATATGCTCAAATTAATAAAAATATCAAATAAATGATTTCAATAATTATTAAATCATAAATATATTAAGAAAAAGTTAAAATTAGTAATTTATAATTTTTAAACTAAAATAATAACTTTTGTGATATTTTTATATCAAAATTTAAATTACGAGTCACAACGTCTAAAATGGACCTCGCTAAGAAAAAATACGCTTGAAAACGATCAAAATGGACTATAAGTTTATGACGATCTGAGCTAAAACGAAAGAATTATACGTGATTCGATAAAAAACTCGAATAAATGATTTCACGTAAATCAATAACCGATTTAAGTAAATAGTATGATTTAACATACTAGTTTAGTTATTTACTTTCCATATTTCCCTAATGTTAGGTGATCCTAATATTGAGACCGATTTTCCTTTGGACTATTACAATCTTTGATATCATTTATGTTCAAGTGAGTATTCCTGATGACTTTATACTTGTTTTGTGCTTATAGTTAGTGCACATGAATTAAATATTAATAACTTGATGTATGGGGTTTTGGGTTATGCATGCGACTGATATTGATTGATTACTATGCAAAATACCGTTAAATATGAAATAATTGATTGTTGCATTATTTAAATGATTAGTTGATAATGTTTGATCACCTTATAAATTGACTTAATCATATTCAACCTAACTAAAATTAAACGGTTTATGCATAGAGCATGAACATTGCATATAATATTTCGGCCGTTACCTTACGCGATTGGTAATGAAGGGCCTTAGAGAGATAGATTCCCACATGAATTGATTAGTACAGTATATGAGCATTAGTACAACAAAACCCTAACCTTAGCTAGCGGGTTCTATTAGCACCGGAGACGTTAACCGTGAGTAGCTAAGGGTCGTATTTAAAGACCACCGCAGTAGGGTATGAGCGTGGACTACATGAGCCCATTCATCGCTAGACTTGAATATTTGTATACTATTGACTAATGGAAGTAGAAACCTGTTTAGTGAAATAGGGAATTGATATATATATATATATAAATATATATAATGATATAAGGGTAAAAACCTAGGTGCTAGAGCTCGGTTATGATTGGTGTCGATGTATCTCCAACCCTTACTTCGAAGGGCGTTAAATCCGATGTTATATGCAATACCGGTCAACTACATATATACTGTTTGGTTCATGCATTCATATGTTTGGTAATAAACTGTTTGATAACTTGTTTGCTGGTATAGTAAGAGGGTTAACTTATTTGCTGGTATAGTAAGAGGGTTAACTTGTTTACTGGTATAGTAAGAGGGTTAACTTATTTGCTAGTATAGTAAGAGGGTTAACTTGTTTGCTGGTATAGTAAGAGGGTTAACTCACTAAGCTCTTGTAGCTTACTTGCCAATAGTTTTCTCTTGCAGGTTGCTAGATAATCGGGCATGGGTTAAGAACCGAGAGTTGAGTACCAACGTCGAGATGCATAGAAGTTAGGCTCTGAGGACAAACTATATGGTTCATTGGAATTATTGTATACTACATTTAAATTTTGTGACTTCAGTAAGTTTGAGTTTTAGAACTTTACTACCTAATTTTGTTGTTTGGTAGGGGATACCGATTCTCTACGGTTTTGTTGGACTGTGGCTTATCGGATATCTATAGTCACATATATGTGGTCATAAGTTAATTAAATAAAAACTTTAGTGACTAATTATTTAGAATCTCGTAATCTCTGACTTGCCGGATGATTTTCAAATCATGGGTGTACATATGATATGAAAATTTTAGATAATTCTAGTAGGCCCCCTTTAGGGTCATGACATAAGTGCCTAAAGAGGCAAGGAACCTTTGAAGAGGAAAAGTGCTTGAAGAGGCTAAAGCGCCTATGAAGGGAAAGATGCTTGAAGAGGTAAAGACCTAAGGAGGACAAAGTGCCTAAAGAGGTGAGAGCTTGAAGAAGTTGGATCGCCTAAAGAGCCAAAGGCCTAAAGAGGCTAGAACGCTTGAAAAGGTTATAATGCTTGAAAAGGCAATGGCTTGACAAGGCTCGAGTGCCTAAAGAGGTAATGAAGCATCCAGGTTCTCGATGCTGGATTTAACCAGTGCTAAGTAAAGTTATAAAATTTGCTACTCGATATCTAATATGTTAATGTATAGGACTTTAGGGTTTGATCACTCATCGTCCATGTGACTTCTCAGACTTGAGAGTATTTTAACTATCATTGCTTGATAGCTTAGTGTTTTCAAATAGCTTGCTATCTGTCTATTAGACAAAGAAATTGAGTTCACACCAACCCATCATCCGTAGTGTATAGGATTTTATGCCATTGAGGAGTTGCTTGTTTGTGGATCATGTTTGCATAGGCTTAAAGTAAAGGGGTTTGTTTAGCCCCCATAATGTTTTTAGGTTTTCATTCCCTTCTAAAGATATGGAAATAGGCTTATTAAATTTTATATTACGAAGCACGATGTAAATAGATAGAATATAATGCATGAATAAAATGTGAATGTTAACAAAATAATTAGTATAAAGCACAACATAAAATACACATCTTGAAGAATAAATAACAGATAAATTATAAATAGCAATAGTAAAATTTCACTCATCTTTCATCAATGTGAATTGATGCGTGAGTGAGTATCTGAAGCTCAGTAGCTTAGTGATTCCTACTCAAAATCATTGCTTCGAAGTGGTAGGTTATGGAGCTTTACTGATACACATTAGTGTATCGTTTTTTGGTTGCTTAATAGGTCACTTTGCCCTTGTCACTAGCGGCTATCGAGGCTTTCATGTGCTTATTTGGAGCTTGGTCAGACGTGATGCTCGGTAGAATTATTGATGCCATTTAGCATAGTGAAAGTATGATCTGTCCGAGCATAGTCGCTTGTGTGAATAGACATCGATCGAGTACTATGGTATGTCTATAATGCAGACCCATGAATTACGTGGAACAGCTTAGGACGCCCACTTCTTATGTTGAGTATATGTCTAATAGCTAATACCCTAACAGCACAGGGTTTAGAGTTTCCATTTGGTGAAGTGAGTGGCTTGGCCATAACATTTTGGCAAAGGTTCGCGGCCACTCGGCACTCAGCACGGGTGTATTGTGAATCAAAACTTAAAAAGCTTGGCAAGTGGAGGATATATGTTGGCTATTCATCTTGCTGCCATGCACATGTAGTAAAAACCTAGAATTTCTAATTCTTATCCTTCCTGAAAAGTTTTAGAACTTCCTAGTCGCGTGTGAGAGATGAATTGGTACTTGCATCTGTTAAGAAATATTGCTTGGCTCCTGTGATGGAAAGTGATTAGGGCGACTGCTCTACCATCTCATCGTAGCTTTTCGGCAAGTCGGCACAGAACCTGAAATTTGTCTATTTGGCAAAGTGAGCAGCTTGCTTCTAGTTATCATTTTAGAGCTTCATCTATGATAAAGCAGCTCCGTCTTTGTTTGGATTATCTCGAAGCAAGAAACCATCTCTCGGCTAATTTGAACTTCTCTAAATTGGGATTCATCATTTTCGGTCCATGCCATCGAAGCTCCAACTTTATTCAGTCTACTGATTATTTGAGTATTAAAACGGATCGAGACGAGATGTCTTGAAGGACAGTTACTCAACTGTACTTTTCTAGCATTATCGTAATGTCTCTCGGCATATCGGAAGCTCGGCCTTCATTTTGCCGAGATTATAATACTTCAGCACTTACTGTTCTAGAACATGACTTTGGTTCGGCATTCAATCTCTTAGAGTTTGAGCCGCCATTATTGTAATGAGATTGGCATGGACTAAAACATCTGGAACTAGGCCTAGGCATAGTATACTTGGCATAGTCTATTTTCTAAACTCGATACTCAGCAAGATTTCACGATTGCTCGGCATTGGGGCTAGGCTACAGTCTCAATGCTTGTAAAAGGCTCGGATTTCAGCTATACTGTCATTCAGCAGTATAGAAACTTACATTGTTTGGCTGCCATGTGTATTCGACCCACTAATATTCACAACTGTTCCTACTTAGCGCTATTCAATAATCATGACCTATTATAGCTGTTCTCTTCAAATACGATTTGTAGCTTGGCTAATGCATCTGATAAAAAAGAAATGTTATATAGTCGATAGTTCAGCATATTAATGGACTGCAACTTTGGAGTTTTTATTTCGGCATAGGTCATAATCCACTGGCATGCTCAGTTCTGTTGCAAGGGCTCCTTAGACGGACGGCTTCAGAGTATCATTCTTTACGTACGAAGCAGCTACTTCGCAATTAGCTTGGATTCATGCTCACTCCAACTTTGAGGACAAAGAACATCTCGGTCTCAGGGGTGGAAAAGAAGCTACTGCTTGACATAACTTTTGTTGAATTCATTGTCTTACTGCTTTTGTCGGGAAGGAATTTAGATTTCATTTGCCCAAGAATCTTACTTAGAATCGAGCATCTTCTATGCTATTTGACACAGGGCTTGAACTCGGACTTGTACAGCCAATTGACTCACAAAGAGTACTTGGCACGTAAATACATCAAAGTTGACCGACATAGTCTATGCTATACGGCCATTGGATTCATTCGGTAGTCGGCTTCTCAGCAACTTGCAGGCCGATAGAATTTTTACGGCTCGGTGCTTATGGCTGCTGTATCATCGCAACTACTTGGAGAAGCTAAGCAAGGATAGAGTTGCCACGTTTGGCAAGTTAAGCCGCTTGGGACATAGAGAGAGCTACTAAAGGAGGTCGGCTGCTCGGTACAAGGAGGATGCAGAGTTGCTCGTAAATATGCCAAAAGTGCTCGGCTGGTGCAGTAAATGATGTGACGATCAAAGTAACATGGCGTATTATAGATCAACATGGAGTTCATCTACTAGAATATGGACCATCATTAGAGTGAAAAGCTTGGCTAAACTTCTTTGCCATGGTGCTTAGAAACTTTGTAAACCTTACTTTTAGCGGGCCTATGATTTGATTAAGAATACTTTTTAAACATTCTCAAGGATCAATGAAACTAAGAACTTAAGTTTACATTTAAAAACAAATTAAATTTTTCCAATTCAAAAACCAATTATCAATAAAACTTGAGTTTGAAGAACTATAAGCTCTAAAGTCATCTAAGACCCTAAACCCTAAGATAATTAGGGACTTTTAACCTTAAGTGACTAATCGATAATTTAATTTGAATAATTTCATGTAGCTTTAGAAAATTTCACAATTTTATAAGAATCAAATGGTAAATTACAAAACAATACAAGATGAAAATCCTAAGACAATTTCCTATAAGACCATGCCCTTATCTTTATGTCTAAGCCTTACATATAAATAAGTAGACAAACTAATCATCTTAGATGATTTATCAATTGAAAGTTGGAATAATTTATTAATTGATAATTTATAAAAATCTAATGATAAGACATTTTCTTTGTCACTCCTTTACTAATACTACATATAGACAAATTTTCACAAGATTTCACATACTTAACTTCATTAAATGAGACAAGACAATTCTATGACCTCAAAGGACTCTTTATGGCCAGTTTGAACAAGCAAGAAAGGGGGGTCATGCTCTTGTCTTTCATCCATCAATTACTTTCTCTTACATACCACTATTCACTCTTTAATGCTTACATCATCAATAGTTGCAATTATTAACTTTTATGTAAGCTACAAGACAACAATTTCAAGACATCTTAAGCACATATTCCTTGCTATTCCCAACCGGCCACTCTTTCCTTCATTCCTCTCACTTTTAATTTCATTTTCACTTCTCACTTGAAACCAACACAAAAGAGGAAATAATCTTACCCCACAAAATCTCTCATTTGGCCGCCACTTCCAAGCTCTACTCACGGCACTTTTATTTTCTTTTCTTGTGTCTTTTTCCTCCAATATCTAAGCCCCTTTAGAACCTTCCATAAACCCCACTCTAAAAGTTCAAACAACTTAGGTTTCCAAAAAGGTGTAAAAAAAAGAAGTAAGGTCAAGAGCTTAAGTGGAATCCTTGTGCACAACCACCATACTTTGCTTTAGGGACGAGTAAGTGTTTTTTTGTGTTAGTGGGTTAGTATTCATGTTAGGAGACTTTGATTTCTTGAAGATATGAGTATGATTATAAGTTGTTATAACATCAGAGACCATCCTAAGAAACAAACTTATAAAACCCTAGCATGAAGTTGAAATATGAGCACATAAAGTTGGTGTTTTGTAAAGATACTTGTTTAACATTTTGAATGGAAGATTTTAAGTTGAGAAAATCTTGAAACAAGAACTTGAATGAAAGATGAGCATGCTGGATGTGAGGATTCAAAGATCATTTGGATGTTGATTTTATTTCCATTAAGTTAAATATGCTCAAATCTAGACTTAAGTTAAAGAAAAATCTATCACATGAAGTTTTATGAGGAAACCAACTTTATATGACTTAAGCTATGATATGGAAGTTGTAATAAGTATGAGATCTTCTATTTTTTGTATAAAGCACGAGCTAAAGAATCATCCTATGAAAGAAAATTTAAGTTAAGATTTGAGTACAAATAGTTTAAGTTCATTATTTGATACCTAAACTTAAGGAAATGATGAAATAAGTTGGAAAACCAAGTCAGAAGCCCTCATATACAAATCGACCAGATCTAGAACGTCCTTAAAAAGACACTTAAAAATATAATAAAAGTAAGTAAACAAAGGAAAAAGACTAATCAAGGCAAGTATGATAAGTATATTAAGCTTAAAATTTAAAACCGAGCTTAAAACTTCCAAAACGGGCCTCAAAAGTCAAGTTGAACTACCCTTAAATTTCTAACCAGCAACTTGACACATCCATAAGAGTTGTTTTAAGACTTTCAAGAAGCTCACAAAATACTCTCTAAGCCCGAGAAAGTGACCATTTTTGAGTTGAATAAAAAATAAGCCCATTTAGCAACTTAAGCCCACTAAAGAGCCCATGAAATGGTTGCTAGTCTTAGGAGTATAAATCAAAGTTGTAAATTTGACCTCAAGGAGTATTTTGAGCTTAGGATAAAATCTTAAGACCAAGCCTAAAGGATTTCTTAAGTTACTAAAAAGCCCATTTATCAAACAAGGCCCTAAAAACACTCCAAAACATAAGGATCGCTACTATTCTGACCTATGGACAGATTTTCATATCTCATTTCAAAAATCTAACCTCTCCACGTTAAAGTACACTTAAAAATGATGAAGATTGACCATAAGTTCATAAAAATCGGATTTAAAATGAAAAAGTTATACGCGATTGAACTTTTAAGTAAAAACCGGAAAAAGATACGAAAACTAGTCACGAGTATAACTTAAGGGATTTTAGCTTAGTATCCTAAGTTTATAATATCAATTCCTTATAGTATTATGATTTTGATGATCAAGGGACACCATCTACAGAGACAATTTACCCCCGGATTACTTTGACTGACCACATGGTGGAGTGAGTAAATTCCCGATGACTTTTTACTTAATTTTGCTTGTAGAATAGATGCACCTAAACTTATATCTATAAATTTGGATACTTGTGGGATATGGGAAATGCATGTGTATGAATTTGTGGATGAATGCAATGACTTGTTAATTATATAATAATGGGAATTGTTTGTAATAATTTATATGTGCAATTGTATGGAATGAAATTGTCTGATCACCTTGAAAATCGAGTTAATCACTTATACGATTAAGAAATTAAAATAAATCATGTATTCCCCATTTGCATACGGATAACATTGATTGTTTGTTTACGTAAAAGATGGGAAAGGGCTCACAGGAGGATGAACCTCCTGCAAGATTGGGCACTAGCCATGTCATCATTTTTATTGAATCTCTATCCTAAGCTGATGGGCTTACTAGGCGCCGGGAGATGCCAACCATTGGTGAGGGGCCACATTTTATGGCTTCTGCTTATGGCATGTATTTGTAGATTGCAGAGGCTACCATACCGCTAGACTTAGGATTTTGAAAATATGATTTATCATTTGGAAATGAAAGTATATATATACATATAGACACATATATATAGTTTTGTTTTGACTTAAACACAACAGTGCAAATGAAATAAAACCCAAGGACTAGAACCTAGATTTTAGTTTAGGTTAGTTAATTATCTCCAAAACCTAACTACAAGGGGTGTAATTTTGAGTCGTATGCAATTCTTAGGTCACTATATACATTGTTTGGCATATTGATTATTTATGCATTCATATGATTGTGCATCTAATAAATTTTTGCCATGTGGTATTGACAAGGGTATTTATCTCACTAAGGTTAAGCTTACACCTCGATAGATTTCTTTTGATGCAGGAAAATCTCTTCGCTAATCTGGGCCGAGGCATGCCTATGGTAAGTTTTGTATAGGGATGGGTTGGAGCGATCAGAGAACGAAGAGGACATCTTGTAATAAATTTGCAGATGACTAGTTACTTTTACATTTTTGTTTATAACGTAGATTAAAATTCTATTGCAGCTCCCTTATGAGTTGCATATTGTTTGTAATATTCTTTTGGTGTGGGTCTCATGAGTCTACACGATTAGTTAATTTACACCATAAAAATAATCTTAGTTAAATTGCTTTATATTACTTATTTATGGGCTGGTAGTAACGTATAATGGAAGGAGCCTTGTGTGTATATGAAAGGTCTGTGATCAGTACAAGGTTGAAAGTAAACCTTTGTACAGTATATGGCGACTTACTACGACAACGATATTGTTAGGTCATGATAAACCTTGTGCGACTCGGGCAATCTTGTCACAAGCATTTTGTAAACCCCGTAAATTTAACTATTTAAGAGTAAAATTAAACCCTAATACTGTAGATGATTTGATAAGTCGTTAAAGTCGAGCAAGATAAAAATTTAATAAATGATAAATTTAAATATATTATAAGTAGTAAAAATCTTAGAAATTGATCAAAACCCTAAATCGCGTACTAAAACCTTAAATTTGATTTATATACCATTAACCAAAATTGAAGCCGAATTTGATCAAAACCTTAAAATTATAACTTTAAGCCTATAAAATAATTAAATATCACCTAATAGTGATATAATTATAGTCGATTGCAATTATCGACTAAATCGCGTAATCGCGAAATTATTAACAAAATCGTTATAATAACTTGTTAAAATTATAATTGTAACGGGTAATATTTAAATTGATAAATTTTCACACAATTCCAAAATTAATTTATGATGAGTATTTTTATAATTTTTATGTTTAGAAAAATTGCATATAATTATTTTTAATTTCTATTTTCTTGCTTTTTCTTTCTTTCTTTTTCTCTTGTCCTTTCTTTTCTTCTTTTCTCCTATTTTTCCTTAGCCTACACATGAATTCCAACTTATTAATTTCAGTTGCCCAAGTGCTTTAAATTGAAGTATATGAGTCACAAAATAAAGGGAGAAAGGACAAAAGAATAATGTAAATATCTAATCCTAATTAATACCTAAACGAAGAGGATAAGCCTCTCTATTTTTTTATATTATATGCTATACAAAATCAGTAGCATTCACACTCAAAAATCCTGGAAACCGAAAGTTCAAAGTGGAAAAAACAAAAAAAAAAAAAAAAAAGCAAAGCAAAGTAAAAATAAACTAAAAACCAAACTGTAAAGAATAAGGAGAAGAATAAAAAGAAAAGAAGAAGGAGGAGGAAGAAAAGAAGAAGAAAAATTAAAAATAATAGGTAAGTAAAATTATTTTTGTAGTATAATGTATATTATATGGTATGTACCTGTATATATGTAGTAATTATATTGTATTTTAGTAAATATTACATTACCAATATATGTATGTATGCATAAGTAATTAAATTAAGATATGTATGGATAAAGATATGTATGTAGACATGTATGTATTGATAGGTATAATATATACGGTATGTATATGGATCCATAAGATTATATATAATAAGTATTAAGTATTTTTTTACAAAATAACTATAGATATATACACAAATATGTACACATGAAATACTTATTTATATATATATGTGTACAAGTTGATTTTCATATGTATATATTTAGATGTATTTGTATAATATATACAAGTATTTTGAATACATGTAAGCTATCTTTTATATTTACATATATATATATATATATATTTTCTCTATGGCATAAATCATATTATATTTATCTATGGCGTAAATATATATAAGATATAGTATATGTTATTATATGTATAACATATAGTATATATATATATATATATAGTATACCAAATATTAAGTGGTATATATATAATATGATAGTTACTAAATAAAATAAATTTATGAATATGTAAGAAGTAGTTATATAAATATATATATGTGTATTATCGTAAAATTAGGGCTTACAAATTAAAGTAAATTATAAAATTAATTAAATATAGTATAAGTACATAAATATGTATGTATAAATCATAAAATACAAGTGAATAATAAGAAAATAATAAATAATAGAAATAATAGCAATAATAATAATAATAATTGTATTAAGACTAAAATCTCAAAAATAGGAAAAAATGAGCAAATAAGGTAAAATATGCTTGAAATAATAAAATTTTCAAATATATGATTTAAATAATTATTAAATAAAAAATATATTAAGAAAAAGCTAAAATTAATATTTTGTAATTTTTAAATTAAAATAATAAATTCTGTCATATTTTTATATCACAATTCAAAATGCGCGTATTGCGAGTCACAACGTCTAAAACGGACCTCGCTACGAGAAAATACGCTAAAAAAAATCAAAATAAACTATAAGTTCATAATGATCCGAGCTAAAACGAAAATGTTATATACGATTCGATAAGAAGATCGAATAAATCAATAACTGATTCAAGTAAACAGTACGATTTAGCATACAAGTTTAGTTATTTAATTCCCAAACTTATTACTTTCCATATTCTCCTAATGTTAGGTGATCCTAAGATTGGGATCGACTTACCTTTGGACTATTATAATTTCTGACATTATTTATGATCAAGTGAGTACTCCCGATGACTCTATACTTGTTTTGTGCTTGTAGTTAGTATACATGAATTAGATATTAATAACTTGATGCATGAGGTTTTGAGTGATGCATGTGATTGATATCGATTGATTACTGTGCAAAATACTGTTAAATATGATAGATGAAGACTTGGTTATATAATTGATTGTTGCATAATTTGAATGATTTGCTGATAATGTTTGATCACCTCATAAATTGACTTAATCATATTCAACTTAACAAAAATTAAACAGATCATGCATAGAGCACAAACATTGCACATCATGTTTTGGCCGTCACCTCATGTGGTTGGTAATGAAGGGCTTTGGAGGGATAGATTCCTACATGATTTAAATAGTATAGTGTTGGAGCATTGGTACAACAAGACCCTACCCTTGGCTCGTAAGTTTTATTGGCGCCGAAGATGCTAACCGTGGGTGGTTAGGGGTCGCATCTAGAGACTACTGTTGTAGGGTATGAGTGTAGACTACGAGGGCTACCTCACTGCTAGACTTGGATATTTGTATACTATTGACTGTTGGAAATAGAAACCTGTTTTGTGAAACAGGGAATTCATATATATATATATATATATATAATGATATAACGTTCAAAACCTAGGTGCTAGAGCCTGGTTGTGATTGGTGCCGATGTATCTCTAACCCTTATTTCGAAGGGCGTTAAATCTAATGTTGTATGTAGCACCAGTCAATTGCATATATACTGTTTGCCATACTACTTGTTCATGCATTCATATGTTTGGTAATAAACTGTTTGATAACTTGTTTGTTGGTATAGTATGAGGGATAACTCATTAAGCTCTTATAGCATACTCCCTAATAGTTTTCTCTTGCAGGTTGTTAGATGTTCGAGCATGGGTTAAAAATTAATAGTTAAGTGGAAACATCAAGATACATAGAAGTTAGACTCTGAGGACAGACTATATGGTTCATTTGAATTATTATATATATAATTATTAATACTACATTTAAATTTTGTGACTTTGGTAAGTTTGAGTTTTAAAACTTTACTACCTAATCTTATTGTTTGGTAGGGGATGCCGATTCTCTACTGTTATGATAGACTATGGCTTATCGAATATCCATAGTTACATATATGTGGTTGTAAGTGAATTAAATTAAGAATAAATAATAAATAAATAAAAACTTTAGTGGTTAATTGTTTAGAATCTTGCAATCTTTGACTTGTAAGATGATTTTCAAATCATAGGTGCACACATGATATGAAAATAATAGGCAATCCTACTAGGCCCCCTTTAGGGTTATGATACACTCAGAGACCATATCATAATTGCTTACGCCAAAAACATTGATGTCACATTCAGTGTGTCGCCTTATAAGCTCCTTTTGAATTTTAGCTTCGGCCTTTTGAATTTTGACCTCGGACATTTCTTCACTTGAAACTCAATCACAAAATACAGGTGACACATGAATTTTTAGTTAACCACTAAGCAATGGTGGTTATGATCTACAAAAAGTTCGGATTTTGGTTACTCAAACGTGTACACTTGCATGAAAGTGGTAGTTATCGACACATAAACTCATAGATCATGTACACTTGCATGAAAATGGTGGTTATAAACATATAAACTCACACATCCTCTAAGACATAGATGTGGTAAGGTAGTTAACTAAGGTAGTCTTCAACTTTTGTAGCACAAGTAGATCTTAGGAAACACAATAACCGCTTGCTCAAAGAATCCAATGATTCTCCTCAAACATCATTTGACATATGAATATGGAAAATATAAAAATTGATACCAAAGAGAAAAGTTGAGTTTGGAAAATTTCACCCAAAAGAGCTAAAATCCCATAACATATCAAATGCGAATAAGTTTATCCCCTAGAATAACATCCGTTGGGAGATTTTCCAAATAACAATGGGAATCTTGGCAATAATTACACGTTCCAACAGATGGTGTCAATTGTTGATGATTGATTTTCGTCTTGGTGTGAAAACACTTGCAAAACATGAAAACAGCTTCAAGGGGTGCTAGAGGGTGCTTCGGCATGGTCACTCCGATACCTAAGTTAGCCTTCTTATCATGTGGAGAGAAAATGTTGAATGGTTATGTGCATGAGAATGGAGAAGAGAGGTCCTCTTACTTAGATGTCTTGCTCGGTATTTATAGTAAGTCAATAGAGATTGTTCTTAGACTGGGCTATTGGATTAAATCTAGATGTTAGGCCCACTAGTATATGTCATGAACTGAGGACAACCTAGTCGTGGCAGACGTCGTATATCGTACGAAGAAGCCCTAATTGGTTACCTTCTAATCAAGAACTCTTCACACAATATATAAGGCTCTACAACTACTAGTTTCTCAAGAACACGTAGATTCACATGATATCATCACACTAATATTTTTATATAAAATTTGAACTACAAAGCTTACAGTATACAGTAATTGAGTACATCTAAGTCTATAATACTAGTAAAACCAAAGTATATGAGTAAGAGTCTACATAAACTATTTTCTCTCAATACACAAGACAACTCACTCTTGCCCAAGTCCCTAAGCTAACCTGTGGCATCCTTCGGCAAGCCTCTATGAACAGGCTATCCTGCAGCAAAAGTCTAAAGGGGTATAAGCCTAAGCTTAATAAGCAAAACCCTCAACTACACGATAAGCAAGTTATAAATACATTATATTCATGCATACGAATGAATGATCAAACAGAATGCCAAACAATATGTATAATTAACTAGTTCATATACGTAACTTAGATTTAAAGCCTTCCAAAGTCAGGGTTGGAGTATAAACGACACCAATTAGATCTGGGTATTATACTAGAACTTACTTTACTACGGAACTCCATGTTCTGTACTCAAATCAAATAATTCTTTTATTTTCATAAAAACTAAGTTCTAGTATAATCGTAAGTGAGCCCCTACAATCTACACTCACCCACTAACCGGAGGCCTCTAGACTCGATCCTTAGCCAAGCTATTGGAGCTTCCAACGCCTAGTGTTCATGCAGGCCAAGGTAAGGTCATTTTGTATGAATCTACCATACAGAACCAATAAATTAATAATAACAACCCCCAAATGGCCTCTCTTTACCTCCATGTGATGTAACGGTCAGAATTGTATCTATGTGATGCATGTTAATGCATATTCCAGTTTCTATTTATAAGCGAGCATAGTTAAGTTCAAATTATGCTGTGACCTTCCAATAGTATACACAATCATTTTCTATACTACCATACAAGAAACAAAGCATTATCTGTACTAAAGGTAAATTCACAACTTAACATACAATAACATACACAAGCGTTTCCCAAACCCCACATAGTAGTCAATTAATAATAATAATTAAGTCCACTATCTACAATCACAAACAAGCATGGAATCATAGGTTAAATACTTACTCGACCATGGTGACTTGCCCTAATCATAGTAATCGATCGAGAGATCCTCGCTCACTTCGGGATCACCTGATCATTATGATTTGATAATTTTAGTAAGTAATTGAATTAACTAATAATTCTAAATATTTAGTTACTTAATTCTACTTATATTACTATCAACTTTTATCCGGTTAGACCTTATTATTAATCGTATGTAACTTTTTCGTTCTATTTCTAATATTTATGAATTCATAGTCGTTTTTCATCATTTTTGAACGTACGTTCACACGGTAATGTCCATTTTGGACGTTAAGACCTGTGTTTTTTGATATGAACTAAATTTATAGAAATTTTAACTGAGGAAACTTAATTACTCTTATTACTTATATTTATATCTTTTGTTTATACTTAATGATTTAGTTAACCCTTAAATTCTTATACTTAGAGAATTTTATTTTGCTATTACTAATTTATGTACTAAATTAAGTATAATCCAATTTATAAAGTGTATTAGGGTTTACTAATTTAGGTACCTAATTATTATACACTTTTCTTATTTCTTATTTTATAAACATATGCTTATGTCATTGCTTACATTATCAATTGCTTATGTCATTATGTGATTACGTCATTATGTGATTACGTCATTACTTGCATCATCCTTTGCTTACCTAAGCCTTATCTAATGATTATGTGTACTCATGTACACTTATACATAATGTACATATACTTATACATTTCCTCTACTTATATGTACACTAGCATACTTATACATATACCATATTTACACTTGTATATATACTCATATACCTATACGGTCATATACGTATTTTTGTATAAATTTCGTATGCCTAATTTTCCTCTTAAGAAAATCTTCCCAATTTCATTCTTTTATGTTTTTAAGTGTGTATTTAGTATAGTATAGGTATGAATAGTTAGGATTTGTCTTAATTTAGGTTATGTACATAGTAAATACCCATGTACAAAGATCCCCATACTTAATTTAGGTTATGTACACATACTTAAGGGCATATACACATGTATTCCTTTCCTCTTCTTCATGATTCCTAACTTCCTACACTTAAAGATGGAAACTTTATGTCCTATTCTTCAAGATCACATATCACATATATTTACTTATCTAATCTACCTAATTACCTAACTAATGAATAATATAAAGCAACATAAAGTAACTTGATTACATACCTTAGTTTGTATTGGAATTATGGAGACAAAGAAGAAAGTGTTGAAAGTGAAAGGGAAGAAGAAAGGTCACGACATGGAGAGGCCTTTTGCTTTGTTTCTTTTTGTTTTGTTTTGATTATGGAAGAAAGGAAATGATAGGGTCTAGAAGGGGAAATGAATGGACGGCAATTAAGAGGAGGAAGAAATGAAAAACCAAAAGAAAAGAAATCATTAGATGCTAAGATATTTTTCTTATGCATTAGTGTCTTTTGTTCACTTTTCTAATTGTTGACTTTAGTCAACCCTTTGACCTTGGTCAACATGTGTTGACTTTGTCAACTTTCCTTAAGTATATACCATTTTGTACACATAATGTAGTAATTAAGGAAAATTGAGGGAAAAATTAAAGAAATGAGGTATTTGGTGAATTGATTAATAAAAATAGATGATGAGGTCGTACTTTAGGTATTTATAGCCTATATACATCATTTGGTAAACTACTTAGTGTAACTAGTATGAAAAGTTCTAATTAGGGTATTAAGGTTCTCTATATTTAGCCTAATCTTCAACTATACCTCTAACTCTATGTAATACTATCTTAATCATATACTTAAGAGATAAATGTAATCTATGATTCATTCTCTTAGTTTCTAAAGGACTACTTCAGGATTTAAAACATATATGCATGCGTGAAAGACATCTCTAACATTTTACTAATGATTTGCAAAATATGAAGGTTATATTATAAATTAGGGTTTTAGGGTATATTATGGTGAATTAGTGCACATATGTCTTTAAGGTGATTATTTTAGGATTTCTATTACTTTTAAATGATATCTTTAGCATTTTGATACATTTAGGGTTGAAAAGTTTCTTACGCAATTAATTAATTCTTTTTAGGTTTTCACTTTCATTAGCCTTGTCAACTCCTAAATTGTCTAACATAGTTGAGTTTATTTCAAAAGCTAAATTGAAAGTTTTAGGGGTTTACATTATAAGCCTATGTAACAACTATTGAAAAATGCCTATCAACACAATGCATAATTAATTTTGGCCGTCCCATCACATGGAGGTAGCAAGAGGCTATATGAGGGTTGATGATTTCAGATTATAGTGTTTTAATATGGTGTACATGTATAATAGACCTTACCTTAGCTTAAGGGATTGCTAAGCATTAGAGGTGCCAACCGCTTGGCTAAGGGTCTAGTTTAGAGGCCTCTGTTTAGGGGTAAGTGTAGACTATAGGGGCTTACTCATAATTATACTTGAAACTTGATTTTTGATTGAAACCAACTAACAACTAACTAATTTGAATTGAATATGAAACATAAAGTTTTGTAGTGAAATAAGTTCAAGTATAACACTTGGATCTAACTAGTGCTATGTATACTTCAACCTTAACTTCGAAGGGCATTAAATCTAAGTTGCATACAGTACCTAGTCAGTTGTATATATTTGTGTAGCATATTATGTGAACATGCATACATATGTTTAAACTAAGCTTACACTCTTATAGATTTTTGTTGTAGGAGAACCTGTTCGTTATACCTAGCTAAGGCATGCTTGAGGTCAGTTTAGTGTTTTGAGGTATGAATGTAAGTTGAAGAGAAGAGCAGACTTATGTATATTAAGACTTTTACTAATCTAAATAATATTACATAGTAGTTAGTTCAAGAACTTTATCCTATTGTAAAATGCTTACTAGTATTTTCAGATTACAAGTTTTGTAATATTACAATAGTTGTAATGTATTATAAATTTTATATTATATAAATTTTTGTTGTGATATTATCTTTATCTACATAGTCTTAGGTGGATGATTGTAATAGTAGCCTTGTATGTCATATAAATGGTTGTCAATTGGAAGGGGAACCAATTTATGGTCTTTTATGTGATATACGATGCTTGTCACAATCAAGCCGCCTTTGGATTATGATAAGAAAGGTGGTATTAGATTATGATTATAGTTAAGTTAAATAAAACATTGACCTTAGACATTATGATAACCTACTTAGTGAAGTTGTGTGGGATAGATTTGGGATAGGTAAATAAGCTTTAAGACTGCATTTATAACTATTACCTTAATATAATAATGAATAATCATGTGCCTTATTAATTTAGGAGCATAGCCTCAGATTATTGATGGAATGGGTCTTATTCCATCTCAAACTTAGTGAGACGTTAGTTAATTGTAGACGTAGGCTATGAATCCCTTGTGAGGATTTAGCCTTAGCTAGTAGACCTTGCATCTTATATGAAGGTTTTTACCACTTAGGGAGTTAGACATAATAGCTATTGGAGGGATCGTAAGACTTATTATACTATTAAGTTTGAAGGAGATGTACCAACTGATGAAGAGCTTGTATATTTGTTAGAAGGTGAAGAGAACTTAGGATTCACTTCAAAGTTATTATTTTTAGTTTGCGCAAAGCCTAGACTTAAGCCCCCTTTGTTTACTTACAGGCAAATAGTTGGTCAGGACTTAGCATTAGTTGTTGAGTATCGATCTAATCATCTTCCAATTATAGCTCAAGATAATGGTAGAGCTACAGTTGACTATTACGCTAGTATGGAGAGATGGTTGGACCAACCTCAAGATAAGGAGATTGGCAAACCTAGTCAGGGCACTAGATTGGATGATATTGATTTGTGTATGGATGCCCATATTACTTATGTAGAGCCTACCCAAGCATTACCTCCAAGACTAGAGTTTGAGTACTATCAGGTCGACTCTAGACTTCCTCCCATAATACTTACCGAGGTGTTCCTACTGATGTACTAACTATTTAGAGTTTTGGCTACGTAGGGAGTGGGCTTAGCAAACACCCAGTGAAGAGTTGAGAGTATATTCTGGTGTTAGTTCGACTTTACAATACTAGAGTTTTGATCTCGAGATGATCTAGGTGTAGGACCATCATCTCAACCTCAATAGATATGATAGTTGTTTCTCTATACAGACTGCTTTTAGTATGGTTGCACAACAGTAAAGTGATCCCACATGCTCCTTTTTGCTATAGATTTCAATATCATATCTAATCATTTTGTACTCTAAGAGTTTTCTTATAGTGAAGTTACTTTATCTTTTGAGAGTTTTGATGTACTTTATAGCTATTATATGTTGAGAATTATGTATTATGAGAAGCTCTATTATACTTTGGAAACTTTGTACTTTGATTTAGGTTTATATGGTGGTATAATGACTAGATGTGAATCTTACTCGTTAGAAGTAACTACTAAACAAATGTAACCTCCTTTTGTTTACAAGAAATGAAATATGCATCTTCTTCTTTATTATAATTGTTGTATCAGTTATGTGATCTTTTCATTTGGTGCTAGTAAGTTGTAAGTTTAATTAATTATAGCTAAATGTTTCTAACCAAAGGTTGGAAATAAATTTCTTAGTCAAAATAGGTCAAGAAAGAGACCCCTAATTTGGGATCCACTTACTCACGAGGAAGAGCTCTAATTGGCATAATACCGTACTGATGAGATATTAGTTGCAATTAATGCAGAAAAAGAGCTTTTGAGGGCATACTTAGCATAGGAATGTACACCGCCTACTCAGGCTTTACCACCAGTGGCAGCTCAGTAGGTCCTTCACCACATCCTCTACCTCTATTACCTCCTCCACCACTAGTTGATGAAGTGGATGTAATACCACTAACATATCTTGATTTGAGATAGCAGCGTAGCATGTTGCTAGAATTTATTCACTACAACAAGTATTTTGAGCGTGCTGCTAGTCGCCCTGATGGGGTACAGGATTGACTAAACCAAATTGAAAGATCTTTTGAAGCATTTGAACTACCTCCCTACCTTAGGATCACATATGGTACATATTTACTTAAGATGAGAGCAAGAACATGGTGGGAGTCAAAGCAATGAACCTTACGAGGACCAATCACATGGGAAGATTTTAGACGTGAGTTCTTAGCATATTATTTTCTTGGGAGTTTGAGAATTAAATACTGATACAAAGCAAGTGCACTTATCAGTTTTAATATAGCGGATGTGAGTCTAAATTTATCCCTCAAAGACGTAATGACCTCAAGTAATAATATTAACCTAAACTCTATTATCTAATCGGAAAATGATGATCGGTTCAATGAATTAAAAACACTAAAATCAATAAACTAATCTAATTATGAGACTTGACTAATTAATTTAGGAAGCAATAAAATTAAGAATAACTTCAGAAAGGAAAATAATGTATTTAAGAATTGTTCCCCCTAGTGTTTAACATGTAACTGTTAAAAATATATCTAATTCCTTCTCTATTATTCTTGACCGAAGGGATTTACAATTAAAGTTAACACCTCTCTCAAGCATGTTAACCCTAATCCTAAATTATTTACCAGATTCTCTTCACTTAGTTATATAATTTAGAATTGCATTAATGTATAATGAATTCTCACACAAAAGAATACCTTTTCGAAAGAATCACATATCTTATCTCTAAGTACACATGTAATTCTCTTTAATTATGTCAAGATCTCATTACACATGTGATTTCTCAATCATCATGCATAATATCATAGATTGATACCCTAAAAATATCAATTAACAATTAAAACACATAATTGAAGCAAGAAAGATAGAAACTTTATTGAAATTTATCAATAAATCTAATAGTCACATGAAACCTTAGGTTTTACAATCCTAAATACTAGAATCTTAAGATACCATGATGAAATTAAAAACAAATTGTAACAAAATTAAAAACTTACTGACTTTGGCACAAAAATCTTCTTGTGTGGACACAGCCTGGTGATACAGTTGTGTCCCAGACTGTGTAACTTTCTGACAAGAAATTGCCACTTTCTCCTATTGTTTATGTAACTTCAAAACTTCATAACTTATATATTCGAACTCCAAATTGAGTGAGACTTGATTCCTTTTCTTCGTTTTTAATCCAAGAACGCGTTCAAACCTTAAAATCAAAATCTTACTCAATTAAGTATCAATTTATTTAAAAAAAAAAACAAAGATGTAATGGAAATATCATAAAATCACCATGTGAAATGTATTAAAATAAAAGCTATCAAACTTCCTTACACTTAAGCATTTGCTTATCCTCAAGTAAATAAATCAAAACAAAAATTTTGGGACAAGAAACGCTAAACAAAATTTCTCATTACTTAGGAAACTAGTGAACGAATACACTTAACTCGAAGAAAAGTAAGAAAATCATTTTCAATTAACTTACAATAATAAAGTCAACCAATTTCACCCTTAACAATATCATAATTTCACCTAACCATATTCGAATGCTCCAATAATACTTAATACTAGAGTTCATTAGTTAATTTATGGAAGTCAAAGTTTACCCGAATCATTTAACCAAGGATTCTTAAACTAAAAATTGGATTTAACATCTCGCTAACTAGGAAAGAGTCATAAAAATTCTGTCCATTTCACTAAAGTGTATACAATTCTCTCTTCAATCTCTCCAAGCACCATAATCCAAAATAAAAATATTTTACATCTACTCATCTTCTGATCATCCCCCTAATCTATGCTTTTGTTGGTAGGTTTTTTAAATTTACTTTATTTAAGCACAATTGCCTTTAGTGGATAATTGTGTTGGTAAAGGGAAAGAATCTTGCTCTTCTAACGAATCATGACCAATCTATGCTAACTTATTGCTCATATTAATAGCGGGAAAGGACCTTGCTCTTTTGATAAACTAAGGCCGATATATACCAATTTTTTTTCATTGGTATTGGCATTGGGACTCAATCTCGCTCTTCTGATGAACTAAGATAAATCCTTACCAATTCTTTTTTTTTTAACTATTCATATACTTGTTATACTTTTTACCTCCAATCATTGTGATTTTTCAAGGGTTTCTCAAAAGAAGAATTTCATTTGTTTGTTTGCTAAAAATTATAGGGCTCTAAAAATTCCCAAGAGAAAGGTATACATAAAAGTAAATTTAAAATAACCATGACCAACTCTCAACTAATGATGTTGTTCCAATCTGAAGTCCTAAAGCCCCAAGCTAAATAACTTGTAAATTTGCCCTCTAAAGATTTGACTAATCAATTCTAGTAAAGTATAATAAGATTAATAATGATCAAGATGAAATAGTTGATTTATCCCAACACTTAAAATTCCAACACTTATTAATTACCTATTGCAAGTTAACTTAAAAATTAATTAGATCAAATGTAAATAATTGGTCTCCTAAATAGTAACAAATTCATATATATCATTTCCCTACACTTAATAACGTACATTGTCCTTAATGTACGACTAAGAAAGCATAATAGCAAGATATCAAACAATTAAAAAATATATCATATGGAAAAAGGAAACACATGTATTGAAAAAAAAAAACTAATACTTCCCTACTTTGAAGCATAAGATACTATAGTGGAGAAACGGTGGCTAGTAGCTTGAAAATAATGCCCTCATGAGTAGAAGATGATGTAATAGATTTAGACCTCCTCAGAACAATCTACTTTTCACAATTTGCCATGGTAACTTAGATTGTGTTGGATTTGATGAAAAAGTTAGTTGATGAAAAGTGGAATGTGAGAAGAAGATGGAGAAAAGAGTGATTTCATGTTTATGCCCATGTGTGTTTGTGTTTTAAAAGTGTTGTGCAATGCTTTGATACATCGTGTAGGTACTGGGTGAACACGAGCTAGGACACAACCTTATCCCATGCCTATGTAACTTTCTATGTTGCATGTATGTTCTTAGGCGAACATAGGCTGGGACACAACTGTGTCCTATGCCTGTGTAACTTTCTATATAAATTCATGAATTTAAAAATAAAAGAATCTTAAAGAAATAAAAGTACTTAAACTAGAAAACTAAGACAAAGAAAACTAAAGAAAAAGAAATATTTAAACTAAAAAGAGAAGCTTAGGATTAAATTTAAACAAATGAAAGAAGCAAAGCAAAGCTAGATAAAAGAAAAATAAAATGGAATAAATTAAAAGAACTAAATTGTGAGCAAAGTTATACGTAGGTTGCACCCCAAGAAGTGCTATATTTAACATTGATAGCTCGACGAGATACGTCTTCTTATTCATGATTCTTCATCCGGGTGGAGATAGGACTTCTCTTGTATCTCGCTTTTAAACTCTCCATATGAATGTAAATTTACCCTTTAGCCATCAACCTTACCAATTCCATTTCATTAGTGCATGAATTCCATTGTTTCTCTCCTTATCATGCCATTTATCTAATTTATGTAGCCGAAATTTCTTCATTTTGTCTGCTTTTAGCTTGGATGTAGTTGTCATTAGGAGTTTTGAACTTTTCACCACAAAGACATGTTCCAAATGATTTATCGACTATTTTGGTTCCAACATTGGTGGCTTTTCTTTGAAGGATCTTAACCTAAGATCCTTTGACTTGTAGAGTGAATCAACCCGCTTCTTGTCCACAATGGATTCATGAACTTCTATTTGAGTTACCACTTCTACACAATTGGGGTTAGTCACTAGATTTTCATCTCCCTTTCACAAGCAATAGCTTTAGGACTTTGGCAAGCGTTTCCTACACACATGTAGATAAAACAACATTAGTAGCATTGACATTGTGACATGCATCCTCTAAGTTAAGAAATTTGTTCATTGCCTCTGGAGTTTTAAAAACTATTTCATCATCCCCGACCTATAGTATCAACTTATGTTCACTAACATCAAAAATAGCCTTAGAAATGGTTAGGAAGGGTTGACCTAAAATGATTGGTACCTCAATATCCTCATCTATATCAAGTATAACAAAATCCACGAGAAAGATGAATTTTTCTACTTGCACTAAAACATCTTCTATGATGCCTTTAGGGTTTGTGATAGACTTATCACCTAATTAAAGACTTATGCATGTTAGTTTAGGTTCTCCTAACCTTAGCTTTTGGAACAAATTATACAACATCAAATTTATACTAGCTCTTAAGTCTGCTAAAGCATTATCTACTAACAAATTGCTAAGCACACAAGGAATAGGAATAGTGAAACTCCCTGGATCTTTTAATTTTTGTAGTAGCTTTTCTAAAGAAGTGCTGAGCATTCCTCGTTTAATGTGACTGTTGTAAGCTCCTCCAACTTCCTCTTGTTCAAATGAAGATCCTTTAGAAATTTCGCATACTTTGGCATCTGTAAGATAATGTCAACAAGAGGTAAGTTAATGTGTAAGTTTGAAAATATCAAGCAATTTGCCGAATTCCTTATTCTGATTAGTGTAACTTTGCTTAAGGCACTGTAGGTAAGGGATGGGAGGCTTTTACTCCTTCACTTTCAGTAATTCCATACTTTCTTTTGATTTTAGTATCTTCCTTACGGTTGACTTTCACTTCTTTCTCAACTACTTCCCTACCATCCTTCTTCTCCACTTGTAGTTTTCTACCATATCTCAAGGTTACAGCATTAATATGTTCCTTGGGATTAACCTCGGTATTCCCTAGGAGTGTTCCTTGTTGCCTCTTAGAGATCATTTTTGCAAGTTGACCAATTTGCTTCTTAAGATTGCGATTGGAAGCCTCTTGATTTCTCAACAATGATTCAATGTTAGATAGCTGAGCCACATTGCCTTGAATATATTTCATGAGAAGTTCCTCTAAAATGCACTTCTTTTCTTAAGGAAGGGAAGGTGGTAATGGTTTCTGAAATCCAGATGGACTAAAGTTAGTCTTCTACTGGGCTTGGTTTTGGTTTCCCCATGAGAAATTAGGATGATTCCTCCAATCGGAATTATAAGTGTTGCTATAGGGGTTATTTTGTTGCATGGGTAGATTTCCTACATAATCCACTTGTTCCAGTTATTCTTGTACTCTATAACCCTGCATGCCAAAGTAACTTACATCCGATTGTACTTGTTGAGGGATAATAGAGAGTACATTAATCTTCTTACTCAATAGATCTACCTTGGTTGCCAAAGTAGTAGTCAAGTCTACATCATAAAATCCCACAACCTTTTGCCTGGCTCTAGTGCTTTCCTATTGATAATTGCTCATCGTTATTCATTCAATCAGGTTTTGTGCTTGCTCGGGTGTCTTTGTGTTGAAAGTACCTCCTATGGATGCATCAATTATCTATCTCGTAGATAAATTGAGACCATTATAGAAGGTTTGAATTTGCATCTATAGTGGGAGTCCATGATGTGGGCACCTCTTGAGCAAGTCCTTGAATCGCTCCTAATTATCATATAAAGTCTCTGCTTTCAATTAGGCAAAACAAGAAGTGTCATTCCGAAGTTTAGCGGTCTTCACAGGTAAGAAATACTTCTCCAAAAATTTCTCTACCTATTCATTCCAAGTTGTGATTGAATTTCATGGTAGGGAATTCAACCACTGCTTTGCTTTACCCCTCAAGGAAAAAGGAAATAACTACAGTTGAATGGCATCATCCGTGGCTCCATTGATTTTAAATGTATCACAAATCTCTAGAAAGCTAGAGATGTGAGCATTAGGATCTTCATCTTGGAGACCGTCGAACTAAACATATTGTTGCATCAATTGTATGATGTTAGGTACAATTTGGAAGTCATTAGCCGCGACAGTTGGCCTTGTGATACTAGAGTCAGCTCCTGTAAGTGTAGGCCTTAAACAGTCGAACATAATCCAGGTTGCTTCATTATCATTGTTAGCCATGTATGGTGGAGCTTCTTGATTGATTAATTGAGTGTTGACCTCTTTACCCTCTTCTTTAATCTCAACGATTGACTCATCTTCTACGATAGCTACAGTTTGTTTAGGTCGCAATCTCAAATTTTGAAGGATAGTTCTAACAATTTCAAGATCAAGTTTTACCATATCTTTCGGGTTGCCTCGAGTCATGCACTATAAAGGGACGAAATATAGAATCAATTGCAGCTCAAAGTAATAAAAAAAAAATGAAAATTAAAGAGAGAAAGGAGAAAAAAAAATGGTTAAAGTAATAAGCAACTACTATTCTTAATATCAAAGTCCTCAACAACGGTGTCGAAAACTTGATACAAGGTAAGTGCACTTATCAGTTTAATATAGCGGATGTGAGTCTGAGTCAATCCCATAGAGACCTCAAGTAATAATACTAACTTTAACTCTATTATCTAACCGAAAAATTGTGATGGGTTGAATAAATTAAAAATACTAAAATTAACAAACTAATCTAATTATAAGACTTAACTAATTAATTTAGGAAACGATAAAATTAAAAACGACTTCAAAAAAGAAAATAATGTATTTAGGAATTGTTCCCCCTAGTGTTTAACATGTGACTACTAAAAATATATGCAATTCCATCTCTATTATTCTTGACCGGAAAGATTCACAATTAAAGTTAACACCTTTTTTAAGCATATTAACCCTAACCCTAATCCTAAATTATTTACTAGAATCTTTTCACTTAGAAATATAATTTAGAATCGCATTAATGTATAATGAATTCCCACACAAAAGAATAACTTTTTGAAAGAATTACGTATCTTATCTCGAAGTATACATGTAATTCTCTCTAATTATGTCAAGATCTCATTACACATGTGATTTCTCAATCATCATGCATAATATCATAGATTGATACTCTAGAAATATCAATTAACAATTAAAACACATAATTGAATCAAGAAAGATAGAGACTTTATTGAAATTTATCAATAAATCCAATATATCAATAAATCCAACATCCACTTGAAACCCTAGGTTCTATAATCCTAAAAACCAGAATCTTAAGCTATCATGATGAAATTAAAAACAAATTGCAACAAAATTAAGGAATAAAACATGAAAACCCCCTTTTATTGATGAAAATCTCTTCAATCTTGAAGTTGGGTGTTGCTTCCACCTTTTTCTCCTCCTTCTCTTCAAGTCTCTTCTCTTTTTATTGTTTGAATTTATGTGCCCAAACTCTAGTAAATTCTTTTATAATGTATTGTAAAGTTTCTTTTTTCGTCACTTAACATAACTTGGGACACTGTTGTGTGTCCAAGTTGTGTAACTTACTGACCTTGGTACAAAAAATCTTCCGGCATGGACATAGCTTAGGCACATAGTTGTGTCCCAGACTGTATAACCTTTTGATAAAAAATTGCCACTTTCTCCTATTATTTATGTAACTTCAAAACTTCATAACTCATTCATTTGAACTCCAAATTGAGTAAAACTTGATTCCTTTTCTTCGTTTTCAATCCAAGAACACGTTCAAACCTTGAAATAAAAATTTTACTCAATTAAGTATCAATTTCTTTAAAAAAACCAATGATGTAAGAGAAATACTATAAAATCACCATGTGAAATGTATTTAAAATAAGAGTTATCAAATACAGTGAAGATCTATTGGATATTATCAAAGGAACTCCTATTGTGGAGCAATATGAAGTAGAATTCAATAGATTGTTACAATTTGTGCCACTAGAGTACCAAACTAGTGATCGGTTAAAGATGTAAATATTTTCTTGAGGATGCGATCCAAAAATGAAAAGAAGACTTTTGGAGTTTAAACCAAGAAATTTTGTTGAAATGGTTGAAAAGGCCAATGCATTGGATAATGCCAAGAAATAAAGTGAAGAATCAAGGAAACACAAAGTTACTATATTTGGAAAAAAGGCCTTTTGAAGGACCTAATGGTGGTGGTAGCAGTAAAACAAGAAGGTTTTTGGGACCTCAAAAAGTAATTCTAAAGAAATCAACTAGTGGAGCTATAAAATGTTAAAAGTGTAGATGAATTCACTATCCTAGAGATTATCCTCAATTATAAGGTAAATGCATCTTTTGTAGTGAAGGTACTCATCAAGTGATTGATTGCCCTAAGAAAAATTCTGTCACTTACTTTATTTGCAACAAAGTTAGGCATTTCTCCTCTACTTGCCTACAACGTACAATTACTACCACCTAGACAGCCAAGCCGTCACCAATTGTTAGATGCTTCATTATTGGGAAAGCTATTAGAGGACCGAGTATTGGGAATACTCATCCAAGTACAGTCAATTTAGTTAGAATTTATAATCTAGATGGTAATTGGGGCTATGAGGATTGTTAGGATAAAGGTTTAGAAGTCTATGACGATGTTGAAGACCTTACTGGTTCTGAACTTATAGCTAGTATGTAACTTAACCTTCTCTTGTTAAGATTCTTGAAAGTGTATTAAGTAGTATAAGTTATGATAAGTAGGAGTAAGAAACAAAATCTAAGAATATAAAGGATTATATTGGTACAACATAAGAATAAGATGCATAATTATGCTTTAGGGAATGTTAATATAGATGGTCACACTGCTTATACACCATTTGATGTTGGGCATTCCTTGATATCTCCTAAAGTAATGAAGCATGTAGGTTTAGCTATAAATACTATTGAATCTTTCTTGGGGTAAGAACTCCTATGAGAAGTGTTGTGATTACTAAAGAAATAGTGAAAAAATTCCCATTGAGAATTCAGAATTTCA
The DNA here is from genome assembly GCA_024138005.1 of Lumnitzera racemosa. Lineage (NCBI taxonomy): Eukaryota > Viridiplantae > Streptophyta > Magnoliopsida > Myrtales > Combretaceae > Lumnitzera > Lumnitzera racemosa. Next base: position 51,840,631 of record JAMXBC010000008.1, on the reverse strand, counting down.
ATAGTATGGTAGTTATGGTTCTTCTTGAAATGGGAAAGTGTGATGTTATATTGGGGATGAATTGGATGGAGAACATTAAAGCTACTGTCGACTGTCAAGAAAAGAAAATAATGTTTAAAATTTTGGTAGGACAAAAGTGGAATTTAAAGGAGATTCAACTACAATGGGAGTACGGGCCTCTTCAGGCGCTCCTCGCCTCTTTAGGCATATTAGCCTCTCTAGGCCTTTGCCTCTTCAGGTGCTCTCGCCTCTTTAAGTGCCTTTACTTTTTTAGGCTCTAACCTCTTCAAGCACTCTTTGCCTCATTAGTCATAATGGTCTCTTTAGGCCTTTGCCTCTTTAGGCGCTCTCGCCTCTTTAAGGCGCTCCTTACCTCTTCAAGCATATTAGCTTCTTTAGGATTTTGCTTATTCAGGTGCTCTCACCTCTTCAATCACCTTTGTCTTTTCAGGCTCTTACTTCTTTAAGTACCTTTGCCTCTTTAGGCTTTCGCCTCTTTAGGTGCTCTTTGCCTCTTCAGGTACTCTTTGCCTCTTTAGGCGCACTTGCCTCTTTAGGTGCTCTGGCCTCTTAGGGTCTTCACCTCTCTAGGCATAATAATATTTATAAGTGCTCCAACCACTCTCACTTTTTGCCTCTTTAGGCTTTTGCCTCTTCAAGCACTTTGACCTCTTCAGGCCAGGATTGCAAACTTATCTAGAAACCCCATGAAATCAACCTCCTTGAATACTCTCTTTCTTTTGGAAAATTGTATGGGCTTATTTTAGTTAGTCCAATATCTAAGCCTAGTCCAACAATTTGGTCCAATGAAAACCTCCATTGATTTACTATAAATACTAAGCAAGACCCCTATGTAAGGGGACTCTCTTCTCTATTCTTTTACTCTCTTTCATTCTCTCAACACCATAACTACTTGATATCTCTCTCTACATGATGAGAGAACTAGTTTAGGCATCGGAGTAGCCATGCTAGAATACCTTTCGGCATCCCCTGTAGCCGTTTTCATGTTTTGTAGGTGTTTGCACACTGGGACAAAAATCAACCGTTAATACTCTAGAATTGATGAATGATGTTGATTAGCTGAATGCCTTGGAAACTAAAACCAAGAAGCGGAGTGTGGAAGAGATTTGAGTAGTAAATGAATTCCTTGACGTGTTTCCTGATAAGTTACCCAGTTTGCCACCTAAAAGAGAAACTGATTTTATTATTGATTTGGAACTAGGAATTAAACCTGTTTCAAAAGCTCCATACTAGATGGCTCCGATTGAACTGAAAGAATTGAAAAAGCAGTTATAGGAGCTATTAGATCAAGGATTTATAAGATCAAGTGTATCACCGTGGGCTACACCATTCATGTTTGTTAAGAAAAAGATGGATCGCTTAGGCTTTATATTGAATAGAGACTTGAATAAAGTGACCATCAAGAAGAAACATCTACTTCCCTGAATTGATAATCTATTTGATTAGTTATAGGGTATAAGTGTATTTTCTAGAATTGATTTGAGATCTAGATATAATCAATTAAGAACTAAGTTAGAAAATGTTCTAAAAATTGCATTTTGAACCAAATATGGTCTTATGAATTTTTGGTAATGCCTTTTGGTGTGACAAATGTACCTGTTGTGTTCATGGATTTGATGAATCATGTGTTCAGACTACTCTTGGATAAGTGTGTGGTTGTGTTTATGGATAACATTTTGGTATATTCTGCTATATTAGAAGAGCATGAGAAACACTTAAGAGTAGTGCTACAGACATTGTGAGAACACAAATTATATGCCAAATTATCTAAATGTGATTTTTTATTAAAGGAAATATCTTTCCTTAGGCATTTAACTACTAGTGTAGTATATCATTGGATTTAAAGAAGATCAAAGCCATCATGGAAGGGAAAAGGCTAGAGATAGTGACTGAAATCCATAGTTTTCTTAGTTTGGTGGGATACCAAAGGAAGTTTGTCAAAGATTTTTCAAAGATGGCAAGACTACTCACTCAGTTAACACAAAATAATGTATAGTTTGAGTCGATTGAGAAACAAGAAAAGAGTTTTCAAAAGTTGCAAAAGAGATTAATAGTCCCCCCAATTCTTATGTTACCAAATAGTAGTGAGCCATTCATAGTGTATAGTGATGCTTCTAAGAATGGATTAGGTTGTACATTGATGCATAGTAGAAAAGTGATCACTTATGCATCTAGACAATTGAGACTACATGAATAGAATTATCCAACACATGACTTAGAACTTGTAGTAGTAGTGCTTGCATTAAAAATATGGTGAAAATATTTGTATGGGAAAAGGTGTGAAATTTACATCGATCACAAAAGTCTTAAGTATCTGTTTATATAGAAAGAATTGAACATGAGATAGAGAAGATGGCTTGAGTTGATTAAGGACTATGGTTTGGGAATTAATTATTGTCTAGGAAGAGTAAATGCAGTTGTAGATGCATTATGAAAAAAGAATCATGTTGAAGTTGTAACTTTTCTTATTGAGCAACAAGAGTTAATCAAAGAATTTGAAAAGCTGAATTTGGAGTTTGGCATGGCATGAAGCTAATGTAGAATTGTTAAATTTAGTGATTAAGCAACGATAGTAGAAAGAATTAGAAAAGCACGACCAAATGATTCTACTTTGGTACAAATAAAAGAAGGGATTGCAAGTAGGAAATATATTGACTTCAACTTAGATGAGCATGGAGCTCTTCAAATGAACAATAGGTTACATGTACCTGACTACTTAGAGCTCCGAAAAAAGATTTTTAAAGATGCTCATTATTTTGGTTATATTGTTCATCTAGAGGAACAAAAATGTATCAAGATTTGAAAAGAAATTTTTGGTGGAATGGTATGAAGCAAGATGTTGCTGATTTTTTTTTGAAATGTTAAACTTGTCAAAGGGGAAAGCTAAACATCAACGACCAAGCGGGCTATTACAACCACTACTTATACCTAAATGAAAATGGGATCAAATTTCCATGGATTTTGTAAGTAGTTTATCAAGAGCAGCTACTAGTTTTGATGCAATATGGGTGATTGTTGATCAACTTACCAAGTTAGCTCATTTTCTACCGATCAACATGACCTATTCCTTAGAAAAGATTGCTCAGATATATATAAAAGAGATAATGAGATTACATGGTATAACAGTAAGAATTATATTAGTTAGAGATCATCGGTTTGTGTCAATGTTTAGTACAGCTTACAATCCTCAAACTGATGGGCAGACTGAGAGGACCATACAAACCTTAGAAGATATGTTGAGAACATGCACCATTGAGTTTCAAGTATGTTAGGATACTTATTTACCATTAGTATAATTCGCTTATAATAATAGCTACTACTCTATTAGTCAGATGCCTCCATATGAAGCTTTATAAGGATGAAAGAATCGATCTCCTTTATTTTGGGATGATATTGAGAAAGCAGTACTAGGCCTAAACTTAGTATATGAAGTGGTTGAAAAGATTATTGTAATCAGACAAAAGATGAAAAAAGCACAAGATAGATAAAAGAGTTGGGCTGATTTAAAAAGAAGGGAATTGGAATTTAAGGCAAGGGATCATATGTATCTTAAGGTGAATCCAATCAAAAGTATACATCAAATAAAGGCTCAAGGTAAGTTAATCCCAAGATATATTGGTTCATTTGAAATTTTAGAATGTATTGGAAGTTTAGCTTATTAGTTAGCCCTACCACCTAATTTATCAGGAATTCACAATGTATTCCACGTAACTATTTTAAGAAAGCATATTCTCGATCTTGACCATGTTTTTGAGTTAGGGTCGGTAAATTTAGAGGAGAATTTAACATATGAGGAACATACAGTGAAAGTTTTAGAATGTAAAGTACAAAAGTTAAGAAATAGAGAGATTCAATATGTCAATGTATTATGGAAAAATCATGAATGGGAATCAGCTACGCTGGAAGCCGAGGATGAAGTGAAACATTAATCTCTACATTTATTTGAAACACTAGGTATGTCATTTAAGTTTTGAGGACAAAACCTATTTGAAATGGGGAATAATGTAAATCTTGTAAACTGTAGTGTGAATCTTAAACTAAATCTAGATAATCCAAATAATTTAATGAGTCAATAAGACTGTATAAATTAAAAAATTCTTTAATTTATAAACCTTAAACTACCTTAATAAGAAAACCCTAAAATATTGATAAAAACCCTGATTGTGTAAAATCACTAGCAAATGGTCAAAGATAACTTATCAATGTTTATAAATGTAAAAGTACTACGTTAATTCATTAAAAATCATAATATTATTTTATAATTAATATTAACCTTATATTTATATAGATAAGTTAGTATTATGTCAATTTAGATACTTATTGGTTATTTAGACAATATGAGGTAAATATTAGTAACATGATTTGTAATTACCTTATAATTATATTATTTATTATTCTAAATATTATTTATAGGATTAGAAATATGTAAGGACATTCTAATATATGTTTTATTGATTTATTACATTTGATTTTCTACTTTTTTTCTTACTTCATTTTCCTTCTCTATTTTCTTTTTATTTCCAAATTATTTATATATAATTTATAAACTCTTGTAAGAGTTAACTAAGTCAACGTTTGATTAAGTCAACATGTCCTTATTAAGTGTATTAAATTTTCTTATCTTTTCTTTTTCTTTTCCTTTTTCTTTTTCTTTTTCTTCTTATTTTTCTTATCAATTTGGTTGTGAGTCTCAATTGTCCCTACTAGAACATTCTTTAGTCTTTTTGATTTGATTCTAATTTACATGTGTAATTAACTTACCTTTTCTCTTGAAATTAGAATTTAAGATCATCAACACAACTCCCATCATCTTCTTCCTCCACTACTCTTCATTTTATTACCCACTCTTTTAACTTTCAACCGTACCATCCAAGTGGTTAATTTCTAATACTAAAAGGAGGGATTCAAAGGAAGATTCTTCATCAAATCATACATTAAACCAAATAATTATCTTTCCTTTACATAATATTAGTATTAGGGTTTTATGTAAAAGTATGTATGATAATATATTTTGTACCATCTTATTTTAATATATTTAGCATGTATTTTAGAGTTAGGATTTAGAGATTATATGCAAATATGTAACTTTAGATGTATATATATATATATGGTATTATACATATAGATAAATAGATATATCTATATATATATACATATCATTATTTTACTTAGAAACCTAATTATATGAGTAAATATATGTATATATACAATTTTCATGTATTTGTGTATGAATATAGAATATATATAGTATGTACATAAATACCTATATATATGTATGTATGTACACAAAATACTTAATATATATACATATGTATGCGTGTATGTATGTGTGTTGAACCGAATATGTGTGTGCATATGTATAGGTGTTGTATATTAAAATTTCTGGAAAAATATACTAAGAAAATATAAAAATACATATAAACTTATGTATAAATATGTGTATATGTATATATACATATATTACGACTTGGACAGTATCCTTATCGTAGTAGATCGATATGTACGATATACAGATTTATAATCAACCCACTCATTGATGATAGGTCGTCCATGCAACACATAAGACTCCTTCCACTCTATGTTACCATCAAACCAATAGATATATAATATCAAGCATATTAACTAAGATTTACCATTTAAATACAAAAGTATTGAAGTTAAAGTATGGATTCATAGAATTCTACAACAAAATATTACAATACATTTAAAATCCTATAAGAGTCTACATTAAGAAATTTTAATTACAGAATTAAACTAAATAAAGTAAATAAGTATCTATAAGCCATCATTACAAAATTCCCTCTTCACTTCCTGAAACACACAATCTCGTCTTCGTATGAGACTCACCTTAGGCATTCTTTAACTTAGATTGATGAAGAGGTGGTCTTACATGAAAAGAAATTTATTAATGTATAAGCTTATGCTTAGTGAGTTAATCTCCTCGTCATATTGCACAACAATTTCACTAAATGTGCAAACATATAAATGCATGAATAATTAGAATGCTAACCATTACATGTAGTGACCTAAGAACTACATGTAACTTAGAATTATGCCCCATATAGTCAGGGTTAGAGATAATTAACTAATACAAACCATCAATTGAGTTCTAGCAACTAGGTTTTTATTCCACTTGCACCTACATGCTCAAATCAACTCAAACAAATATATAATATATATAAATTTTACTTGTCATATAGAAAATATGCTTTCCTTTTCAAGAATAAAAATTTATGTCAAGAATCCTAAGTCTGGCGATGTAATGGCCCCCATAGTCTACATTACACACCTTAAGCAGAAGTCACAAGACATTGCTCTTCACTAATGGCTAACGTTCCCTAGTGCTTACTACGGTTGATAGCTAAAATACAGACTTAATAATATAATAATGACATAACCATTACCTAATCTTTATAGGAGCCCCTACTCCTATAAGCCCTTTCTTACCTTCTATGTAAGGTAGTAGTTGATATGGTTATGATGCAATCATGAGAAATGTATGACTCATTGAATTTTTTAATGTAATGCTTAATTAATTCAACTTTCATTGCGATCGGACAATTTCATTCCATACAATTATGCATATTCATCATCACAAACAATTCCCATTATTATCTTATTAGCAAGCTATGGCATTTACTCATAATATCATATACATGCATTTCCATATACATGCATTTCCCATATTCACAAGCATTTAAGTTCATTATATAAATTTAAGTGTTTTTAAAGTACAAGCAAAACCAAGTATGAAGTCATCAAGAATCACTTACTCGACCATAGCTCAATTGTAGTAGTCTAAGGGTAAGTCTTCTCCAATGATAAGGTGCCCTGAATATTGTAAATATGATAATATAAGACTTTGAGAAAAAATAAAAGGCTAACCTAAAATCTTTTAAGTGACACTTTCAACTTAGTTTTCACATTTTTCCTAGTTATACTAAAACATTAATCGCTTATAACTTTTTTGTTTTAAATTAGAGTTTTATGATCTTATAGTTAATTTTCATTGTTTTCGTGTATACTTTAATGTGGTGTAGTTAGATTTTTGAGATAAGACCTACAATTTTGTCCACTGGTCAGAATAGTAGCTGTCTTCAGGGTTGGTGCTCTTTTGGGCTTAGTTTAGTTGTTGGGCTTTTTGTCATATTAGGAAATTTTTTTACCTTGAGCTTAGGAATTTATTCTAAGCTTAAAATACTCTTCATGGTCATATTTTCATCCTTTTCTTAAGACCTTGGTGTTTTCAAAATTTTCTTTGACTTTTAAGTGGGCTTAAGTAGTTAAATGAGCTTATTTTTTTGTCTAATTAAAGTTTTGGTAAAAAATTCGGTGAGGGTTTAAATAGAAGTTCAAAGCTTATTTTGAAAGTTTTAAGCCCAGTTTTGAGTTTTAAGCTTTATATACTTATTATACTTGGTTTGGTTGGTCTTTTCACTTTTTTTACTTTATTTTATTGTATTTTTAAGTAGGTTTCTTTGTGCTTCCAAATCTAGTCAGTTCGTTTCAAGGGCTTCCAACTTGGTTTGGTTGGTCTTTTTACTTTGTTTACTTTATTTTATTGTATTTTTAAATGGGTTTCTTTGTGATTCCAAATCTAGTTAGTTCAGTTCAAGGGCTTTCAACTTGGTTTTTCAACTTATTTCATCATTTTCTTAAGTTTAGGTAATAAATCAAGAACTTATACTATCACGTTCCAACTCCAACTTAACTTCCCTTTCACAAGAAGATTATTTAGCTTATGGACTAAGTAAAAATTATAGTTCACACATTTATCATAAGTTCTATGCCTTAATTTACAATCAAAAAGTTTGATTTCCTCATAAAAACATCATGTCATGGATTTTCCTTCACCTAAAGCTAAGTTTAAGCATTTGTAACTCAATAGAAATAAAAATAACATACACATTAGTATGTTATAAGTGTAGGTAGGTATATAATATATGTATATGCATGAGTACATAAGGATCTATCTATTTATATGTAATGGATGAATTACATAAGCCATGACATAAGCATAAGCTTGTAAAATAATAAATTATAAGATTACATAAGAATATAACCTATATATGTATACATGTACTTAGGAGTTAAAGATCCTTTAAACCCTAATACACTTCCTAGATTAAATTAAATTTAATTAAGTTTATGAATTAGTAGCACCAATGTAAAATTCCCTACGTGTAAGGATCTAATAGCTAATTAAATCATTAAGTCTTAAAACAGGAGATATTAGGATATAAATATAAGTAATAAGAAAAATTAGGCTTCTATAGGTAAAATTTTAATAAGTTTAGCCCCTATCATAAAACATGGGTCTTAACGTCCAAGACGGACATCACTGTGTGAACGTACATCCGAAAACGATGAAAAACGACTATAAGTTCACAAATATTAGAATTAAAATGAAAAGGTTACAAAATATATAAAGGAAGTCTCATAACTTACAAATATATGAAAATATTTCCTATTAATCTCATTGAGTATGGTAACCTTATATACATTACACTTAGGTTATATTGGGGGAAATTAGATAAACTTTTATTTAACTAAGGAGTCTGACTTCTTAGAATACTTATAAGTTTCACTATTTTGATTTAGGTGTTCAATATCGAGTTCTAGAAACCCTAAAGGCTTGAAGAATGAGCAATAATCCAGGTGAATGAGTTCTAATGACCTGCTACTTGCTTATGCGTGTTACTTATGTGTTTTGCTACTTGCTGTTGCTTGTAGTCTGAATGATTGCATTGCTTATTTGCTATCATTTGTGTGATCACCTTTTTAAACTGATACATATAAGTATCAAACCAAAATAACTGATTGTATTCATCGCATGTCTATGATCTGGTAAAGGTATGAATGGAGAGTGCTAGCTTTGTAAAAATCTTGAAAAAAGTGTTTTTGGAAAAAGCTTTTCTACTCTTAACCATATTTTTGTATGATCTTTATAAGGGCTCGTGGAGCCATAAACAATATTTTAATGTTAAGGCAAAGCTAGCATAGGTTCTTCACTTGACAGCTAAAGGACTCGCATGTTTGTTTCCAGAGGGCCTTAGAGGGTAGATAGTCCTAGTTTGGAATCTCCCTATATGGATTGAAACTCTTTTCTCGACTAGGGTAATAGTCGAGTGTTGCCTAAAGGGGTGGTGCCCCTAGGTAGTCTCATGTAGGTAAGCTGAGGTGCCCTATACGGGTAAGTACAAGGGATAATCAAAGTGTGGACAATGTAATTTTATACCTTCCATAGTTCTGGACTCTTATGGATGTGTTGCTTATATTCATTATGTATGTAGATAGCTTGCTTGCATGTATCATAATAATGTGTGATAACTTGCTTGAACGGTAGTGGTAGGGGATGAACTTATTGAGCCGTTTTATGCTCACTCCCCTTTAGTTTCCTTTGCAGGTTTACTTACGATGTTTTTGGGATAAGTCTCGAGTACCGAGTGTAAGATGAAGATATATGTCTTAATATTAGAAATAGCTGAGTACTCTTTATATAATACATAAACATCCTTTGTAGATAATTTAATTTTTCTTATATTTTTTTTTATAATGTTGGTATATCCTATCTTATTATTTGGTATGGGATACTGATTCTCTATGCTTCTGAGGAACTGTGGGATATCGGACATGTATAGTTATTTATATTTGTATTCTATAGTAATTTAATTACTTAAAAATCAGTAACCTTAGTGATTAATCATTTAGAGTCTTGCAATTTCTGACTTACAAAGCAATTTCCATATCATGAGTGCACACGTGCTATGAAAATTTTAGGCAATTCTACTAGGCCACTTTTAGGGTCCTAACAACATTACTATTACATGTATGTATGCATAAGTACTTAAATTGAAATATATATGTATGTATAAAGATATGTATGTATAAATGTATGTACATAGGTATATTATATGGAAGGAGTATGTAGTATGTATTTTTTTTTTTTAGATTACATATAATTGGTGTTAAGTATTTTGCAAAATAACTATAGGAATATACATATATATATATATGTACACCTAAACTATATATATTGATGTATATATGTATAAATTATTTTCATATGTATATATATATATATATATATGAATATGTAGTCATTAGTATTTATAAGAATTTGTATATTATCTATATATATTTATGTATTCGGTAGTTATATTCATGTACACATGTAAACTATATTATATGAGTATACCAATATGTATAAATAAAAAAAATACAAGAATTTATGTACGTGTACATAAGAGTATGTCAAATAAATATTTATTGTTTTCATAAAATAAATATATATACATATGTTTCCATGTAGCATATAACATATAGTATATATATGTAGTATACTGAAAATATATATATAATATTATAATATCTACAAACTAAAATAAATTTATAATTATGTAAGGAGTAGATATATATTTATATATATATAATGCCATAAATTAGGAATTTCTCAATAAAGTAAAATTATAGAATTTATCAAATATAATATAAGTATATATATATATATTTGTACAAATCGTAAATAATGAATAATGAGAAAAATAAGAAATAACAAAAATAATAATGGCAATAATAATAATAATAATAATCATAATAAGGCTAAAATCTCAAAAATAGGAAAAGTATGTTTAAAATAATAAAAATACCAATTATATGGTTTAAATAATTCTTAAATCGTAAATATATTAAGAAAAAGCTAAAATTAATATTTTATAATTTTTAAACTACAATAATAAATTTTATGATATTTTTATATCATAATTCAAACTGCGAGTCACAACGTCCAAAACAGATCTCGTTACGAGAAAATACGTTCGAAAAAGATCAAAATAGACTATAAGTTCATAAAGATCTGAGCTAAAACGAAAAAGTTACATGCGATTTGATAAAAAGTTCGAATTGACAATTTCATATAATTAGGTGAAATAGACCTTACAAATTATGATATTAGTTTAGTTTTAAATTCCTAAACGTACAAATGTTTATTATTCTGAAGTGATTTTGATATAGACCCTAAGTTGCCACCAAATTACTACAACCCTTGAGTTGGCTATGGTTGAGTAAGTTTTTCCTAATGATTTCATACTTGTTTGTGTTTGTAGTTAGTGAATATAAGTTATGATCAATAAATGAATGTATATGGGATTGGGTTATACTTGTGTATGATAATTGTTATTAATGGTGAATTTACTTTAAATTTCAATAATATAATGATTGTTGCATAGTAGATTCACTAAGAATTGGTTGTTTGTGACTTGAAATGATTATTGAATAAATAAGATCTAATTTTATTCAATTAGAAAAGTTAACTTGGATTACACATTATCATGCACTGCATAACTAATTCCAACAATCACATTATATGGAGGTTGCGAGAGGCTATACGTAGGTTGATTATTGATTGTTATAGATTTCGTATGGTATATACATACGATATGACCGTCCTGGCCTGCAAGATGACTAGGCATTGGAGGCACCAACCGCCTAGCTAAGGGTCGAGTCTAAAGGCTTTTGTTTAGGGTTGAGTGAGGGTTGCATGAATCTACTTATAATCATATGTAGAACTCGTTTTGATAAAACCGATAATGGATATACCATTACATTTTGAATACGAAACATGGAGTTTTGTTATGAGATAAGTTCTAATATGAAACCTGGATCTGACTGTATCGATGTATCTCCAATCTTGACTCGGAAGGCGTTAAATCTGAGTTGCATGCAGTACCTGGTTACCTACATGTATTTGTTTGGCATACTAATTATCATGCATTCATTTGATTGAACTTAACTAATGTATAACTTGATTGCTGTATGGTTGAGGGAAATTATCTCAGTAAGCTAGTTAGCTTATACCCTTGTAGTCTCCTTTTGCAGGCCGATCTATTTGTGGAGTTGGGCCATCGCATGCCTGAGGTCAGTGTTCTATACGGGGTCATTGTAGGAGCTGGATGTAATCAGAGAGTATTTATGATAGTTTATAGAGTTGAATATGTCATCGATATACTGGTTTAACTTAGGACATGTTTTAGAATTTTTATTTGTAAACTTTTATATAAATATATCATGTGTTATGTTTTTATAATTTATTAATTATCATGAAATGATATTACTTATGCTTGTGTACTCTTGGTAGTTAGTTGTAGCAGTAACCTTGTGTATTGTGTAAAAGGGTCGTCGATTGTAAGGGAAATCAATTTGCAATCCTTTGTATGATATATGGAGACTACCATGACTAGCCCCTTCGAGTCATTACAAACCAACAATTAACTGATTTGAATTGAATATGAAATGTAGAGTTTCGTAATGAAATAAGTTCATGTATAATATTTGGATTTGACTGGTGCCATATATACTCCAATCTTAACTTTGGAGGGTATTAAATTTGAGTTACCTACTATTGTTAGGAGGTTTTGGGTTAGAATTTTGTCTTACAAAGCAAAAAAAAAAAAAAAAAAAAGCTTTTTGTATTAAGGTTAGTTTAGTATAGCTACTCCAATACCCAAGTTAATAAATGAGTATAGGAAAAGACTGAGCAGGTAGTAGTGTGTTATCAAGGACTCTTATAGTGTTTCTTCTTCCTAGTTATAGGCCGATGTTATGTTTGAAATAATAGTTAATGGAGTAATTTTTGGGATACATTAAGGCTTCTTGATTAGGTGCATTCTTGAAATGTTAGGATAGTGGATAGCTATGTAATATAACCGTGCTAAGCGATAACTTCTTGCCTTACTCTCTATGAATTCAAATCAAATACAGATATATGTTTCTTGGCGTTAGCCGAGCATGGAGTTACTCGACCTGTCAGCAGTTAAGTGGCTGAGTGAATGAAATTTGACCATTAGCATTTCCCCCCCCCCCCCCCCCCCCCCCCCCAACTCCTATATTTGAGGATTCGACTAAGGTAATAGATATTTTAATATTCTCTATGTAGGTCAAGTAGGTAACTATTTCCCAAACGTCGAGTAAGGTGAGAAATTCCTTGATTTCCATTTAGGAAGTTAGATCGCATCCCATCTGAAAGGTTGCAATTTTCAATTTTCCCTCCTATTAGAAGATCAAATAGTAGAAAGTACAATAGCCATCACGTTGGTCATAATTATGCCGCAGACCTAATAATTGTTAGAGCCTTGATAATTGTTAGATTTCTATCACAAAACACATGTCATTAATCCAAGCCATCATCTATTGATGCATCATTACTTTGTCAAAAGCATGTTGTGGTTATAAGGGCAAATCATTCGTATTTAAGGAATTTTTCAACATTTAAAACAAATTTCACTTCAACTTCGTTTGCAATCAAAATCTTTCATTTGCTCACAACATTTTCTCTTAACCTTCAAAAAGTTCTATGAGATTCATTACAACCAAAATCAGATATAGTTTGCAACATAATTCGTCAACTTATCCTTTTAGATTATAAAGCCACTGAGATAGAGGCTACTTATCCCCCTACCTACCCCAAAAAAAGAGTAAGATGACATGTTCCTTAAGTAACTTAACCAATAGTGTTGTGGAGTGGTGGGATAAACTTGCTCGGATCAACTCTCTTGCAACAGATACTTATCCAAAAGATAAAGAAAAAGAAGGAAGATTTATAGCAAGGAACTTACATAATAATACAATTTAATTTAATGACTCATTAGATGGAGTGGCCGGTGCTACCGACAAAGTTTTGGTTTTAAAATATAATAAATACTAGCAAGACCTTCTGAAAACATGATATCTTAAGAGGTCGAGAGAGGAGGAGAAGGTATGTTTTCTAAGGACTGTGCTTCCCATTCTCGGTTTTTATTATGTAGTTCTTCAAGAGTTATGCCAAGTATGTTTTCACCAAATACTTATCGACTTCTTATAGCTTTCGAGATAATTTGTGAAGTTGAAGTTAGGGCTATGCCTTAATTATTTTAGTAGTTATTTACGATTAGGAGGCAACCTGATAGTTGGTACTTTGTAGCCACTCGGTATGGGTAGAAGTTCATGGATGGGTTAAAGTCCAAGATTCATAAATGGCATGATAAGTTCGTGTCTATTGTTTTAGATGAAGAATTAGATTTTTGGACCTAAAGGACTGAACCAATCTGCATAAGGGACATTGAATTGATGCCAAATGATGCTTCCTTAATAAGGAAAATCTAGGAGAGGAGGAAAAACAAAATGTTTTTTTGGGACTTCGAGAGAATTATTAGGTAATATAAAAATGAAGAGCCAATCTTCTTTGAAAAAGAAGGTATGATCCTGAGAGACGACCGTGCCAAGTAGAGCTACAAGAGGAAAGCCATTCTCGTGTCTTAGGGGAGGAATTGTTGCCTTTGAGCCTTGTTTGATATAAAAAATGTAAGATCTTTCTTATTCATCGCTTTAGTATTATTGTATCTACTTTCTATTGGATATATAGGTATTAGTGAGGTGAACCCTACTAAGTTATTAGCCCAAGCAAAGGTTAACAAAATAAAAGCCAATAGATAAGCAACCTTCACAGTTGCAGCTACTTAGCTATTTGCTGTCACATCTCAACATAGTACTGGATATAACATCATACAGGAATACTTGTTTATACTTGATACAAGTTTTATTTATAACAAAAGAGTACTATAACGGAGTTCAGCTTAACACTTGTTCATAAAAAAGATTACATCTAACAAACTTAACCAAAGCAAAAATACAATACATTTTTTTTTCTTATATGTATAAAACCTTTACAGAACTAAGAACAAAATAAAACAAAACTTCTTTAAAAGTGGCTGACTCCATCTTACATGCTCTCAAATGACTTTTCCCCCACAACTGATGCTACTCCATTAGTTCTCTTCATAACTTAAGGATACACAAGTATCCCCTTAGTTCTCTATGACCTAAGTGAGAGAGGATAAAACAAAACATAGGATACACATAACATACATTCACAAAGATTAATATTATTGGACATTCAATCTCATAACTCGAGTTATCAATACAAATTGTTTATGTAGAAAATCTGTGCTATGCTCATGCATGTGATATGCATCGATAATGATATCTTGTACTTTTCTAATTCCTCATCTAGTTAGTAGACATAGCTAGGCATCTGGATACAACATCCAAGAACTTAGAGCAATAAGAAGCTATTCAAGAGTAGGAACCCCAACAAAAACCACCTACTATGGTTTCAAAATCTAATACATAGTTGATCACATAATGTTGCTAGAATAAGTTCAGCAATTCAGTCTATATGCTCAAAAGCCAACATAACAGTTTTCAAGCTTTCAGAAACTTGACTCGTAGGTCCTTTTGTATCATGCCATGAATGTAATGAACAATACAACTATCTCAACTTCAGATTTGTTTCTCAGCTTTATATTATATTTCTTCGCATAAGGCTAACTTGGGTGAACACCTTACAAAAAAGTTCAGTTTCTAAGTTTTCCAAACAAAAATACATATTGATGAATCAGTCATACACAAGGAAACATTTCACTTTTTCAACACACATTCAATAGAATTAAGTATCTAATCAATCTAGCATGTCATTACAATTATAACACAACTAACTTTAAGTGAAGTAGACATAGGTCTACTTTCACAAAAATAGAAATATCCACTTACCCAAGCTCGATAGCAGTATAAAATCCTAAGCTTCACAATATAGTCATTCCTTACCTATCATATCTAAAAAAATATATACAGACCTTAAATCAACTATCGGGTCAATATTGAGTTCTTATGCGTTTTTGTTATTGCGCTTCCAAGCTTAATCCAATTGTATCTTATTCATTTTGTATCCAATTTTAATAAACTTTATATCATTACGATCATTATTCTGATGACTATTAAGATATCTTAAGAATCATAACTAACCAATATTTCCAAATATCCAAAAATACCTTTTCGTGTTACTGATTCGACTATATGTTATTATAACCTTGTAATTAAGTTAATTAAATTCTAAATCTAAATTAAAAGTTATAAAATTCCTTATTCCCCAAGCTAATCAGCATTCATCATGTACTCCAAAATACTAACCCTTTGCATATTTGACAAATACTACATTAGTACTAATTACTATATCATGTATTATGCTAATATATAGGTTTATAATATGAAAATACATAATAAATAGTATACGAGCTCAATTCATTCTACGAAAAATTCTATATACTCAAAAAAATGTGGTTTAATTATTGAGCATGAATTATACTAAAATACCTATTATATTTTTTTTATGAAAATAGCAATTTTAAGTCAAAATTAGCGAAAATTAAGTGAACAAGTGAGTTTAATCATAAGTTAAAATTCGAATGTCCTAAATATCATGATGAATATCCAAAAATCATAATACATAGGGCTCATACTTTGACTTTGTTAAAAACTAATTAATTCACTAAAATAGTGAAATTGGTAGTTTTATCTAAAATAATTACAATAAATAGTAAAAATAATTATTTAGAAAAAAATTTGTTACTTATGTCATGTGCAAATTTTCATCTTGAAAGAACATTATTTACTATTTTTAAAATTTAATTCAATTTTAGTCTAAACAGAGCCATTTCTTAAGGACCTTATATGTTCACTAAAATATATTTATTACATTATTCTACACATAAAATAACTCTAGAAAATCAAGTTTCATAATTAAATAATATCATTTGCTATTTTTAGAAAAATTATAAAGTTTCAGTTGAAAATTTGGTTCACCTAGACTGATCTCCTCCAGCTACCCTCCGACCACCTAACCTTGTTGAAACACCTCTTATGATGGTGTTTTCCTTGAACCCAAATGGCCACCACAATTGGACACCGATAGCCTATTGAATCGGCTTGATCAGATTCCGTGCCCTATTTTCACTCTAATTTTCTTTTTTTTTTTCTAATTTGTTTCAAAATTTTCTTAAGTGATTTTCTATTTTTTTTTTATTTCCAAAATGTTGTTTTTGAAGTTTACAAGTCCTATTTATATATTCCAAATGGATAAGAATTTATAAAAATTGGGCATATGGCTTGCACATGTCATTGTTTTGGATTTTTAATGCATAAGGTATCATTTCCTTGTTTCTTTGCTTTTCACTCATCATTCAAATTAATCCTAAGCTACAACATAGGTATGATGACTCATCCTTGCATTTTTTATTAATTTTCCAATTTTTTATATTAATTTACCTTATTCAAATAATAATTTCTTATTATATAAGTATATTTAATACAAATAATGCATGTTCTATGTTAATACATGTAAAATTCAACATCATTTACTATTTTTATAAGTTAAATAATTTATCTCTAATATCTTGTTATATCTAAATGCTCGAATTTCACATTTTAAATATTTATCGACTTTAGCGATAAATTAATGTTTTCTTAAATTAATATTTTTATATAGCTTTTTTTGAGAAATTGACTTTACTTGAATAACTGCATCTAACCTTTCTAACCTTACCGTGATGTTTGAAATTAAATTGATATTTTAGCCCGGTGCCCTAAATTTAGGGGCTCGGATCTTAGGGTAATCGTATGGCCTCAAAATCTAGGGTGTTACAACTGCCATCAAGAAGGTAGTAAAAGAGGGCATGGCAAAGCACGTGGTGACCCAAAAGACTTTTTGTCTTGCCGAGAAATGGTAAGGGAGTGAGAAACCTAGGTTAGCCAAGGGTGTACGAGTTGAGACCCTTCCTACCAAAAATATTCCTCCTATTAAGGAGCTAAGGGAGGGTAGCCAAGAAATCCAATGCTAAAATGAGGCTGAAGTGACCAATCTAGATGCCATCAAGGGGTCATCACTCCCATTAGAGGTTATGCCAAGTACAAACAAGAGAAGTGGGAAAGAGCTCGTTAGCTAACCCTTGGATAAAAGGTCTAAGGAATTGGATGAAAGGGTGAAGAAGGCTATGTGCAACAAAGCTCTTGGCTACAACAGTACTGAATTCATCCCTAATATGGAGGTCAGCAAGTACTTTGTTCCGTACTAAAGCCACAACATCTTATATACCGACTTGGCCTTAGGTGATAAGATAAAATCCCGAGCCTTAATGGAAGGTGTTATTCTTTTAAAGGATAGGGAGATTGCAAAGAAAGTCAGCGATAGGGTTAGTGGTTGTAATAAGGTACATATTGCAGCCAAGCTGTACGATGTAAGTATCAATTGAGTACATTCAACTATTAAGCGTGTTTAGTTACTAATACTCCTGTTTGTTTATAGATCACCAGTTATGTTCTAATAGCCTTAGATGAAATCGATGAAGAAATGAAAAAGGTAATAATAATAATAATCTTTCATATATTCTTGACCTTGTCTAGAAAATTCATCATTCCATATCGACTTGTTATAGAAAATTAAGGATGTATACAACTCCACAAAAGCTCAAACCATAACTGTAGACTCTGCAAATTTAACCTTCTAGATATAGTGTTAGACTTGAGTATCGTAGATATTTCCCTAAGTCAATAAAACCACATAAAATGAACGTTGATTAAAATTTTAAACTCGAAACATAAAATGAACTTGAAAAGCTCTATTATACGATTTTGGAAACACTAATCATGCAAGAAAACCCTAATCCCTATATACACATACCTTTAAAAATGTAAACCTAAACTTAATAGAAATCATAAATATCAAATAAAAAAAATTTAAAACTCTATAAAATTATTTTAATGCTTGAAAAGCTATAAATCAATAAAATTATCATTAATCTTTGTGGAATCATATAAAACCGACAATGAACAAATCAATAATGATTTCAAGTAATTATAAATAGCAAAACTAAGCTAGTTAAAGGAATAAATTAATAAATTTACAAAATTAATTTTACTTATATACATAAGTAGCGTCACAATATGTATATGTAAATAAATATATTACTAAGCAATTTTCTTCTCTCTTCTTAATCTATTGTATATATATATATATATATGTTGCGTAATAAAGCGATGATCCTAAATAATTAAGCCAATTGAACCTCAAGCTCTTAAGTGTAAGTCAATTACTCCCGAATTAGTGAAAAACCTTAAAATATACTTAAACTCACTCGAACCCCAAACCCTAGGATAATTAAGGACTTATGACCCTAAATAAATAATTAAAAATATAATTTCAATAAATTTATTCAACTCTAGAAAATTTTAAAATTTCTTAAGAATCACAACCTACAAATTAATTTGAGAACCAAGTCTTTAAAGAATTTCATATAAGACAATTCCTTCATTTTCACTTATAAGTCATGTTACACATGGATAAGTTGTAAACCCTACTTTTTAGCAAACTTATGATTCAACTAAAAGTACTTCCTGACTGTTCCCAAGGATAAACTAAGCTAAGAGTTTAAGTTTGCATTTAAAAAAAAAATTTAATTTTTAATTCCAATTCAAAATTCTATTATCGATAAAACTCGAATACGAGAACCATGAATTCTAAACCACTCAAAACCTTAAACCCTAAAACAATTAAGGACTTATAATCCTAAGTGACTAATTGATAATTTAATTTGAATAATTTTATTTAACTCTAGAAATTTTCATAATTTTATAAAAATTAAATCTTAACTTACAAATCAATTTAAGAAACAAACTCCAAAAGAATTTCATATAAGACAATGTCCTTATCTTTATGCATAAGACATGTGCACATGAATAAGTAAACCAACCAATCATCCTAAATAACTTATCAATTGAAAGTTGGAATCATTTATCAATTAATAACTTATCAAAAACTAGTGATAAGATGCTTTCCTTATCACACCATAACTTATACTATATATGGACAAGTTATCACATTATTTTATGAGTTCAACTTTTAATTAAGTGACAAGACAGCACCATGCCCTAATTGCTCCCTACATGGCCAGTTCGAAAAGAAGGAAAAGATGGGACATTCCTTGTCATTTGTCCATCACTCAATTGTCTTACCCATCTACTATTCACTCTTTAATGCTTAAATCATCTAATCTTATCAAAAAGTTGGCATTTGTACATACTAAAAGACAATCAAGTAAAGCTTCTTTAACACACTTCCCCTCCCATACAAAAAATCGACTACTCTCTCACTCTTTCACTCTCATTTTCACTTCCTTTCCTCTTACTTTAAACACAAATCAAAAGAAGAAACCTAACCCCATAAAATCCTACAATGCCGCTACCTTTTTGCTTCATAACTCACAGCACAAAAGCTTAATTTTGTTGCCTCCTTTTTATCAACATCAAAAGCCACTTTAGGAACTTTAAAATATCATCAAAGCCCCACTTCAAAGATCAAGACATTAGTTTCCAAAGGAGCTAGCAAGAAGAAGGAGGAAAAACAAGGAACATAAGAGGATACTTAGTTGCATAACCATCATTTCTATACTTTTAAGATGGGTAAGTTGTTTTCTTGTTAAAGTGACCTAATATGTCATATTAGGAGACTACGTTTTCATGAAGATATTAGCATGATATTAGATAATAAAATAGTTAGACCACCTTAAGAAGTAAGCTTATGAACCCCTTTACATGAAAGTTAAAATATAAGCATGCTAAGTTGGTGTTATGTAAAAATATATGTTTAATACTTAGAATAGAAGATTTTAAGTTGAGAAGATCATGAAATATGTACATGAAGGAGGAGAAATCATGTTGGATTTGGAGTGTATGTGAGTCATTTAGATGTTATTTCCACTTTTATTAAGTTAAAGATGCTTAAACCTAGCCTTAAGTAAAGGAAAATCCATTTTATGAAGCTTTTATGAAAAAACCAACTTTGTGAGATATGAACAATGATATGGAAGTTGTGATAATTATGAGATCTACTATTTTCATGTAAAGTATAAGCTAAGTAATCATTTCATGGAAGAGAAGTTAAGTTAGGATTTGAATATAAGTAGCTTAGGTTCATGATCTAACATCTAAACTTAAGGAAATGATAAAATAAGTTGAGAAACCAAATGAGTGCCCCTTGGATTCTTCATGGCCAGATCTGGAACCACAATAAAAGTAACTTAAAAATATGATAAAACCAAGTAAACAAAGTGAAAAGACCAATCAAGGCAAATACGATAAGTGTATAAAGCCTAAAACTCTCAAAACGAACCTAAAACTCTAAGTTAGGCCTTCATTAACCAACACTTTAAAATATTAAGAAAGGTTGTTTTGAAGCCTATAAGAAGTTCACCTAAGACTCCATAAGCCCAACAAAGTCACCAACTTTAATTTAAACTAAAAACAATCCCATTTGATAACTTAAGCCCATATAAAAGCCCAAGGAGTTGTTGTTAGTACTAAGAGTGTAAACCAAAGTTGGAAATTTGATGTTAAGGAGTATTTTAAGTTTATAATAAAGTCCTAAGCCCAAGCTCAAAGAAATTCTCAAGTTACCAAAAAGCCCGTTAACCAAACAAAGATCAAAAGCACTCCAAATCATGAGAATCGCTACTGTTTTGACTTATGGGTAGTTTTTTATGCCTCATCACAAAAATCTAACCTCGCCACATTAAATTACACTTGTAAATGATGAAGATTGACTATAAGATCATAAAAATCAAATTTAAAACAAGAAAGTTATACACAATTAAATTTTAAGTAAAAACTGAGAAAAATGTAAAACCAAGTCAAAAGTATAACTAAAAGGGGTTTAGTTTAATTTTCTAAATCCTCTTTCAAATCCTTATAATACTATATTTGCAATGTCTAGGGGACCCAGCTTTTGGGAGATGACCTATCCTAGATTATTTTGATTGATCAGCATGGCTGAGTGAGTGAATTCCTAATAACTCTTTACTTGTAGAATAGATGCACCTAAACCTATATATATATATATAAATTAAATGCTTATGAGATACGGGAAATGCTTGCGTATGAATTTATGATTGAATGCTATGGCTTGTTAATTATATAACAATGGAAATTTCTTGTGATAATTTATACATGCGATTATATGGAATGAAATTGTTTGATCACCATGAAAAATTAGATTAATCACTTATATGATTAAGAAATTAAATAAATCATACATTCCCTATAATTGCATTCGAATAATACGACTAATGCTTCACGTACAAGATGAGAAGGGACTCACGGGAGGAGGCCTCCTATAGGATTAGGCACTAGCTATGTCATTATTTTATTGAGTCTTTATCCTAAGCTGACGGGCTTACTAGGCGCTGGGAGACACCAACCATTGGTAAGGGGCCGTGTCTTGTGACTTCTACTTAGAGCGTGTGTTTGTGGATTGCAGAGGCCACTACACTGTTAGACTTAAGATTTTGAAAATTTGATTTGTTGTTCAAGAAAGAAAGAATATATATATATATATATGGTTTATTTTGACTTAGGCACAATAATGCAAATGAAATAAAACCTAAGGTCTAGAACCCGGATTTTGGTTTAGGTTGGTTAATTGTGTCCAAACCCTAACTATAGGGGTTGTAATTCTAAGCTGCATGCAGTTCTTAGGCCACTGCATATATTGCTTAGCATATTGATTGATCATGTATTCATATGTTTCTGCATTAAATAAACTTTTATTATGCAGTATTGATGAGAGGATTTATCTCACTAAACGTAAGCTTACACCCCAATAGTTCTTTTCCTTAAAGGTTGATCAATAGTTGAGACAGGGATAGGAACTGAGTGTAGAGTGTTACCATTGAATAAGTATGATGAAAATCTTGTGTAGTTAATTTAGAATGCTTTGAAAAATGACTAATATCTCAATTAAGTTTAGTATCCCTAGTAAGTTTAGAAATTTCGAGAATTGTCTATCTTCTTTCATTATTTTGGTAGAAGATACCAATTCTTTGTGATTTTGAGGAATTGTGAAGAAAAAAAATGGATATTCATAATTATATAATGAGTCAATGAACTAAAATTGAAGACCCCAATGATTAACTATTTAGAGTATTACAATCTTTGACTTGTAAGGCAATTTTCTTATCATAGGTACATGCTTAATATGAAAATTGTAGGCAATACTACTGGGCCCTCCCTAGGGTCGTTGTAACATCTACCTAGAACATAAGAATAAGGGCTAAGATGGAGGTTAGGAAGTATGAAGATTAACTCGTTGTCGAGAAGTTAGCACACTCTTTAGTTGCCGATGAAATCTTAAGCCTTAAGGACAAAGTTGATGAGTAGTATAAGGAGGCTGAGGATCTAAAGGAGGAGCTACACGAAAAGAAGGAAGAGTACTAGGGTATGGGCTGATCACTTTGCTTAATGAGTGATGAAGAAGATAGGCTCAGCATGCAAAAAAAGAACTAGCAACCAATAACTTTAGGCTTTTATTGCCAAATTGGAAGAGGTAGTTAGGAAAGGGATCTCTATTGAAGAGGTACTCAAAATTGTGACTCTAAGTCAGCAATATGAGAGACTATTGCTAAAGAAGTTGTTAGAGGGGGTTTATATAGCAAGAGAGGAAATCCTTAAGTTTCACCTTGACTATGATCTCTTGTGCTTAGACTTTGCCGATGTTGACGATAAAATTAGCAACTGTAATGAGGAAAATGACAAGGACTTAGGTACCGAGATTAATATGTAGGATGATAAGAAGGCTTGTGCGGATCCTAGAGATAACGAGGATTGTCTATCCAAAGAAATCCCCTATGAGTGTAAAGAAAAATAAATCTGTTTCCAAACCTTAGCATCGATAAGGCTCCACCTTTTGATCAATAGAGTGCCTTTACTCAGTTTAAGAATATATCATAGACTTATTTGTCTAATTAATTCGTTATTGTATGGACAATATATGATCAAGCGGTCAAGAATTTGTAATTGTATTTGTGATGAATCTTGCACATTTCCTTATACATAACTTGGAAGTTTCAACACATTTTGTTTCACACACTTTATTATTTCTAGGCATGTTTTATTTCATACGTCTTTATTTCTCATTACGTTTTATTTCACATGCAATATACTTCTCGGCATATTTTATTTCACATGCAATATATTAGATGTCTTATTAAAGGTTGTTCGTTAGTCATTTTAGATGTAGACTAGCTGTTTTATTTGAACTTATTATAAAGTTCATTATTTGGCTTTTTGACTAATTTATGAAGTTCGTTAACCACAACAAGCTTAAACTGGTGCTAGTTCATTCACCATACAGTTTAAACTTATTAGCTCGTTAATCATAAAAAGATCGAGAAACAAATCAATGCTTTACCTTTGAATTCAATTGTCTTTCAAAGCACATAGGCTATTGCCTCACAAAACAAATTGAAATGCATAACATCAAGGAAATTAATTAAAATAAAGATTCAAGTTCTTAGCATTCCATGTATAAGGGACAACTATACCATCTAACCTTTCTAGTTGATAAGCCCCCTCGCCAACGACTTCCTTGACCCTAACTGGATCCTTCTAATTTGCACCAAGCTTCCTTTGTTTTTCTTTTACACCAATCACTTCCAATTTTCGATAAACCAAATCTCTAGGTTAGAAAACCTTATACTTTACCTTCTAATTATAATATCTCGTTGCCTTATGTTGATATGGAGCAACCTTTACTCTTGTAACATCTCTAATTTCTTCAATTGTATCTAGATTTATTATTAAGCCAACATAATTGACCATTACGTCAAAATTATTTGTGTAGATTTGGTAGATCCAACTTGATCGGAAAAACTACCTCCGTATTGTATGCTAACCTGAAGGGGGTTTCCCCTATTGCAGTTTTGTGAGTAGCTCAGCATCCCCATAAGACATTTGACAATTTGTCATCCCATTTTCCTTTAACTTGATTAACTTTCCTCCTCAAGCTATGCAAGATGATCTTGTTGATAGCTTCAACTTGCCCGTTAGTCTAAGGGTGAGCTACAAACATATAGTTCAGGTGAATGCTGTATTTCTCACAAAATGCTTAGAATTTGTTGTTATCAAATTGTGGTCTATTGTCTGTGATTATCATAAATGGGACTCTAAACCTTGATATTATGGAGTTTAAAACAAATACCCCCATTTTCTGTTCGGTGATCCTTACTAATGCTTCGACCTTCGCCCATTTTGTCAAATAATCCATAGTAATAATTGCGAATTGTCGTTAAGCTGTAGATTTCGAAAAAGGTTTGAGTATGTCTAATCCCTATTGAGCGAAGGGTCAAGGATTGGATAAGCAGCATAAATCAGTAGAAGGCATATGACTCGGTACCTCATGCTTTTAGCATTGTAGTCAATGTTGAACAGTTGTTCTTACATCTTCTTTCATGGTAAGCTAATAATAGTTGAGTTGCCACATACAGATATACAGTATTTGAGCTTTCACATAGTTGTTGCATATACTACCATATAGTTTAGATAACACCCGTTGGGTGTCTTTCGGAGGAATACATCAAGGATAACGTTAGGATATGCCGTGTTTGTATAGCCAATCTTCTATCTACATGTAATTATCAGCTTGATAAACCAATCTTCAAGCCTTTTTCTTGTCATCAGGGAAGACACCATCTCTTAAGTAATCTATAAGGGGGTCCATCCAAAACTTCTCTTTTGGGTAAGGATCCAATTCGTAGCTTTGAAAGACAATAGATAATCTTTTGTACAAGAGAAATTCGACAAAGAGTTTATTGCTTAAGTTAGGAAATGCCATACTGGTAACCTTGGACAACTTATTAGCAGCAATATTCTTACTCCTTGAAACCTTGTGGATTGAAAAAAATTGAAATTCTTCCACAAGCATTTATACCATCAACAAGTACTTGCTAAGTTCTTCTTCCCTCGCTAAATAGCTTCTTATGACTTGATTTACCACCAATTGTGAATTGAAGAAAACTATGAGTTTCTTAGCATTAACTTCTTTTGCTAGTTGAAGTTTGGCTATCAAAGCTTCATATTCTACTTCATTATTGCTAGTTAGGAATTCGAATTTCATGGCATAATTAACTTGACATTATAGGGTCCTTGTAGAATAAGGCCTGTACTGTCACAACCTAAGGGGTCTAGTCATGGTAGTCGCTGTATACCATAAAAAGGATTGCAGATTGATTTTCCTTACAATCGATGACCTTTTTATACAATATAGAAGGCTATAGCTATAGCTAACTACCAAGTGTGCGCAAGAATAAGCAATATCATTTCATGATAAATAATAAAGTATAAAAACATAACACATGGTATATTTATATAAAAGTTTACAAATAAGAAGTCTGAAACATATCTTAAGTTAAACCAGTATATCGATTACATGTTCATCTCTGTAAACTATCAGAAATACTCTCTAATCTAACCCAGCTACCACATTAACCTTGTGTAGAACATTGACATCGGGCATGCGACGACCTGACTCCATAAATAGATTGGCTTACGAAAGAAGACTACAAAGGTATAAGTTAACTAGCTTAGTGAGATAATTTCCCTCAACCATACAGTAATCAAGTTATACAATAGTTAAGTTTAATCAAATAAATGCATGACAATAAGTATGCCAAACAAATACATGTAGTTGACTAGGTATTGCATGCAACTCAGATTTAAAGCCTTTCGAAGTCAGGGTTAGAGATATATCGGTACAATTAGATTCGGGTGTCATATTAGAACTTATCTCATAACGAAACTCCACATTTCCTATTCAAAATGTAATGGTATATCTATTATTAGTCATCCCGTAGGCCAGGTTAAGATCATATCGCACTTGTATACTATACGAAATCTATAACAATCAATAATCAACCCACGTATGGCCTCTTGCTACCTTCATATAATGTGACTACTGGAATTACTTATGCGGTGCATGATTATGTGTGATCCAAATTAACTTTTTTAGTCAAATAAAATTAGGTCTTATTTATTCAGTGATTATTCTAAGTCACAAGCAATCAATTCTTAATGAATCTACTATACAACAATCAATACATTATTGTAATTTAAAGTAAATTCACCATTAACAACAATTATCATCCACAAGTAAAACCTAACCTCATACACATTCATTTATCGATTGTAACTTATATTCACTAACTATAAACACAAACAAGTACGGAATTGTTATGAAAAACTTACTCAACCATAGCCAACTTAGGAATTGTAGTAATCTGGTGGCAGCTCAAGGTCTATATTAAAATCACTTGAAAATAATACAAATTTGTAAATTTAGGAATTTAAAGCTAAACTAGTATCCCAATTTGTAAGGTTTACTTCACCTAGTTATGTAAAATTGTCGATTCGAGCTTTTTATCGAATCGTTTGTAACTTTTTTGTTTTAGCTCGAATCATTACGAACTTATAGTCCATTTTGATCGTTTTTGAGTATATTTTTTCTTAACGAAATCCATTTTGGATGTTGTAACTTACAGTTTGAATTGTGATATAAAAATATTACAAAATTTATTATTTTAGTTTAAAAATTATAAAATATTAATTTTAGCTTTTTCTTATTATTTTTATGATTTAATAATTATTTAAATCATATAATTGTTATTTTTATTATTTTAAGCATACTTTTCCTATTTTTGAGATTTTAGCCTTATTATAATTATTATTATTATTATTATTGCCATTATTATTTTTATTATTTCTTATTTTCTTATTATTCATTTATATTTCATGATTTATACACATACACACACACACATATCTATACTTATAGTATATTTAATAAATTTTATAATTTTAATTTAATGAGTAATTCCTAATTTATGATATTATATATATATATATACTCCTCACGTAATTATGAATTTATTTTATTTAGTAAATATTATTATATTATATATAATATATACTACTTACTTAATATTTGGTATAGAATATATATATATATAGTATTCGGTATATAGTATGTATACTACATATTATACATTTACCAGATGTTATATTCGGTATACCACTATATGTTATACATATACTCTATATTATATATATATATATATATATATATACGCCATATGTAAATTATGTGTTTAAGAATATATGACTACTTATAGAAATATATAACTACATATATATTATATGACTACATATTTATATATATATATATATATATGAAAATAAATTTGTATACATATATACATCAATAAGTATTTCACGTATACATATATATGTATATATCTATGGTTATTTTGTAAAAATACTTAATACTTATTATATGTAATCTAAAAAAAAATACATACTACATACTCCTACTATATATTATACCTATGTATATACATGTATACATACAAATCTTTATACATACATATATATATTTATGCATACATACATGTAATAGTAATATTATATTTACAAAAATACAATACAAATACTACATATATACATGTACATACTATATAATATACATTTATACTTACAAAATAATTTTACTTACTTGTTACATTTGATTTTTTTCTTCTTCTTCTTCTTCTTCTTCTTTTCTTCTTTCTTCTTCACATTTTTAGTTTTCCAGGATTTTTTTCTCTCTTCTTGGTTTCGGTTTTGTTTTATAAATTTGTTTCCAGATTTTGTTGCTACTTTTATTCTACGTGACTAGCAATTTTAGAGAAAGAAACAAAATCCTACCCTAATCTATTCATTTATTAAGATAAGATAATGTAATCATTTCTAATTTTTTTTTCATTTTTGTAAAATCAACACTTTGTAATTTAAATTTCATCGCATGGGTTGCTTTTTTGAGTTTTTTTTTTCGTTTTGGTTCCAAAATGTGCAGCAAGGAGAAAAGAAGAAAAGAGAAAAACAAAAATAGAAAAAGGAAGAAAATAAAAATTAAAAATAAATATATGTAATTTTTCTAAACATATAAATTATAACAATACTCATCATAAATTAATTTTCAAAATTTTTTGAAAATTTATCAATTTAATTGGTACCCGTTATAATTATAATTTTTTATAAGTTATTGTAGCGATTTTGTTAAAATTTTATGCGAATAAGCGATTTAGTTGATAATTGCAATCGACTATAAGTAGATCACTATTGAGTTATATTTAATTATTTTATAGGCTTATAGTCATAGTTTTAGGGTTTCGAACAAATTCAAATTCAATTTCGATTAATGATGCATAAATTAGTTTTAGGTTTTTAGTATGCGATTTAGGGTTTCGATCAATTTCTAGAGTCTTATTATGATGTTATATTCGATTTATTAAATTTTATAATCTTTTATTATTATTAGCCTTATTGACTTATTATACAGTTTAGGACACTCAGACTTGAATTAGAGTTCAGACTATTGATTTCTTAGGGTTTACAAGTACCGCTTCCTTCTCAAGTGGAAGAACCATCTACATAGAGATACTACATGGGTATTTCAGCAATATCTACGCTATTTTCCTCATTAATGAACTCAGCCAAAAAATCCGCTAGTACTTGAGCTTTTAATGTCATTCTAGGTTTGTACAATACACCATGGGCACTTAGCTCCAAGGTATATTTCATCATCCACTTAGAAGAGTTTGGCCATTGTAATGCCTACTGCAATGGTTGATCAATAAGGAGTACAATTTTGGTAAGCCTCAAAATACCATTTCAATTTTCTTGATGAGAGAACCATTGCTAATGCAACTTCTCAATTTTCATGTACCAATGCTCCGGTTCTTGTAGGACATCACTTACGTAATAAACTGGTCGATGCTCCTTCCCATCAATTCAAACCAATATAGAAGAAAGTGCTTGGCAACTAACTAATAAGTATACATATAAATTTTCTCCTAAGATAGGTGTTGAGAGTAATGGGGGTGATGCGAGAAATTCTTTAAGTTCATTGAATGCCCTTTTGCAATCATTTATCCATTTAACCTCTCTTAGATTTTTTGAAATTATAAAGAATTTTATGTACCTATCTGTACTTTTCGACACAAACCGGTTAAGGACAGCTATTCGCCTAGTGAGTTCTTGTACCTCCTTAACAGTATGAGGAGATTTCATGTTTACTATCACATCAAACTTTCTCAGGTTAGCTTCCATGCCAAGCTATATGACCATGTACCTTAAAAATTTTCTCGAGGTTGTGCTAAAGATGCACTTTTGCGGATTTAGCTTTATGTTATATCACCTTAAAGTAGTAAACATCTCCTTAAGATTGATAAGATGCCGATCCTTTATCATGCTTTTCATAGTCATGTCATCGACATATACGTCAGCGTTTCTATGGATCTAAGGCTTGAACATCATGGTGATAAGCCCTTGATAAGTTGTGTTAGCATTTTTTAGCCCAGAGGGCATCATCATATAACAATATGTTCTAAAATTGGTGATGAGTGACGTGCGAACTTCATCTTCCTTATCCATTTTAATTTCATTATAGCTTGAAAAAGTATCCATAAAAGAAAGCAATGCATGTTTAGTAGTTGAATTGACCATTTGATCAATTTTTTGCAATGGAAAGCAATCCTTGGGGTAGGCCTTGTTAAGATCCATAAAGTCCATGTACATACGCCATTTTCCATTAGACTTCTTCTTTGCTAGTACACAATTGGTTAGCTATGTTGAATAAGGCTCTTCTCAAATGAATCTCGCCTTTAAGAGTTTCTAAACTTCTTCTATGGCTATTTACTGCTTAGGGACAAAATGCCTTTTCTTTTGTTGAATCACTTTTACACTTGGATCTATCTAAAGCCTTTGTACCATAACGTCTTTTGGGATATCCAGCATGTTCAAAAGGGACTATACAAAAACATCCGCATTGTCTTGCAAGAAGTTGATTAAATTTTAACGAATGTGTGCTAGTAAGGGTTTTGTGATCTTAGTAGTTTTTCTAAGATCACCTTCTAAAGAAATTTCCTCTATTTCAATTTCGACATTGTCTATGTCAACTAACTTTCCTTCTAGATAAGTTTCTACTTGAAAAATTTCCTATCGCCTCAAGGCCCTCATGTATAGAGACCTTACGTATTCCTTAAAACTTCGTGCCATCATCCTCTTCATAGTATGACTGTTCAATCCAATAGGACAATTCACATCCTAGTAACATTACCTCCTATGTTAAACTCACTAAAGTCTTCAACCACCAAATTAAATGTGTAATAACACAATTTCTTAATTTCATCTACACCATCACATTTCTAATTCTAAATATCATTAGAACCACCAAAATCACACTTCATATCGTTTATTGAGATTAGGATATTCCTACACTCTTGATCTCTGGCGCAATCAATTTTCCTTACTTTAACACAATCAAAGACATCTCCTTCTTGTTTCCTTTTCAACATTCATTCCTTAAATTCTTGTTATAGCACTTCAAACTTATAATCCTAAGCTTTGTATGATAATAGTACTAACAACGACTCAGTTAAGGAGGAGATGAACAGATAGTGAAGATACATACTTATAATATAAACATAATACATTTAATTGATACTAGATATATTGATAGTAGATATAGCATATAATCTAGTGTCTAAGTCTTTTAAATCATTAATTCTACACTACCCAGGTTCTACCCCATCTCACCATTTGGTAGGTTTCTCCTATCTCTGGCAACCAAATGCTCTGATACCACTTTGTCAGGACCCTAAAGGGGGCCTAGTAGGATTACCTAAAATTTCCACAACATTTGTGCACCCATGCTATGAAAATCGCCTTGCAAGTCAGAGATTGGAAGACTCTAAATGATTAATCACTAAGGTTACTGATTTTTAAGTAATCAATTTACTGTAGAATACAAATATAAATAACTATGGATATCTGATATCCCACAGTTCCTCAGAACCGCAGAGAATCGGTATCCCCTACCAAATAATAAGACAGGATATATTAGCATTAGAGTAAGGTTTAATAAATAAATATTTTCTGCAAATGATGTCTATGTATTATTTAAAAAGTACTCAGCTACTTCTAATACTAATGTATATATCTTCATCTCACACTCAGCACTCGAGACATATCCCAATCTCATCGTATGTAAACCTGCAAATGAAACTAAGGGGGAATGAGCATAAAACAGCTCAGTGAGTTCATTCCTCACCACTACCGATCAAGCAAGTTTTCACACATTATCATCACACATGCAAGCAAGCTATCCACATACATAATGAATGCAGACGTGATGAATGCAAGCAACACATCCATAGGAGTCCGGAACTATGGAAGGTATAGAATTACGTCGTCTACACTTCGATTATCCCCTATACTTACTCGCACATGGCACCTCAGCTTACCCGCATGAGGCTACCTAAGGGCACCACCCCACTAGGCAAAATTCGACTATTACCCTAGCCGAGAAAAGAGTTTCAATCCAAATAGGGGGAGTCCAAACTAGGACTATCCACCCTCCAAGGCCCCTCGGGCACAAACATGCGAGTCCTCTCACAACCAAAATTTAACCAAGGCCTTACAGGCACAATAAAGCGAGTCCTTTCGCTAACAAGTGGAGAACCCATGCTAGCTTTGCCTTAATGTTAAAAATACTCTTTATGGCTCCTCAAGCACTTACAGCGATCATGTAAAAATTTGTTCACGGATAGAACAACTTTTTCCAAAAATACTTTTCTTAAGATTTTTGCAAGGCTAGTACTCTCCATTCATACCTTTACCAAGTCATAGACATGCGATGAGTAGAACCGGTTATTTAGGCAGATATTTATATTTATCAATTTAAAAAGGTAATCACACGGATGATAGCATACAAGCAGAATAGTCATTCAAACATACAAGCAATAGCAAATAGCAAAACATCATACAAGTAACACGTACAAGTAAGTAGCAGGTCATCAGAACTCCCTCACCTAGATTATTGCTCATTCTCCAAGCCTTTAGGGTTTCCAGGACTTGATATTGAACACCTAAATCAAAATGGTAAAACTTATAAGTGTTTTGAGAATTCAGACTCCTTAGTTAACTAAAAGTCTATTGTAGTTTATCTAGTTTCATCTAATATAACCCGAGTATAGTGTATATAAGGTTAACCCGAGTATAGTGTATATAGGGTTACCATATCCCATGAGATTAATAGTAACTATTTTCTTATATTAGTAAGGTATGAGGCTTCCTTTATGTATTTTGTAACTTTTTCATTCTGATTCCGATATTTGCGAACTTATATTCGTTTTTCATCCTTTTTAGACGTATATTCACACGGTGATGTCCGTTTTGGACGTTAGGACCCGTGTTTTACGATATGGGCTAAATTTATTAAAATTTTATCTTATTGAACTTTAATTATTCTTATTGCTTATGTTTATGCCCTAGTTTAGGATTTAATGATTGAATTAGCTATTTGATTCTTACACTTAGGAAATTTTACATTAGTGCTACTAATCCACATACTTGATTAAATTTAATTCAATCTAGGAAGTGTATTAGGGTTTAAGGGATTTTCGACTTCTAAATACATGTATATACCTATGTTATGTGCTTATGTAATCTTATTATTTCTTCTATTATAATCCTACGCTTACATCATCACTTATGTAAGCAATTGATGATGTCATGGCTTATGTAATCCATTTATTACATGTAAATATATGTCATTAAGTACTTATACATATACATATGTTATATACCTACCTATACTCATAATATACTAATATATGTACTTATGTACTAATATATATACTAATACATATACCCATATAAGCATACGGTGACATACGTATTTTTATACGTATTTTCGTATGCCTTATATAGCCCCTTAAGAAAGCTTCACAATTTCATTCTTTTTGTATTTTAAGAGTATATTTGACATGATATATGTATGTATAGTTAGTATATACCTTATTTTAGGTTATGTACATATTGTATACTTATATACAAAGGTACTTATACTTGTATTCTTTTAGCATATCCTTTTATACATAAACTTAAGGACATATGCATATGCATATCCTTCTTCTTCTTCATGATTCCTAGATTTCTACACTTAAAGAGGAGAACTTTGTGCTCTTTTCTTCAAGATCATACTTTTCACATGCCTAATTGTCTAATCTACCTAATTAACTAACTAATAAAGAATAGAAAGCAACATAAAGTAACTTAAGTACATACCTTTAGTTGTGTTGAAATTATGGAAACAAAAGGAGAAGTTGTGAAAGTGAAAGAGGAAGAAGAAGCTCACAGCAAGAGGAAGTTGTTTTTGTTTTGTTTCTTTTTTATTTGTTTTGCTTATGGAAGAAGGAGAATAGTGGGGTCTAGAAGGGGAGATGAATGGATGGCAATTTAGGAGAAGAAGGAAAAAGAAATGCTAAAGGAAAAGAAAAGAAAGGAAATCATGAGAAGAAGATATTTTCTTCAAATGAAAAGGACACTTTAGTTGACTTTTCAATTGTTGACTTTAGTCAACATTTTGACCTTGGTCAACATGTGTTGACTTGGTCAACTTTCAAAAAAATAAAGACCCTTTTGTGTACATAATGAACTACTTAGGAAAAATTTAGAGAAAGATTAAGGAAATGAAAGGAAATAAGAAATTTAGTGAATTGATTAATAAAAATAGATAATGAGATCTTCCATTAGGTATTTATATCCTATATACATCGTTTGGTAAGCTACTAAGTATAATTAAATTGGAAACTATCATTTAGGGTATTAAGGTTTACTACATTTAACCTAAGCCTCAACTAAACCTTTAACTCTATGTAATATTAACCTAGTTATAAACTTAAAAGATGAATGTGATCTAGAATACAATATCTTAGTTTCTAAGGGGTCACTTAAGTATTCTAAATATTTATGCATGATTAAGAGTTATCTTTAGTCGTTTACCGATGAAATGACAAAATATGGAGGATATATTATCACTTAGGGTTTTAAGAAAAAATATGGTGAATTAGTGCTTTTGTATCCTTAAAGTTATAATTTTAGAGTTTTTATTACTTTAGGGCATAATCTCTAATGTTTTTCCACAATTTAGGGTTTCATATATTCTTACGCGATTAAATCTTCGATTGTTATCTTAGGGTTTTGATGTTGTTCGAGGTTATAGGGTCTTCGTATGTGGTTAGGGGTTTAATTGATGATTTAAGGTTTTTCGTATCCACTTTAGGTTTTGGATTGAGATTTTAATCGGTTTTAAATATCATTGGCTCTTTTGAGTTTAGGAAATCATCTACAGTTTGGATGTTTGTTTCTATACTTAGAAAGCTAAATTCGCGGGGTTTACAAACAATGGAAGGGGCGATGCTGAATAAGTGTTGATATGACCGTCCCGTGATCATATTGTATAGGGACCAATATTTGACAACAAGGGAGTGCACTTTGTCTTCAATGACATGCTCTTTATCTCAAATTTGAATTGGTAAAGAAATTACTTCGATTACCCAAATGGGTTTATTGTTGAAGGCATACAAATCATAATTGTAATACCTTAGCTGTGCTTTGATCTTTGGTCTCATCTAATCAAAAGCATGTTGGAAAATAATGTTTGCTAAACTTCTAGTGTCAACAAGAATTTTCATCCTCTCAAAGTTGGAAATTCTCACGCTAACCACAAATATGTTATCATGCGGCCTTTGGATGCCTTCAAAATCTTCTTGTGTGAAAAAAATCGTATTATTAATTTTAACCTTCTTACCTTAGCTATTGTAAACATAATTTATGGGTTAGTCAAACTCAAAGAACTTGACTGGCCTATAACAGAAGGTCCATCGACAATAGTGTTGATTATCCTATTAGGTGCTATCATGACCTAAGGGTGGCCTAGTTGTGGCAGATACTATATATCTCATAAAAGACTATAGATTGGTTTTCCTTCTAATCATGGATCCTTCATACAATATAAAAAGCTACTACAACCACTAGCTTCCCAAGAGTAATCAAATAAAAATGATATCATAACATACATTTATTTACATAACATTTTTGTCTAAGTAGTTACATTAAACAAAAGATATAGTATTCTAAGTCAAAAGTAAAGTAGTTACATAAGATCATTACGAAATTACTCATAAGGTCTACATATATTCTCTCTTTGCTCAAATTGGCTCACTCTTACCTACAATCCCGTACCAACCTCTGGCATCCGGTAACCAACATCTACAAATAGATAGTCCTTTAACAAAAGTCTACAAAGGTATAAGTTAAATAGCTTAATGAGTTAATCTCTTAACCAGATTAACAAGCAAGTTATATATATATTAATTTAAGCATATGAATGCATAAATAAGCAAGATGCAAATCAGATATATATAGTTAACTAGGTATTATACATAACTCAGATTTAATGCCCTCCAATGTCAAGGTTAGAGTATACATGGCACTAGTCAAATCCAGATATTATATCAGAACTTACTTTACTACAAAACTTTGTATTTTGTATTCAAATAAATCATTCTATTTGTTTTAATAAAAAACCAAGTTCTATATATAATTGCGAGCAGGTCTCCATAATCTATACATACCCCCAAATAGAGGCCTTTAGACTTAACCCTTAGTAAGGTGGTTTGTGTCTTCAACGCCTAGTGTTTCTATGGGCCAAGGTAAATTCATATTGTACGTGTGCACCGTACTAAACCTTTATATTCATAAAATTAGCAACCTTTGTATAGTCTCTCCTTAACTCCGTATGATGTAACGATCGGAATCAATTTTTACTGTGCATGTTCCAATTTACTTAATAAGTTAAACATAATTAAGTTCGATTATTGTATGAATAAACAATATAATTCCTATCTAATCTAATATGCAATAAACAATTCGTTATTAGCATTTAAAGTAATTTCGCAATTCAACAAGCAATAGCATCCACATGCATTTCCCAACCCGATACAACATTCAATTAACAACATTATTTAAATTCAATGACTATAAATACAACTAAACATAGAATCATAAAGAGTACTCACTCACTAATGATGGTTCTTATGCATTATAGTAATCCTTAAGAAGATCAGAACCCATATCAAGATCACTTGATTATTAGAAAATGGAAACAATAATAAGTAACTAAGTAAACTAATTATCATAGGTAATTATTTATCTAAATCTACTTAGGTTTTCTATTAGTTTTCCCCTAATTGAACTCTTTTATTAATTATATATAGATTTTTCATTTTATTTTCAATATTTATAAGTTTATAGAAGATTTTCATTGTTTTTGGATGTTTGTTCATACGATAGGATCCATTTTGAATGTTGTAACCTATATTTTTTATTATGGTGTAAAAATATTATGAATTATATTTTTTTTCTTTAATTAATTATAAGTTATTATTTTAAGATTTTCTTTATATATTTATGATTTAATTCATTTTTTAAGTAATTAATTATTTTATTATTATTATGAATTTAATTAAATTTTATTAAATGCTAACATGAAAGCATGGGAAGGTACCTCATGTCATTCCCCTTGAATTTTTCATATTTTTCAAATTTTTCCTATTTTGTAATTTACGTAATATTTATATAATTATATTTATTATTATATTTTATTCAATTTTGAAAATTAGTCATTTTCTAATTTCTTTAAATCTCACTGCACATACACTTATATATGTATTATCTTATCTTATTTATTAATTTAAATATTATAGTATATTTTACATATATTATTTAAGTATACCCATATACTTTTATGTATTGTACCATTAATATATGTATTTTTATACATATATATACTTATGTAATTACATAATACAATGCTAAATATACTATATGTGCTATACACATATACATACATATATGATACCTATACTTATATTTTTTGTATTTTATACATATATATATGTATGTATTCGGCAACATATTTGTATATATACATATATAATGAAAATACCTAATATACATACTATTATAAACACATACATACATGTACCAAAATCCTTTTATACTAGATACTTGTATAATCAAATATAACATATGTGTGCACATGAACATATTTAAGTATTTATTCATATATGAACATATAAATATAAGGAAATGATAATTTTACATATAATTCCATTACATGTACAGTAAAATTTAGTATAAGAAAATAACTGAAAATCAATTGTACTTACAAAATCCCAAAATATATATCTTTCTACAAAATACACATACATATAAAAAGTATATGTAACTTAATAAAGTAAATATACTAAAAGGGCTACTTAACTACTTCCTTTGGTATCTTGATATGTGGTTGATTCAAGTGTTTTATCTCCTTCTTCTTATATTTGTTGAGAAGCAAGTAGAAATTTCAGAAAAAGAAATGGATAGAAGGGAAAAAGAAAGAGGATTTTTGGTGGAGTTTTATGGGTAGTCAATTGAGTTTAGCTTAAAGTAAGAAGGAAGTGTATTTGGGAGTAAATCCAATCGACTAAGAATGAAAGTGCAAGCTATACGATGGAAATAAAAGAGAAAAGAAGATAAGAAGGTATTAAATTGATGTGATGATAACTTATTATTTACGTTGTCTCTATCTTTATAATTAGCTACATGTTAAAAAAAAAAAGAAAATCACACAATCAGGTCAACCGCATTCCATAATGCAATGTGGAGGAAAAGGGGAAAAAATGTTAGAGAAGAAAAAGAAAAAGAAAAGAAAAAAAAGGAAAAATAAAAATAAAATTAGAATTTTCTAAATATAAAAATTATAAATTTAGTAATTATGAAATAATATTGAAATTTTATAAAATTTATTAATTGAATTGTTACTCGTTACATTTATAATATTTAAAAGTTATTTGAACGCATTTGTTAAAATTTTATGCAATTATGCATATTAGTCGATAATTATATTCATTTAGAATTTTATTATTATTTGAGTAAATTTATTCATTTTATAAGCTTGAAGTTATAGTTTTAGGGTTTTTGTCAAATTTGAGTTTAATCTCGAGTATTTATGCGTACATAGGGTTTAAGGTTTTGTATGTGCTTTAAGTTTCAATAGAAATTATAGGGTTTTTTTTTTATTACTTATAATATCTTCAAATTCGTAATTTAATGACATTTTTGTTTTACTTAGCCTTATCGAAGGTTTTTTAGAGCACTCGAGTCCCCTTTTCAGGTTTAGACTAATAACTTTATAAGGTTTATATTCTTTCCCCATTTAAATAAGTTTTGTCCTCAAAACTTGAAAGGCGTACTTAGATTATCAAACAGATGTGGATAGCAATGCTTCATCTCATCTTTTGCTTCCCAAGTCATAGGTTCTTGTTTGTGATTTATCCATAATACTTTAACGTATCTAATCTCCTTATTCCTTAACTTATGTACTTTATTGTCTGTAATCTCAATTGGGTGTTCTTCATAAGTCAAAATTTCCTTTGAACTTATGGGTTCCAACTCAATAATATGGTCGGGCTTAGGAATATATTTTCTCAAAATAAACATATGAGACACATTATGAATTCCTGACAAGTTATGCAGTAGAGCCAACCGATAAGCCAAATTCCTGATTCATTCCAAAATTTCAAAAGGATTGATGTACCTTGAGCTCAATTTTCCTTGTGTCTTCATACAATGTATACATTTAATTAAGCTTACTTTGAGATACACATGATCCTTTACTTGAAATTCCAATTCTCGTCCTTTCAAATCAATCCAGTTTTATTGTCTATTCTATGCTTCTTTCATTTCTTATTTAATCACAGCAATCATTTCAATTGTTTCTTGTAGTAAATTTGGACCCAATACTGTTGTTTCTACATCATCCCAAAATAATGATGATTTTCACTTTCGTTTATATAGAGCTTCATATAGAGGCATCTGAATAGTAGAATGATAACTGTTGTTATAAACAAACTCAATCTACAGTAGATGAGAATCCCAACTCCCTTTAAATTCAATGATATAGGCCCTTAACATATCTTTTAAGGTCTATATATTCCTCTCAATTTGTCCATCAGTTTGGGGGTAGTATGTTGTCTAAACTGCAACTTTGTCCCCTTAACTTTCTATAAACTTGTCCAGAATTTAGATATAAATCAAGGATCTCTAGCCGATACAATTCTTCCGAGTACACCATGTAATCTCACTATTTCCTTTATATAAATTCCAGCCAATTTTTCTAAAGAAAAGGTCATATGGATTAGTAGGAAATGCACTAATTTAGTGAGACGATCAACAACGACCTATATTGCATCATATCCAGTAGCTTTTCTTAGTAAGCTATTTAAAAAATCTAAAGATATCTAATCC
The DNA here is from genome assembly GCA_024138005.1 of Lumnitzera racemosa. Lineage (NCBI taxonomy): Eukaryota > Viridiplantae > Streptophyta > Magnoliopsida > Myrtales > Combretaceae > Lumnitzera > Lumnitzera racemosa. The sequence continues at coordinate 51,800,686 of JAMXBC010000008.1, read as the reverse complement.
CATTTCCATTCAGGAACTAGTAGTGGTTGCAACAAACCACCTAATCTTTGATGTTTAGCTTTTATTCTTTGGTAAGTCCCACATTTTAAAACAAACTCAACAAGATCTTACTTCATTCTATTCTACTAATTTTTTTTTTTCAAATCTTGATACATTTTTGTCCCTCTTGGATAAACAGTATAACCAAAGGAATGAGCTTCATTTAGAATCTCTTTTCAAAGTTCTAGATCATTAAGTATACATAACGTATCATTCATCTGTAAGGCTCCATGTTCATCTATTTTGAAATCAGTACACTTCCCAATTGCCATCTCTTCCTTTATTTGCTTTAAAGTAAGATCATTTTGTTGTGCTCTTCAAATTCTTTCCATTAGAGTTAGCTTAATTACTATATTTAACAATTCAGCATAAGCTTCATGCCAAGTGAATTCCAAATTCAATTTTTCAAATTTCTTAACTAGTTCCTTCTAATTTGTGAGAAGAGATGCAACTTTAGCATGATTCTTTCTGCTTAGTGCATTAGCTACCACATTTACTTTGCTAAGACAGTAATTTATTCCCAAATCATAATCTTTAATCAACTCAAGCCATCTTCGTTATATCATGTTCAATTCCTTTTATGTAAATAAATACTTAGGGCTCTTGTGATCGGTATAGATTTCACATCTTTATCCATATAGGTAATTGCCATATCTTTATTGCAAGCACCACAACTGTAAGTTCTAGATCATCTGCTAAATAATTTTATTCATGTGGCTTCAATTGTCTAGAAGCATAAGCAATCACTTTTCCATTTTGCATCAATACATAGCCTAATCCATTTTTGGAAGCATCGCTATATACAGTGAAAGGCTTGCTACTATTTGGCAACACAAGAATTGGAGTAGATGCCAACCTCTTTTTCATTTCTTAAAAACTTCTCTCTTGCTTCTTTGCCCATTCAAACTTTACATTCTTTTGTGTCAACTGAGTAAGAGGTCTTGAAATCTTCGAAAAATCTTTAACAAACTTTCTATAGTATCTAGCCAATTCGAGAAAACTTCAGATTTTAGTTACCGTTTCTAGTCTTTTCCATTCCACAATAGCTTTAATCTTTTCTGGATCTCTAGAAATGCCTTCACACATCCAAAGAAAGAGATTTCTTTTAGCCAAAAGTCACATTTGGACAATTTCACGTATAATTTGTGTTCTCGTAAAGTCTACAATACTGTCCTTAAATGTTCCTCATGTTGTTCGAATATGGTAAAATACACCAAAGTGCCATCAATGAATATAATTTCACATTTATCCATTAATGGTCTGAACATACGGTTCATCAAATCCATGAATGCAACAAGTGCATTTATTAAACCAAAGGGCATTATAAGAAACTCATAAGGATCGTATTGTGTTCAAAAAGTTGTCTTTATCTTAATTTAAAATGTTTACACAGTAGTTAGTTCAAGAACTTTATCCTATTATAAAATGTTTACCAGTATTTTGAGACTATAAGTTTTGTAATATTATAATAGCTGTAATGTATTATAAATTTTTTGTTATATAAAGTTGTGTTGTGATATTATCTTTATCCGCATGTCCTTAGGTAGATGATCATACTAGTAGCCTTATATGTCATATAAAAAGTCATCAATTGGAAGGGCAATCAATTTATGATCTTTTGTGCAATATACGATGCCTGCTAGAATCAAGCCACCTTCAATTCATGACACCACTTGTTGTTTAAGCAGTTGAGCAACACATAGTTAGCCAACCAAGTCAGGTAAGACTCTTCTCATATAAGCATGCTTTTGAGAGTTTCTTTACCTCATCTTCAATTGTTGCTTATCATTCAAGAGTAGAATGCCTCTTCTTCTATTGAATGACCTTAGCATTAGGATCTATCTCGAGTTTACGTATCATATACTCTTTAGGTATGTTGAGTATGTTAAAAGGATACTATGCAAATACATTAGCATTTGTTCTAAGGAAATGTATTACTTTCCATTGTTGCATTAAGTGTGACACTTTGGGATTTGAAAAATCTTAGCTATTATCTAGCCAAATACTTTCCTATAGAGTCATTAGGGATTTACTTAATTATATAAGGATTGAGGAATCCTTAATTCGGAGGTTACTTACAAGGAAGTGTTAATAAAAAGCTCCTGTAATATCATCAAAATAGGTGACGGTATTAAGATAAGTATTAGCATACTTTAGCTAAGTTACACAGACTAAGAAATGTAGTTGCATATCAAGCTTTTCCATTAACCCTCTGAAATGTTGAAAGTACGTAAATCTACAATATATACAAAAGTGAGGAGGGGTGTTAGGACTATTTTAGTGTAGATACGTCAATGCCTTAGTTAAAGTATTTGAAAAGTGAATAGAGGGTTAAGTAAGCTAAGTATGCATAGAGTTCTTACAATGGGTGAGTTCCCATATTTATAGACTCCTATTTGGCAACCATATTTATAAACTCTTATCATGAGGAGAAGTGGATGGTTGAATAGTTACTATCTAGGTAACTGTCAAACTGTTCTTGCCTTCATTTTGATATTTAAATATTTGAATTGTCATGGGTAATCCTCAAAAGGAATTGATAGAAAGAGTGATGACGAGCTATAGAAACTCCACTTAGAGGCCAGTAGCTGAACTACTAATCTAGTGACATAGACTAAATGACCAATTGCAATAGAACTAAGTTAAAAGCATTACCTTTATGATTGATCTATGTCCCATTTTGGGTAGCTCAATAGTATGCTGAATGTTGAGCCCGAACATTCAGTTTTTTTCGTTTCCTTAATCTGACTAATATTAAACCCTACCAATTTAATATTATCCATCAACTAAGAATAAAGAAAACTAGGTTTTCTTTTGATTTTGAAAAAAAATTGTAGTTGTCACCCAACTAAGGTCTAGAAAAAGTTAGGCTATAATTAATTAGATGGATTAGTTATTACTCAACTATTAGGCTATGTAAAAAACCGAATTTTTAAAAACAATTTGGAAAACCAAAGTTTTTGGATCTAGGGGTAAACTTATTAAGCTTAAAACAAGTACAAACTTAACCTTCTAAATTTGAATGTATATTTTCAATATACTCTTTTAAATTGAAAGAATGATTTATATTCTAGAAATCAAGAATTAATGAATTATATTTATTTAAAAAAGAATAATTAAAAAAAACTAATTATTTACTAAGGGGAAAAATAAATTTTTTCCGTATTTTAAGTCGTTTTATAATTGTTCATAAGTGTCTATATACTTGCTATTTGAGATTAAACTTTTGTAATTTTTTCTGAAAATTTAAGTGTGTTGGTTTCTTTTATTTATTAAAAATCAATTGTGTTTATGTTTTTATTAATTTCTTTTATTCATGAAAAATTATGAAAAGGTCCTAATTCTTTTTTGTTGTTTATTTATTTGAAAATTTCTAAGGAAATCCTATTTTGGGAAAAGGTTCAATAATTGGACTTTTATTTAAGATATTTTTCTATGTTACAAAACATATTCTTTTTTTTTTCTTTACTTATTTATTACTATTATTATTTAATTTTTAACCAAAACATGCTAAAAAATGTAAATAAAATAATAAGGCTTTTCTTCCTCTTTTTTTTTTAAACATTTTTTTCTTCTTTCTTTTTTTCATCTTTAGATTTTTTTAAATAATAGAGCAAAAAATTAAAGAAAAGAAAATAATGAAAAAAAAACAATAAAATACAAAACAAATGAAGGAGAATTGGGCCTTTGTCAATAGTATGTGGGTTTAGGGTTTGAACTGGGACTAAGTTTGTCGGGTCGAATATCAAGGTCACTTTATCTTATCACATGTATTGTACATACACTACTAGGGAAGAAGGAGAAGATGCACCAAGTGACTAGGGGTGCTAGGTGATTTGACCACTAATTTAAGTAAGGAACGATGTTTTTATGTGGATTCTATTAGGGATAATGGGTGTAGAAAAAGTGCTAAGGTCAATGGTGGTGTTTTTTATAGTGGTATAAGGTGGTGGTGTTTTTTTATAGTGGTACAAGGTGGCGATCAATGGTGGTTACACATTTTCATGTGCCTAAGAGCTAGGTTATCACTAGGGCTTACTGTAGTGTTGGAGATGGGTCCTTCAAGATATCGAAGAAATGGCAATAAAGAAAGGGTAAAACTCTCAGTAGCTTTATGTAGTTGTTTGTCGGGTGTAACTCACCAATGAGCATAATACAGCTTAGCCTTAGCTTGATATGACACACATGAAAAGAACTAAGGTCCATTCACTGCTAACCTCGAGCTATTAGCAAGATTAGATAAGAGTGTAAGGGTTGTAACTTAAAGAGACTTTTTTCGCAAGAAATAGGATAAGGGAATATCCATCAATAGGAAAACTGATTGATTCCAGCTATAATGGATAAGGGACTATTTATAGTAAGTCCTTAGGGCAACAAAGGAAAGAACAAAATTACAAAAAGGGGTAACATGAAATAAAGATACCTAATACAAGCTAAAAGGGGTAAATAAGACAAGCAAAGCAAAAGGAATATAGTATACTATTAGAAAAAGGTTTAGGTAGGTAGCATACTACTATAAGGTCCATACGTTGGGATAGCATGGTGCTAAAAATGAGTTGTTAGTAACGTAGATAGTTCTATCAATTAAGTTGGCAACTAGTGCTCAATAGCTTGGGGATCAGATGTAGGAGTTTGAGTTGGGAGCTTGGTATCTTGGTCCCAATTGTAGAGTAAGGTTTGGTCAAGTTGATATTTTGCAAAGAATTCAACCATAGGCTATGCTAGTACAATAACTTACCTTAGGCGAATTAAGAAGATTAGGCTCTCTGTACAAACCTTGTAGTCCTCTAAGATGAGCTCAAGTGAGAGATCTTGAGATTGACCATCCATCACATGCTAATAGTAATGGTGATGGAGCTTCAAAAAGGGAGTGTGTCTTAGGTTTTTCAACCATCATAAGCTCATCTATGGTGGTAATTTTGAATGGGAGCAGCTAGATGTTATGTTTCAAAGGGTAGTAGTTAAGGACTTAGTAATGGTGTTAGGGTTTCTTTGTTAAAGCCTTAGTAGCCATGGTAATGAACAAGAGGAGTTGGGTTTGAAAGCTTTGGTCTTGGGTAGTTCAACCATAGTATTGGTTTTGCTTAATAGCCATTACGTATGAACTTTAAGCTAGAGAGAGAGAGGGTGGTTGCACCTAGAGAGATAGTGAGTTGAAAGTGTGTTTGAGTGAAGAAAAATGAGGTCGCTGATGAAACAAGGATGTAGAAGCCTTATTTATACATGTTAAAGCTCGAGCGCGTATGGAATGAAGCTTCAATGGTCGAATCAGCCATGAATGTATACCTTAGATTTCAAGATTGTTGATTCCATGGCTGATTTTTAATCCATAGAAAGAATGACTGTAGATGATTTTTGGGGTTAATTCAAAAGTATCACATGAAATCTACATGATTTTACCATTAAATTAGTAAAATCATGTAGATAATGGAACTGAAATTGGTCATGAACTTGATTTGACAAGTTGGATTTGTAGACTTCATTTAGGAAGAAAGAATAAAAAAAAGGTTAGTTGAGCTCATGCTTTCTAGTTACATAAAAAGAATAAGAGCCCATGCTCCTATGATTTTGAACCCTTGTCTCCAACATGTGTACATATATACATTACCATTTCGCCATTAGCTTGTCTCTCATTTGTGTATGCAATTTAATTGCATATGTAAACTAAACTGACGTAGGCTAGGTTCAAATATTAAATCTAAGATTGGGCCTAAGCAACTCCTTTGTGCATTTTATTATAAAAAAACCCACTTAAAAGCACCTAAGTCTTTATTTCCTCTAACATTTTTGTTACTACTCCTATTTTCTACATTATTATTATTATTTGGATTTTTCTAGATCTCTTTCCCTTTTTTTTTTGGTATTTCTAAAATTTCTATTTTTTTTATATTTTTTAAATTTTCTATTTTCCTGGACTTATTTTTTTTTTTCAATTAGGACACTTTTATTACCTAAGAAGAAAAAATAGATAAATTATAAGATGGCATAAATGAGGTGTCTATAGTTACTCCTCTTTATAGTGAAGTTTGAGTACAACTTTACTATAAAGACAACAGAGATACCATTTATGCCTTAAGGATGAACTTTCCCCAAGAAGTGCTATAACTAGCTAGTCATCCTAGGTTCGATCCATTAAGGATTTAGTTAATGGGGAAAGATATCTTGGAGCAAAAAGAAGGTACTGTAAGAATTAGCTAAGATACAAGAGTGGGTTTTTCAAAAAGGTGCTCTAAGAGCTAGCTATAACCTTAAAAAGTCATGATAAAAGAGAAGCACTAAAAGATACCCAATGGTAGGTAGCACCCCTATGGGTTAGTAAGAACCTTGAAGCATACTAAAAGGAGGGTAGTACGCTTGTGGGGTCCAAATGGGGGGTAGTGCTTCTGTTGGCTAGCAAGAACCTCGAAAGATACCAACTAAAGTTAGCACCCTTATGGGCTAGCAAGAACTCTAAAAAGATAATGAATGGAGGGTAGCCTCCTATAAGCAAGTAAAACCCCTAAAATGATAGTGCTTTATGAGCTGGCTAGGGAAATTGATTCAAAACCAATTAGTATTCCTCTACGTTGACTAACTTAAGTGGGACCATCACTAAAACATTAGCAACCCTAAGTGAGAAATTGATTTGAAACCTTGTAGTGTCCTTCTGAGTTGACTAACCGAACGAATAAGCGAAGTTGTCCTTAGGCTAGCTAAGGCCCTAAAAGATGGTTGAATTTAAACTTGATCATGCTTCTTTGAGTTGACTAACCTAAGTAAATAGGTAAAGCGCTCGTTGAGCTAGTTATGGCCCTAAATGAGAATCAAATTGAAACTTGGTTATGTTCCTCTAATCTGACTAACCTAGGTGGATAGGCAAAGTGCTCCTTGAGTTAGCTAAGACCCTAAATTAGAATTAAATTGAAACTTAGTGGTATACCTTTGAGTTGACTAACCTAAGCGATAAGGCAAAAGGCTCCTTGAGCTAAATATGGCCTTAAGGGAATCGAATCGAAACTTGGTCGTACTCTTTTAAGCAAACTAACCAAAGCGAATGAGCAAAGCACTCCTAAAGCTAGCTAAAACCGTGAATGAGAATTAAATTGAAACCTAGTCATGCTCTTCCAAGTAGACTAACTTAGTTGAAGGGGTAAAGCATTCCTTGATCTAACCAAAACCTTTAGGGAGATGAACCAAGGAAACAAGCTTTATGACTAGCTTGAACCCTAAATGAGATTGATGAAAGGGAAGTACCTTATGAGCTGGCTAAAACCCTATGGCCTTAGTAAAACCTTAATAGAGGTTAGTGAAAGGGAGGTACCCTTACGGGCAATCTAAGACCTTAATAGAGATAAGTGAATTTGGACAATGCTCTATGAGCTTATTAGAACTCTATGAATTGGCTAGAACCCTAGATGTGATTTGGGATATTGGTCTATGAGTTGGCTAGAACCTTAAAGGAGATATGAATTGGAACAACGCTCCCTAAACTAGATAGAACCCTTAAGGAGATGTGAATTGGGACAATGCTCTATGAGTTAGCTAAAACTCTAAAGAAGATGTGAATCAATACAATTCTCTATGAGTTGGCTACAACTTTAGATGTGTATCAAGAAGAAACAAAGGAGATGAAAGACATTATAACTTAGCTATTTACAAATAAGGAATTTGTTGATTGAAAGCCACTTATGACATAATAGGCATTAGGGAAAAAAATAATGTTCAATCATGACCATAACTACATCAAGGGTCAACTTAAAAGGTATGACCACATTGGAAGAAAGCAAATAACTTGATTTGAAAGCTTTGACATAGATTTGAAAATGGGTGGAAAAGTTGTAACAAGCTTTTACATTCCTTCTCTCTCTCTCTCTCTCTTTCTCTCTCTCTCTCTTTTATTTTGGAAAGTTTCCTAATGATGTAGGCAAGTACACCTATCATTTTATAATATAACGGATTAAGTCCAAGTGTTGATCACTTAAGGACTTTGACCACCAGTATTCACTAAGTCTCTATTATCTAACCGGAAAATTGAATTTCAAAAAACTTAAAAAAGTAAATCTAAATTATTGCTCAAACTAATTTAAAGATTAAATAAGATGCAATTTAAGAATTAACAAGAAAACAATTCAATTAATTCAAGATTCAATATTGTACCTAGATCTTGCTTCCCCTAGATCTAACATGTGATTTTCCTAAAGATAATCTAATTTATTCTTTAATCTTTCTTGACTAAGAGAATTCTCTACTAAAGTTAATCACTTTCTCAAGCCAATTAATTATAACCCTAAAATCACCAATTAGAATCTCTTCTCAATAGTATTACCTAAGGTTGTGTTATTGAACAATGAATTGTCTACGCTTTAATTTGAAATTTGGAAAAACCTTGCAAATTATCTCTAATCTTGTAATAATCCTCATCAACTATGTATAGATCTAATCTTATAAGAAATTTCTCGATTCTCTTATAAGATATCAAACTCTAGATTACTACCTGTAGAAATAATAACCTAAATCATGAAGCAAACATAGTTGAATCAAGAAAATAATAAAGAACTAAATAATTCAAATAGTAGTCATGTCACATGATTAGATCTAGGTTCAACAAGACCTAGATATAAAAAACCTACTTACTATACATCGTAAAATAAGAATCTAAAAATAAAGTATAGAAGAGAGTAGAAAGAAGTATCTTTTCTTCTCCTTGCTTTCTTGATTATTTTTGGCCTAAAAAACTCCTTAAATGTTGTGCTAGAATGTTCCTCTATTCAATAAACCCTAATAAGGCTTTATATATGAAGAACTAAAAAAAAAAAAAAGGTCCACTGGAAAAGATACGACTAAAAACACAACCATGTCTTTTGGTCATATACTTAATTGTGCTTTACGATTTTCTTTTTCTTAAAAAAAAAAAAACTGGAAACAACACAATCAACGACATGATTATGTCTTTTGGTCATGTCCTAGGCTATAACAGTAGAAAATTAGCTCCAATTTTGCTTGGAAACAATACAGTTATGTTGTTTCACTATATTGATCTTCAAACCTTCATAACTTGCTCGTTTTAGCTTTGATTTGAGTGAAATTTGTTTCTATCTTCTTGTTTTCTTACATAAATCATTTCAAAACCTAGAAAACAAAATTTTACTTAATTAAATATTATCATCTAAAATAAACTCAAATATTAAGGAAAATCATCCAAAATTACTAAAAAAATATGTGTAATTAGGAACTCATCAAACTTCCCCACACTTAAGAATTTGCTTGTTTTCAGGCAATTAAATCGAAGAAAAATTGGGACAAGAGTTCTTAAGTTAAAACCATCACTACATAGGAAACCAACTAAAAATTACACTTAACCTGAAAAGATTGAACTTGCAAATCCAATCGATTTTCTTTAAATAACTTCCTCAATTCTTTTACTCAGTCTTTTTTCCCAATGTCAAAAGGACATATAGTACCAGAGTTCATAAGTTGATTTATGTAAATTAAAGTTTAATCAAATCATTTAATCAAGGATTTCATACTCAAGATTAGATTTAACATCTCGTTAATCAAGAAAGAGTCATAAAAATTTTAACCTATTTAGTTAAAATGTATACAACTCTCTCTTCAATCTTGCTAAGCGCTTTAATTCAAAGTAAACACATATTACATCCACTCATCCTCTTATCCTCCCCTTAGTTCTTACTTTAGCTAAAAGGCTTCAAATTCATTGAATTTATATTATTATTTAAGCACATTATTAAAAAACAATTATGTAGGCAGCGGGAAAAGATCTCACTCTTTTGATGGACCAAGATCAATCCATACCAACCTAGCCCTCATATTGGTAGTGGAAAAGAACCTTACTCTTTTGAGGAACCAAGGCTGATCCATACCAACTTATTCTTTAAGCTTATTTTGGCATTGGTAATGGAATTTAAACTTCTTTTGAGGGACCAAAGTGAATCTTTACCAATTTTACCCTCCCTTTTTTTTACTATTTTCATTTATATCACTTTCTACCTCTAACAATTTCATCTTTTTTGGGGTTTCTCAAAAGACAAATTTCATTTGTTTGTTTACTAAGGATTGTAAGGCTCAAAAGTCATTTAAGAGGAAAGTGTACATCAAAGTAAGCTTCAAAAATAATTATGACTAACTCTTAACTAGTGATATTACTCTAATCCTAAGTGTTAAAATCCTATGCTAAATAATCCATAACTTTAATCCACAAATATTTTACCTATCAACTCTGCCATAGTGTAATTCACTCATCATAGATCAAGTATGAAAATTACATTTAACTAATTGGAAGTTATCAATTTCCAAATAATTGTAAGTTAATAAAATTGGGTCAAAAGCAAAAAAAATTTGTCTCCTAAGTTTCTATATCCCCTTCCTTTCACTTAAGACTGTACATTGTCCCCAATGTATGAATTATGTCACATAATGGAAAATATAATTAAAAAAACAATTGTGGTTAAGATGATATAAAAGTAGGAAAGAAAAACTAATACTCCCTTGAAAATTTGAGTGACATAGTTTGTCAATGCAAGAATTTAGAAGTCTGAAGTAGTACAAATCAAACTTAGTCTCCAACATGAGCTTTAAAGTTCTAGGACATTGACTCCATAATCCTCCAAATCGAAGGCATCATCTCATCCTCTTCATATTCTTCATCCTTCGCTTTACAATTGGCATCTTTAACCAAACTTTCCTCTTGCGCTCCTTCCTTTTAACTTGTAATTTAGCTCTTGGTACCATGTTTCTCTATAAATGGAAACAAGATTCTAGTCAAATTTCCAATACACCAAAGTTTCCCTACACTTAGAATAAAGAAATAAACAAAAAATTATGACTAATTGTGGAAAATAAACACTATAACATATTAAGGAATTTTATCAAACATGTGGTATGCATGCAAAATGCAGTTATGTTCTTAAGAAATCCTTCATGCAATCCTAACAACTATTGTTACAAAAGAAATTGTAAGCATGCTTGAACTCCTAATTTCTCAATGACATAAATCAATAGCACTTATATGTTGATTAAACACTAAAGCCCTAAGTGCTAAATTGAAGAAAAAAGGCATATAAAGTAATGAAGTTTCACACTTTAACTCAAACATTCAAGAATCCCATGCCTATAGAAATGTATTGCAAATGATACAATTATGTCACAAACCATGTCTTTCAAACCCAAAGGTTAGCATTAATTCAAGAATACAGTAGTGTTCATCATGCACATCACTACCGAAATACTAAAACAAACAACATCCATCATAACCCATATTTACGGAACAAAATCATGCAAAAGCCCTAAAAAAAGTGAAATCTAAATGAGTTCTTCCATGAAAAATTCAAGAAAAATAAGAGATATCAAGAACTTACCAAATGACTTGAGGTGAAGTGCGCTTGAAGAAAGATTGAATCGATGAAAGTGATGGATTATGAATCAAAGAAGGTCGCGGGTATGTTCATCTGTGTGTTTAGCGTAAGTGAGAGAGTAGAGAGAGAGAAGAACATGTGTGCATTTGTGTGAAGAGTAATGCGAGAAAGAAAAAAGGCAATTGGTTTGTACACACACATATATACCACGAATGACATGACATGAGACATAACCGTGTCTCGCGATTGTATGTCCTTTTTTAGCGTGGGCAAAATTTGGCATGGTATTTATACAGTCTGAGATATAACTGTGTCTCATGACCATATACCCTTCTATGGTGTGACCATAAAGCATGCTTGCAACTAACACAATCCAAGACATAATTGTATCTTTGGACTATGTAGTATACTATGTTGCCTTTTTTTTCTTTTTTGCTTTTAACTTTTATTATTTTTATTTTAATTAATGTATTCCTAGCCTAAATGCATGAATTCAAAATAAAAATAAACTTAAAGAAACAAAAGTATTAAACTAAAAAATAAACCAAAGAAATCTAATACAAAAGATTAAACTAAAAAGAAAACTTATTATGTTATGCCTATTAATTTTGAAATTTTGTTTAGCTTCAAGGTGTTACCTTGGAAATCTCATAGGAGATGTTGTCCCCTTGACCCGTGCCCACTAACAGGCTAGCAGGATCACTATATGCGTAGCATAACATAAAAGAAAACTAAACTCTAAAGTGAAAAATAAGTGTTAAAGTGCTAAAATAGACAATAAAAATTGCTAACATAACTTACCAACTTAGGTTCCCTCCTAAGAGCACTATGTTTAACGTCAATAGCTCGACAAGATACATGGGTTACTTGCCTTCATCCAAGTGGAGATGGATCTCCATCTTTACCTTTCTTTCAAACCCTCCAAACAAGGCCTGACTTACCTTTTTTCCATTGGTATAGCAAATTCTCTTGTCTAATTGCATAATTTCTATCTAGTTTCTTCTTATCACGTTACTCATCAAACTCGTGTTGCTCAAGTCCTTTCTTTTTATTCACTTTTCACTTAGATCGGGTTATTATTGGTAGCTTTGAGCTCTTCACTACAAAAGCATGCTCTAAACAATCTTCTGAGTGTTTCCACTCTAAGACTAGTGGTTTTACTTTAGGAGGCTCTAATTTTCCTTCATTTAGTCTACAAAATGATTTAATCCTTATCTTCACCACATTAGGTTCATTAGATCCTAGCTAAGCTACAGCTTCTAATTGATTAAGGGTTTTCACCATTTATCCATCTTCAGTTTCTAAGAAATTGTTTTTAGGGTCTTTGATAAGTGTTTCCTATACAGATTCAGTAACAACAACATTAGAGGATCACCATCATAACTTGTGCTCTCTAAGTTAAGGGACTTATGCATTGAATCTAGATTCTAGAAGCAATTTCCTCATCTTTGTACCTTAAGATGAGCTTACGCTTACTAACATCAAATACAACCTTAGTAGTAGGTAGGAAGGGTTTACCTAAAATCAATGGTACCTCAAGATCCTCAGCTATATTGAGGATAACAAAATCAACAAGGAAAATGAGTTTATTAACTCTCGCCAGACCATCTTCTATAAATGCATATGCATATTGGTTTAGGTTCTCCTAATCTTAGCTTTTTAAACAACTTAAATGGCTTCAAGTTTATACTGGCTCTTAGATCTATTGAAGCATTATCTACAGACAAGTTTCCAAGTACATAAAGAAGAGTAAAACTCCTTAGATCTTGTAATTTCTTTATCAACTTCTTCTAGAGTAGTACAGAGCATTCCACATTCAATGTGATAGTCAAAAGATCCTCCAACTTCCTCTTATTCAACAAAAGATCTTTTAAGAACTTTGCATATTTCAGCATATGCAATAAAACATCAACAAAAGGTAACTTCACTTGTAGTTGTTCAAAAAGATTAAGGAATTTTTCAAATTACTTGGTTAAATAAGGGCAATCTTGCCTAAGGCATTGTAGATATGGGATGAGCGGCTTGTACTCTTTCACTTTCAATGGCTTGTACTCTCTTTTGATCTCGATGATTCTAAACTTTCCTTACACTTAACCTCCACATCTTTCTTAACTGTTTCCTCACCATTCCCTTTCTCAACTTGTAGCTCTTGCCCACTTCTCAAGGTTACTATATTAACATGTTCCTTAGGGTTTATTTTAGTGTTCCTATGTAGTGATCCTTGTTGTCTCTCGTTTAACAACCTAGTGATTTAGCTAATCTAATTCTCTAAATTATGGATAGAGGCTTCTTAGTTCCTCAAAGAGGCCTTTGTTTGTTACATTATAACCTTGTTAGACTGAATATATTTTTCTAAGAAGCTTTCCAACTTCTTCTTTAGAGTAGGTAAGGGTACTACCAATTGTTGAAATCCCGATGGAAGCATATTTGAACTTTGTTGAGGTTGATTCCTTATCTACCATTATTAGCCTTGACCCTGATTTTGACCTCCCTATGAAAGATTAGGGTGATCTCTCCACCCCGGGTTATAGGCGTTGCTATAAGGATTATATTGGGATCTTGCAAGTTTCCTTAGAAAATCAACCTGTTTTGTTTGCTCACAACCTACAATCCCCTCTTCAATGAAGTTATTAAGGTTGAACTATGGTTGTTGTGAACTAGTCGAGAGGTATTCAATTTTCTTACTCAACTCTCCACCTAAGTAGCTATAGATTGTATAACATTGAGCTCAAATATGCCTATGACTTTTTGCTTCCCCATTGGGTTCTCCCATTAGTAATTATTCATGGCCATGCCTTCTATTAAAGCTTAGACTTTTTCCAATGCCTTTTCATTGAGTGTACCTTCGGCTGTTGTGTTAATCATTTGTCTAGTACAAGGGTTGAGACCATTGTAGAAGGTTTATATTTCCATCCAATGAAGTAGTCCATGATGTGGACAACACCTTAACAAGTCCTTAAAGCATTCCCATGTGTCATAAAAGGTCTCACCTACTATTTGGGCAAAAGATAAGATGTCAGCTTTGAGCTTTGCAGTTTTCAAGAGTGGAAAATACTTCTTTAAGAATTTTTCCACCAATTCATTCCAAGTTGTGATTGAATTCCTTTCCAAGGAATTCAACCGCTACTTAGCTCGTCCACATAAAGAAAATGGAAAGAGGCTTAGCTGGATAACATCATCAGTTGCCCCGTTAATCTTAAAAATATCACATATTTCCAAAAAGCTGGAAATATGTGCATTAAGATCTTTGTCTTGGAGGCCATCAAATTGTTCAAACTGCTATATCATCTGAATAATGTTCTGCTTGATCTCAAAGTTATTAGCTACAATAGTTGGTCAATTGATGCAAGATTGGGTACTAGTTCATGATAGTCGAGAGTAGTCCAACATGGTCCGATTTTGATCCCCATTATTGGCTATGATGTTGTCGAGTAAGCTTTTGTGATTAGATTCTTATTCTACCACTTGATCATTGACTTTGCCCACTAATAACTTTACTTCATCTTTCAATCTAATTGGAGATCCTTGATTTATAGCCTCAACTGTTTCTTTGACAAATAATTTCCTCATATTGCATAAAGCTATCCTCTCAATCTCATGATCAATTTTAATCAAAACCTTGGTCAACTTCTTGTCATGCATTGTACCAAAGAAAACAAAGAATTTAGTTAAAGATCGCCCCAAGAAAATAAAAGAATTTATGAAAAAAAAGGAGTTGAGGAAAGATAAAAAAAAAAATGGTTTGATTAATAAATCTACTAGCTTTCTTAATATCAAAAGTCCTTGGCAACGATGCTAAAAACTTGATGTAGGTAAGTGCACCTACCAATTTATAATATAATGGATTAAGTCTAAGTGTCGATCCCTCAAGGACTCTGACTATTACTACTCATTAGATCTTTATTATCTAATTGGCAAATTAAATTTCAAGAAACTTAAAGAAGTAAATCTAAATCATTGCTAAAACTAATTTAAAGATTAATTAAGATGCAATTCAAGAATTAACAAAAAACAATTCAATTAATTCAAGATTTAATGTTGTATCTAGATCTTGCTTCCCCTAGATCTAATATGTGATTTTCCTAAAAATAATCTAATTTATTCTTTAGACTTTCTTGACTGGGAGAATTCTCTAGTAAAATTAATTACTTTCTCAAACCAATTAACCCTAACCCTAAAATTACCTATTATAATCTTTTCTCAATAACATAACATAACATTGTATTATTGAACAATGAATTCTCTACGATTTAATTTGAAATCCAGAAGAATCTTGCAAATTATCTCTATTCTTGGAATAATCCTCATCAACTATACCTAGATCTAATCTTAAAAAAAATCTCTCGATTCTCTTATAAGATATCAAACTCTAGATTACAACACGTAGAAATAATAACCTAAATTATGAAGTAAACATAGTTGAATCAAGAAAATAATAAAGAACTAAATTAATCAAATCTAATCATGTCACATAGATAGATCTAGGTTCAATAAATGATAGAATAAAAAATCTGCTCACTATACATCCTAAAATAAGAATCTAAAAATATATTATAGAAAAGAGTAGAAAGAAGCATCATAAAATCCAAACAAAATTAAATCTTAAAATACTTTCTTCTCCTCGCTTTCTTGATTATTCTTAGCTTTAAAAACTCTCTAAAAGTTGTGCCAAAAAGTTCCTCTATTCAATAAATCCTAACAAGACTTTATTTATGAAGAGCTAAAAAAAATTGGTCGGTTGGAAAAAACATGACCAGGGACATAACCATGTCTTTTGGTCGTTTACATAACTAAGTTTCGCGTTTGTCTTTTTCTAAAAAAAATAAAAATGGAAACAACGTGAACGATGATATGATCATGTCTTTTGGTCGTGTCTTAGGCTACAACAGTAGAAAATCAACTCCAATTTTTCTTGGAAACAATATAGTTGTGTTGATCTTTAAAGCTTTATAACTTGGTTATTTTAGCTTTAATTTGAGTGAAATTTGTTTCTATCTTCTTGTTTTCTCGCATAGATCATTTCAAAACCTAAAAAACAAATTTTTTTTTAATTAAGTATAATTATCTAAAAATAAACTCAAATATTAATGAAAATAATAAAAAATCACTAAATAAAATATGTGTAATTAGAAACTCATTAGCTAATAGGTACAAATTGTTACTAAAAAGCAAGACTTGTAACCATTCCCTTCCTTAGTAACTATGTAGGGCATTTCATACTCTTCTCATTCTTTGGAAATATCTCTTGCTTTAACACTATCAAGGTTAATCAAGTGGCATGTTGATATTCTTAGTGAGGCTTTATGACCTTTAATATTTCTTTCCTAAGGAAATGGTAATTAAGATTAATCTAGTCAAAAAGTACTTCCTTACATACTATTGGTTTAAATTTTTCTTTTGACTACTGTTTCAAGACCTATGGTCCAATTCATAAGTGAAACGCTTTGATTAATCTATTAGGTATTTTTTCGTTCAATATTGTGAGTTACGATTTTGGCCAAATGGTTTCAAGAGGGATTAATGAGGATGGTTATTTTAAAAGAATTATTTTTATCTAACCTAAGTATATAAATTAAGAACCTTTTGGAAAAAAATTAGAATTTTGCTTGCCCTAATTTCAAACATAAGTTTTATAAAGATAAATTATTCCTTATGATCAAAAGAGTTTTCATTAAGCGTAGGTGGTATTGTAAATGGGAAGGCCTTCTATTTGTGATTTAAGACAGGTAAGGAGGTGATTTAGAGTATGATTTGGAATGGATATGGAGGCTTTGTGTTTTTTGGCAAGGAATCTGATTTATGGATTTGTATTTTTAGAGCTGTTTAGGCTTCAAGTCTAGGCCTTCTTTGGTTAGGGTAATTATATTCAAGTTTGCTCTCTTGTTAGGATGGATGTACCTTTTCAGGCATTTTTATTATATTCGAGCCTAACTTCTTGGCTTCTCTTTTCTTTCTTTTTTTCTTCTTAATCTTTTTTGTTTGTTCTGTCTTTTTCCTTTTTCCTTTTGAAATTATTTTTCCCTATGGTCTTTTCCCTTATTTCGCTCCTTTCTCTTTTTTCAATAGTAATTATCTCTATAAGCAAGTCTTTGTCTTTGAGAAATTCAAGGCCTTAAATCCAAGAATTCCAAGTGTATGAGCTTGGTTGAAGTATGTGTTGGCTTGAGTTGTTTGAAAAAGTGTTGGCTCTTCTTCATTTTAAAGAAATAACTTATCAAAATAGAATTTTTATTTGAATTAATGTTACTAAAACAAGTACAATCTAGTTTTACACCTTTTTTCCTGATGTGATGACTCTAATATGAAAATTGCCCCATTTTAAAGTGGTTCTTAACATGGTTTAAATTTGAAAACACTTCGAATAGTTCAACAAGGTTGATAAGGGATATCAATGTTTAAGACATTAGAAATGGTTGCCCAACTTCATTTCGATTTGCATATCAATTTCAAAATGGACCTCTTTTAAGGAATAAGTTCAAAATATCCTCACCATAATATCACTCAAATCTCAAAGTGTTTTAAGGTTCGTGTATGCAATATAGTTTGCCTCTTTTCGTTCCAAACCTTTTAAAGGTAAGTTGCCATTTCCTTGGTTAAGAGTCCATATTAATTTTCCCCAAGGTGGAAATTAACTTTAAAACATGACCCTTAGTCTCTCTAAATGTTCTTTAAAACATTCTCCAATGTGAAACAATGTCTTTCATTCAATTTGAGTTCAAAATTAAATTCCAAAAGACCAAATGCCTAAAACCTTACATGTTCTTGATGGCTTAAGGAAAAAATTGTCCTAGACTTATAGGCCTTAATGCCCTTTGGTTTTCATGTTTGTTCTATGAGCCTCATTTTTTAGAGCCAAATAGACCAGTATTGATGCTTTTTGAGGTGGAAGAGCTATGAATTGCCTATTTAGATTAAGGGTCAAGCTTAAAATGGGGCTTTCTTGCATTTTAACAAGATTGAGATTATATCTGACTTGTGTTTTGACTTTGTTTATGGTTAGGCTTTGTTTATGTGACAGGTCCGAGATTTGTGTTTAGGTAAGCTTCTTTAATGGGCTAATGGTTGATTGTCTTAATAAACCAAGGGTTTTTGGGTTAGCTACCTTAATAGACTGAAGGTTCATGTTTGAGTTGGTTGCCTTGACAAGCTAAAGGTTCATGTTTAGTTTAGCTACCTTAATGAGCCAACGACTTATGTTTAAGTTGGTTGCCATAATGGGCCAAGGGTTAGTTGCCTTAATGGTCTAAGGGTTTATGTTTTGGGTTAGCTGACTTAATGGGCCAAGGGCTTACGTTTTAGGCTAGCTACCTTAACGAGCCAAAGGTTTATATTTAGGTCGACTGTCTTAACGAGTTGAATGTTTGTGTTTGGGTTGGCTTCCTTAATGAGCCAAAGGCTTGTGTTTGTTTTGAGTCCCCTAAGGATTTGTAACCAATAGCAACTTTCTTTTTTGTTTCTTTTTACTTTTTCTTATGAGAGAGAAAGATAGGGCTTTATTTTACAAAAAATTGAGTGATCCAATTATAAATAAGGATGGTGAATTTAGGATTCTCTTTACATACCTATGGAATTTATTTACATTTCCTTGAGTAAGAGAGTTTAGTGGTTAAATGAATGCTATTGAATGACTATTTACAAAAAAAGGAATGTTGAAGGAAACTTTTATTATCTTAACAAACTAGAGTATAGAGAAAACAAAGAAAAGGAGCCTAATATTTATTCTTGATTATTAATCAATGGAAACATGACATTTATTTCAGTCCCCTTACCTATAAACTGAAAAATCCTAACTTAACTCTCACATGTGAGCTTCGAGTCTTATAGTATCTCTCAGGTTTCTCTAAGGACTTGTTCATGAAGGGCTTTTAAGGCTCGGTTGTGAGCTTATCGATTCTCTGATTGTTCACTTGTTAGTTACCTGCCATTATTTGTAAGCCTAAAGGTTTCACTGATAAGAATCATTTATTGATGAAAAAAATGAATGTATGTAGAAGCATGCAAGTGCTAGAAGCACTAAGTTAATACATCATTTTTTAAGTTGCAACCCTACTATTGATTTTAGGTTTATAAGACACTTAGAACTTTTTATAAAAGAGCATATGCAAAAATTTATTGCATTTCAAAGATACTCAAATATTAGTAGGGTTGTAACTTTTAGGATTAGCTTATTAAGTCACAGTTTAGGGGAAGTATATGCGATTAGGGTCGGTTCTAATAGAACTTAAGGTTTATAATGTTATGTGCTTCTGAAGAAAAGGTTTATTGGTCACATTGAAGCTTAAGTAAGATAGCCTAATCAGCCTCGAGCAGTATTTACCCCATAGTACCCAAAACCTAAACAATGGCCCCTCATCTTAGAGTCTTAAGACAGCTTGGGTCTATTTGTATCTACTTTGTACCCTTAATGCATTAAACCCTCGTAATATGCTAAGTATCTTGCATGAAAAAGTGAATATAACAACCAAAACAAAGACTATTTATAAGAAAAGAATCATATAATAACATGAGTATTATGAAAGATACATTTAATTTTAAAAGATTTAAGTGGCTAGCTCTCTTGACTTCTCTAGCAGAGTTGTCAAGCTATCGAGTCTAAATTTTTGGTTTTTTTGTTTCCTTAATCTAATTAATATTAAACCCTATTCATTAAATATTATCTATTGACTAATAATTAAGAAAACCAATTGAGTGGATTAATTATAACTTAGCTATTGGGTTGTGTAAAAACTGATTTTTTTAAAAAGAATTTGGAAAACTAGAGCTTTAGATCTGGGTGCTAACCTATTAACCCTAGATAGGTACTGCTGATAATTAAGTTTTGTTAATTTGACAATTGTCCATTCGGCCATCAATATGTCGTATATTAGAATCTTTCAGCATAATACTGGGCAGACATACAACATTTTTGCCAAGTATAATAAATCCTTTCTTCGTTTGAATTCAAGTCTATAGCACGAACGGTTATCATAAATATGGTTAAATTACATAACCGCTTGCATTACCTACATATTAAGGGAGATGTCGAATTAAGAGGTTTCTACATGTCTTAATAGTTATTCCAACAACTACTCTAGACACTATAACCACCTATAAATATGAGAATGAAACTCCGTAAGAGCTCTCTAACACTTCACTCACATACTTTTATACAAAGTCACCCTATTAACTTAGGCATCGGAATAGTTGCACTAAGCTGGCCTTGGTCATACCTTAACCTTCCAAATTTAAATTTATTATTTCAACATACTCTTTTAAATTGAAAGAATGATTTCTATTTTACAAATAAAGAATTAAAAATTATATTTATTTACAAAAGAATAATAAAAAAACTAATTATTTACAAAGGGGGAAAATAATATTTTTTTATTTTAAATCACCCCATAATTATGTATGGGTGTCTATGTACCTATTATTTTAGATAAGACTTCTATAGCTGATTTAAAAAATTTAGGTATACTGGTTTCTTTTAATCTTCGAAAATTGATAGGCTTTATGCTTTTATCAATTTATTTTATTCTTCGAAAATTCTAAGAGGTCCTAATTCTTTTTTAGTGTTTATTTATTTATTTTTTCAAAACTTCTAAGGAAATCTTATTTTGGGAAAAAGTTTTGATAATTGAACTTTTATTTAAAATCTTTTTCCAAGTGATAAAACGCATTCTTTTTTCTTTCTTTCCTTTTTTATTTTTGTTTATATTTATTTAATTTTTTTCCAAAACATATAAATAAAATAGCAAAGCTTTTCCTCCTCCTTTATTTTTTTTTAATTTTTTTCTTCTTTCTCTTAAAATTTTTTTTCAATTTTTTTAACAATAGAACAAAATATTAAAGAAAAGAAAAGAAAGAAAAAGAAATACAACAAAATACATAACAAAGGAAGGAGAATCAGACCATGGGTAGTAGCATGTAAGTTGGAGGCTTGAACTTGGACCAAGTCTGTTAGGTCTAATATTGGGTCACTCAATCTTGTCATGTGTAGTGTACGTATGCAGCTAGGGAAGAAGTAGAAGATGCAACAAGTTACTGGTGTTGTTAGTGAAGTTTGAGGGTTAGAAATATCCTGCAAAGATAAGAAAAATACTTAGTACTAAGGCCAATCTAGTGCTCCCACTTTGATACCTAAGTTAGTAAGTAGGAATAAGAAGGATGAAGTAAAGAAGTTAAGAGTTATTAGATGTCTATTATAGAGTTTCATTCCCGTATGATAAGAGATTGTCATATTTGAAGGAGTAGTTATCAGAATAATTATTGAGGCATGTGGAAGCTTATTGAATAGACACCTTCCCTAAAATGCAAGGAGAGTAATCAATTATGTAATATATAAGTGCTTGTGATAACTATTCACACCATGACTTACATTCAAATCAGCAATGGATCCTTATTACTCGGCATAGTGCTGAGAATGTTGATTACTCAGCGATGTGCTAAGTATATAAATTACGTAGCCTGTCAACAGCCGAATGGACGAGTAAGATGGGTAGGTGAAAATTGACTATCAACATTTGCCCCCCAACTATCGTTTTTAAGAATTTGACAAAGGGAGTAATACATAATGCTTTAGAGGCCGAATAGGGTACAGTTCTTCAAATGCTAAGCAAGATAGGTAGAAAGACGGTTCGCATCCTGATCAAGAAGTTGCAATTTTCAAATTCTCACTTATTCAAGAAATCAAAAAGTATATGGCATAACTGTAAACCCTAGGAAAAACAGTAGTTGAACCTTAGCTCAAGTTCAAGTGTTCTAAACTATACAATAAGTCGATAAAGCTAATAATAATAAAAGAATATGAAGTTTAATAAATCAAATATAACACCGATAACAAAACCCTAGGAATTGATTGAAACCCTAAATTGCTTACTAACACCCTAAAACTAGTTTATGCACCATTAATCAAAATTGAACCCAAAATTGCTCGAAACCCTAAAATCATAAACATAAACCTATAAAATAGTTAAATATTACACAATAGTGATAAAATTATAGTCAAATGTACTTTTTGACTAAATCGCCCATTTGTTCGAAATTGTAATGAAATTACTATAATAACTTGTAAAAATTATAATTGTAACAGGTACCAGTTAAATTGATAAAATTTCACAAAATTTTGAAACTAATCTACGAGAAGTTTTGCTAAAATTTATATGATTCGAAAAATTACACATATTTGTTAATAACTTTCATTTTCCTTCTCCATTTCCAATTCAATTCTTCTCCTGCGCAAAACATGAACAAAAGTCAGCAAATTAGGACAAAAAATCAGCAGCCACGTGATGTTATTTTTTTGCCTTATTTACATTAATGCAAAAGTTACCTTAGCTTAAAATTTAAGCTAAAGTTACGTGAGCAAAGGAAGCCATATAAAATCTAGAAAAACAAGAAAAAAATCTACACAAACATACACACCAAATCTGCAAGCAAACCGTGAAGAAAAATGAAAGAAAAAGAAAGAAAGAAAAGAGAGAAAGAAGGAAGAAAAAGAAGAAGAAAAATACAAATTAATAGATAAGTGATTTATTTTAGAAAGTATATATGTATATTATAGTATACACATATAGAATTATAGTATTTGTATAGTATTTTTATGGTATTTTTACATATAACACTAATAGTATATGTTTATATACATGAATACTTAAATTGAATTATATGTGTAAATATAAGGTTAGGTATGTATACATGTATGTACATAAGTATATAGTATGTATTATGTATTTGTTTTTTTTAATACATATCATTAGTAATTCACATAACTAATTTACATAACTATAGTATAAGTATACATGTATGTACCGTAACTATATATATGTGGGTATACATATATGATTATATATATATGTGTGTGTAGTTGTATAGTATATAGTGGGATATTTTTATAAGTATGTATATAAGACATATGAATATATATATATATAATAGTATACGGCATATTATGTATGTAATGTATAGTAAACATATTTTATGAAAAATACTATATATTTTATGATAAATGATAAATACTATATAAGTATATATATGCCAAGTATATATATGTATGTATTTATAGGTATATATACGTGTAAGACATATAAATAAATAAATAAAAAATATATATAAATATATGAATATGTGTATAAGAGTTAAATAAATACATATACCTATATAATACGTGTAATGTATAGTGTATATATGTATATATGATACCTAATTTAGGAATTTACAATAACATAAATTATAAATTATATATTATAAGTATAGGAATATATATATATATGTATAATCGTGAGGTATATAAGAAAAATAAGAAAATGAGAAAAATAGGAAAATATACCCAAAATAATAAAAATAACAAACATATGATTTAAATAATTATTAAATTATGAATATGTTACGAAAAAATGAAAAGCAATATTTTATAATTTTTAATTTAAATAATAATTTTTATGATATTTTTGTATCATAATTTACGTTACGAGTCACAACGTCTAAAACTAACCTCGTTACGGAAAATACGCTCGAATACGATCAAAATAAACTATAAGTTCATAACGATTCAAGCTAAAACAAAAAAATTACACGCTATTCGATAAAAAGCTCGAATGAATAATTTTACGTAACTAAGTGAAATAAACCTTACATATTATAATAGTAGTTAGCTTTAAATTCCTAAGCTTACAAAATTTCCTTATTCTCAGGCAATCTCGATATCAACCCTAAGCTGCCTACCGACTATTACGATCCCTAAGCTAGCCATGGCCAAGTTAGTTTTTCCTTATGATTCCATACTTATTTGTGCTTGTAATTAGTGAATCTAAATTATGATTTATAAATGAATGTGTATGGGGTTAGGTTATTCTTATGCATGATAATTATTGTGAATGGTGAATATACTTTAAATTTCAATAATATAATGTTTGTTGCATAGTAGATTTAATAGATTGATTGTCTGTGACTTGGAATGATAACTAATTAAATATGACTTAACTTTTTATTCAACTAGAAAAAGTTAACTTGGATTATGCATAAATCATGCATTGCATAACTAATTCCTGGCAGTCACATTACACGGAGGTAGTGAGAGGCCATACGCAGGTTGATTATTAATTGTTATTGATTTCGTACGGTACACAAGTACAATATGACCTTACCCTGGCCGGTAGGATGATTAGGTTTTGGAGGTGCCAACCACCTGGCTATGGGTTGAGTCTAAAGGCCTTCGTTTAGGGGTGAGTGAGGGCTGCGTGAACCTACTCACAATCATATGTAGAACTCATTTTGATAAAGCTAGTAATGGATGTACGATTACATTTTCAATACGAAACATGGAGTTTCGTTATGAAATAAGTTCTAATATGATACCCGGATCTAACTGTACCGATGAATCTACAACCTTGACTTCGAAGGGCATTAAATCTGAGTTGCATGCAGTACTTGGTCACCTGCATGTATTTGCTTGGCATACTACCTGTTCATGCATTCATTTGGTTAAACTTAACTATGGTATAACTTGATTACTATATGGTTGAGGGAAAATATCTCACTAAGCTAATAAGCTTATACTCTTGTAGACTTCTCTTGCAGGCCGACTTATTCGTGGAGTTAAGCCGTTGTATGCTCGAGGTTAACTTTCTCTATGGGATCAATGTGAGAGCTGTTTGAGGATAGAGAATACTTTTGATTAAATGTAGATTTGAATATGTAATTTTTATATTAGTCTGACTTTAAACATGTTTCAAACTCTATATCTGTAAACTTTTATACACATAAATTATGTGTTATGTTTTACAATATTATTATTTATCATGAAATGATATTCTTAAGCTTGCATGTTGTTAGTAGTTAGTAGTAGTTGTAGCCTTGTATATCGTATAAAAGGGTCGTCGATTGTAAGGGAACTCAATCTACAATCCTTTATACGGTATATAGCGACTGCTACGACTAGCTCCCTCAGGTCGCAACAATGACACTTATCGCTTCAGTCATCATTACACTGCAAGTCAAATAACTATTAGGGGGTTGTCAAAGGTCGGATTTTTGTCTTGAAACATGCATCAACAATCCATGCCACTATCAAATTAGCACAAAATTACCATAAAAAACAAATTTGCAATTATAAGGATAAGTTATCTGAATTTAAAAGGACTTTTCAAAATCAGAATTCATTTCTACTTAAAGTCACAAACAAATTTTCTTGCTTTCTCATCTTCACTCTCATGCACTTCAACTTCTATGAAACCATTCTTCATAAACATTCAAGTATGGTTTGCAACGTCGCCCACTAGGTTATTTTATCCTATTTTGAAGCAACAGAAACTAAGGCTACTTCTCCTCCCCAAATAAGGAGCGAGGCAACATGCTCTTTTAGCTCAACTGACAGTATTTAGGAAAGGTGGTATAAACTCACCCATATAAATGCCATTGCTGTAGATAAGTATCTCAAGGACAATGAAGGGAAATCCTTGGTAAGATATCTATATAAAAACATAACCTACTACTATGACTCTCCAAATAGGATGCTAGTTTTTCCGTTAGAGTTCTTGTTAGAAAATATAACTAGTACTGGTAAGATTTTCTTGGAACGTGGAATTTGAGGAGGTCGAGAGAGGAAGAGAGGGTATGTTTACTAAGGAAGCACGAATTCCATATATACCTGAAATATTTAGATTTGTGGTTATGCTTCCCTTTCTAGGCTTTTGTGAAGGGCTTCTTCAACTACTTTAGAGTTGTGCCGAGTATGTTCTTACCTAACATATACTGGTTTCTAGTGGCTTTTGAGAAGTCAAAGTCAGGACTACACCATAACTATTTCCGTTTTTCTTCATGATTAGGAGGTATCCCGATGAGTTGTAATTTGCTACTATAAGGCATAGGTAGAAGTTCATAGATGTGTTAAAGTCCAAGATCCATAAGTGGCATAATAAATTTGTGTCAATAGTATCTAATGAAGAGTTGGACTTCTAGACTCAATAAACTAAGCTAATTCATACTAAAGATATTGATCTGATGCCAAATGAGTAGTGGCAAAGCAAATTCAAGAAAGGAAGAAGAACGAAATGTTCTTTTAGGACATTGAGAGAATTATACGGTGTTATGAAAGTAAAGATCCAATATTTTATAGAAAAGAAGGTACACTAATGAGTTACCATTGTACTGAGTATAGCCATAAGAGGAAAGCCTTTTTTGTAACAAGGGGGAAGAATTGTCGCCTTTGAGCCTTGCTTAGTATGGAGAATGTAAGTTTATTCATTTCTTATGTTAATATCAACTTGTTTGCTCATGTTGCAGATATGGATGCTAATGAAGTAAACCCTACTAAGCTACTAACTTAAGTAAAAGCCAAAAAATTAAAGGTAGACAAGAGGGTAGTTACAGTAGCAACTACCACTCAACCTGTTGTTGTAATGAAAATAACAAAAGAAGACACATCCAAGCAAGTGGAAGCATAGAAGAAGACCTTGCAACCATTTAATAGGTGGAAGGAGGGTATGGAAAATGTGCTGACCAAGATCCTTCGTTCTATGAAGCCTCCGGTCGAAAATATTTAACCTTCTATCGAGTTAAGAAAGGTAAGTTAAGAGAGCCAACCCTGTAGGAAGGCTACGGATGCCACCATCGTCAAGGGGTTATCGTTGGTTTTAGAGGCAACGCTTAGTGCTAATAAGAGACCAAGAAAGGAACTCGCTAACTAATCCCCTACTAAAAGGTCAAAGGGTTTAGATAAGAGGATGAAGGAGGCAATGTGCTCTAAAGCTCTCAGCATCACCAATACTGAATTAATCCCCATCAAAGAGGTCGGTGAATACTTAGTCCCATATTGGTGACAAAATATTTTGGATACTAACTCAACCTTAGGTAACAGGACAAAATCTTTGGCTTTGATGGAAGGAATTATTCTTCCAAAGGATAGAGATATTGCCAACAAAGATGTTAACAAGGTTGACGGTTGCAATAAGGCTTATATTGTAGCTAAGTTATATGATGTGAGTATCTGTATCCATCATTATAACTGTTGAATTTACTTAATTATTGATATTTGGATTCCTTTTCAGATGAGCAGCCACATTTTGATGGCTTTATATGGGGCTAATAAAGAGACTAAAGAGGTAATATCTATAGTAGTCTTCATGTATTCTATCGAGTCATTTCGGGTACTCATCATATTAAATGAAATTGTTGTACAAAATTGAGGATGCATATAATGCATCCAAAGCCCGGACTATTGTTTCCAAGAACATGAGGATAAGGGCCAAGATAGAGGTAAGAAAGCTCTAAGGAGTCCTTACTATCGAGAAGTTGGCATACACCCTTGCTACTGATGAAGTCTTAAGCCTGGAAGTCGAAATGGAAGAATAGTACAAAGAGTTTGAAGGCCTAAAAGAAGAGCTGTAGAAGAAGATAAAAGAGTGCTAGAGACTGGGCCGAACTATTTTCATGATGAGTGATGAGGAAGACAAGTTCAAAATGAAAATTAAAGAGTTTAAGACCAACAAGTCGAATGTATAGAGTCGTATTGCCTAATTGGAGGAGAATTTGAGGAGAGGATCATCAATGGAAGAGGCCTTCGATATAGTCGCTCCTACTCAACAGTATGAAAGACTTTTATAGAAGAAGTCTTAAAGGGGGTCCAACTAGGAAGAGAGGAGATTCTAAAGCTTCACCTTGATTATGATCTCTCCTACCTTGACTTTTTCGACATCGATGACAAAGTCAGTAGTGCTAACGAAGAGGATGATGATGAGGTAGGTATCGAGATTATTAATATGGGTAATGGAAAAGCTCATGCAAAGGATCCAAGAGAAAACAAAGAGCGTCTATTAAAAGAAGTCCCTTATATCAACAAGAATCTTCTTAACTTTGAAATTTTCAATTCTTGTAGTAATAACTGGTACGTCATCATACGGTCTTTGGATACCTTCAAAGTTATCCTTTGTGAAAGAAATTATGTTATTGATCCTGATCTTCTTGCCTTGGATGTTGCAGACATAATTATTGGCATTTGTCAAACTCTAAGAGCTTGATTGGCTAATAGTAGGTCTACCGATAATAGTGGTGATCACTCTGTTAGGTGCTCTGCTCGAATTTGCATCCCTTGTAGCTATCCTAGCCATAGTTAGCCAAGCGTCATTCTCTTGTTCCTTACATCTCCTCTAGGATGGTCTCTTGATATTTTCGGTATCATACGATAGAAATTTTCACAAATGCTTATGTTAAATTGCATCTTCAATTGCATTCTTAAGCTATATGCACTCATTTATGTTGTGATCCTTATCAAAATAGAAGTCATAGTACTTATTGGAATTTCTCCTCGAAGGATTTCCTCTCATTCTTTTTGGTTACTGTAAAACACCTCTCTACTTATGTACCTTTATAAATATGTCTGCAATTGGACGATTGATGGGTGTATAAGATGAAAATGTCAGAATTCATGGTCTCTTTCTCTCGGCATTTGAACTTTTATCATCATCTGAGCTAAGTCTATCCTTCGTACTTTTTCTCTTATCATTTCTTCTATCTCTTCTATTTTGATTGTCCTCTCACTGAGCCTTTATGTTATCTTCTTGATGGACGTATGGGTAGGTTTAGCTTTGAACTCGACAAAAGTTTTTGACTTGTTCTTTGTGAGAGACTTGAAAATGTCTCTATGGAGCTTAACTCAATCAATAACAGCATTAAGGGCCACACTCATATCCAATTTTAGGAATTGAACCATCTTGGCCATAAACCTAACCAAGAAATCTCTAATTGACTCATTTGATTTTTGTTTAATTGTGTTAAGGATTGAGGAATCCTTAACAAGAAGTTTGCTTGTAAGGAAGTGTTAAAGAAAAACTTCTATCAATTCATTAAAACAAGAAATAGGTTTGGCTTCAAATGTTTGAACATTGTACTAGCTACTTTCCTCAGGGTTGAGGGAAAAGCTTGATTGGCCATTGCATCACTCAAACTATGCAATTTAGCCAACGTATGGTACTACTCTAGGTAGTCTTTAGGGTCCTTTGTTTTTTCGTAAGTTTCAAATTGTGGTAGCTTGAGTGATGAGGTATTACTTCCTCTAAAATCTTTGGAACAAAAGGACTCTTTTTTATTTGGAATGGTATGCTTGATGTAGTAAGGGTGTTTACATGTGAGGGGTTCACATGGTGCACCTACTAAAGTTGCTTGCCTTTGTCATTCTTTTTTGAAAGCAGGAGTCGAGCATCCCATCATGACCTTAGCTTGCTTTTACTACAACTCAGGTGAATAAATTGAATCATCACTATTATCGGCATCATGATAACCATGCTTATTGTTCTAATTTGGACAAATACTATTATGGAGGAGGTTAAGGATTTTTTCATGCTTTTTGTTTAACTCCAAGTTTTCCTCAGCCAAATTGAGGCATAATTGCTCAAGTCTCACTAGTCGTTGCTTATCAGTATGCTGACTCCCCCCTTCCCGGTGTTGGGAGGAAGTGCTAACACTTGCACTCTTAGTCATTCTAGTTTTAGCCATATGGGTGTATTTAGGAAAATAGATGGTGCCAAATGTTGTTGGTGAAGTTTGAGCGTTGGAAATATCCTGTAAAGATAAGAAAAATACTTGGTATCGGAGCTAATTCTGTGTGGCCACTCTAATGCCTAAGTCAGTAAGTTGGAATGAGAAAGGTAAAGTAAAGAAGTTAAGAATTATCAAATGTCTCTTATAGAGTTTCATTTCGATAGTTATAGGAGATTGTCTTGTCTGAAGGAGTAGTTATTGGAATAACTATTGAGATAGGTGGAAGCTTATTGATTAGATAACTTCCCTAAAGTGTAGGGAGAGTAAGTAGTTATATAATATAACCATACTTGTGATAACTGTTCATGCCATGAACTTGAATTTAAATTAGTAACAGATCTTTGTAACTTAGCATAGTGTTTATAAAAGTAAAAATACTATATTAATTCATTAAAAATTGTAATATTATTCTATAATTATTATTAATCTTATATTTATATGGATAAGTTAGTATTATGTCAATTTAGATATTTATTTGTTATTTAGACAATATATAGTAGATATCAATAACATAATTTATAATTTACCTTATAATTATATTATTTATTATTCTAAGTATTATTTATAAGATTAGAAATGCATAAATAAATTCTAATATGTGTTTTATTGATTTATGACATTTGATTTTCTATTTTTTCTCTAGCTTCATCTTTTTCTCCATTTTTTTTAATTTCCAAACTATTTATATATAATGCATTAAATATTCAAGGAGTTGACCAAGTCAACATGTCTCTATCAAAGTGCTTTAAATAACCTTATTAAATGCATTAACTCCTCTTATCTTTTCCTTTTTCTTCTCTTTTTCCTCTTATTTTTTCCCTCTTTGCCGTAAATTCCCATCAACTCTAGAACACTCTTTCAAACTCCTTAATTATCTATACTTACCTATATAAATCCCTCACCTTTTCTTCTTTTCTAACCACCATTTATATTCCTCTTCTTCTATTACTTTTCTTTTCCATTTCCTCCATTTTACTTCATTTTAATGTACTTTAAAAGGAAGGCAAGAAGGGAAAATCCATCACCAAAAACATGTAACCACATACTCTTTATGTTTAAGTTTATTTCTTGTATATTTAATTCAATATGTATATTTAGTTTAAGTCTTTTCTTGTATGATTATGTATATATATATTGTTATGTTAGAAGTATTATGTGTGTAGCTTATCTTTTGTGAATGAAATCATATGCAGTTGTGTCCAAACTCATGGATATGAGCATGTTTCTTTTAGAAATTATGTGCACAAATATGTATATATATACTGGTATGCATATAGATATTTACCATATATATATATACATGTTATAATTATATGTAAGTATTTAATATAGGGTTAACTAATTAAGGTATATAAACATGTATGTATATATGACACACACACATACATACACACACGTACACACACACACACATATATATATATAATATGTACATAAAATTGTGTATGTAAGAAATACTAATTTCTACATATATATATATATACAAAACTAAGTATATAAATGTGTGCATAAGATATGTATATGAAAGATTCTTAGAAAATAATACTTAGAAAATATAAAAATACATATAAATATACCTATGTAAAAGTATTTATAAACGTAGGTATAACCTTTAATATACTAAATATGTTAAGTATGAATATAACCTTTAATATACTAAGCATAATGATATGAAG
Source organism: Lumnitzera racemosa (assembly GCA_024138005.1). NCBI lineage: Eukaryota > Viridiplantae > Streptophyta > Magnoliopsida > Myrtales > Combretaceae > Lumnitzera > Lumnitzera racemosa. Next base: position 51,769,107 of record JAMXBC010000008.1, on the reverse strand, counting down.
AAAAGTACATAGGTACATAGATGTGTATAAATATATATAATAAAATACTAAATAAAAGTATAAATAATAAAATATCAAATATAATAAATTAATTAAGAATATAAGTATGTACATAAATACATAAGCATTTATATATATATAATGGGCCAAAACCCATAATTTACAATTAGGGTCCATAATTTATTAATTAATTACATATGATAATATATAAATATACCAAATAATAATAATATAAAATTTAAGAAGTATAAAAAAGAAAACAAAAAGAAAGAAAACTCAATAAAGTGATATGTGGACCAACCAACTAAAGCCACATCAATAAATACATCTAAATAAATAATAAAATCGAAAACTTAAAAATAATTAAAGAATAATAATAAAATCAATTAATTGATTAATAATAATAAAAAAATTCAATAAATGGTAAATAAATCTTAAAATAGGAAAATAATGAAGACTACATAAATTAAAGCTAAAAATAATACATCATAAAAATATAAAATTTAGAAATCGATTAAATCATAAAATGAAAAAGAAGAACTCAAAATTGATACATAAAATTATTTGCGTCAAGATAACTAAATTTGCAATACTTTAGAACCATAATGAAGAATGTGAATCTCAATGTCTAAAACGGATCCCACTACCTAAACGTATATCCGAAAATGATAAAAATTGATTATAAGTTTATAAATAACGGAGTTAGAACAAAAAAAAAAAAGCTACATGTAATTTAAGATTTGGGGAAAACCAAGAGATATAAGTAAATTAATTACATTATTTAAATGATAAGATCTTACAAATAAATAACTAAGATGAAACTTCAATTAAATAAGGAAATAACTAAACACAATTATTTACAAGTACACGTATATTATTCCCTATAAAAGGAAACCAATAAATACATATTATAAAGTATGAATAAGACATAACTATAAGATACGGAATTCATGAAAAGATTAAAGTGTTATACATACATACACAATATAATCTTTGGAAAATACTACAACATAACTAAGTTAAAGTTTCTAGTTATTTAAACATACGATTTTAATATTTCCATTCAGCTCTATAACTTTAACTGACTTAATTACTTTATCTTATTTAACCTAATATATACATACTACTACTACTAACTGCCTTGTTATGTGTAAGAATTATAATTAAATTATAATATAACAATATACTAATATAAAACTTATGGAAAGTAAGAAAACTTGAACTCATATAAAGTTACTAATTTGAATATTATTACTTATATGATTAAGTTAGATACTATTACGTATACAATAAAATAATATTTCTTAAATATGACAATAAATAAGTTAAGCAATGTAAAATAAGATTAAAAATTTTAATTAAACATTATCACTAATGAAGCACATTTGAACTTAATAAGGATTTACTATAAAAATGTAAAGATACAAGGTAAAATCAAAAGTTATAAATGGTATAATACTTAAGTAGAACAAGAATTAAAGGTGTGTAAGCAAACTTTGGCCTACGGGTTGGCTCATTTAACTCGCTTTTCAAATAGGTTTGGGCCAATTATTTTTAGCTCATTTAAAAGTAAGCTAAATGAGCCCGATCTATTTTACCCGTAAGCCAAAGTGGGCTTGTTTGGGTTATCCCATTTAATACATTTATGCCTTTGGCCTACGAGCTTACCCGTTTAACCTGCTTTTAAAATGAATTAGGCCCTAGGTTTTTTTGCCCATTTAAAAGTGAGCCAAATGAGCTCAACCCATTTAACCTATGGGCCAAAGTAGGTTAGGCTAGGTTAGCCCATTTAACCCATTTATACACCTCTAACAGAAGTCATAAGATAAATAGTAAACTAGTTAGGCTATTTAGCATTACATTTAGATACTCATTAGGTTTATTTCATTTCTATTTATTAGGAAATATTAATTAGGAAGGCAAGCTACCTGTGATTGTAATGAGTCATATTAGCTTTGACCAAGTGAGTATTCTCAATAACTTTATAATTGTTTTGTACTTGTAACTATTGTACCTAAATTAAATATTAATAACTTGATACATAAGGGTTTGGGTTATGCTGATTATTATGTAAAATATTGTTAAACACAATAATTGAAGATTTGGTTGTATAATTGATTGTTACATTATTTAGATCGTTTGCTGATATTAAGTGATCGCGCCATAATTTGACTTAATTATATTTGGCTTATCTTAAATTAAAAGGATCATGCATCAAACATGATTGCATTACGTATTCTAATTGTTACCTCACTTGAAGGTAAAGAGAGGCCTTATGGAGGTTGTTTCTATATATTGAATTAAAGTGTTTAAGACAGTATACACATACAATATGACCTTATCCTAATGAATGGGCTTACTAGGTGTTGACAACGCCAACCATATGGCTAAAGGTCAAGTCTAGAGACCTCTATTATACGGTATGAGCATAGGCTGTAGGGGCCACCTCATCGGTAGACCTAAGAAATTGTGTATTATTGGATTTTAGAAATGGAAATTATATTTTATGAAATATGGAATTTCGATATGTGGTTAAAAAAAACCTAAGTGCTAGAATATGGTTGTGATTGGTGCTAATGTGTCTCTAACCTTCACATCAGAAGGCATTAAATCCAATGTTGTATGCAGTATCGGTCAATTGTATATATTGTTTAGCATACTGTGTGTACATGCATTCATTTCGTTGTAATAATTTCTTTGACAACCTTCTTGCCAGTATACTATAAAAGAAAACTCACTAAGCTCTTATAAGTTACTCTCGAATAGTTTTTCTTTTGCAGGTTGATAGATAATCAGACATAGGTTAAGAGCCAAGTGTTGAGTATAAATATTGAGATGTTTTAGAGGTTAGAACTAGAGAAAGATTATATAGCTCATTTGAAACTTTAAATGTAAATACTAATATATTCGGATTTTTGTAACTTCAATAAGTTTAAATTTTAAGCCTTTACTACTTGATCTTATCATTTGATAGGGGATACCGATTTTCTACAGTTTTGAGGAATTGTGAAATATTAGATATCCACAGTTATTTATATTTTATAATATGCTAATTAATTAACAATTCAGAAACCCTAGTGATAAATTCTTTAGCGTTTTGCATTCTCTAACTTATAAGGCAGTTTTTGTATCATGGGCGATCACATGATATGAAAATTGTAGATAATCCTACTAGGCTTCCTATAAGGTCTTAATACAGGGTGTGTCTTAGGGTTGTCAACCACCATGAGCTTAGTTGCGGTGGTAGTTTTGCATGGAAGTGGCATGATGTTGGGTTTTGAGGGGTGGTGGTGATGCAAAGCAAAGCTAAGGGCTGATAAAGTTGGTTGCAAGGATGGGTTTACACTTGTAAAAAGTTAGAAGAACAAAATGTGATTTGTATGAAAATAGGAAAAGTAAATAAGTAGACCATTGAATAGCTCTAAGGATATGGTGCATCAAGAAACTTCCAAGGACTTACGGCAATATGACATATGAGATGGTATGGTAAGGTTACTCGCCACCTATCCTTACTTAAGGATTAGGGTAAGAGTGAAGTAGGCAAATAAGCTAATGAGAGTAATGTTTATGGAAAATGAAGTATATTCAATATGATGATAAGATATGTAGTAACTATGTTACAATGGACTATTTATACCAAAATATTAGGGCATCCTACCTAAAATGGAAAAGACTATAAGGGTAATACTTTAAAAAAGTAATGTATAAGGAATAATGAAGGGTGCAATTGAAAATACAACAAAGGTGGGTATCTTGTACGGAGGATTTCATCATGCATTTGCTCAAACATATGGCTTCTTGCAGATGGATGACTTTCTGGTAGAAAAGACAAACTGTACATTCATGTTGGTAACTATAGAACTAAGTTACCAAGTAAAGGTAGTAGGTAAGTCGTATTGAGTTAAGTAACTAATTCTTTCGAAGTGAATTCGCCTCGAGTGTATTCAGGATGGATCAAATTTAAGTCGACTGAGTTGATGGTGGGCTGAGTTGATGGTTAGATGAGTTTAGCTAATGTTCGAGTTAGTTTAGGTCAACAGTTAGAGATGAAAGATGAGTGCGAAAGGGTTCGGCTTAGTCAAGTCATCAGGTTGGTAGATTATAGTAGCTCGGACTCCTTGGTGATGGGTTGTAGGGAAATAATTCACTTAATCATGCTTTTTAGCCTTCGGGTTAAGGGTCCAATAGTCTAATTCCTATCAGATGGTCATAGCCTTGGAGGTGGTGTTAAGGTTTCTTAGTTAAAGCCCTATTGGCTGCAGTAATGAATGAGAGAGGTTAGGTTTGAAAGCTTTAGTCTTCAATAGTTCAACCATGGTATTGGTTTTGCTAAATAGTTACCATGTTCGAACTTTAAGCTAGAGAGAGAGTGAGTCAAAAGTGTGTTTGAGTGAAGACAAGTGAGGTTGATGATGATACGAGGATGAGGAAGCCTTATTTATACATGTTTGAGCTCAAGTACAATTGGAAGGAGGCTTTAATGGTCGAATTAGCTATGGCTGTGCACCTCGGATTTTAAGCTATTAGGTGCTTCCATGTCTGATTTTAATCTATAAAAAGAATGAATGTAGATTATTGTTGGGGTTAATTCAAAAGTATCACATGAAATCTATATGATTTTACCATTTGTGTAGATAATGGCATTGAAAAAGGTCATGAACTTGATCTAACAATTTAGATTTGTAGAGTTCATTTGGGAAGAAAGAACAAAAAAAAAAAAAAGAGTTAGATTAATGCTTGCTGGTCTTACAAAAAGAAAAGGAGCACATGCTCTTTCTATGATTCAAACCCTAGTCTCCAACGTATGCATACTTGTATACTACCATTAAGCCATTCGATTATGCCTTTTCCTTGTATGCATTTTAATTGCATCTATGGACTAAACTAGCTTAGGCTAGATTCAAATAATGATTTTATGCCTTAGCCAAAGTAGCTCCTTTATGCATTTAGTGTAAAAAACCAACCTACCTAAGTCTTTATTGCCTCTAACATTTCTATTACTACTCTTACTTTCTAAATTATTATTATTATTTAAACTTTTCTAGATCTCTTTCTGGCTTTTTGTTTTCAATCTTTCTTTTATTTTTTTGTTTCTCTAAATTTTCTATTTGTTTATATTTTTCAATTTTCAATTTTTTTATGCTTTTTTTCAATTAGGACCCTCTTATTACATAAGGAAAAGAAAAATAGATATATTATAAGAGAGCAAAAATGAGGTGTCTACATCGAGCATCTAGCCATTAGCAATGAAAATCATCTATCAACATTTTCCCCCTAACTCTTATGGTCAATGATTTGAGTATGGAAGAAATACATAGAAAAATTTTCGGTATCAATTAGAGCATGAATGTAGATGAACTTATGCTATTTTGGAAATGATATAATCATAGAACTTTCAAGAGCTACCTCATCAGTTTTATTTCTATACATTTATGCTCAACTGACCACAAAGGGAACTGGAGCTTCTTAGCAAACAATTGTGACCGTCCACTTTTCTCTTCTCTAGAAATGCGCGTAAGTGCTGTCCTATATGTAATTAATCTCCCTTTATACTTAGTAATTATTAGTGAGATATTGGTCGTTGGATTGCTACGGACTACATGTGTCTACAATCAAGGCTAATCAAAATCAAATCTTGTTTCTTTTCCTAAAAACTGCCAATGATCACTTTATAAACCCTAAGCCACTTTCTCTTTCTTCCTTTTTACTTCCCTTAGAAGCTTTGTAAACTCTATCTCTTACTCAACACTTTTGCAAATCCTTCTCTTTTGAACATAAGTCTACACATTCAAGCTTCAAGGCCTCATCACAAATTTAGGTATGGTAAGAGCTAAGATCATCATTTCTCCTTCCTTTAAGGCTACTCCCCCCTATGAAGCTATGGAATCGACTTCAACTAGTGATAATGGTAGCTCATCTTCAAGTTGCAGTAGTGCCATTCACATATACGATAAGCTTGCTCACATCAAAGATCTTCTTTAAGATGCATATCTTAATGATGGTAACAGTAGTAAATAAGTAGTTTATTTCTTTAATGATATTGTGTAGCCATATTGATAAATATTTGGTGTTAAGGTAGAAACCTTTTCTTTCTAAGCACCTAAAAAACTGGAATATGTGGTAACCCAAGAGAGATGAGAGGGTTTGTTTCTCAATTGGGGATGAGTTTCATGTTTACCTCAAGTACTTTGAGTTTGGTTTGCAACTGCCATTTTCTTCTTTGTAGAAAGCTTTCTTAATTATTTTTTTTTCCAAGTACATTCAAATTGAACACATATAGAATTTTGGTAACTTTTGAGATAATTTGCAAGGAGGTAGAGGTTAGGGTCACTATAGATTTGTTTAATTTTTTTTTTTTTTTTTATAGTAAAGCAATAGAACAATGAATGGTTCTATGCTACTGCAAGGTATAGTAAGAAATTTTTGTTTAGGTTAGAATCTAAAATCCATGACTAGCAAGACAAGTTTGTTTCACTATGGTCAAAAAAGGGTTTGGATTTTTCAAGTAGATGGTCATAGCCAATTTAGGTAGGGGATATCAAGCTTCTACCTCGTGACGAGCTTGCTAAAAGGAAGATAGATAACGCTATGGTAAGAATTCTTTTTTTTTTTTATGATGTCGAGACTATGATTCATTAGTATGAAAGGGACATGTTAATTTCTCAAATGGTAGAGAAGATAATACTTGATCTTCTTATTGTGTTGAGTAGAGTTGGTTAAGCTGGTGCCAATCGGGAGCTTCATGGGGGTGGTAGGGGGGTTTGTTCTTTAAGCTTTGCTCAATATAGTTTGTGAGTATTTTTTTTTACTTTATGCTTAACTTACAATATCCTTTTATTGCAAATATGGTGATAGAGACATTGATCCCGTAAAGCTTTTAGCCTACGTAGAGGCTAAAAAGAAGAAGATGGACCTACATGCCATTAAGGCAGTAGCTAAGTAGGCGACTCCTTCCTAAGAGGTTGAGAAGAAGAAGGTGGTGCCAAGCAAACCTAAGCCAGAACCTAGAAGGAAACCTCCTTATGCATCTTTGAAGGAGAAAGTTGAAGAGCCAAGTCCTATAGTCTCAGAGTTAAGTTTTTTGGCTAAGCCTTTTGACTTGCTAATGAGTGTAAAATTACACCAATCCTTTATGTTATTTTCATGGATATTTTAAGTTATTATAATATAATTCTATTGAAATTACTATTGATTTGAGTTGCTTCTTGGTTTCAAGACTTAGATGATGCAAGGAGACGAAAAGATGAGAATTCATGCAATTTTTGAAAGGAATTGCATCTATTCTAAAGGATAATCCTAAGATAGCAAGTGTAGAAGACAATTCATTTAAGAATAGGGCAAGGATGATGACTATGGTTACCCTTATGGTCATATACCTCCTGTCCAAGAATTTCTCTAAAAAATAGAAGTTGCATGTGAAGGGAAAGATTATGGCTAGAGATTACGATAGTGATCCTATGGTATGTGTATTGTCGGTTAATTTTGGTAGAGAACTTTGATCTTGTAAAAAGAAGAATGAAAAGCTATAATGGGTGCCATGACTAGTCTAGCATAGCTATCATGACCTGAGAGGTGGCTTAGTCATAATAGGCGACGTATATTGTATAAAGGATCATATCATATGACATACAAGGCTAATACTACAACCAAATACTCAAGAGTTATGTAGGTACATATAATATCACAACATAGTTATATTAACATGAGTTTCATAATATAACAACAATACATATTAGCAAATACACTAAGTCTTTAATGTACTATTGTATAAACTAGTATATATATTGGATAACACATAATATTAGATAATAAGTCTCCACTTGAGAGTTTGCTACAGCAATAGTAATACTCTCTTAACTCTCTACTCAAACTTACACTAACTCAAAAGCTTCCGACTGACCTTGGATAGGCCTCAACTAGGTGTAATAAAGACATCTTCCTATAAAAGCAATCTATAGGGGTATAAGCTAGAAAGCTTAGTGAGCTATCCCTCAACAATACAATAAACAATTTATTCAACAGTTAATTTTCAAACATATAAATACATAAACACATAGAATGCCATACAAACATATACAGGTGACCAAGTATTGTATGCAACTCAGATTTAATTCCTTCTAAACTCAAGGTTAGAGTATACATGGTATTAATTAGATCCGCGTATCATACCTAAACTTTTACAACTACGAAACTTCGCATTTCATATTAAAAAAATAAAATGATATATCTATTTTCAGTTTTAATTAAAACTAAGTTCCAATTATAATTGTCAGTGAGCTCTCTAGTCCACACTTACCCTTAAACGGAGGCTTTTAAACTCAACCCTTAATTAGACAATTGGTGCCTCCAATGCTTAGTAATCCTACAAGCTAGGTTAAGGTTATATTATATGTGTGCACCATACTAAAACACTATGGTCATAATTTATCAACCCACATATGTCTACTCGCTACCTATAAGTAATGTAATGGCCAGAATTACCCATGCAATATATGTTTATGGATGTTCTGATTTAGTTTAATCAAGTCTAATATAATTAAGTTCAATTATTGTGTGACTAATCAAAATCACATACTGATAAATTCCTATTGGATCTACTATGTAACAAAATGGTACATTGTCATATTTTAAAATAATTTCACAACTTATCAAACAATATCGTACACGTAGATAGCATACCCCACACATTATCAAATTATTAATAACAATTAATATTTACTAATTACAAGTTATGAAATTATTAGGAGTACTAATGTAAAGCCCTTGAATTTGCATTTTGAATCCTAGATTGAACCTAGATGACTTGGATAATTCTATGAGTCAGTAGGATTATATAGACTAAAAACTTTACTAATTTATAAACCTAAAATTATCATAATAAAAAAACCTTAAAATATTGATAAACACCTTAATTGCATAAAATTGCTAACAAATAATTATAGATAACTTCTAAATGCTTATAAATGTAAAAATACCAAATTATTTCATTAAAAAATTATAATACTATTTATAATTAATATTAACCTTATATTTATATAGATAAGTTATTATTGTGTTAATTTAAACACTTATTAAATATTTAGATAATATGTAGTAAATATTAATAACATGATTTGTAATTTAACTTACATTATTTATTATTGTAAATATCATTTATGAGATTAGAAATGTATAGAGAAATTCTAATATATGTTTTATTGATTTATTACATTTGATTTTTTATTTTTCCTCTTACTTCATCTTTTTCTCTATTTTTTTATTTCGAAATTATTTATATATAATACATAAAATATTGCAGGAGTTGACCAAGTCAACATGTGTTTATCAAAGTGCATTAAATTTCCCTTATCAAATGTATTAACTCCTTTTATATTATCTTTTTCTTCTTATTTTTCCCTTTGTGTTGTGAACTCTATGTGGTTTCTAAAGCTCTCCAAATTATTCTAATTTCTATCCATTAATCATTACAAATAAGAGATAATTTCCCTTCCATTTGATCTAACAAACACACTTATATACTTTCCATCATCTTCTTCCCTCAATTCTCCTCCATTTTCTTATCTACTTCTCCACTTCTAACCATATTATTAAACTAGTTAATTTTTTAACACTAAAAGGAGGGATTAAAAGAGGAGTTATTCACTAAACTATATATTAAGGTAAGTAATTATAGTTATCTTACATAATATTTATAATAATCCTTTATGTAAAAGTATGTATTGAAGTATATTTTGTACCATCTTATTTTTGATATATTTAGCATATATTTTAGTACAAGGATTTAGAGATTATATGCAAATATGCTAGCTTTAGATGTATGATTTATTTCTTTTGAGGATGTTGTACATATATATATATATATATACATACATATCATTATTTTACTTAAAAACATGAGTATATGAGTAAATATATATATATATATATACGGTTTGCATGTATATGTATATGAATATAGAAATATATAGTATGTACATAAATACCTATATATATATATGTATGTTCACAAAATACTTAATATATATGTTTATGTGTATGTGTATGTATATGTATTGGTGTTATATATTGAAATTTCTTTTAAAATATACAAAGAAAATATAAAAATATGTGTAAACATATACACATAAAAGCATGTCTAAACATATGTGCTCATACATATGCCGACATGTATAGATATATGTATGTATACATGTATAGGTACATATACTAAGTATGTTAAGTATGGGTATAATTATTAATATGTAAAGTATAATGATATAAAGAAGAATATATGTATGTACATAAATACATAAGTAACTATTTATATAATTATATACATTAATGGGCCGAAACCCATAATACACAATTTGGGCCTATAGTCTATTAATTAATTAAACATGATAATATATAAATATATATAATAATATTATAAAATTTAAGAAATATAAAAATCAAGAATTAATAAAATGCCATGCGGACCACTGAAATAATGCTACCTCAGTAATTTAATTCTAATCAAATAATTAAACCAAAAACTTCAAAATAATTAAAGAATAGTAATAAAATTAATTAAGTAAATTAATGATAATAAAAAATTACAATAAATAGTAAATCAATCTTAAAAAAAGAAAACAATGAAAACTACATAAATTAAAGCTAAAAGTAAGAAATCATAAAAATATAAAATTTAGAAATTAACTAAGTCATAAAATAATAAAGAAAACTCGAAAATTTATAAATAAAAGTATTTGAGTCAAAATAATTAAATTTATAGCAATTTAAGCTTATCTCGGAAAATATGAGTTTTAACGTCCAAAATAGACCTTCCTATGTGGATATATGCTCAAAAATGATAAAAAATGGTTATATGTTCATAAATAATGGAATTAGAGCAAAAACGTTATATGCGATAGCCAAAAGAACTCGAACTAAGGAATTTAATAGAAATATAGGTAAAAATAGTTAAGTAGGTACATATGATGACAGTTAATTTACTTAAATACTCATTATCTTTCTCATTTCCTAATTAACATGTGATACTAATACAAATACCGACTTTCTTGAGGATTAGTATTTCCTTAACTAACATCATGGTTGAGTGAGTACTCCCTATGATTCCATACATGTTTGTGTCTATTGTTAGTAAATATTAATTGTTATTAATAATTGGATGATGTATGGAGTTGGGTTATGCATATGAATGTTATTGCTTAACAAGTTATGAATTTACCTTGAAATATGATAACTTATTGTTTGCTATATAGTAGAATCGGTAGGAATTGATCTATTTGTAATTTTGGTTGGTCATATAATAATTGGACCTAAGTATATCAAACTTGAATAAACTAAATCGAATCTTGCATAAATATGCAATACATAATTAATTTCGGCCATCACATTACACGGAGATAATGAAAGTCCATATCGGGGTTGATAATTTCTAATTATAGTGTTGTAGTACGGTGCACACATACGGTATGGCTTATTTTGGCTTATGGGATTACTATATAATAGAGGTGCCAATTGCCTAGCTGAGGGTCGAGTCTAAAGGCCTTTATTTAAGGGTGAGTAGAGAGTGTGGATTGCAAGGGCCCACTCACAATTATACTTGGAACTTAATTTTTAATTGAATCCAACTAACAACTAACTTTTAAATTGAATACAAAGCATAGAGTTTTGTAGTGAAATAAGTTCATCTATAATACCCGAATCTGATTAGTGTTGTATATACTCCAACCTTGACTTCAGAGGGCGTTAAATCTAACTTGCATATAATATGGAGTCAACCATATGTATTTATGTGGCATGCTATGTGAGCATGCATACATATGTTTAAATTAATGTTTGTATAATTTGCTTATCTATATGGTTAAGGGATACCTCATTAAGCTTATACCATTGTAGACTTTTATTGCAGGAGGACCTATTCATTACACCCAGTTGATTCATGCCTAAGGTTCATTTAGTGCTTTAGGGTATAAATGTAAGTTAGAGAGAAGAGCGAACTTTTGTATAGTATGATTTGTTATACTTATGGCTATATAGGGAAATAATGCTCTATTAAGAACATTTCTAGAAAGAAATCAGGCATTGCTGGCACCAGTGCCATAAGAGCTTATCCCTCAAATGCCTACTCAACCACCTATGGCTATAGCAGGACAATATGCAATAGCAACACTACCTCCACCACCACTACCACCATTACTACCTTTACCACCACCTCTACCGCTACCTCCATCACCACCAATAGGGCTAGCTAGAGACCTTTACCCAATTCCTCATGAGCCTCGATTGCAAAGAAACCTATTGCCAGAATTTCTAAAATACAAAAGGTATTTTGATGGGAAAGCAAATTGGCTTGATGAGGCTAAGGATTGGTTGATGTAGGTGAAAAGATTGTTTGAGACATTTGAAGTGCTACATTATTTGAGGTTGGCATATGGCACTTATCTGCTCCATTTGAGAGTAAGGACATAATAGGAGACTAAGAGAGGGAACTTAAGATACCCTATTATATGGGAAGTGTCACGAACAGAGGATGGCCTAGTCGTAGCAGACGCCGTATACTGCATGAAGAACCCCTGATTGGTTACCCTTCCAATAAAAAACTCTTCACACAATATACAAGGCTCTACAACTACTATTTTCAAAGTACATTCAGATTCACATGATATCATCACACAACATATTTATATAAAAGTTAAGCTATAAAGCTTACATTACATAGTATTTAAGTATGTCTAAAATAAGGTAAACATAAGTTAAACATAAGTACATGAGGAATAGTCTACATAAACTGTTTTCCTCTCATTACACAGAACACCTCGCTCTTGCCCAAGCCCCCAAGCTAACCTGTGGCATCTCTCGTCCTGTCTCTACGAACAGGCTATCCTGCAACAAAAGTCTAAAGGGGTAAAAGCCTAAGCTTAGTGAGCAAAACCCTTAGCCACACAACAAGCAAGTTATAAGTACATTATAGTCACGTATATGAATGAATGATTAAACAGAATGCCAAATAATACGCATACTTAACTAGTTCATATACGCAACTCGGATTTAATGCCCTCTAAAGTCAGGGTTGGAGTTTAGACGGCACCAATCAGATCTGGGTATTACACTAGAACTTACTTTACTACGGAACTCCATGTTCCGTACTTATATCAAATAACTCTTTTGTTTTCAGAAAAACACAAGTTCTAGTATAATTGTGAGTGGGCCCCCGCAGTCCACACTCACCCCTGAACGGAGGCCTCTAGACTCGACCCTTAGCCAGGCGGTTAGCGCCTCCAACGCCTAGTGTTCCCGTGGGCTAGGGTAAGGTCATTTTGTATGAGTGCACCGTACATAACCAAATAAATCAATAATATCAACCCCCGAATGGTCTCTCTTTACCTCCGTGTGATGTGATGGCCGGAAGAGTGTCCATGCTATGCATGTTAATGCATGTTCCAGTTTCTTTTTATAACCGAGTATAAGTTAGTTCAAATTATGTTCTGACCATCCACTAATACACACAATCATTTTCTATACTACCATGCAACAAACAAGGCATTCTCTGCATTTAAGGTAAATTCACAACTTAACAATCAATTACATACACAAGCATTTCCCGAACCCCACACAGTAGTTAATTAACAATAATATTTAAGTCCACTATCTACAATTACAATCAAGCATGGAATCACAGGGTAAATACTCACTCGACCATAGTAGTTCGCCCTAATCATAGTAATCGATCGGGAGGTCCTCGCTCACCTCAGAGTCACTTAATCATTATGTGATAACAATGCTAATAAGTGTTTGAATTAACTATTAATTCTAAACAGCTAATTACCTAGCTCTACTTAAATCACTATCAACTTTTACCCGGTAAGACTTTAATTTCAATCGTATGTAGCTTTCTCGTTTTATTTTTGATATTTATGAATTTATAACCGTTTTTCATCGTTTCTGAACATATTTTCACATGGTAATATCTGTTTTGGATATTAAGACCTCTATTTTATGTTATGAGCTAAATTTATAGAAATTTTTAGTTATGAACACCTAAGTACTTTTATTACTTATGTTTATATCTGTTATTCCTTAAATTCTTCTAATGAAAGAATTTTACTTTGCTATTACTAATTCATGTACTGAATTAGGTATAATCTAATTTAGAAAGTGTATTAGGTTTCACTAATTTAGTTACCTAATTACCTACACTTTTCTTAGTTTTCTTATTTTATAATCTTATGCTTATGTCATCGCTTACATCATCACTTGCTTATATCATTGCTTATGTCATCACTTGCTTATGTCATGGCTTATGTCATCATGTGCTTATGTCATCACTTACCTCATCATATGCTTACATAAGCCTTTCATCATGCTTATGTCATATGCATATGTATTATGTACATATTATCTCTTTCTCTTATACTTATGTACTATACTTTATACATACTTATACTCATACCTATACTTAGACTTATACCGTATTTATACATGTATACATACCCATATACCTATACGGTTGGATACATATTTTATACTAAAATTTCGTATGCCAAAGCTTTTCCTTAAGAAAAACTCCCTAATTCCATGTTTTTGTGTTCTTATGTACATATTTAGTGTAGTATAGGTATGTTTAGTAAGATTTGATCTCAAATTAGGTTATGTACATGTTAAATACTCATGTACAAAGGTTCTTCTACTTATACTCTTTTGGTATTTCCTTATGTATGCATACATAGAAGCATATCCTCATGTCTTTCTTTCTTCTCTTTTGAACTTCAAGTTTCTACACTTAAAGAAGGAAACTTTGTTTCCTCTTCTTCAAGACAAGACTAACCACATAACTACTTATCTAGTCTACCTAATTAACTAACTAATGACTAATACAAAGTAAGATAAGGCAACTTAAAGACATACCTTTTTATGATGTTGAAATGAAGGAGACAAAAGAGAAGAAATGAAAGGGAAAGAAGGGAGGGGAGTTCACGGCAATGAAAGGGGGATTTTGTTTTGTTTCTTTTGTTTGTTTCTCTTAATGGAAGACAACATGTGGTGGGGTTAAGGAGGACATTTGTGGACGGCAACAAGAGAAAAAGAGAGAAAAAGAAAAATCAAAAAGAAAAGAAAAGGAAGACATCATTACATAAGAGATATTTTCCCTATCTCTTAACTTTTGTTGACTTTTCAAAATATTGACTTTAGTCTACATGTGTTAACTTAGTCAACATTTGGACTTTGGTCAACATGTATTATCTTAGTCAACATTCCTTAAGTATGTGTAATTTTGTGCACATAATGTAGTAATTAAGGGAAATTAGGGGAGAAATGAAGGAAATGAGATGAATTGAGATATATGATGCATTGATGTGTAAATGTGGTTGATGAGATCTTACTTTAGGTCTTTAGAGTCCATATATCTCATTTGATAAACTACTTTGGATAACAAGTGTAAAAAGTGCTAATTTGAGTATTAAAGTTCACTATGTGTAACCTAATCTTCAACTATAACCCTAACCCTAAGTAAGACTATCTTAATCATATATTTAAGGAATAAATATAATCTATGACCAATTATCTTAGTTCTTAATGGATTACTTGAGAATTTGAATCATATAAGTAAGAATGAGGGTTATCTCTAACCTTTTACTAACGATTTTGCAAAATATAAGCATTATATTTTCAATTAGGGTTTTAGGGTATATCATGTTGGATTGGTGTACATATGTCCTTAATGGAATCATTTTTAAGGTTTTTATCACTTTCGAATGGAATCTTTAGCTTTTAGAAACATTTAGGGTAGAAAAATTCTTTACGCGATTGATTAAGTCTTTTAGGGTTTTCACTTTAATTAGCCTTGTCGACTCCTAAATTGTCTACTATAGTTGTGTCTATTTCAAAAACTAGATCGAAACTTTTAGGGGTTTACAAGAAGACTTTAAGGAAGAATTCTTAAGACATTACTTTCTAGAGAACTTAAGGGTCAAGTATAATGATGAACAATTTGGAATAAAAAATGGGAATCGCACTCTTAAGCAATACAAGGTAGACTTTACCCCCCTACTACAATTTTCCCCATCCAAGTATCACAATAGTGACTGGATGAAGAAGCAAATCTTTATGAGTAGATTGGACTTTGAAATGAAAATGAAGATTTTGGACTTTCAATTGAGGACCTATAGTGAGGTAATAGAGAAAGCAAAGGTGTTAGCCATAACAAAGAAACAAGGAGAAGAAATGTTGAAGCCTAAAGTTATTATTTTTAGCAAGAGACAATTTGAAGGACCTGGAAGCTCAACTTGAACTCAATCTAAGGAATGTCAACATAAAAGAGTACTCGATGTATACTTTGCTCGATACTAGAGTGACTCACTCCTTCATTGCTCCTGAAGTAACAAAGAGAGTCAAATTGCCCATAACTGTTGCCGAATCAAGCTTCATTATGCGAACCCCTATAAGAAGTGTAGTCACTACCAAGGAAATGGTGAAGAAGTGTTTACTCAACATACAAGGCCATGATAGTCTGATGGATCTCATCATTTTCTACCTAAGAAAATACAACTTGATCTTTAGCGTAAATTAGATGACATCTTGTAGTGCTACAATTGATTATACGAAGAAGAAAGTGTATTTTAAGGATATGAAAGGACCCAAAGTGGAATTTCAAGGAGAATCGATAGTAGTAGGAGTACATGAACTAAGCTCGTTTGAGTTAATGTTATGAACATCGCTAAAATTGAGTAAAAACAACCAAGAATAAAAGATATTCAAGTAGTAAATGAATTTCCTAATGTGTTTCCAGAAGAACTACCAAGATTGCTGCCTAAGAGGGAAATAGATTTTGCTATTGTTTTAGTACCGAGAATTGAGCCAATTTATAAGGCTCCTTACAAGATGGCTCCCATAGAATTAAAGGAACTAAAGAAGTAGCTTCAAGAATTACTAGACAAAGAGTTCATTAAACCAAGTGTCTCACCTTATGGAGCACCTATATTGTTCATTAAGAAAAAGGATGGTTCTCTTAAACTCTGTATCAACTATAGAGAGCTGAGCAGAGTTATCGTAAAGAACAAGTATCCTTTACCTTGTATTGATGACTTGTTCGATCAACTACAAAGTGCAAGTGTATTCTCTCATATTGATATAAGATTAGGATATCACAAATTGTAGATCAAACTAGAGGATGTACCTAAGACAGCATTCAGGACAAGGTAGAGACATTGAGAGTTTTTAATGATGCCATTTGGATTAACAAATGTGCCTATAATGTTCATAGACTTGATGAACAAGGTGTTTAGAGCATATTTAGATAAGTGTCTAATTGTATTTATTAATGATATCTTGGTATACTTGGTGACTTCATAACAACATTAAGAACACTTGAGGTAAGTGTTACAGACTTTGAGGGAACATAAACTATATGCCAAGTTATCAAAGTAAGACTTCTGGTTGAAGGAGATATCCATTTTAGGGCTTGTAGTTTTAGCAGAAGGAATAAAAGTAGACCTTGAGAAGATAAGAGCTATCATCAATTGGAAAAGGCCCAAAAACATCACTAAAGTGCGAGGTTTTCTTGGTTTATTTAGATATTAACGAAAGTTTATGAAGGACTTATAAAAAATTGCAAGACCACTTACTTAGCTAACTCAGAAGAATGAGAAGTTTGAGTGGAATGAGAAAAGAGAAGATAGATTCCAAGAGCTAAAGAAGAGATTGATTACAACACTAGTTCTGGTTTTACACAACAATGAAGAACCATTCTTAATGTATAGTGATGCTTCTAAGAGTACTCTTGGATATGTACTGATGCAAAATGGAAAAGTAATTGCTTATGCTTCATGACGATTGTTACCGCTCGAACAGAATTATCCCACTCATGATCTGGAGTTAGTAGTTATAGTGTTTGCACTAAAGCTATAGAGGCATTACTTATATGGTGTCGAGTGTAAAATTTATACCAATCATAAGAGCTTAAAATATCTATTTACTCAAAAAGAGCTGAACATGAGGCATCAGTGCTAGCTAAAATTAATAAAGGATTATAATCTTAGCACCAATTACTACCCTAAGAGAGTGAATGCAGTAACTAATGCCTTAAGTCAAAAGCACCATGCAGAAGTTGCATCACTCCTCAATGAACAAAAGGAATTAATTAAAGAATTTGAGAGGATGAACTTGGAATTCTCATGGCATGAAGTAGATACTTAAATAACAAACTTAGTTCTTAAGACAACTTTGCAAGAAAGAATCAAGGAAGCATAATATGAGGACCTTGCTCTACAATATGTAAGAGAGCAAATGATACTTGGGAGGTACACAAATTTCAGTGAAGATGAAGATGGAATGATTCGAATGAAAGGACATATATGCGTACTGAATAGCCCTAAACTTCAAAAGAAGATTTTGAAAGAAGCTCACTATTCTAGATATACAATACATCCTGGCAAGACTAAGATTTACTAAGATCTTAAGAAGAACTTTTAGTGGAGTGAGATGAAGTAGGATGTTGCAAACTATGTGCTTAAATGCAACACATGCCAAAGAGTTAAGGTAGAACATCAATGACTAGGAGGATTGTTGCAACCGTTATCTATCCTTGAATAGAAATGGGACTAGATCACTATAGATTTTGTTTGCGAACTACCTAAAATAACAACAAATCATGATGCTATATGGGTAGTAATAGATCAATTCATAAAGTCAACACATTTTCTACCCACCAATATGACCTATTCCTTAGAGAAGTTAGCTCAGATATATCTAAAAGAAATTGTACGATCACATAGAGTACGGGTTGGAATAGTATCTAACAGAGATCCAAGATTTGTGTCTAAGGTCTAGGGAAGCTTGCAAAAAGTATTGGGAACGAACTTAAAATTTAGTATAGAATGTCACCACCAAATGGATAGACAGTCAGAGAGGACAATTCAAACACTTGAGGACATGCTTCGAGCTTATGTCGTGGAATTCAAAAGGAATTGGGATTCTTACCTATCATTGGTTGAGTTTGTATATAGCAATAGCTATAATTCCTCCATTTAGATGCCACTATATGAAGTTTTACATGGGAGAAAATACCAATCTCTGTTATTTTGGGATGATGTAGAGAAGGTAACTTTAGGACTAGACTTGGTTTAGGAGGCAGCTGAAAAAGTAGCTATCATCAAGTAATGAATGAAAGAAGCTCAAGACAGGAAAAAGAGTTGGGCCGACCTAAAGAGAAGAGAGTTAGAGTTCAATGTAGGTGAACAGGTGTATTTGAAGGTAAGTCCAATTAAGAGTATGCATTGGGTAAGGACTTAAGGGAACCTAAGCCCTAGGTACATCAGACCATTTGAGACCCTCAAAAGAGTAAGAAACCTTACGTACCACTTAGCACTACCCTTAAATATGACTAGAATACACAACATGTTTCATGTATTAGTGCTAAGGAAACATGTACCCAATTTAGATAATGTTATTGAGATAGAACTGATACAACTCAAGGAAAATCTAACATATGAAGAGCACCCAGTTCATATCATAAACAGTAAAGTTCAGAAATTGAGGAATAAGGAGATTAAGTACATAAAACTACTCTAAAGAAACCATGAGAGAGAAGAAGTCACATGGGAAGTTGAGGAAGAAGTAAGACAAAAGTATTCCTAATAATTTAAAGATTCAGATACATCTCTAAGTTTTGAGGACAAAACTTATTATAAGGGGCGGAAGATATAAACCTTACTACTTAAGAGACATGTAATTAACTAATAGTACTTCTCAATCATATCTAAGTATCAACTAAACTAAAAACTAAAGTCCACATTTAGAAAATGAATCTAGTCTTTCCAATCAAAAGCTCATTGTTGATAAAAACTCGAACACAAGAATAATGGACCCTAAGCCATTTAAAACCCTAAACCCTAGGATAATTAAGGATTTGTGACCCTAAAAGAGTAGTTAAAAATCTAATTTGAACAATTCTTTTCAACTCTAGAAAACTATAAATTTCCATAGGAAGCAAATCATAGCCTACAATTAATCTAAGAACCAAACCCTAAAAGAATCACATATAAGATAACTTCCTTACTTTCCTCATAAGCTATGTTACATATGAATAAGCAAACCAACCAATCACATTAAATAACTTATCAATTAAAAGTTGGAATCTCTTATCACTTGATAATCTACCAAAAGCTTGTGGTAAGATAATTACCCTATCTTACCATAACCTATACTACACATGGATAAGCTATATAACTCCCTTATCTACTAAATTTTAAAACATGTGAAGTGACAAGGCTATACCACTAACACACCTCAATGGCCAGTTGAAAAGAGAGGGAATGGGGGGCTATACCATATCAATCATACATCAAACCATTTGTCTTTCACAAGCATTATTTGCCCCTTATTGCGTACATCATCTAATCATTGTAAGGTATGGCCCATATACAACATAGAAGACAACAAAAAGGACTTGTTTGAAACCCTCATACACAGACATTTAAATCGGCACTCTCTTCCCCACTATCTCTCATCTACTACTCCCTTTTTCACACTTTAAACACATAAAAAAAAAGAAGAGAAATCATGACCCTCTAATCTATACACAATCACCATACATATACACACACATTTATGGCACAAAACTGTCACGAACTGAGGACGGCCTAGTTGTGCCAAACGTCTATACTGTACAAAGAACCCCTGATTGGTTACCCTTCCAATTAAAAACTCTTCACACAATATACAAAGCTCTATAACCACTAGTTTCCTAAGAACATATAGATTCACATAATATCTTCAAACAAACATATTTATATAAAATTTGAACTACAAAGTTTACAATACACAATAATTTAGTATATCTAAGTCTATAATACTAGTAAAAACAAAAATACATGAGTAAGGGTCTACATAAACTATTCTCTCTCAATACACAGGATAACTCGCTCTTACCCAAGTCCCCAAGCTAACTTATGGCATCCCTCGGCCAGCCTCTAGGAATAAGCTATCCTGTAGTAAAAGTCTCAAGGGGTGTAAGCCTAAGCTTAGTGAACAAAACCCTTAGCCACACCACAAGCAAGTTATAAATACATTATATTCTCGCATATGAATGAATGATCAAGCAGAATGCTAAACAATACGTATAATTAACTAGTTCATATACGTAACTTAGATTTTATGCCCTCCAAAGTCAGGGTTAGAGTATATATAGTACCAATCAGATCCGGGTATTATACTAGAACTTACTTTACTACGGAACTCTACGTTCCATACTCGAATCAAATAATTCTTTTATTTTCATAAAAACCAAGTTCTAGTATAATCGTAAGTAGGCCCTCGTAGTCCACACTCACCCCTAAATGGAGGCCTCTAGACTTGACCCTTAGCTAGGCAATTAGCGCCTCCAATGCCTAGTGTTCCCGCGAGCCAAGGTATGGTCATTTTGTATGAGTATACTGTACAGAACTAATAAATTAGTAATAAAACCCCCCGAATAGCCTCTCTTTACCTCCATGTGATGTGACGGTCGGAATTGTGTCTATGTGATGCATGTTAATGCATGTTTCAGTTTCTTTTTATAAGCTGAGTATAATTAAGTTCAAATTATGTTATGACCATCCAATAGTACACACAATCATTTCCTAAACTACCATGCAACAAACAAAGCATTATCTGTACTTAAGGTAAATTCACAACTTAACACACAATAACATATACAAGGATTTTCGGAACCCCACACAGTAGTCAATTAACAATAATATTTAAGATCACTATCTGCAATCACAAACAAGCATGGAATCATAGGGTAAATATTCACTCGACCATGGCGACTCGCCCTAATCGTAGTAATCGATCGGGAGATCCTCGCTCACCCTAGGATCACTTGATCATTACGATATGATAATACTAGTAAGTAATTGAATTAACTAGTAATTCTAAATATCTATTTACCTAATTTTTCTTAAATTACTATCAACTTTTATCCGATTAGATTTATTATTAATAGTATGTAACTTTTTCGTTTTATTTATGATATTTTTGAATTTATAGTCATTTTTGAACGTATGTTCACACGGTGATGTCTGTTTTAGATGTTAAGACTCGTGTTTTATAATATGGACTAAATTTATATAAATTTTAACTATGGAAACTTAATTAATCTTATTACTTATATTTATATCCATTGTTTATACTTATCGATTTAGTTAACCCTTAAATTCTTATACTTAGAGGATTTTACTTTGCTATTACTAATTCATGTACTTAATTAAGTATAATCTAATTTAGGAAGTGTATTAGGATTTACTAATTTATATACTTACTTATTATGCACTCTTCTTATTTCTTATTTTATAAACATATGCTTATGTCATTGCTTACATCATCATTCGCTTATGTCATGGCTTACTTCATTATTTGATTACATATGCTTCAACTCAAAATCAAGCTTAAAAACATCCAAAACAAGCTTAAAACTTCTAATTGGCCCCACAAGAAAATTTTGACTCACACCTTAATTAATCAAGAAAGATTGTTTTGAGGCTCATAAGAAGTCAACATAAAACTTTCTAAGCCTAACAAAGTCACCTACTTTTGTTTGAACAAAAAACAAGCCTATTTGATAGCACCATAATCATGAGAGAAGGATAAAAATCTAACCTTGAAGGGTGTTTTAAGCTTAAAATAAAGTCCTAAGCCTAAGCCTAAAAGATTTCCTATGTCACGAACTAAGGACGGCCTAGTCGTGGCAGACGCCGTATACTACATGAAGAAACCCTGATTGGTTACCCTTCCAATAAAAAACTCTTCATACAATAGACAAAGCTCTATAACTACTAGTTCCAAAGTACATCCAGATTCACATGATATCATCACACAACATATTTATATAAAAGTTAAGCTCAAAAGCTTACATCACATAGTATTTAAGTATGTCTAAGTTCATAATAATAAGGTAAACACAAGTTAAACATAAGTACATGTAGAATAGTCTACATAAATAGTTTTCCTCTCATCCTACAGAACACCTCGCTCTGGCCTAAGTCCCCAGGCTAACCTGTGGCATCCCTCATCCTGTCTCTACGAACAGGCTATCCTGCAACAGAATTCTAAAGGGGTGTAAGCCTAGGCTTAGTGAGCAAAACCCTCAGCCATACAACAAGCAAGTTATAAATACACTATAGTCACGCATATGAATGAATGATCAAACAGAATGCCAAATAATACGCATACTTAACTAGTTCATATACGCAACTCGGATTTAACGCCCTCCGAAGTTAGGGTTGGAGTTTACACGGCACCAATCAGATCCGGGTATTACACTAGAACTTACTTTACTACGGAACTCCATGTTCCGTACTTATATCAAATAACTCTTTTATTTTCAGAAAAAAAAACACAAGTTCTAGTATAATTGTGAGTGGGCCCCCGCAGTCCACACTCACCCCTAAACGGAGGCCTCTAGACTCGACCCTTAGCCAGGCGGTTGGCGCCTCCAACGCCTAGTGTTCCCGTAGGCCATAGGTAAGGTCATATTGTACGAGTGCACCGTACATAACCAAATAACTCAATAATATCAACCCCCGAATGGCCTCTCTTTACCTCCGTGTGATGTGACGGCCGGAATAGTATCCATGCTATGCATGTTAATGCATGTTCCAGTTTCTTTTTATAGCCGAGTATAAGTTAGTTCAAATTATGCTGTGACCATCCATTAATACACACAATCATTTTCTATACTACCATGCAACAAACAAGGCATTCTCTACATTTAAGGTAAATTCACAACTCAACAATCAATTACATACACAAGCATATCCTGAACCCCACACAGTTGTTAATTAACAATAATATTTAAGTCCACTATCTACAATCACAATCAAGCATGGAATCACAGGGTAAATACTCACTCGGCCATAGCGGTTCGTCCTAATCGTAGTAATCGATCGGGAGGTCCTCGCTCACCTCAAAGTCACCTGATCATTATGTGATAACAATGCTAATAAGTATTTGAAGTACCTATTAATTCTAAACATCTAATTACTTAGTTCTGCTTAAATTACTATTAATTTTCACTCGGTAGGACTTTAATTTCAATCGTATGTAACTTTTCCGTTTTATTTTTGATATTTATGAATTTATAATCATTTTTCATCATTTCTGAACATAGTTTCACGTGGTAAGATCTATTTTGGATATTAAGACCTCTATTTTATGTTATGAGCTAAATTTATAAAACTTTTTAGTGATGACCACCTAAGTACTTTTATTACTTATGTTTATATCTTTTATTCCTTAAATTCTTTTAATGAAAGAATTTTACTTTGCTATTACTAATTCATATATTGAATTAGGTATAATCTAATTTAGAAGGTGTATTAGGTTTTACTAATTTAGTTACCTAATTACCTACACTTTTCTTAATTTTTCTTATTTTCTAATCTTATGCTTATGTCATCGCTTACATCATCACTTGCTTATATCATTGCTTATGTCATCACTTGCTTATGTCATGGCTTATGTCATCATGTGCTTATGTCATCACTTACCTCATCATATGCTTACATAAGCCTTTCATCATGCTTATGTCATATGCATATGTATTATGTACATATTATCTCTTTCTCTTATACTTATGTACTATACTTTATACATACTTATACTCATACCTATACTTAGACTTATACCGTATTTATACATGTATACATACCCGTATACCTATACGGTTGGATACATATTTTATACTAAAATTTCGTATGCCAAAGCTTTTCCTTAAGAAAAACTCCCTAATTCCATGTTTTTGTGTTCTTATGTACATATTTAGTGTAGTATATGTATGGTTAGTAAGATTTGATCTTAAATTAGGTTATGTACATGTTAAATACTCATGTACAAAGGTTTTTCTACTTATACTCTTTTGGTATTTCCTTATGTATGCATACATAGAAGCATATCCTCATGTCTTTCTTTCTTCTCTTTCGAACTTCAAGTTTCTACACTTAAAGAAGGAAACTTTGTTTCCTCTTCTTCAAGACAAAACGAACCACATAACTACTTATCTAATCTACCTAATTAACTAACTAATGACTAATAGAAAGTAAGATAAAGCACTTAAAAACATACCTTTTATGATGTTGAAATGAAGGAGACAAAAGGGAAGAAATGAAAGGGAAAGAAGGGAGGGGAGTTCACGGCATGAAAGAGGACTTTTTGTTTTGTTTCTTTTGTTTGTTTCTCTTAATGGAAGACAATATGTGGTGGGGTTAAGGGGACAATTTGTGGACGGCAACAATGGAAACAAAGGAAGAAAGAAAAATAAAAAAAGAAAAGAAACGGAAGACATCATTACATAAGAGATATTTTTCTTATCTCTTAACCTTTGTTGACTTTTCAAAATGTTGACTTTAGTCAACATGTGTTGACTTGGTCAACATTTGAAATTTGGTCAACATATATTATCTTAGTCAACATTCCTTAAGTATGTGTAATTTTGTGCACATAATGTAGTAATTAAGGGAAATTAGGGGAGAAATGAAGGAATTGAGAAGAATTGAGATATATGATGCATTGATGTGTAAATGTGGTTGATGAGATCTTACTTTAGGTCTTTAGAGTCCATATATCTCATTTGATAAACTACTTTAGATAACAAGTGTAAAAAGTGCTAATTTGAGTCTTAAAATTCACTATAAGTAACCTAATCTTCAACTATAATCCTAACCCTAAGTAAGACTATCTTAATCATATATTTAAGGAATAAATATAATCTATGACTCATTATCTCAGTTCCTAATGGATTACTTGAGAATTTGAATCATATAAGTAAGAATGAGGGTTATCTCTAACCTTTTACTAATGATTTTGCAAAATATAAGCATTACATTTTCAATTAGGGTTTTAGGGTATATCATGATGGATTGGTGTACATATGTCCTTAATGGAATGTTTTTTAGGGTTTTTGTCACTTTCGAAAGGAATCTTTAGCTTTTAGAAACATTTAGGGTCGAAAAATTTTTTACGCGATTAATTAAGTCTTTTAGGGTTTTCACTTTAATTAGCCTTGTCGACTCCTATATTGTCTACTATAGTTGAGTGTATTTCAAAAACTAGATTGAAACTTTCAGGGGTTTACATCCTAAGATGACAAAAAGCTCAATAACTAAAATAACCCCAAAAGAGCACCAACCTTGAGGAACCTTACTATTGTAGCTAGTGGACAAAGTTACAAGTCCTATCTCAAAAATCTAACTGCACCACATCAAATTACACTCGAAAACAATGGAAATCAACTATAAGATCATAAAAATCGAATTTAAAATGAGAAAGTTATACACAATTGAAGTTTTAATGCAACTAGAAAGAATATAAAAACTAAGTTAAAAGTGTAACTTAAAAGATTTTAGGTTAGTCTTCTAATTTTATTTCAATTTGTTATAATATCATATTTGCGATGTTTAAGGGATCCTACCATTGGAGACAATTTATCCTAAAACTTCTACGACTGATTAGTTATGACTGAATGAGTGATTGTTGATGACCTCATTCTAGGTTATGTTTGTAGTATAGCTGCACTTAAATTTATATAATGAATTTATATGGTCATTGAATATGGTAAATCCATATGTATGATATTATGATTGAATGCCATGATTTACTAATAAGATAATAATAAGAATTATTTGTGATGATCATTATGCATAGTTGTATAGAATGAAATTTTCTTATCACAATGAAAATTAGATTAAGTAATTATTCAATTAAAGAATTCAATGAGTCATGCATTTTTCAAAATTGCATCATAACTATACTAACTACCATTATACATAGAAGGTGGGAAGCACCTATGGAATAGTCATGCCATTTATATATTATTTAGTCTTTGTCTTAGCTATAGGGCTTATTAAGCGCCAAGGGACGCTAACCGTTAGCAAAGGGCCGTATCTTGTGACTTCTGCTTAGGGTGTATGATGTGGATTGCGGAGGCCACCATACTATAAAACCTGAGACTTTTTTACTTAAAGTTTGATCTATTGAAAAGGAAAATGTATTTTCACATGAAAAGTAAAGTTGTTTGTATTATGTATAAGTTTGAGTTGTTTTGAGCACATCGGTGCAAGTAGAATAAAAACCCACGTGCTAGAACCCAGTTGATGGTTTATATTAATTAATTATCTCTAATCCCGACTACAGGAGGCATAATTCTAAGTTGCATACAGTTCTTCGGGTGTTGCATGTATTGTTTGGCATTCGAGTGTTCATGCATTCATATGTTTATGTATTTAATAAAATTGTTGTATGGTATGATAAGGGGATTAACTCACTAAGCATAAGCTTACACCTCCATAGATTTCTTTTGATGAAGGACCACCTCCTCATTCATCCCAGCGAAGGAATGCCCGAGGTGAGCTATGTGGTTCAGAGAGCAAGGAAAGAAGTTCATAATATGGCCAATAGTTGTTTGTTTCTTGTAGTTAGCTAAATTCTTGTAAATAGACAAACTTATGATAGACTTTGATGGACTTTTGATGTACTGTGATATTTTATTGTGGAATTCTAAGTTCCATGCTTTATTTTTGGTAACTTATGAAGTTAGTTAGTAGTCTAGATAATATGCTTGATATTACTCATCTATATACCCAATGAAAACATAGAGAGGAAGGATCCTTATATATCTTATGGAAAGCATATGATTAATGAAGGGGTTAATTATAAATCTACATACTGTATACAGTGATCTACTACAACAATAATACTATTCGGATCATAATAATAGTAGTAGTTAAGGATTATAACCAGTAGATTAGTATTAATATCATGATCACCTGATATTTAAGGAATATGAAAAATAATAAATATTTAAGTGAAATAACTAAACTATTCACATATGTAGTACTAACTACCTAAATTAACTATCTATGTATATAAAATCCTTAGTAATAGCTTTTTTTATCAATTGCATATATCTTTTTCATTATAGTTTTGATTTTTATGAATTTATAGTCTATTTTTATTGTTTTCGAACGTATTTTCACATAATGGAATTCATCTTGGATGTTGTAACTCACATTTTTCATGATGGTTTTGAAATATTATGAATTGCATTATTTTGACTTAAATATTTATAAATTATTATTTTAAGCTTTTATTTATAGATTTATGATTCAATAAATATCTAAAATTTTATATTTTTGTAATTTTATTATTTTTAAGTCTATTTATAAAAATTTACTTATTATACTATTTTTAAGGTTAAATGCTTATTTAATTCACTGTTTGCTACTTTAGTAATTCCTTAATTAATTAATTATTTTATTGTTATTATTAATTACCAATTTAATTATAAATACAAAGTGCTGACATGGTAACTCCTTGGTGTTTTACTTGTCATTTTAGGATTTTTCATATTTTTTCTATTTTGTAAATTTACTTAATATTTATTCATATATATATATATATCTATTATTATAATTTACTAAATTTTATAAAGTAATCCATTTTCTTTTTTTTTTCAAGGCTCATGACATGTTTATATATTATATTACTTTATTTAATAATTTAGTATTTTAGTATATTGTACATATACTATTTAGGCATATACATGTACTTATACTACACTACTAATATACATATTCTCGTACATATACATATACTTTTATACTTAGGTTTTCTTGTCTTATTTATATATATATATATATATATATACATATGTAAATTTACAATATAAACCTAAATATACTATATACTATATGTACATATATGTACTATATATATATATATAATTATGTTCTATACATATATATATTTGGATGCATATATATGTGTGTATATATATATATATAAAAGAAAATGAAAATAAATCAACATACAAACTATATATGCATATCTATATGCTTATATTTCTACATACCATATGTTTACATAATCAATTATAATATATATGTACATATAATTATATACCTAAATATATATATATATATATATATGAACACATGTACATAAGAAAATACTAACTTTATATATCATCTAAATACATGTACAAATAGCTTTATTACAAGGAAAGGAAAATACAAATGAACTATATTACAACTTCCTAAAGTACATGTAATTTCTCAAAATATACATATATAACAAAAGTATATGTAAAATAATAAAATAAATACATTAAAAATACTACTTAACTACTATTTTTATGCCTTGAAAAGTGGATGAACCAAAAGCTTTCTTCTTCTTACTTCACTTGTAGAATCAAAATGAAAGGAAACAAAAGAAGAAAATAGGAAATGAGCAAAGGGAGTTCACGATTTTGGAGGAGGGAAATTTGTATGTGTTACTTTGTGTTAGTTAAATAAATTACAAAGGAATTGGAGTAGAAATTGTAGCTGGTCGAAAAGGAAAAGGAAGAAAAGTAAAAAGTGAAAAAAAAAAATCATGAGATAATCTAAGGAATGAGGTATGCTTGACTAGATCTACACTTTATGTTCTTAATTTTAAGTCACATGATTTAGTCACATGGGATGCTAAATCATCCTAGAAAGATAATGTAGAATGGGGAAAAAGATAAGGAAGAAAAAGAAAAAGGAAAAAGGAAACCTAAGAATTATGAAGTTAAATTTTCTAATGGTAACATTATAGAATTAATAATAATTATGAAATAATATTCATAATTTTATTAGTTAAATTATTACTCATTATGTTTATAAATATTTGAGAGTTATCTCAACTTATTCATTAACTATTTTATGTGATTACGTATGTTAGTTGATATTCATATTCGATTATGGTTTTAATACTTTTAGGATACATTTACACATTTTATAAGTCTAGGGTTATAGTTTTAGGATTTTTGTCAAAATCGAGTTCAATTTCCGATATTTATACGTACATAGAGTATTGGGTTTTTATACGCAATTAAGGTTTCAATCAACATTTTTGGATTTGTCTTATACAAAATATATTCGAATTTGTAATTTAATAAAACCTTTAACTTATTAAGCCTTATTGACCCGTGAAGTTATCTCAGATACTCAAGTTTAATTTAGGATTTAGACCAAAACTTTATAAGGTTTACAATAGCCACTTTGATGCCTAAGTAAGTATATTTCTAAAGTAAAGAAGGGAGTGAGTAAGGAAGCTAAGTGTATTCAAGAGTGTTAGAGAGTTCTTATAGTTCTTTCTTTCCCTTATTTATAAGCTTGTATAAGATGTTTGTAGTAACAAGTAGTCCTAAGTCATATACTACGTAGTATCTCTTTAATTAAGCAAATACCTACAGAATAGGAGTAGTAGGTGGTTATGTAATGAAGTTGTGCAAGGCCACAACTATTTACACCACTTTTTAATTTTAAACCAAATATATAGGCAGACTAGGCCCTTAGGCTCATTAGATGGGCTAAGTTATTGAAGGTCTTAATAAAAAATAACAATGGTTAGCACTTTGTGTTAGGATTTAGTGATTTGAAAAACTCTTTTGTAGTGGATTTTTTTTTTCTCAAACAAAATTATATACTTAACATGCCTGTAGATCCATACGGTAAATGAAATTGATATGAGAGAAGTTCTTTAACCTCATGCGAATCATGTTAGTGATGTGGATTTGCAGGCACTTTGATCTTGTGAGCCCCCTCTATGGTATCTACACTTAAACGAACATGTTGAAACAAATTGTAATTTGCTAGCACCAAAAAAGAATTCAGGAAACCCCCATAATTTCTCACGTTTCACTCTCTATTTTTTATCTGCAAAGTTTCTCTATAGGTTTAATGTTGATGATAAAACGTTAAGGAACCCTAATAGAGAGATGTCTATATTTATATATAGTCTAGTAAAAATATCTTATAAAAGATATTATGATATTTGGTGCGATATTAAAGGATATCAATAATATAAAATATATTATTTATTATTTTTCACAAAAAATAATAAACATAGTTATTTGTCATTAAGAATAATAAATATTTCAATACATTATGCTAGGTTTAATCAAAATAAACTCATACCTTATTTTGTTTGTTCTTTGTGTGCAACCTATAGGTTCACTTAATGTTAACCTGATATGAAGCAAGTGCACCTATCAGTTTTAATATAGCGGATGTGAGTCCGAGTCGATCCCTCAGAGACTTCGAGTACTAATATTAACCTTAGCTTTATTATTTAATCGGAAAATTATGAAAGTTTGAATTAATTAAAAATACTAAAATTAACAAACTACTTTAATTAAAAGACTTAATTAAGCAATTAAAAAAATGATAAAATCAAGAACGACTTCAAGAAAGTAATAACGTATTTAGGAATTATTTCCCTTAGAGTTAATCATGTGATCGCTTAAATATATTCAATTCGGTTTCTATTTTTCTTGACCGGAGGGATTCACAACTAAAGTTAATACCTTTCTCAAGCATATTAACCCTATTCCTAAATTATTTACTGGAATCTCTTCACTTAGTAATATAATTTATAATTGCATTAATGTATAATGAATTCCCATACAAATAATTAACTTTCCGGAAGAAACATTTATCTTATCTCTAAGTATACATGTAATTCTCTTCAATTATGTAAAGATCTAATTATACATGTAATTTCTCAATCAACATGCATAATATCATATATTGATATTTTAGAAATATCAATAAATAATTAACGACATAATTGAATTAAGTAAAGATAGAAACTTTATTGAAATTTTTAAATCAATCCAAGAATCACATGAAACCCTAGGTTCCATAATCCTAAATACTCAAATTCTAAGCTATCATAATGAATCTAAGAACGAGTTTCATCAATAATATAAAATAAAACATGGAAACCCCTTTTATTGATGAACAATCTCTCTAATCTTGAAGTTGATGTTGTTTCGCCTCTTTCTTGATGTTTTCCTTAAATCTCTTTCTCTTCTCTTGTGTCTCTCTGTTTCTGTAATGTCTCTCATTCTTTTAAACCCTAAGATATCCTTTTATATGCATATTACAAGGATTCTGTTTTCGTCACCAGACACAACCTGGGACATGACCGTGTCCTCAGGTCGTGTAACTTTCTGCATTAAGGCAAAATTTTCTGCACAACTTTAAAATTTCATAACTTCTTCATTTGAACTTTGATTTGAGTGAAATTTGATTCCTTTTCTTCGTTTTCGATCTTCGAACGCGTTCAAACCTAGAAATCAAAATTTTACTCAATTAAGTATCAATTTCTTTAAAGAAAACCAAAAATGTGTGGAAAATACTATAAAATCATCCTATGAAATATGTTTAAAATTAGAGTTATCATAACCTTAGGCCTAAAAACTCCTTTGTGCCTACAAGACATAACTAACCTTTAGCAAGAAATTATGTTTACCTAAATTAAGTAAAGATTGACGATCTTACTTACCTAATCCATAAATTATGTCATGATCCTTTTGTCACACGATATCTAAATTGAACATAAGGCAAAGATAATGTCACCCTTATATTGCTCAACCTTATAATTTCTTGATCTCCAAGTAAACTGATATGACAAATGACATTGATCATACTTTGGATTCATTTGAGCATGGCCATGCATTTCTTAGTCTCACCTATTGAGAGGCCTAGAGATAACTATCTCATGATAAGATGAACAAATCCCATCTTAATCACTCATCTCTCTCTATATGATTCATACTATGCCCAATCATAATCGTTATAATTGTCTAGTTAAAGATAATGTTTGATTAAGTCGTATCATAATGTTCCTCATGTTGGAATCCATAGTGATTTCAGGTCTAAGGATGCAATGACATCATTATAATGAGAATTACTTATGTCATTAATCTATGTAATGATCTTATAGCGGGTCAGTCTAGTACATAGTTCTCTTATACGTACCTATAAGTTTGATTTGTATCTCTATACAAATAAACATCCCATGATGATTAATCAAACCTTGTACTAGATGTAATTCATTATTGTTCCTACAATAATGAGCATTTAGAGACATTTAGAATAACTACATGATTATTCAAGGATATTATTATGAAGTAAACAGGTAAGCAATATAACAATGAATGCCTCTTAATTCACAAAATATAATAATGACAATATCTAATAATTAGCTTAGGGCACAACCACTAACAATCTCTTACTTGCACTTAGCCTAATCATACTTTTATCTAATACCCATTATCATAGTATGATGGTCATGCTTTGCTTGTGTAGTCATGAGTTGATAATTCGCATATCTTGACATGTCCTCGTTCAATGATCTCTTGAATAAGATGATAGTATTTGAGTATGTATTTGGATCACTAGTATGATCTAGGTTCCTTAGCTTGTGCAATAGTACCATTACTATCACAATAAATATTTACAAGATTTGCAATGCTAGGAACAACACTTAGTTTAGTGACAAACTTCTTGATCCAAATTGCCTCCTTAACTGCATCTGATGTTACTATATACTAAGCTTCAGTTGTAGAATTTGCTTCAATGCTTTGCTTTGAACTTTTCCAGCTTACTATACCCCATTCAAGGAAAATACACATCCTGATTGACATATAAAATCATCCTTGTCAACTAGCTTGTCTTCCAATCCCCCATATATCAAGATTACATCTTTTGTTTTTCTTAAGTACTTAAGGATATTCTTTACAGTTGTCTAATTAAGTTCATTGAGATCTAGCTAGTATTTACCAGTTATGCTTAATGCATACGACACATTTGGTCAAGTGCCTAACATGGCACACATGATTGATCCAGTAGCTGAAGCGTAAGGAATCTTGCTCTAGTAGTATCACATCATGGTTTAGACCTAAATGCAACACCCATAACTAACCTATAATAAACTAAAGAACAAGGCTATATATATATATATGTGTGTGTATGTGTGTGTGTATGCAATAACTTACATAATTAGAGGGTTTTAATGAAGTTCAGTCTTACAAATGATACTTTACGAATTTACAATTTTGTAAGACCAATTGTCATAGTCTTTCTAACTCTTTAGAAGATTTATGCATAATGACTATCTAAGTTTATCATAAAAAATTAAAGTCCTTCAAAGCAATTAACTTCAACCTAAGCACTCTCAAAATGTTCCTCCTTAGTAGTGATGGCGCCCCTCCTATTCTTCACCTTTACTTATGGATACAATACATTTTCACTCAGTTTACTGATATCTGAATGAGAGTGGATAAAACACACAATACAACACATGCATATTTAGTTATTGTAACATATTAGTAGTATGTATTTAGTTAAACAATATTATGCCATTTGTATGGTCAATGCAAAAATGCTTGCTATGCTCGTGTACATGAGCTAATGCATTAGTATTGATCCAATATCCATTATCTTAGCCTCATTTTTCATCCAATTGGTCGACTTAATTGGGCATCTAGGTGCAATGTCCAGGAACCTACGACAATGACAAGGACCTACCAAGGAGTCAGACTCCCAAGTTGTACTATGAACAAGGAACAACACTATTAAACCAAGGCCAATCATACTTTGAGTGATCAAGGTGAAATGCTCAAGCGCATGTAAGCCCATATGCTTCAAAATCTAAGCTTATCAAAAACACTAAAAATCAAGTTTTTTCTCAAATCGAGTACTCATTCAAACAAACAATTTCCTTTCAAATATCTGACCTGTTGGTCCTTTTCATACCATGCCATGAATGTACCAATGATGTGCCAAACATTACATCAAGTGAAGTGTCTAAGCTTTAGATTAACTATAATTTTAATTTGCTTTAATCTCATTTAGACTCTTATCGCCTCAATATTTAACCTAGTTTCAAGTTTACTTAAGTGAATACCTCGAAGGTTAACTAATTTCCTAGTGTTTCCCATAGTTTGAATGCATCATAACAGATATCATTCAATGAATGCATTCATGGCAACAAATTTAAGATTAAAAACTAAACACAACCAATCCATTACATGTCTAAGGACATCAAATAATTAGTAAATATCATTCCAAGAATTTAGAATCAAGTTCAATCAGTCAAGCACATATCACATAAACCACATAACTTGCAACCTAATGAGTAGACATGAGTATACTCATAAGCATACAATATCTGCTTACCTCATACTAGTGTCTTGCACCTTTAATAGCATCTTCAGGCTTCTTGTTATCTAGGTAACCTATGACTGAAATTTATACTTTGTGTTTATTCAAGTTGTATGAATGATTCATTAAAGCTGAAGTGTGTTTGTAAATTAAGGGTACGTACCTTAGCATTTTAGGTAAGAGCATTTCATGAGTACTTAGGACCTTCTACACAACCTTCTACAGGTCCATTTTTTTTTAGATCCTAGTTATTTAACTTCATTACTTATTCCATCTAATTAAAGTTAGTCCTTGGATTCATGGTTATGGAAGGTTTTACTTTTATTTTACTTTTAGTTTCCACTTTATGTTTCGCCAAAGAACCATCTAGTCAAGCTTTTTCTTGGACATATTTTAGTTCACTTAATTTGGTATCTCACCAGATACCTTATATGGATGCTTCTACCAACAATCACATTAAGAACTTCATAGGTAACTTTCTACAAAAGCTTATGTATATCCAAATGATGCCTAAACTTGTTAAAACTCTATGTAACCATCAAGACTCACCAAGCTTTGGACACTACTAGTAGTAAAACCATTCCTAAGGATATATTTCAGATTCAAACAATTTTTCAAAAACTTGTGTATGCACATTTTTCGATACATTGCCATTTCAATTTTATAAAAATACTACACTTGACTAGTAAAAATGTGATTAATTACATGTTTGACCACTTTTTAATTTGAAAACTCATGCATCCATACAAAATATCATTTTAGTACTAAATATATAAATAAAAATCAGATTTGACAAAAAGTACTTGAAAATCAACTAATTTCCTAAATTTTCAAATTTGGTAATTTTTGATAAATGATAAAAAAAGAATCTTCTTAGTAAATTTGGGAAAATTTTTAGCATAACTTAATAATAAATATTATGAAGACTCTATAGAAAAGGTTTTAGCTTCAAATAATGTCATTTTCCCTTTTGAAAATCAAATTGAAAATTTGTTTGGAATGACCCATTTCTTAAGAGCGATATATAAAACTTACCTATTTTGAAAAACTAATATTTTTCTATGAAAGTATACTAAAAATAACCTAGGAATACAATTTTTCATAACTTTTCAACTTGAATTACTATATTTAGCAAGTTATTGAAAACTAAGTAAAAATTATAACTCACTGCCACCACCATGCACCACCAAGGCCTTGTTGGTCTACTTAGGTGTCGCTTTTGAAGCCTAGTTACGGTGGACGATCATTCCTAGGTGGGAATTTGCCTCAAGTTTCACATACATTCAAATTCTATGCTATTTTTCGATTAGTTTTTTTTTTTCTAATTTCTAAATAACCTAGATGAACTCCTAAAATTTTCCTAAAATGAAATCTAGTAAAAGATTGTCAATGAAGATGGTTTAGGCTATTTATAGATGCTTGAGTTGGATGCATGATGGACAATTGTTATGCTAGTCCCCAAAACCATGTGCAAAACTACTTACTCCCCTTATTTTGCGTTTGAAAACCATGTGCATGCATGGATTTGGTTTTTAAATCCATGTGTAACTCTTGGCTTTGATAAAACTATCTTAATTATTTTATTTGTTTATTTCCTTCACTATTTTATGCTTTCTCAATATAAATGCAATCTTTTACAAGGGAGTTCCAAGTTTCCATAAGGCTTTGTTTCATATCATAATCCTTTCTTATTTATTTGTTTGTAATATATAAATTATATTTACTAAGCATATATCACTTTAAATAATATTTCAAAAATAGTCATGAGCTTCACTTTTTAAATGACTTTTGATTTCGACTAACCTAAGAAATTATTTAATTGCTTCACATATATGCATTATTTTAGTGATTCGACTTCACAAAATAGTTTCTTCTAAATTTTATAGCTTAGTTATAAAATCTCACTTGATTTGGTTAGCATCAGCTAACAACTAAGTTTTGGGGGTTTGAAACCTAAGGGTATTACATCCTCCTCCCCTTACAAAAAGTTTCATTCTCGAAACTTAATTGTTCCCATATCTTACAATTTCTAAGTTTCTCTTCTTGCTTTCACTATGCAACTTGATTTCCACAACACATCACAATTATCAACTGTTATTAATGCCTCAACTCCAACAACTTCTACAAATAATTATAGTTTCATATCTTTTCATATTATTCACCATATCAGTCTTCTATTGTGTACACTCATAGTCATAAATCAAGCCTCTTATCATCTTACTTGCCCTCACAACCTCGTGGCCTTATTGTTCTTAGGCTTTAAGTCTTCGTATAAAGCGACTCGAGATCTCTTAGATTTCATTCCTAGTTGTTAAGTCTTTTGATCACATTTTATGATTGATCATAATTCCAATTCTACTTGCAACATATCTTCTCATAATAAAACTTCATTCTTTTTCCAATGTGACTATTACAAGGATCTCACAATTGTCATGCTATAAATCAATCTAAGAATATTTTAGTGTACACTTGAGTCCCTAAAAAATAACTCTTATACCTTTCTAGTCATATTTCCTTTTCATAATAAAAAGCAAATCTCCTCATCCTTATTTTATTCTTTACCAAGGGTATTTATCTACTAGTGCCTTTCAATATTATTGCTCTTAGTATCAAAAACTTACTTCTTTCCATTATTATTCATCGTCCATGGACTTAGTCTCATTTACATCATTAATATTTATCTCCATAGCTTCGATTAACTTATTCGTCACTTTAAAGTCTCATTTACATCATTAATATTTATCTCCATAGCTTCGATTAACTTATTCGTCACTTTAAAAGTTATCCTTACATATGATTGTGTTCACATTTAAGATGATATATTTAATCTTGATAATTCTCAAACAAGTATACAACTTGGGTTCCTAACTTAATATTTGTTAGCCTTAGCAATCCCATCAATATCATCTTCTAAGTTAATAGCATTTGCTCTAATAGAATGATTACATTACAAGATATAGATTCCCCAACAACAAGGTGATAGCGATTTAATCATATTATCCTGTTATTCACCTTTAAACTTAGAGCATTAATCCATACCTTAGACAATCTCTTAAGATAACCAATTCAATCCCTCAAATTCAATCATTCAATTACTTATGCGAAACTATCAAGCCATTGAATCTTCCACATTAACTTCTAAATTTTTGAGACGTAGTGTTGTCATCTCAACAAGTTGTCCTTCGTCAATTTTCATTTCTTTCGTGCTTGAATCAGCATATCTTATTTAGGCTTTTCGAAATAGTCTCCAATGTAACACTCAATGATTAGTATATTGTGATTCAAAATTGAAGAATTTTCAATATTAACTTTTATATCATTATACTCCCATCCATTAGGTTTGCCAAACTTCTATTCTATCTTCTAAAAGTATCATCATAGATCCAAAGCACCGCTTAATTATCTTCTACAACTTCTTCATTCTCTACGCATCACCTCTACTCACATATTAATCTCCTTATTTTAGAGAAAATTAGTTAGGATTACCATTAAATTGTTAAAATTTTTAATTGATGTATACTTGATCTCTTCTTTAAGCCTTATTGTTTTGTGCTCTCTTCAACAAACCCCTCAGCCTTTTGTTTTTCCTACATTATCTTCCTATATTCCTTACATATATCAAAGTATAAGAACCTATGCTATATTCACACCATTATTCTATAAAGGTATGATGGATCCTCTCGGCTCAATTATGCTATCATATTTGATATGTAATTCATTATTCTTTTAAAGCACAATATATCATTCCTAGATTCATTCGAATTTGCATCATTAGCATCCATTCCATTCATATAACTCACCTTAATCTTACTACATCAATAGTTTATATGCAATTTTAAAACTCTCAAAATCATATTCATGTATTCATTCCTATGTTCTATCAATAAGAGCACAACTCCAAATTCACGCTTCAAATCCAATTGATGACATGATCTCACTATCACCAAATGCATTTGCAATTCAGTAACTTCCATACGTAAAGCATGTATCTCCAAACAATGAAACAACAGTTTCATTTCAATACATATGTTTACTTCTAATCATGATTTCAAATCAATGACCAAATCTTAGAATAACCAATATAATCCATCAAATTTGATCACTAGTTCAAAATTATAATCACGAATTACAAGTATCATTACAGCTCTATTCCAAGTATCCATGATTTCTAATCTCTAATCGAATCTCCTTATCAACTTTGTCACTATTATACAATTCTCCATATGTATGCACTTAAAATGCCCACTAACATACAATTCCAATAATCTACATTTTTTCATTTCTAAGTTTCTTTTCCTATATTATCTCTTATTGTTTTTCTACCATGATGTGCTATTACCATTTTGCATATATTAATTGAGATTCACACTTAGGAGACCATCTACTTTAACTTCTACAACAAACTATTCCTACTTATCGAGTTAAAGGAAGCTCTATACTAACGTGTAGTTTAAGAATTTCGTACCTACTATTACATTATCATCTCTAGCCTCTACTTGTTGTACCATACATACCCATCCTTAAGCTTGAGGCCTTAGCCTTATCTCTCTTAATCTTTTACATTGAGAAATGTTATGCCCTCTCTACATGCACTTATAACAAAACATGCCCTATTGATCCGAATTCTGACATTGCATGGCTAGATGCCCAACTCCTCCACACTTGAAACATTTCCCTTATAGTGTGAGACATTCTATAAGATGGTGCCTACCATCACATTTCTAGCAAAGAGGCACTCTCCCCAAAGTTTTCTAGTTCTCCTTGAGGGTTGGTACAACTTTTTCCCTTTAATTAACTCATTGTTATGGCTAGAACCTCCCTCAAACTTTTTCCTCTTGCTCTCCAACTCATTTGCCTACACTCTGTAATAACATTTTCATATTGCACAAATGTAGTCCCTTCTAATTCATCTTGAAAATATGGATCCAATCCTACCTTAAACTTTCCCAATTTGGTAAACTCATCATTCTATACTATCCAAGGAAAACTTCAAAATTATTTTAAACTCTTTTTCATATTCGTAAATTGTTTTCCCTTGTTTCTTCAATTTGTAAAACTCCTTACACATTTACTCTTTTACAAATTTAAGAAAATATTACTTGAGAAATACATTTCTAAATGTACTCCAATCAATTGGTTCTTTCATATATTGCTTCTTACCTCTCCACCAATTACTTGCACATCTGTTCAATAAGATAATGGCAATCCTTACTTTCATTCTCCCTTCAACCTCATGTATCTCCAATAACTTTTCCAATAAATCAATCCATTCATTTGAAACTAAAGGATTCGTATTAAGACCATCATAGGGCTTTACTAAGCACTAAATCTAAGCCATCTTATCCCTATTTATCTTCTAAGTCCTACCAATGTAGCCACAAACTATTGCACCATCTTTATCTCCTATAAGGGTTGATCATGTAAGTGCTAAGGTCCTTGTAGTTCTTTCATTATTGGCCCTATTGACTCAGCTAAAAAATCAGGGTCTCTACCTTCTCGCATATGATCCATCTTCCTCAGTAATAGGTTTAACATAACCAACATTAGCAAGCTTCTATGTAATAGTCTTTAGTAACTTAACCAACTTCCATACAACAATTTCTTCTAAACAAGGCTAAATCAACACAATTCCTAGCTACCCCATATGTCTTGTATGCATCTAGTTCTACGGTCCCCAATTATGCTTTAATGCTACCTTAATAGGTATCACATCTTGATTGAGCCATGGATGTAACACCCACAACTAACATCTAATAAACTAGAGAACAAGGTTACAAATGATACTTTACATATTTACAATTTTGCAAGACCAACTACCATAGTCTTTCTAACTCTTTTTATAAGATTTATACATAACGACTATTTAGTTCTATCATAAAAAACAAAACCCCTTCAAAGCAACTGACTCCAAATTAGGCGCTCTCAAAATCTTCCTCTCCAATAGTGATGTCACCCCTCCTATTCTTCACCTTTACTTATAGATACAACACATACTCACTCAATTCATTGTGAACTGAGTAAGAGTGGATAAAACACCCAATATAGCACACACATATTCAGTTATTGTAACATATTAGTAGTGGATATTTAGTCAAAAAATATTATGTCATTCATGGGTTCTTTACAAAAATGCATTCCATGCTCATGCACATGAGCTAAAGCATTGATATCGATCTAATATCTAATATCCTAGCCTCGCTTTTCATCTAATTGGTCAACTTAATTAGGCATTTGGATGCAATATCCAGGAACATATAGTAACAAGATGGAGCTACCTAAGAGTCCAACCCCCAACCTGTGTTGCGAACAAGGAACAACACTATTAAACCAAAGCCAATCACACATTGAGTGATCAAGGCAAAATGCTTAAGCACATGTAAGCCTATGTGTTTCAAAATTTAAGCTTATCAAAACCACAAAAAATCAAGTTTTTTCTCAAATCGAGTACTTATTCAAACAAACAATTTCCTCTTAAATATCTGACCTATTGGTCCTTTTCTTACCATGCTATGAATGTACTAATGATGTGTTAAACACCACATCAAGCGAAGTGTCTAAGCTTTATATCAACTACAATTTTAATTTTCTTTAATCTCATTCAGAATTTTGTTGCCTCAATCTTTAACCTAGTATCAAGTTTGCTTAAGTGAACACCTTAAAGGTTGAACCATTTGCTAGTGTTTCCCATAGTTTCAATGCATCATAACAGATATCCTTCAATCAATACATTTATGGCAACAAATTCAAGATTCAAAACCAAGCGCAACCAATCCATTATATGTCTAAGGACATCACATAATTAACATACATGATTCTAAGAATTTGGAATCAAGCTCAATCAATCAAGTACATATCACATAAACTACGTAACTTATAACCTAATGAGTAGACACGAGTCTACTCCTAAACATACAATATCCACTTACTTGGTACTAGAGTTGTATACCTTTAGTAGCATCTTTAGGCTTCTTGTTTTTCAGGTAACCTATGACTAAAATTTATACTTTATGTTTATTCAAGTCACATAAATGATTCATTAAAGCTTAAGTGTGTTTGTAAATTAAGGGTGCGTAACTTAGCTTTTTAGGTAAGGGCGTTTCATTAGTACTTAAGACCTTTTACACAACCTTTTACATGTCCATTTTTGTTTAGATCCTCGTTATTTAACCTTCCATTAGGGAAGGATCCTTATTAATTTTGTTACTTGTACCTTTTACTTAAGGTTAGTCGCAGGATTTATGGTTATGGAAGCTTCTACTTATATTTTAGTTTTAGTTTTAGTTTTAGTTTCTACTCTATGTTTTGCCAAAGAACCCTCAACTCAAGCTTCTACTTGGACATATTTTAGTTCACTTAATTTGATATCTCACCAGAGACCTTCCATAGATGCTTTTACTGATTGTCACATTAAGAACTTCATAGGCAACTTTCTACATAAGCTTCTACATAACTAAATGATGCCTAAACTTGTTAAAAATTTATGTTACCAACAAGACCCCCCAAGCTTGGGAAACAACTAATAGTAAAACCATTCTGAAGATCATATTTTAGATTTGGACAATTTTTCAAAAACTCGTGCATGCACGTTTTTTAGTAAATT
This sequence comes from Lumnitzera racemosa, assembly GCA_024138005.1. Classification (NCBI taxonomy): domain Eukaryota; kingdom Viridiplantae; phylum Streptophyta; class Magnoliopsida; order Myrtales; family Combretaceae; genus Lumnitzera; species Lumnitzera racemosa. The sequence continues at coordinate 51,726,516 of JAMXBC010000008.1, read as the reverse complement.
GCCATCTAATTTCACAAAACACTACTTTTGTCTCGTGAAAATGCAATAAATTACATGTTTGACAACTTTTTCATCTAAAAACTCATGTATCCATATAAAATATCATTTTAGTACTAAATATATGAATAAAATCATATTTGATAAAAAGTACTTGAATATCAACTAATTTCCTGAATTTTCAAATTTGGCAGTTTTTGTTAAATAAAAAATAAAAAGAATCAATTAAGTAAATTTGGGAAAATTTTTAACATAGCTTGATAATAAATATTATGAGGAGTCTATAGAAAAAGTTTTAGCTTGAAATAATGACATTTTCCCATTTGAAAATTAGATTGAAAATATGCTCAAAATGACTCATTTCTTAAGAGTGAAATATAAAACTTGTCTATTTTGAAAAACTAATATTTTTCCATGAAGGTATACCAAAAATAACCTAGGAATAAAATTTTTCATGATTTTTCAATTTGATTTACTATATTTAACAAATTATTTAAAAGTAAGTAAAAATTAAAACTTATCGCTGCTACAATCTCTAGCTAGCATGCACCACCAAGACCTTATTGATCCACCTAGGCATTGCTTTAGGAGCTTAGTGATGGTGGCCACTCATTCGTAGGTGGTCCTTTGCCTTAAGTTTTGTGTACGCTTATATTTTGTGATTTTTTTTATTATTTTCCTCTAATTTCTAAATAATCTAAATGAAATTTGATCAAAAATTGTAAATGAAGATGGTTTAGGCTATTTATAGATGCTTGAGTTGGATGCATGATGGACAGGTGTCATGCTTGTCCCTAAAACCATATGCAAAAACCACTTACCCCCCTTATTTTGCCTTTGAAAACTATGTACATGCATGGTTTTGGTTTTTAAATTCATGTGCAACTCTTGGTTTTCATAAGACTACCTTAATTATTTTATTTATTTATTTACTTGATTATTTTATGCTTTCTCCATATAAATGCAATCCTCTACAATGGAGTTCCAAGTTTATACACAGCTTTATTCTTTATCATAATTCTTTTTTGTTTATATGTTTGTAATATATAAATTATATTTACCATGCATGTATCACTTTAAATAATATTCTAAGCATAGTCATGAGCTTCACTTTTTAAACAGCTTTCAATTCTTGTTAACCCAAGACATTATTTAATTGCTTCATAGATCGTTATTTTAGTGACTTGATGTCATAAAATAATTTCTTCTAAATTTTGTAGCTTAGTTATGAAATCTCACTTGATTCAGTTAACATCAACTAATACCTTAGTTTTAGGAGTTTGGAACTCGGGGTATGGCATGCGATATTGCCTATCCTTTGTCATAGGACATTGAGTCTTGTTGAGATTGATGCCACATAACATTGGCAAGAATCTTCTTTTGGAAATTTGCATAGTAAACGTATTTAGAACTTTGTCTATGTATGCATTCTAACTTAAGCTGATGAGCCTTTTAGATCTATCCCTATAGATCTTAATGCCTAGGATATATGCAGCCTCGTCTAAGTCTTCCATTAAGAAACACTTCCTTAATTAAGACTTGACATTTTACAAGGTGGTAATATCGTTTCCAATGAGTAATATGTTAGCTACATACAACACTAGAAATCCAATTGTACTCCTACTAATTTTCTAATAAACACAAAGTTCATCTTCATCTTTAATGAATCTAAACCCTTTGATTGCTTCATTGAAACGAGGAATCCAAATCCAAGATGCTCGCTTCAATCCATAAATGGATCTTTGAAACTTACAAACCTTTATAGAATGCTCAATATGAACAAAACCCTTAGGCTATGTCATAGATACATCCTCAAGTAAGTTTCCACTAAGAAACATTGTTTTGACATCCATTTTCCAAATCTCATAATCATTACACGTGGCTATAATAATAAGGATCCTACTGGATTTAAGCATGGCAATTGGTGAAAAGCTTTCATCATAGTCTACACCATGAGTTTATTTGAAACCCTTGGCCACTAGTTACACCTTAAAGGTATGCATGTTGTCATCTATGTTAGTTTTCTTCTTGAAAACCCATTTGCACCCAATGGTCTTGCTACCTTCAAGTAGATCAATCAAAGTCCATACATGATGGTCATATATGGATTGCATTTCATATTTCATGGCTTCCAGCCATTTCTCAAAGCTTGGACATAGTATGGCCTCTTGATAGGTAGTGGACTCATTTTGATCCATGAGTAACACATCATGACTATCTATTACGAGAAATCCATATCTCTTAAGTTCATGTCACATCCTACCAGACCTACGTAGGCCTTGTATTACTTATGGAGGCTTAACAACTAACTATGAGTCTTATTAAGTTTCCACTAGCAATTTAATGCTATATTATGGATCTTGTACTTCTTCGAGATGTACTTTGCTCTCACTAATCCCTTTACAAATAGACTCCTTTTCCAAAAACATGCCATTTTGAGCAACAAACACTTTACTCTTAAAGGGATTATAGAAATCGTATCCTTCGATTTCTTTTGGATACCTTACAAAAAGTCATTTGTTAGATTTAGGTCTTAATTTGTCTGAGATTTCATGTTTTACATAAGCCCCACAACCCCAATTCTTGAGAAAAGACAAACTAGGTCTCTTCCTAGTCAATATCACATATGGCTTCTTCTCAACTGCTTTAGAAGGGATACGATTTAATGTGAAGGTAGTTGTTTCTAAGCTGAAACTCTAAAAGGATGAAGGAAAATCTGTTTGAATCATCATAAATCAAACCATATCTAATAAGGTATTCCTCCCTTCAAATACACCATTCCATTGTAGTGTTCCAAGTGGAGTCAATTGTGAAATAATCCCACAATTTCTAAGATGATCAATAAACTCTTCACTTAGATATTCACCACCTCAATCTTATCGAAGTGCCTTGATCGTTTTGCTAAGCTAATTTTGTACTTCAATTTGAAAAGTTTTGAACATTTCAATTGATTGAAATTTATGCGTCATCAAATAAACATACTCATATCTACTGAAATCATCGATAAATGTGATGAAGTACTAATAAACTCCTCTAGCAGTGACGCTTAATGGATTGCATGCATCAGTATGTATTAGTCCTAATAAATTAGTTGCCCTTTCATTATGTCCAGTAAAAGGGTCCTTAATCATCCTGCCTAATAAATAAAACTTACAAACATCAAATGGTTTAAAATCAAATGAGTGTAAAAGTCCATCTTTATGGAGCTTTGATATGAGATTTTCATTTATATGGCCAAGGTGATAATGCCATAGGTAGGTAATGTTTAAATCATTTGACTTAAATCTCTTAGTAGTTATGTTATAGATAGATCTACTATTAGGCTTAAGGTTTAGAACATAAAGACCATCATGTAAATTAGCATTTTTACAAAACATGTCTTTATAATAAACGAGAAACCATCATTTTGTAAGCATGAAACCGAAATAATATTCCTACTTGAAGTAGGAACATAAAAGTAATTGGTTCAAACAAACAAAAGCCTAAAATCAACTCATAAGTCCTTATTATTAAAGCAGCAACTTTTGCTCCATTGCCCAATCATAAGTCAATTTTGCCCCTTTTTAACTCTCTACTCATATTGAGACCCTACACATTTGTTCAAATGTGGGATAGACATTTGGTATCCAATACCTATGAAGTAGAAGTAGATAAATTGACTTCTACAGCATAAATACCTAAAGTAGCAGTCTCACTACTCTTATTTTTCTTCAAATCTTCTAAGTAAAGTTTGCAACACCTCTTCCAATGATCAAGCGCATTGTAGAAGAAATAAACTCTTTCCTTAGGAGGTTTTGCCTTTGGCTTGGGCTTAGTCATTGAATTATTAGTTGCCTTTCCATTCCCCTTGCCTTTCTTCTTCATCCTATTCCTTTTCTTAACCATTAAAGCACTAATGGTCTTCTTTTTAATGCTCTGTTCAATGTTTTTCAATATCACATGCAATTTAGAAATTGATTTCTCCGTATTATTCATTTTATAGTTCAGGAAAAACTTGTCCTAACTATCAAGCAATGAATTTAAGATCAAATATGTTGCTAACTCTTAACTTATGGGAAATTTAAACCTTTCAAGATGATTAATGTAGCCCTTCATTTTTGAAACATAGACACTCACTGACCATCCCTCAACCATTTTGCAAGAATGCAAGGCTTTGGTAGTCTCATACCTTTCTTGTCTAGCTTGCCATCAAAACATTTCCTTGAGATGGGTGACCATCTCATAAGCTTCCATGTACTCTAAATCGTTCTAAAGTTTTCAGCTCATGCTAGTAAGCATCAACCATCCTACATCAAGAGTCATCAGAATGCTTCTTATAAGCATCCTTCTAAGCTCTTGAAGTAGTGGCTGAAGGTTCCTCAAGAATGGGCTAATCATGGACGTAGAGCTTCCTTTCTTTCTTGAGAACAATTCTAAAGTTTTTGAACTAGACGAGGAAGTTGGTTCCAATCAACTTGTCCTCTTAAGGACAGATTGCAATGATAATGTGGAGGTATTGTTTGTAGCCATTAATCTATAATTAAGTATGCAAAGTTCATTATTTAGAGGCATTATTTTAAAAGTTCCTACTAAACCAATAACCCTCAACATTAATGTAGCTAGATTCAATTATTGCATTTTAGTAGGCTAAGATCCATATTTTACCTTACTTTAAGTCAGCTTTAACATGACACTTAAAGTTAAGTTATTTAGGTAGGTAACTCTTTACCAATTACGTTACACATGACTCTTAGATACTTTATGAGATTTTGACATCATATGTCCCAGCATGTTTCAATACAATCTAATGCCTTAGATGTAAAATCATTTTGATAACCTAATTAAGTTCGACCATATTAAACTCATCCGTAGCACCATTACTCATCTTGCCTTACTAAGATAACCTAATATACTTTACTTTGGCAATCTTACATTTTGATGATCAAAGTCTTGACAGGTATTTAATTAAGGGTGACATTTGACTTAAAATTTGTTGAGGGATTTTAATTACTAATATTCCATTTTATTACCATATTTTAATGGATAATAATCATTGATTGTTGCATATGTAGTACCACATACATAAACATGTATGATCAGTTACAGTGTATCACACTCATAAAAGAAATAAAATAAACGTATCATAGCATAACCCTTAAACTCTATTGATCTTCATAAGCTAATATGAAGTTCAATAGTCAACCATAGGTATATATCCATCTCTATGGACATGAGATGAAAATCATTCTTGTATCTTAGTCACGACCATTGCTTCTCTAATACCATGGACTAGGTATAACCTTGTTAACATCTCCATCTTATCATTACAATAATGAAAATATGATACATAAAATCCTACTATGCAACAAAACAAAAATGACATGCAAGATGTATTTATGAAATTTCAAGCCATTAAACGAAAAAATAAAAAATAAAAAACAAAACCTACCAATCACACAGGTCATAAGGGGCCATGCTATGTACCATGCATATAACACAAATCACATTTGTAACATGCATATATAATATCAAAATTCTATATTAACCATTTTTAATTGTTGGACTATGAATAATTAGCACGATGGTTTTAAAAAGACATTTTACATTTGCATCAGTATGATCGTTTCTTGAATCTTGTTACACATGATTGCTAAACGTTATATCTGTTTAATGATTCAACAATCCGGATTTAATAATATTAAACATTATAAATCTATAGTAAGCTGATTACATAAGATTTATTCGACCCCATAACACAAACTATTATGTCATCATTTAACCACATTAAACATAATTAATTCATTGTAATCTGATTACATTTCATCCATTCCACAATTAAACAATCTACAATATATATATATATATCATTTACTCATATTGATTACTCATGCAAATTCATTTACATCATATATACCAAAATTAGTTTAACAATTAAACAATCCGCAATAGGTATAAATTCATGTTAATCATCAAAGCTACATTCATACATATCATGCATACATATAACATACAAAATCAACTTAATTGAAACTGCAAGGGGCTTTGGTATCGCTGTTAGGATTTAGGGATTCAAAAAACTCTTTTGTAGCGGAATTTTATTTTATTTTTTAACAAAACCCCTAAAAATGCCAGTGTATCCATGTAGTAAATTCAATTGATATAAGAGAAGTTCTTTTATTGTATACAAATCTAGGTCGCACTGGTGATGCAAATTTGTAGGCACTACGATCTTGCAAACCCCCTCTACAGTATTAACAGTCAAATGAACATGCTAAAACAAATTGTAGTGTGGTAGCACCAAAAACAAATGTAAGAAACCTTCACAATTTCTCACGTTTCACTCTCTATATTTCGTCTACAGGGTTTCTCTATGGTTGAAATGTTGACGATATAACATCAGCGTAACCTTAATAGAGAGAAATTTGGTGAGATATTAAAGGATATTAGTAATATAAAGTATGTTATTTATTATTTTTCACAAAAAAGTAAGAAACATAATTATTTATCATTCTCAAATCATTAAGAATAAAAAATATTTCAATATTTCCTACTAGGTTTAATAAAAATAAACCGATAGCCTATTTTATTTGTTTTTTATATAAGACCCTATAGGTTTACTTAATATTAAAAGTAGGCCTAAAAACTCCTTTCGAGCCTACAAGACATAAGTAGCCTCTAGCAAGATGTTATGTCTAACCAAATTAAGTGTAGATCGACGATTCAACTTTGCGTAATCCATAATTTATGTCATAATCCTTTTATGAGACGATATCTAAATTAAATGTAAGGTATGAGTAGTGATACCCTTCTTTTGTTCATCCTTATCATTTTTCAATCTTCAAGTAAAATGATAGAACAAATGACATTGATCATACTATCAATTCATTTGAGCATAGCCATGCATTTTTTAGTCTCACTTATCGAGGGGCTTAGAGATATTTGTCTCAAAATTAGATGGACAAATCCCATCTTAATCACTCATCTCCCTCTACATGACTCACATTAGGCCCAATCATAACCTTTATAATTATTCGGTTAAAGATAACATTTGATTAAGTTGAATCATAATGTTCCTCATGTTGGAATCGATGGTGATTTTAGATCTAAGGATGTAATGACATCGTTATAATGAGAATCACTTATGACATTAATCCACGTAGTGATCTCATAGTGGCTTGGTCTAGTATATAATTCTCTTACGCGTACCTAAGAGTTTCATTTGTATCTCTATACAAATAAACATCCCATGATTATCAATCAAACCTTATACTAGATTTAATTCATTATTGTTCCCACAATAATAAGTATCTAGAGACATTCAAAATAACTATATGATTATTCACGGATATTATGATAAAGTAAACATGTATATAATATAATAATAAATATGTCTTAATTCATAAAATATAATATTGATAATATCCAATAATTGGCTTAGGGTACAATTACTAACACTCGACAGCCGAGGTGCTGAGCAATATTATTGGCTGAAATTCTTCTACCAATAGTGTACATGATGTAAGTCAAAAAAGTTTTATTTTGGAAGGCTTCTTTGTAAGCTTAGTTCTAAGTTCAATTAATAGAATCTTAGTCCTAATATTAAGAGAGAGCCCTTAGACAAAAATTTGTATAGGGTAAGGTTATAGGGGTTTCTCATGTCTCATAATCTATTTACTTTTATGTTGTAAATTTAAATTTATTAGTGAAGCTTTAATTGAACCCTAACTAAAATGTGATAATTGCTTTTATTTTCAATCTATGATATTGCATTTTGTGATCTAATAACATTGGTTTCTATTGTCTTTAATTCAATATTCCTAGTTATTGAATTATTTTATGAATCTACTATCAGTTTACAAGATCTTATAGTTAGATGGACTAATACAATTAGAAATAATTGAATAGATTAGGCAATTAGCTATTTTATTTCTCTTAATTAGGGTAACCTAATAGAGAGATTCAAGACCTTAATGTGAACATGAGATATTTTATTACATAAGCAACTCAGATAGAGTATACTTGAGGATAAGAATTAATTACGAGACATAAGTTCGATTGATTCACATTAAGAATCTTTGTGGCCCAAAAGTGCAAATGAGATGGAAAGTTACATAGAATTAGGTAGCAAATAATAGATTTACTAAGGATCATGTTTCCCATAGTTTGACTAATTTTGCTTGTTTGTTTATTTTCTCATTATTTATTTTTTTTCTTGTTTTATCATTTCTATCTCGTTTATTTGAATATAATTACTTAATCAAATTGATAAGTGAGATAATTGGTAGTTTTAAGGAAAATTGCTAGTTAAGATTTCCTCAATTTTATAGTTCCCTATGGAATTGATAACTTGAACTCAAATTTGTGTTATACAATAATTTAACTTAGTGCATTTACCTAAGGATGGTATTAATCCCTATATCATTAGAACTCGACCAAGTTTAAGTTGCAGTTGTCAAGGAGCATATGGAGTGAAAATAATTAGGATACTTGGAAAAATCTCATTTTATCAATTGCTTTGACATGCTTTTGATTCATTACATTTTTCTTACTTTTTAGTATTTTCCTTTATTTGTCACCTCCAACTTCTAAATTATTTCAGTATATGACCAATAATAGTAGGACAAATGTTATTAAATTAGATCTTGAAATTGAGGGGATTTCCAATCTTTTATGCAAAAGAGAGTATAAGATAGAGAGAAGATAAACCGAGATTTGCTAATTCAATTCTATTGGTCCCATATAAGATATCAAGAGAGGGGGCCAAGGAGAGGCCGCAGGGGGGGGGGGGGTGGTTTGGATTGATATCTTTAACTTTATGAAACTTTTTCCATATAAAATAAAATTTACCCTTCATAACAACCTATAATAGTGAACAGTGATAATTTAATGATTCAACACATAACAATTAATAAGGCAAATTAAATGAGGAAGGAAGGAGAAAATTAGGGAGAGATTTTATAGAGCTTCGACCTTCTACCTATTGTTCTCTTCTAGCTCTACTACTGGGGGCTTGGTCTACTTTATTGGTATCATTCCACTTAATCTACTAAATTGACTCATAAATAGATTACAAGCATTTGTCGCAATGACTTTACATATGTTTGAATAGTATACCATTATTTTTTAATAATGTTTCTTTCTTGTGAGAAGATAACCAATTTTTATAAGGGAAAAATAGATGATAACACTTCTCCCCCTTAATAAAATAAATCAAAGCCAAGTTTTTTTTAAAAAGAAATAAATTTCAACATCTTTCTTTTTCTCCTTATAAAAACATATTTTAGAAAAGGAGCTCCCCCTCAAAATGATACCAATTATTTTTTATGATCAATAATGAAATAAGATACTTATATAAAACATGAAGAGCAAAACAAAATAGAACAAGATTACCAAGTCCATTAATTTTATTTATTCCATACTTTCACTTTCAATGAGGCTTTATTGAAATATCTCCAATTAAATTTTGCCTCATGACCTACAACCACTAAAAGAATGATCAAACATTCTTAGGAACCCAAATAAGCTTGGGTCCTTTAAAATTTAAGCTCATGATATTATTTGCATTTACTTGGTTTCTATTAAGCTTACAATTTTTGTAAAAGCAGTACTTTTCAATATGACCTAACTTGTTACAAAAGAAACATGCATAAGGAGAAGAATAATCATACCTGTTACTTACCTTAGGCCTTTGGTTTTTCTTTGGGTAGTCTCTAACATATCTTATGTGCAACCTTCTGTTGTACCTGCTGAAACGATACTTATCTTTGTTTTGAGAATATTGTCTATTGTACCTTCTAACAAGTTTAAGTGATTTGCCTTTATCCATTTCTTTAAAAGTTTCTTGATTTTCACTTTTTGATTTGACAAACACTATTTCTCTCTTTGTTTTAGATGTAACTCCAAATTCAAATCCAAGTCCAAATTTTGAATTATCCACTCTTTGACTAGAATTAGTATTTATAACTTCTTATCACTTTCATCAAACTTTTAAAATGTGTTTTTGAATGACTTAGATAAATCCTCCACATAATTTTTCAAACTTTTGATCTCTTCTTTCAAAATAAGATTTTCATTTACTAAAGCTCCATGAGCAACATGTAATCCTTCAAAGTCATTTTTCAAAAAATCGTTTTCATCAACCAAAAGCTGTTTATTTGAATGAAAGCCTATTTTTCATTCTTCAAAGCCTTATTATCATTTTCAACTTTCAAAAGCTTATCAATGGCTTTTGAAAGTGCTTTTAATAATTTACTAATTTCAACACAAATATCATGAGTTATATAATCATTATTAGATTCAAATTCAAATTCAAAACTTACTTCAGAATATGCCATCAAACATAAATTTGCTTCATCTACTTAATCATCTGAACCTTCTTCCACAGATTCTAACTCGTCTAAATCACTCCTTTTTCTATTTATAGAGCTTTTTCAAAAGCAGTAGACACTCGTACTTAATGTATCCAGTCTTTTTGTATTCATAACAAACAACTTCCTTCTTTTCTTTAGCATCATTTCCTGTAGTATTTTGATTCTTGTTAGATTTAAAATTATTAGAGTTATATGATTTTTTACCTCTTTTCTTAAGCACTCTGTTCAAACGTCGTGCCAATTGTATGGCCTCTTCATCATCATCATTGTTTGAATCAACTTTTACTTCTTTCGCCTTAAATGTAGTACCCTTCTTTTTCATATGCTCTGAAGTACTTTCTAATTTAACAAAATTAGTTTCATCTGCCCAAAGCTTGCTGCACAATTGACTCAGGGTTAATGTCTTCAGATCACAAGATTCTTCTATGGTGGTTTTCTTTGCATTCCAAATTTTGGAAAGAATCCTTAACATCTTGTGTACCATATCTACATCACTAATAATTTTGCCAAGAGAAAACAATTCATTATTTATTGTAGTAAATCTACTAAAAGAATCTTTGATTTCTTCACCAAGCAGAATTCAAAATGTTTCATATTGTTGAATAAGCGAGTTGATTCTTATATCCTTGATTGTTTCTGTACCTTCAAAGGTTTACACCAAAGTGTCTTAAATATCTTTAGTTGTAGCACAAGAAGCAATTAGAAAAAATTTTGAACGTACAATAGTACACAAGAAAAGATTCTTAGCCATTGAATTGAGTTCAACCTTGGTGATATCATTTCTTAATGTGATGATGGTTGGAACTTTGAGATCTCTTACAAAAATAATTTTCTAAGCCTGATAATCTGATGCCTTTACATAAGTCTCCATCCTAAATTTCCAATAAGGAATGTTAGTCCCATCAAAAAATGGTGCTTTGTGAGGCTGAATTGTTAAATTACCACTTGATTCACCCATGATCTTTGAACTCTAGAAGATATTACAGCGAGGCTCTAATACCAATTGTTGGTACCTTATAAGATATCAAGGGTGGTGGGTTGGGTTTGAATTGATATCTTTAAAATTTTGAAACTTTTTCAATATAAAATAAAATTTACCCCTCTTAACAGCTTATAATGGTGAACAGTGATAATTTAATGATTCAACACACAACAATTAATAAAGCAAATTAAAAGAGTAAGAAGAAGAAAATTAGGGATAGATTTTATAAAGTTTTGTCCTTCTGTCTACTACTATCTTCTAACTCTATTGCTGAGGAACTAGTTTACTTCATCAATGTCATTCCACTTAATCTACTAAATTAACTCACAAATAGATTACAAGCATTTGTTGTAATGACTTTACAACACTCTACTCTACCTAACTAGCCTCTTTATAATCTAAGCTAATATAGAATTATAGAGTATAAACTATCTTTTTTTCTACAAAAAAATATAAAGATTACAAGTGAGAATAAAAATACAACTCTCAAATAATTTTTCACTTAAAAGAAATAACGCTTATTGTAGAACTTTGATTCAATACAGCTCTCTAAAGAAGTATCTAAAGGACTTTCAAAAACTTTTGAGAAGGTAAAAACTAATCAAGAATTTTTATGTAACGATAATTTTTCTTTAGAGTTGTATCCCAACATTTTGAATCCTTTCTACTTTTATATTGAGTTTTTCCAACAGCTAAGAATCTGAAGATTATCTTCACTTCCATATTTATCTAAGCATTAGTTATTTAAGATAATTCCTTGGATATTTTAAGAAGATCTCAGTAAACTGAAAATTAAAAAAGAAAAAAAAAACTCTCCTTATCTTGTTTAGATCAGATATTCATCAATCCGTAACCACTAGATAAGCTTTTGATTTGAATTTAAAAAGATATACTTTTGTTAGCAACTTCCGGATAAGCCTCATATCCAAAATTTGAAATCCTACAAAATCCGATTCAACCTTATCCTTATCTATTCTTGTATATATCATGATTTATCCAAATATATTTTCTCTTAAAAATTATCCCCATGGATCATGATTCCATCTTAAGTGAAGCAGGATTAAATTATTTTCCTAATACATTCAATCTAATGGAGCAAGGGCTTGATTAATCCAAATTTGTTTTAAAACTATTTTCAATGTCATACTTCCAAACTTAATTTTTGAACAAGCTTCTGAAGAGTATAGGCTTCTTGTTTCTGAAGTTTTTGAATAAACTTTTGAAGTATTGTATCAATTCTTCTTATAAGAGCTTTGAAATACTTTCTGAAGATTTTCTAGATAAGAGTATAAGGAGAAATGAAAGCGGATAAGGAAAATCTCACAAGAACAAGAATATTCAATAGATGTAAGGTATATCACATTTTCGATTACAAAGAAAAGGGAATATTTATAGTAAGTCCCTAGAACAATAAGGGAACCGAAGTAATTACAATAAAGGCGAATACAAAAATACTATCATAGTACATTACCAAAATCATAAAAAGGGACAAATAAAATATTGGAATATAGTATAATATTAGAAAAAGTAATGATAGGTGGCACATTACGATTGGATATACGTTTTGGAGTCTTAGGATGCTATTGACAAAGGGTATTGAAAGTTGCTAAGATGAATAGAGGATTCTATTGTTTGGTAGGATAAGTAAGACTCAACATGTAAGAGACTCAGCCTTAGCACTTGTTAAGTTAGCTTCAGTAGTCAATGGTTCGATGTGTTGGAAGAGGAGTTTGGCACATAGGTGCCTTAACCTTAGCATTCAACAAATTAGCCTTAGCGATTGACAATTTGTTAATTGGGTAAGGGTTAGAGTAGAGTAGGGTATGTTCAAGCTAAGACTTTAGAAAGTTTGCCCATTGTTATTCTGTATACTATTACTCATCCTTGGTAGGTTGACAAGAAAGAATTCTTCGAGCAAGAGACTATAGGCCGTAGAGACAGGTATGAGTGAGGGGTTCGAAGGTTAGTAGTCCATTAGTTCCCTTAGGTTATTGAAGATTTCTCCTCAAATCTTACTCTTCATCATCTTCAGGCACATAACACATCAAGTCGATGATGTTGAAAATAAAAGATACTCCGTATCCTTCGAGTAGCTCTCGCTTATAAGCGTTGTCATTAACTTACCGAAGGATCTTAAAAGGTCCATCTAACTTAGGGGATAACTTATTCGTCATCTTCCTTGGAAAATAGTCCTTATTGTGGTAGATCTAAACTAAGTCTCCTAGACTATAAATGACTCAACTCCTTCCTAGGCTTCCCTATTCTCTCTATTAGGCCATAGTTTTGACTAATTTCTTCGAAACCTTATAATGCAATCTTTGGAACCCTTGGTACACTGTAGGCCTAATTAGCTCTCTCCTTGAAATATCGGGCTGATAACCCTATCCAAGCGTAAGTTTGGGTTAAGTTTATTAATGACCTCAACAGATGACCTTCCTTTAAAGCTATAAGTAGAGTGGTTGTAAGCAAATTCAATGGTTAGTAGGTATAGATCCTAAACATGTAGATTCTTTCCAATAGTATCTCAAAGGAGGTTGTCGACTGTTCTATTCCCAGCTTCTATCTAGCCTCCGTCTGTGGGTGGCAAGAAGTACTAAACATAAGTTTGTTGCCGAGCTTCTTCCATAAGGTTTTTTAAAAGAAGCCCATGATAGAATACTCCTTAGTACTTCATGCAATTGCATGATCTCTTGTAAAAAGAGGTTAGCAACAAAGAGAGCATCATTAGTTTTGTAATAGGGGATGAAGTAGCTCATCTTGCTAAACTGATCAACCACCACCATAATAAAATCATATCTCCATCATGTTCTAGGTAGGCTAAGCATAAAATCCATGCTCAAATCGGTCCATGGCTACTCTAGTATAGGCAAAGGTATGTACTTTCTATACAACTCCTTTCTTCCCTTAGCATGTTTGCATACCTTGCATCGTTCTAGAACTCGGCGTACATCCTTCATTATCCTTGGCCAATAGAAATGTTCTTTTGGCAACTTAGTCATTCTCTTCTCACCAAAGTGATTGGCTAAGCCCTAAGCATGGGCTTTTCGGATAAGTAATTCCCTCATAGAAACACTCATCATATAAACTTGCTTCACCTTCATAAAAATCCCATAGCTTAAATAAAATCCATCCATTACTTCTCTTACATGATATATGACCACTAAGGGTCCAAAATATAGATCATGCTCATATTAATCAAGCAGGGTGCCAAATCTAAGTATGCTAGCTTGCACTGTTGTAATAAAAACATGCCGACGAGTATGTGTATCAGCCGCAGTATTAACGCTCACCTTCCTGTACTTAATGACAAAACAAAAAGTTTCTAGGAACTCAACCCATTTAGCATGATGTTGAGAAAGTTTTTACCACCCTCTAAGATGCTTGAGAGATTCATGGTTTATGTAGATGATGAACTCTCTTGGTAATAATTAGTGTTGCTAATTTTAAAGTACTCGAACAAGGGCGTAAAACTCCTTATCATGGCCAAGTAATTTAGTGTAGCACCTTTAAGCATCTCACTAAAATAGGCAACTAGTGACATTCTTGCATAAAAACAACTTTAATGTAGACTGTAGATGCATTATGTTCCAGCTAAAAAACTCTCTCAAAGTTGTACAGGACTAGAACCGAAATAGAAGTCAACTTGGACTTAATCTCATCAATGCTTCTTTGAGCTTTCTCAAACCATTTGAATTGAAAATTTTTCTTGGCTAACTTAATTAGTGGGGCTACTATGGAACTAAATTTTTGAATAAATTATCAATAAAATGAAGCTAAACTATGAAAACTCCTTACTTCGACAGTACTAATCAGCATCAACCATTCATGAATAGCTTAGACTTTCTTTCATTAACTCCGATACCTCCTTTAAATACAACATACCTAAGGAATATAACATCATTATAACAAAATATACACTTCTTCAAATTGTCGATTAAGTGCTCAGTACAAAGGATATCAAACACTGATCTCAAGTGTTCAACATAGGAGATGAGGTTAATGCTATATACCGGTACATTATTGTAAAACCCCCAAATTTAGCCTTTTAATATAAAGTTGAACTCAAGTGCTGTAGATAATTTCCTGAAGTCAATGGAACCGATAAGTTTAAAATCAATTAAATTTTAAATTTGCAACCTAAAATGAATATGGAAAACCTTAAATCCTATATATGCATAAACACAAGAGATGAAACCTAAACCTAATTAAAAACCTTAAAACAAAAACCTTAAGCCTAGAAAATTTATAAAATTACCACAGTAGTAATAAAACCCTAATTGAATACAACTATTGATCAACACGCATAATCACATAAAATCATTAATGAACAAGTAAAGATAACTTTTAAATATTAATAAACATAAAGAGTAACAAAATAATTTACAAAATTAATAAGATTAAGCATATTAATTTATAATTATTTGTAACTTCATACTTATATATATATATATGTTAGTTTTATATTTATTTAATTAATTGAATTTAATCTTATAACATACTTTATGCTTATGTAATGTTTAGTACATATTAATTATATATTTTATAATTTTCTTCATAATTATATTATATACATATTATTTCAAATATTATTTATAGGATTAAAATATTAAAGAAAATTTAAAACATATTTTATTTAATTGTTCATTTATTTCTTTATCCTTCCCTTGTCTTTATCTTTTCTTTTCGTTTTCATTTCCCTATCTAATTTGTGGTTATCATATTTACATGTACATGTAAATTTTTTTTTATTTTATTTAATTTTTTTACTAAAGTCAAAATGTCATTTTCATCTTTTCTCTCTCTGTTATCTTCTTCTTTTCTTATCTTTATCCTTTTTATTTTCTCTCCTTCTTCTGCCCCTTCTTCAATTTTGGTTGCCAAGTGAATCAAAATGTCATTTTCAACTCTTCTAATCTTCTTTCCGTATCCTCTTCTTTCCCTTTTCCTTTTCCTTTTTCTTTTCTTCTTCTTATCCAACAACTTTTGGTTGTCTTTGTCTTTAAATGTCCAAATGTGTTAGTTAAGAAATAAAAAGCTAATAAATAAGAATAAAGTCAACTTCAACAATTATCTTCTTATGTTAGTTTATTTTTCTTTAATTTTTACTTTTTTACTTTTCTCTTTCCTTCTCTTCAACTAGTTGCATGTATGTACATGTACCTGTATTTTCTTATCCTTTCTAAGAAACAAAACACAACACAACACATACAATTTCCCCCCTTCTAAATCGATACCTTCTCATCCTCTTTTCACTTTCATCCTTTTGTTTTTCTTTTGTCTCTTTTAACAACTTTAAGAAGAAGAAGAAGAAGATTGTATTTGATTTATCTTGTAATATCAATTTATATGTACTCTTTATGTTGTATATGTATTTTGTAGTATTATGTATTTTAGGAGCATGCAAAAGAAATTATATGTACCTTAGCTTTTTGTAGTAGAAATATTATGTATAAATGCACTTGATCATGTATATAATCTTATTTCTTTATATTTATGTATTTAAATGTGCAAATAGACATAAATATATAGATATATGGTCATATGTATGGACATGTATATATACATTAAGGTAAACACATATACGGTTGCAATATATATACATAGTACATATACATATATGTAAGTAAATAAGAAAATAAGATAAGACATATATATACATACATATACACCTATATATATATATATACATTATAGGATGTGCATAAACATACATAAGATTGATTAAGTATTTATACATGTATACATGTAAACCAACAAGTATATAAATATGTATATATGTATTATATTAAACTTTCTTAAAAACGTTAAGAAAGTATAAATATACATGTATAAATACTTATAATACTAAGTAAAATACATGTACTTACCAATATATACATGCATAAGTATACATATATTAGTAGTATACCAAAAGTATAAGTACATGTATATATATGTATAAGTATACATATTACTATGTAAATACTTAAACAAATAAGAATATAGAATACATAAACATATAAACATATAGATATAAGTGGTCCGATGCCCATGAGAAGGAATAGGGCCCATGTAATTATTAATTAATAAAATATAATAACATATAAATATATATAATAGTAATAGTGCAAAATTTAAGAAATGTAAAAATTAAGGGGAAATAACAAAATTATTGTATAAAATATTTAATTAAACTCAATAATAAAATAATTCAAAAATCTAAAATTTATAATTAATTAAATCATAAAATAATAAAGAAAAGTAAAAAATTGATAAATAAAATTATTGAAGCCAAAATAACTAAATTTATAATATTTCGGACTCATAAGAAAAAATATGGGTTTTAACATCCAAAACGAATCCCGTTACATAAACATATGTTCGAAAATGATAAAAATCACCTATAAGTTCATAAGTATTGGTGTTTTTATGAAAAAGTTACCTGCAAATAAGAACTTAAGCTAAACCGATTAGGATCGATAGAATAACTAAGTTAATTGACCCTATAAACTAATAATGAGGATAAATGTAAACCTTGTAAATTTAGCTATTTAAGAATAAAATTGAACCGTAATACTGTAGATAACTTGATGAGTTATTAAAGCTGTGCAAGATAAAAATTTAATAAATTATAAATTCAAATATATTATAAACAGTAAAAACATTTGAAATTTCTCAAAACCCTAAATCGCTTACTAAAACTCTAAGTCTGATTTATATACCATTAACTAAAATTGAACTCGAATTTGATCGAAATCCTAAAATTATAACTTTAAACCTATAAAATAATTAAATATCACTCAATAGTATTATAATTGTAACAAGTACCAATTAAATTGATAAATTTTCACAAAATTCCAAAATTAATGTATATATAAATCATAAAATACAAATGAATAATAAGAAAATAATAAATAATAAAAATAATAGCAATAATAATAATTATAATTGTAATAAGACTAAAATCTCAAAAATAAGAAAAATATGCTTAAATTAATAAAAATATCAATTATATGATTTAAATAATTATTAAATCATAATTATATTAAGAAAAAGCTAAAATGAATATTTTGTAAATTTTAAATTAAAATAATAAATTTTGTTATATTTTTATATCACAATTCAAATTACGAGTCACAATGTCCAAAATGTATCTCGCTAGGAGAAAATATGCTCGAAAACAATCAAAATGAATTATAAGCTCATAACGATCTAAGTTAAAATAAAAAAGTTATATGTGATTCGATAAAAGGCTCAAATCGATAATTTCACGTAAATCCATAATCGATTTAAGTAAACAGCACGATTTAACATGCTAGTTTAGTTATTTAATTCCCAAACTTACTACTTTCCATATTCCTCTAATGTTAGGTGATCCTAAGATCGAGACCAACTTCCCTTTGGGCTATTACAATCCTTAATATCATATATGACCAATTGAGTATTCTCGATGACTCTATACTTGTTTTGTACTTATAGTTAATGTACATGAGTTAAATATTAATAACTTGATAGATGGGGTTTTGGGTTATGCATGTGACTGACATTGATTGATTACTATGCAAAACACTATTAAATGTGATAGTTGAAGATTTGGTTATATAATTAATTATTTCATAATTTGAATGATTTGTTAATAATGTTTGACTACCTCATAAATTGACTTAATCATATTTAACTTAACTAAAATTAAACGGATCATGCATAGATCATGAACATTGCATATAATGTTCCGGCCGTCACCTTACACGGTAGGTAATGAAGGGCCTTGGAGGGATCGATTCCCATATAATTTGATTAGTAAAGTATAGGAGCATTGGTACAACAAGACCCTACCTTTGGGTCACGGGTTCTACTAGCACCGGAGATGCTAACTGTGGGTAGTTAGGGATCGTGTCTGGAAACCACCGCTGTAAGGTGTGAGAGTGGACTGCAAGGGCCACCTCACCGCTGGACTTGGATATTTGTATACTATTGACTATTGAAAATTGAAACCTGTTTTGTGAAATAGGGAATTTATATATATATAATGATATAAGGTTAAAAACCCAGATGCTAGAGCCCGGTTGTGATTGGTGCTGATGTATCTCTAACCCTTGCTTTGGAGGGTACTAAATCTGATGTTGTATGTAGCATCGATCAACTGCATATATATTATTTGGCATATTGCTTGTTCATGCATTCATATGTTTGGTAATAAACTGTTTGATAACGTGTTTGCTAGTATAGTATGAGGGATAACTTACTAAGCTCTTGCAGCTTACTTCCTAATAGTTTCTTTTACAGGTTACTAGATGATCGGGCATGAGTTAAGAACTGAGAGTTGAGTGCCAACGTCGAGATGCATAAAAGTTAGAATCTGAGGATAGACTGTATGGTTCATTTAAATTATTATATATATAATTATTAATACTACATTTAAATTTTGTGACTTTAGTAAGTTTAAGTTTTAGAACTTTACTACCTAATCTTATTATTTTGTAGGGGATACCGATTCTTTGCGGTTCTAATGGATTGTGGCTTATCGGATATCTATAGTCACATATATGTGGTCGTAAGTTAATTAAATTAAGAATAAATAAATAAATAAAAACTTTAGTGATTAATTGTTTAGAATCTTGCAATCTTTGACTTGCAAGTGATTTTCAAATCATGGGTGCACACATGATATGAAAATTTTAGGTAATCTTACTAGGTCCCTTTTAGGGTTATGACAATAAACCTTTAAGGTAACTAAATAAATACATAAGATACAATTAAATATGAATATACAATTATATTTCCTATTTACCCAATTAGTAATACCTTCATGCCATACTTAAGTTATAGTGGGAAGTTATGCAAACTATGATAGATATTTAGTTAAGTAAGGAACATAGCCTTTCCAAATACTTATAATTCTTATTATCATTTAGGTACTCAATTGTCAAGTTATGGAAACCCCAAAAGCTTAGAGAATAAGCATTAATTCATGTGATCTACTTGCTATTTGATGTTTGTATGTCGTTTGCTCATTGATACTAATTATTTTTTGAATGATTGATTACTTTGTGTGCTATCATTTGTATGGTCACCTTTTTAAATTAGTAAATATAAATATTTGACTAAAATAATTAGTTATATTTATCACATATCTATAACTCAAAAAATATATTGATGGAGAGTGCTAGATTTGAAGATTTTTACGAAAAGTATTTTTAGAAAACATTTTTTCCAATCTTAAATATATTTTTATGTAATTTCTGTAAGGGCTTATAGTGTTCGTGAATGATATTTTTGTTATTGAGGCAAAGCTAGCATGGTATCCCTAAATGATTGCAAGAAGACTTTTCACGAACTAAGGACAACCTAGTCGTGGCAGATGCCGTATACTGTACGAAGAACCCCTGATTGGTTATCTTTCCAATCAAGAACTCTTCACACAATATACAAGGCTTTACAACCACTAGTTTCCTAAAAACATACAGATTTACATGATATCTTCACATAAACATATTTATATAAAATTTAAACTACAAGGCTTACAATACACAGTAATTTAGTATATCTAACTCTATAATAATAGTAAAAACAAAAATACAAGAGTAAGAGTCTATATAAACTGTTCTCTCTCAATACATAGGACAACTTGCTCTTGCCCAAGTCTCCAAGCTAACCTAGGTCATCCCACGGCTAGCCTCTACGAACTAGCTATCTTGTAGCAAAAGTCTAAAGGGGTATAAGCCTAAGCTTAGTGAGCAAAACCATCAATCACACTACAAGAAAGTTATAAATACATTATATTTACGCATATGAATGAATGATCAAACAAAATGCCAAAAAATACATATAATTAACTAGTTCATATATGTAACTCATATTTAACACCTTCCAAAGTTAAGGTTGGAGTATACACAGCACCAATCAGATCTGGGTATTATACTGGAACTTACTTTACTACGGAACTCCACATTCCGTACTTAAATCAAATAATTCTTTTATTTTCATAAAAAAAAAACAAGTTCTACTATAATCGTGAGTGGGCCCTTACAGTCCATACTTATCCTTAAACAAAGGCCTCTAGACTCAACCCTTAGCCAGGCGATTGGCGCCTCCAATGCCTAGTGTTCCCATGGGCCAAGGTAAGGTTATTTTGTACAAGTGCACCATACAAAACCATTAAATTAGTAATAACAACCCCTAAATGGCCTCTCTTTACCTTCGTATGATGTGACGGCTAGAATTGTGTCTATGCGACGTATGTTAATGCATGTTTCAGTTTCTTTTTATAAGCCAAGTATAATTAAGTTCAAATTATGCTGTAATGATCCAATAGTATACACAATCATTTTCTATACTACCATGCAGCAAACAAAGCATTATTTATACTTAAGGTAAGTTCATAACTCAACATACAAAAGCATTTCCTGAACCCAACATAGTAGTCAATTAACAATAATAATTAAGTCCACTATCTATAATAAAAAACAAGCATGGAATCATACTGTAAATACTCACTCGGCCATGGCAACTCACTCTAATCATAGTAATTGATCGGAAGATCCTCGTTCACCTCGCGATCACCTGATCATTACGATATGATAACGTTAGTATGTAATTGAATTAACTAGTAATTCTAAATATCTATTTATCTAATTCTATTTAAATTACTACCAACTTTTATCTACTTAGACTTTATTATTAATCATATGTAACTTTTTTGTTTTATTTATGATATTTATAAATTTATAATCGTTTTTCATCGTTTTTGGACGTATGTTCACATAATGATATTCGTTTTAGACGTTAAGACCCGTGTTTTATGATATGGACTAAATTTATAGAAATTTTAGCTATGGAAACTTAATTACTCTTATTACTTATATTTGTATCTTTTATTTATACTTAATGATTTAGTTAACCCTTCAATTCTTATACTTAAAGGATTTTACTTTGCTATTACTAATTCATGTACTTAATTAAGTATAATCCAATTTAGAAAGTGTATTAGGGTTTACCATTTTATGCAACTAATTACTATCCACTCTTCCTATTTCTTATTTTATAAACCTATACTTATGTCATCGCTTACTTCATTATTCGCTTATGTCATCACTTGCTTATGTCATGGTTTATGAAATCTTTTAATAACCTCATTGCTTACTTCATCATTTGATTACATATGCCTTATCTCATGCTTATGTAATGTCTAAATGTCTTATGTACATTTCACTTAAACTACTATATACATATACCCTTACTATACTTATATATATACTAGTATACTTAAACATATACTTATACTTATACCATATTTATACTTATGTACATACTCATATACCTATACAATCATGTACGTATTTTTGTACAAATTTTGTATGCCTAATTTTCCTCTTAAGAAAACCTTCCTAATTTCATTCTTTTATGTTTTTAAGTGTGTATTTAGTATAGTATAGATATGTATAGTTAGGATTTGTCTTAGTTTAGGTTATGTACATAGTAAATACTTATGTACAAAGATCTCCATATTTGTATTCTTCTAGTATATCTTTATGTACACATACTTAAGGGCATATACACATGTATTCCTTTCCTCTTCATCATGATTCCTATTCTTTTACACTTAAAGGTGGAAACTTTATATCTTATTCTATAAGATCACACATAACATACATCTATTTATCTAATCTATCTAATTACCTAATTAATGAGTAATATAAAGCAACATAAAGTAACATGATCACGTACCTTAATTTGTGTTTGAATTATGGAGACAAAGAAGAATATTTTGAAAGTGAAAAGGGATGGGGATGTCACGGCAATGGAGGTGGGGTTTGCTTTGTTTCTTTTTGTTTTGTTTTGATTATGGAGGGAAGAAGATGGTGGGGTCTAGAAAGAAATAAGTAGACGGCAATTAAGGAGGAGGAGGAGGAAAAGAAAAACTAAAAGAAAAGAAATCATTAGATGGTTAGATATTTTCTTATGCATTAGTGTCTTTTGTTGACTTTTCTAATTGTTGACTTTTGTTAACATGTGTTGTCTTCATCAACTTTCCTTAAACATATGCCATTTTGTACATATAATGTAGTAATTAAGGAAAATTAAGGAAATGAGGTATTTGGTGAATTTATTAGTAAAAATAGATGATGAGGTCTTACTTTAGGTATTTATAGCCTATATACATCACTTGGTAAACTACTTAATATAACTTGTATGAAAAGTACTAATTAGGGTATTAAGGTTCACTACATTTTGCCTAAGCTTCAACTATGACACTAACCCTATGTAATACTATCTTAATCATATACTTAAGAAATAAATGCAATCTATGATTCATTATCTTAGTTTCTAAAGGGCTACTTAAGGATTCTAAATATATATGCATGATTGAAAGTCATCTCTAACCTTTCACTAATGATTTGATAAAATATATGGGTTATATTATTAATTAAGGTTTTAGGGTATATTATGATGAATTAGTGTACATATGTCTTTAAGGTGATCATTTTAGGGTTTCTACCACTTTTGAATGAAATCTTTAATGTTTACATACATTTAGGGTAGAAAAGTTTCTTACACGATTGATTAGTTCTTTTAAGGTTTTTACTGTCATTAGCCTTATCAACTCTTAAATTATCTAACATAGTTGAGTCTATTTCAAAAGCTAAATTGAAAATTATAAGAGTTTACAAGACTCACATATTTGTGCCCATAGGGCCTCGAATAGGGTAAATAGCCCTAGTTGGCCGGTTAGGTTAATAATTAAGTGTCGTTTAGAAGGATAGTGCCCCCAAATAGTATCATATGGTTAAGGTGAACTGCT
The DNA here is from genome assembly GCA_024138005.1 of Lumnitzera racemosa. NCBI lineage: Eukaryota > Viridiplantae > Streptophyta > Magnoliopsida > Myrtales > Combretaceae > Lumnitzera > Lumnitzera racemosa. The sequence continues at coordinate 51,702,407 of JAMXBC010000008.1, read as the reverse complement.
CCATGTAGGTAAGTACAAAAGATAATCGACGTATAGATGATGTAAATCTATACCTTCCATGGATGTGTTGTTTATATTCATTGCATATGCATTCATTTCACGTATAGATAGATTGCTTGTATGTTAATAATATTTGATAACTTGCTTAAACAGTAGTGATGACGAATGAACTCACTAAGTCGTATTATGCTCATTCACCTATAGTTTCTTTTGTAGGTTCATTTAAGCTAGGTTAGGATAAATCTCGAGTGTAGAGTGCAAACTGAAGATAGATTATATAGTTGGTTCGAAACATTACATGTAATTATTATTCTTTAACCTAGATTTTGTAATTTCAATAAGTGTAAATTTTAGAATTTTACTACTTAATCTTATTATTTGGTAAGGGATGCTGATTTTCTATAGTTTTGAGGAACTGTGAAATTTCAAATATCTACAGTTATTTATATTTTATAATATGTTAATTAATTAAACTTAAAAACCTTAGTGATTAATTATTTAGTCTTATAATCTTTGATTTGCAAAGTGGTTTTTGTATCATGGGTACATACATTATATGAAAACTTTAGGTAATTCTACTAGGGCCCTCTTAAGGCCATGACACCAAAGTAGACAACGATGCATTTGCCAATCAATAATCTCAATACTTGATTCATTAGTCGCATAAAAATGCTCAACGCATTTGTCGGACTGAATGGCATCACTATCCATTCAAACAAACCATCCTTTGTTTTAAAGCCAGCTTCCCATTCATCCCTAAGTCTCATTTTGATTTAGTGATAGCTACTCTTTAAATGAATCTTTGAAAATATTTGTGCACCATGCAACTCATTGAGCATATCATCTAGTCGATGGATTAGATATTAGTACTTAACAATGATTTTGCCGATGGCTTGACTATCAGTACACATTATTTAAGAGCCATCCTATTTCAGCACTAAGGCAATTAGTACTACACAAGGGCTCATGCCATCTTAGACATATTCGTGATCAATTAGCTCATTAACTTGTTTCTTCAACCTGAAAACTTACTTAAGGTTGAGCTTATAAGTAGGTCAATTAAGTAGAGCAACTTTAGGTTGAAGGTTAATATAATGCTTTATACCTCTAATTGGTGGTAAACCACTCGACATCTCTATAAGAAGCAGGTTAGCATACTCTTGTAGTAAAGTCTCTACCTTTACAAGTAAAGCTCCAGCTTCACTCATCTTTAGGCATTTCCTAATTAACAAGAGCAAACACTCCTCTGACTTGGCATCTCTAGAAAATTATGCATGAGAAATCATCAAAGACTTCCATTGCAATGATCTAATAATCTTCTCTTATAACTCTTTCACCTCGTTGGGACTCATTAGGGTCAATATAACCTTCTTCCCATCTTTCTAGAAGATATAGTGTTATTGTATCCATCATGCAATACTCTCAGATCAAACAGTCAAGGCTGGCTTAGTATGATGTATAAAGCATACATGGGTGAGACATTATATAGCACCTCGTCCTTGTATCTGTCAGTAACAGTAATTGGCACTTTAACTTGCTTAGCAATAGGTAGACCTCCCTTCTTAATTAGCTAATAAATCTTATATGGCTTAAGGTAAGGGTAGGTCACAACTCTATCAGCATATCGGGGTAGAGCTAGGTTTATATTAATAGCCTTACATACTCAATTCTCACCCATTTGTCTTCTTGGCCTTTCTCTCACTTCTTGATCTTGTTCAACAAAACTTTCTCTTATCGTATAATCCATAAGGCTTGTTGTACAATAATAGCCAGATTGGCTAAAATGGAAGCAAGATCTTGTATCCGCTCTTCATTAGTTTGTAGGGTCTGTTATAGGACATGGCCATGACCCTGAGTATTACTTTTAGCATCATTAATCTCTCTTTGGACACTAGGATTTGACATTGTTAATATAAGACTATAAATAATTAACTATTCTAATAGAAAATCCTCACATAACCTTGACAATACAATCTCTTATAGCAACTTAGAACTTGCTCCATTTTTCCAAAGGAAAACAAAGTAAAGTAGAGTACACAAATATACTATAACAAGAACAACTACTTCAAAACTAAGCTCTAGGTCACAACTTGTAGCTTTGATATCATGATTATATGATGTACCCAGGAGCTCAGTAATTACTAACACTTACTGTAGGTAATAGTTGCCAAATGGGTCTTTCAAGATATCAAAGAAAAAGGAATGAATGTATAGTCAAACATAGTAGTTTCTGTAAGTTGCTCAGAGGAATATGATGCACCAATAAACACAACACGACTTAATATTTCACTTGATATGATGTATACACCAATATGAAGGTCTACTTGTCACTAATCTCAAGCTACATAACAAGATTAGATAAGAGTTAATAGGCATTAATTACTCTATACTTTTTAGGCATTTTTAGGCATAAATTACTCATAATTACATTCATTTCACAAGTTCTTGGTACCTAATTAGGGAATATATCAATTTCAAATGATTTAAGAGCAAGGAGACGATATTTATTCAAGACGAAGTGAAGAGACGACGAAATTCCACAAGATGAATGAGATCTAGAGTGATTACGCCTATGATGAAAGAATAATTCTGAAGAAAGATCACCATGTATCCAATCATAGGCACGATTAAAAAGAAGATTGAGTGCCTAGAGCATGTCATGCCCTCTATCACAAGTGTAACTAAGGGAGAAGATTGCTACTTACTTGTTCATCACACTTATGACAGTATATCAAGAGTGTTTCATACCCTCTATCACGAGTATGAGAAGATGAAATATTTATGATAAGGCAATCACGTGGCACATCATGATTGTGATAAATGAAGATTATTCTTTTCCAAGATGATCATGCCCTGAATCACGAGTGTGATAGGAGTGAGCATAACTATTCCTCTTTAAAAAATTTCGTACAAATCGGTACATTTAACGAGTTTAAAACCTATGGGGCATTTTGAAATGGTGTAATGGTGTATTCGAACCTTTTGATGAGGAGAATATAAACATACCTACAAATTTCGAACAAATATTATCATGACCCGAATAGTATCATTGTTGCAGTAGATCATCGTATATTATACGAAGATCTACAATCAACCCTCTCATTAATCATAAGCCTTCCATACGACATATAAGGCACTTTTCACTCTACATTACAATTGGGTATATAGATGAGTAATATCAAGAATGTTATCTGAGACTACTAACTAACTTCATAAGTTACCAAAAATAAAACGTGGAACTTAGAATTCCACAATAAAATATTACAGTACATTAAAAGTCCATCAAAGTCTATCATAAGTTGATATATTTACAAGAATTTAGCTAACTAAAAGAAATAAACAACTATTGGCCATACTATGAACTTCTCTCTTTACTCTCTTAATCACATAGCCCGTTCCAACACGAGACTCACCTCGGCTATTCCTCATCCTAGACTAATGAAGAGGTAGTCCTACATCAAAAGAAATCTATTAGGGTGTAAGCTTACAGTTAGTGAGTTAATCCCCTTGTCCTACCATACAACAATCTTATTAAATGCACATATACATGAATGCATGAACATTCAAAATACTAAGTAATATATGTAGCAACCTAAGAACTACATATAACTTAGAATTATACCTCTTGTAGTCAAGGTTAGAGATTATTAACCGATACAAATAATCAACTGGGTTTTTATTCCACTTGCACCGATATGCTTAAAACAACTCAAACTTATACATAATACATAGAACTTTACTTTTCATATGAAAATACATTTTCCTTTTCAAAAGATCAAAGTTTAAGTAAAAAATTCCCAGGTATAGAGATGTGGTAGCCTCCGCAATCTACATCAAATACCCTAAGTAGAAGTCAGAAGATATGGTCCTTCACTTACGGTTAGCATCTCCTGTTACCTAGCAAGCCCAATTGCTAAGATAGAGACTCAATAATATATAAATGGCATAACTATTACCTAATCACTACAAGAGCCCCTGCTCCTATGAGCCCCTTTCTACCTTTGTGTGAGGTGACATCGGTATAGTTATGATGAAATTACGAGAAATGCATGACTTATTGAATTCCTTAATCAAATAATTACTTAATCCAATTTTCATTGTGATCAAACAATTTCATTATATACAACTATGCAAAACTATCATCACAAATAATTACAATTATTATCTAATTAGTAAATCATTTTATTTAATCACAATATCATAAATATGCATTTCCCATATCCCACGAGCATTCAAATTCATTATATAAATTTATGTGCAACTACACTACAAACACAACCAAGAATTTGGTCTTCAAGAATCATTTACTCGACCATAACTAATCAATTGTAGCAGTTTGGGGGTAAGTTGTCTCCAACAGTAAGGCTCCTTGAACATCGCAAATATGATATTATAAAAAATTAAAATAAAATTAGAAGGCTAACCTAAATTTTTTTAAGTTACACTTTTAACTTGGTTTATATATTCTTTCCGGTTGTACTAAAACTTCAATCATATATAACTTTCTCGTTTTAAATCTAATTTTTATGATCTTATAGTAGATTTCCATAATTTTTTAGTGTTATTTAATGTAGTCTGGTTAGATTTTTGAGATAGGACCTACAATTCTATCCACTTGTCAAAAAAGTAGGGTTCCTTAAGGTTTGGTGCTCTTTTGGCCTTAGTTTAGTTGATGGGCTTTTTGTTTTCTTAGGGAATCTTCTGGGTTTGGTCTTAGGACTTTATTCAAAGCTTAAAACACCCTTCAAGGTCATATTTTTATCCATTTCTCATGACCTTAGTGCTATAAAAATTTTCTTGGAGTTTTCAATGGACTTATATTCTCAAATGAGCTTGTTTTTTAGTTCAAACTAAAGTTGGTGACTTTATTAGGCTTACAAAGTTTTATGTAGACTTCTTATGGGCATCAAAACAACTTTTCTTAATTAATTAAGGTACAAGTCAGAATTTTCTTAAGGGCTTAATTAGAAGTTATATGCTTGTTTTGGATGTTTTTAGGTCCGATTTTGAGTTTTAAGCTTTTAACAACTATTACACTTACTTTGATTGGTCTTTTCACTTTGTTTTATTATATTTTTATGTTGGCTTTCTTGTGGCTCTAGATCTAGTCAGTTTGGGTTCACGAGCTTCCAACTTGGTTTTTCAAATTATTTCATCATTTTCTTAAGTTTAGGTGATAAATCAATAACCTACACCACTTATATTATAACTCCAATTTAACTTCTTCTTCATAAGAAGATTATTTAGCTTAAATACTAAGTAAAAATTATAGGTCACATACTTATCATAATTGAGACACCTTAGTTTACATCACAAAGAGTTAATTTCCATATAAAAACATTATGCAATAGTTTTTCCTTTACCTAAAGCTAGATTTAAGCATATATAACCAAATAGAAATAAAAATAACATATAAATAGGCTTCTAAAACCTCACATCTAGCATGTTTAACAATCATCCATTTACATATTTCATGGTTTTCTCAAGTCACAAACTTCGATTCTAAGTGCTAGGTATGTATCCTACATAATACTAAATCTAGTATACTCACAGTCCAACTTTCATGGAAGAGATTCATAAGCTTAACACCTAATGTAAACTAGCTACATTATCGCCTTATACACATATTAATATCATCATGAAAATATACAAACTCTTAGGGATGGCATATGATAGCACTCAAATTTAAAAGCTTACATGACTTAAGAATTACGAAAGGTGGTTATGCACTTAAAGTCTTCATTTTCCTTTCCTTTTTGCAAGCTCCTTCTGATGCCACAACTTTAGGTTTGAGATTAGTTTTTAAGTGTCCTAAAGTTTCTTAGGATGGTCTTTTAGGTAGACTAAAATGTAGCAGGATGGCACTTTTGTGTCATGAATGTATTTGTATATGTGTGGCAATTGTGTATGGATTTGTGAGGCTTGGTTTCTCCTTTTATTTATGTGATTAAATTGTGAAAAAGAGAGTAAAAGATGAGAGAAAGTGGGGAAGAGAGTGCCAGTTTGAATGTATGTGTATGAGGGTTCCAAACAAGTCCTTTTTGTTCTCTTCTATGTTGTACATGAGCCATACCTTACAATGATTAGATGATGTAAGCAATAAGGGGCATATAGTACCTATGAAAGACAAATGGATTGACGTGTGATTGACATGATATGGCTTCCCATTCCCTCTCTTTTCAATAGGCCATCTAGGTGTTTTAGGGATATTGCCTTTGTAAACTCTTAAAATTTTCGACTTAAATCTTAGATTAGATTCAAGTGTGCTAGATGACTGTAAGAGTCAATAAGACCAGATGTAGTTAATGTTAACATACTAAATGGCATATTTCATGATAGTTATACTAAGCAGCATACCAAATGATGTATATAGGATATAAATACCTAGAAGAAGATCTTATTAACTATTTTTACTAATCATTTTAATAAACTGCACATTGAAATAAACCCTATTATGTACACATAAATTTCATGTAATTTTAATGAGTTGACTAAGTCAATAAATGTCATTATCAAACTAGAATCTCTCCTTTCTTTTTCGTTGAATTCTTCCCTTTTCTTTTGAATTTTCCCCCTTTTCTTTTCCTTATCTTGCCATCTAATAATTAGGAGTTTCTAGACCCTACTTATCCTACTTATAAACCACAAATTAATGCAAAGTAAACCCCTTTTCCCCTCCATTTCCAAACTATGACCTCCCCCTTGCCTTTTCATCTTTAACCTTTTTCTCAATTTGAATTTCACAATTTCAACTACCACCACAAACTAATATATCATATATACTTGCTTTGCTTTCCATATTATAAAGGAGAGAAAGGTATGCTTTTACATGATCTCTTGTCTTAATTAGTAATTAGTTGTATATGTTAGGTTATTTTTTAAATTTACATGTAATATGTACTTATATGTTGTTGATGATAGGAATCCTTATACCATGCTTAGAAGTGTAGAAATACTTAAGTATATATATAGAAATATAAATGTACATATAACAAGTGGATCCATGTAAAGTAGTAGTGTAAGAATTTTAGTAAAATACTTAGTATAAGTAAAAGAATCCTTAGATAAATGGAGAAGGAGCACATATACATATGCTCAAGTATGTGTATACAAGAATATCCTTCATGTACATGTATATGGATACTCTTATACATAAGTATCTTCTATGTACATAACCTAAAACGAGGAGTAAACTAAGTATACATATATATAACTTGCTAAATAAGCCTATAAGATGGAAAATATGGATTACATGAAGATTTCTTAAGGGAGTATATAAGGCATATGAAAATATGTATTAAAATACATATATCATCGTATGTATATATTGATATATCTACGGGTATAGATACAGCATATGTACAAGTATAGGTATAAGTATACAAGTATATTAGAAGTATATATATACACATAACATATTTATAGAATACATAAGTACATAAGTATAAAGTATATATATGTAAGTCATGACATAAGCATTTAATATGATAAAATATAACATAATGAAATAAGAATATACTTATACATGGGTGGGCTGAAATCATCACAAGCCCATAATACACATATTAACTTGAACTAATCTTAAATAAGTACATATGACAGTAATAATAATGTAAAATCATCGAAGTGCAAGAATCTAATGGTTAATTAAATTATACAGTGCTAAAATAAGATATGAAAATAGATATAAGAATATTCAAGCTTCAATAATTAAAATTTCAATAAATTTAATCCATATTGGAAAACATGGGTCTTAACGTCCAAAATGGACATCACCGTATAAACGTACGTCCAAAAACAAGGAAAAATAACTATAAGTTTATAAATATTGGAAATAAAACGAAAAAGTTACCTACGGCTAGTGATAAAGTTTAGCTAAATGAAACTAATAGGAACCTAACTAGAAATAGGTGAATAAATACCTATAATAACTAGCTCATTTAGTTACTCACTATCATTTTTATCTTATAATAATTAGGTCATCTTGAAGAGGGATTAGGATCTTCTTAAGAACTACTACGATTAGTCCGAGACATCATAGGCAAATGAGTACTCCCAATGACTCTATACTTGTTTTGTGCTTGTAGTTCATGTGCTTAAATTGATTATTAATAACTTAATGCATGGGGGTTCGGGATATGTATGTGCTTGATATTGATTGATTATTGTGAAAAATATTATTAAATACGATAATTGAAAATTTGCTTATATGATTGATTGTTATATGAGTTGGATGGTTTGTTGATATTAATTGATCACCACATAATTTGACTTAATTATATATGGCTTATCCTAAATTAAAAAGAGTCATGTATTGAGTTTCTTATTCCAGCCATCACTTCACATGATGGTAAAGAGAAGCCATGCAGGGGTTATTTATATATATTGAATTAAAGTGTTTAGTATAGTACACTTGTACAACATGACATTACCTGAACCTACGGGCTTACTAGGCACTAGAGATGCCAATCGTATGGCTGAGGGTCGAATCTAGAGACCTTCGCTATAGGGTATGAGTGTAGGCTATGGGGGTTGCGTCATTACTAAACCTAAGATTTATGATGTACTATTAGATTTCTTAGAAATGGAAATGTATTTCAAGAAATACAAAATTTAAATTTATGGTTGAAAACCTAAGTGCTAGAGCTCGGTTGTGATTGATGCTGATGTATCTCCAACCTTTACCTCGAAGGGCATTAAAATCTAATGTTATATGTAGCACCAGTTAACTACATATAGCGTTTGGCATACTATATGTACATGCATTCATATAGTTGTAATAATTTGTTTGATAACTCGCTTACCAGTATAGTATGAGAGATAACTCACTAAGCTCTTCTAGCTTACTTTCTAATAGTTTTTCTTTTATAGGTTGATAGAAAATCGAACATAGGTTAAGATCCTAGTGTTAGCACAAGTATTGAGATGTTTTAGAGGTTAGAATTAAAGAAAGATTGTATTGGTCATTTGGGACTTTAAATGAAACTACTACTTATATATTTAGATTTTAGAACTTCAATAAGTTTGAATTTTAAGTTTATTTTATTCGATCTTATCATTTGGTAGGGGATATTGATTCTCTACGGTTCTAAGGAATTATGGAATATTAGATATCCATAATTATTTATATTTTATAATATGTTAATTAATTAACAATTCAGAAACCCTAATGATAAATTATTTAGAGTCTTGCAATCTTTGACTTACAAGGCGATTTTTGTATCATAGGTGCACACGTAATATAAAAATCGTAGGCAATCCTATTGAACCCCCTATAAGGTCCTAATAGCCTTATCACTTCACATGTTTTAAAATTTAGTAGTTATGGGAGTTGCATAGCTTATCCATGTGTAATATATGTTATGGTAGGATAGGGAGATTATCTTATCATAAGCTTTTAATAGGTTATCAAGTGATAGGTGATTCCAACTCCTAATTGAAAAGTTATCTCATGCGATTAGTTGGTTTGCTTATCCATATGTAATATAGCTTATAAGGGAAATAAGGAAGTTATCTTATATGTGATTCTTTTAGGGTTTGGTTCTTAAATTAATTCATAGGTTATGATTTTCTTCTTATGGATATTTATACTTTTCTAGAGTTGAATAGAATTGTTCAAATTAGATTTTCAATTATTCATCTAGGTCCATAAGTCCTTAATTATCCTAGGGTTTATGGTTTTGGATGGCTTAGGGTCTGTTATTCCTATATTCAAGTTTTTATCAACAATGAGCTTTTGATTTGAAAGACTAGGTTTATGTTCTAAATGTAGACTTATTTAGTTAACCCTTAGGATTGATTGAGGAGTACTCTTAGTTAATTACATGTCCCTTAAGTAGCAGGGTTTATAGATATCATAAAATTCATTATTAGACATTGTAGAGATTTACTTTAGCCATTAACTATAAACACATCTATTCATCCATTTTGTACCCATTGTGCTTTACATTTTCTATATACTTTCTTAGTGTTGTTCTACGTATTTTTTTTTTTTTTGGAATTACTTAAGAGAGATGATGGAAATTCATTGTTTGTGCATTTTAAAGACTTCTATATTGGATCTAAAAAGGGGGTTTTATTCTTCTACTTGTTTGATGTTGAATTCCCTGTTATTTCTGCATTTCATTGATATGTTTTGTTATTTTATCATGTATGAGTAGTAATTTGGGGCTTGTTGCATCACTTTAGCAAGAACAAGTGCTTAAGTTAGTGATTTCCTAATTTTTGTTAGTTTTGGTGAATTGAACTTAATAAATCTAAGTACAATGTAGTGCATGATACCAACTTAGGATATATTTCAATAGAGTATATCGAGAGACATTTCTATTGAATAAATCTAATTCATTGGAGCAATTTACTCCTAATAATAGACATATTTTTAAGAAAGTTTAGAATTTGATAAAATATGATGATGCTAACTCAATTCTAATTGGTTGTTAATTCAAAAGTGATTCTAGTATACATGATTAGGATTAGATGTAAATAATTATGAGAAAAATGCTAATAAACTAGTAATTTCCTACAGATAACAATTATTAGGATATAGTTTATTGGTGGCATCATGCTTTGTAGTGAAGTAAGTGTTATGTTAAGTGTGGTGTTGTTAATTTTTTTTATAGTCATTGTGTTAGTTGAAATTTGTTTTTGGTTTTGTGTAGTTTAGCTAGTAATTTAGAGTACTAGTACTTAATCACTTGACAAATTAGGTTGTTAGATAATAGGAAGATTAATTAGTACTAGTGCTTGTATCCGTTCCTAATGGAGACAACCCTATACTCATCTATGCTAACAAATGATAGGTATACTTGCTTGGTGAAATGAGTTTGGGATATAATATAGGGTTATAAATTCTAAGACTCGATAGCTTTAATTAGAGGAAATTAAGTTTTTGGTGCTATTGCCAGGGAATGGCATCATTAGGAAATTTAAAATTCCTATGCATCTAGCTTTATTTTTTTTTTACTGTTTCGTTATTTAAAAAAAATTATGCTCAATCAAATTAATATTTGCTAGATTTTGTAGTTTATGACCTAGGGCAACACAACTGAACTAGCTAACTTTGATCTTCAGTGTAAGAGAACACTCAGAAGCAATTTGAAGAAAATCAGTGAGTATTTTGAGAAGCAAGCATCTAGTAACAAATAAGTGAGAGTACGTGAACTATTGAGAATCATAAAAGAAACATCAGAATCATCTGAAATAAATTACCAAAACAAGAATGTCAATCCGCTATTGGGGAACCAATATTTGAATCCTAAAAACGATATCCCAAGAGTTCTACCCTTGAATGTAGATCTACCTCTTGAAAGGAATAGGATTGAAGGGCACCTAAAGAATGAGCCAGGAGTTAATTCACTTGTGGCTCTATTGACAATGCTAGATTATTGTAAGCCCAACTTGGATAGGGCTAGTACTAGCATTGCTTGGCTTCGTGCTCAATGCAACACCCTTGAGATAAAGTCAAGTGTTATTGAGAAGATTCGATAGTACATCTAGTTTGATGGGTTTAGTGAGAAAGACCCCAACAATCACTTGTAGTAGTTTCTGGAAATATATGATACATTCAAAATAGGTGGTTTATCGAAGGATGCTATTCACTTAAGGCTATTTCTATTCTCATTGAGGAATAATGCTAAGTAGTAGTTGAACTCTATGATAAGGAACTCCATCAATACTTAGCAAGAGTTGGCAAAGCTATTCATGAGGAAATATTTCCCACCATTAAGAATAACCAAGTTGAGAGCAAATATCTCCTCATTTGGACAATTAAACTCGAAGATGTTATATGAGACATGGGAGAGATGGAAGGATATACTTAAGAAATGCCTTTATCATGAGCTCCCAAAGTAGCACTAGGTCCAAACCTTCTACAATGGTTTGAACTACACAACTAAGTAGCTCATTAATGCAGTTGCTGGTGGGAGCTTAAACCACAAGTCACCAGAGCAATGCATCCAATTATTCAAAGATATGGCTAATAACTACCATCAGTGGTCATCTACAAGAGTTAGAGAGAAAAGGTTAGTAGGAAAAGATGACTTGGATACTACTTCATCTTTGTTACATAAGGTAGAAGTGTTGGCCAAGAAGATTGATAACCCAATTATGGGTCAAAATAAAGCTTTGGCAGTAGTACATTCTGATTTCACAAGTTAATTTTAAGCACATCAAGTGAAGTAGGTTGACTACATAAAAAATCCTATCCATCGTCATAATGATCCATTCGGTAATAGTTATAATCCAGGTTGGAGGAACTATTTAGATTTTAGGCAGAGTAAAAATAATGGATAGAGTTTGAACATGTAACCTTACAGATTCCAAAGACAAGTTCCTCCTCTATGAACTAAACTAGGATCATTAGAAGAAATGTTAGTTTAATTTATCAGGCCTTCTAAAGTACGTCACCAGGTTACTAAAACAACTTTGAGAAATCAAGGGGCATCCATTCATAACTTAGAAAACTACGTTGGATAGATTGCAAAAACACTTTCTAAAAGGACTCTAGGATCTTTACTAGGATATACATAGGCAAAATTGAAAGAACTAAAGAGAAGAAGAGTATGGTTGTTGAAGTAGAAAAGTAAGCTATGCAAAAATGATCAACAAATAGAAAAAGAGCTTCCTATCCTAATTAAGAAGTACAAGCTACCATTAGCATATGTCACAACCCGAGGGGGCTAGTCGTGGCAGACACCATATATCGTATAAAGGATTGCAGATTGAATTTCGTTATAATTGACGACCTTTTTATATGGTACTCAAGGCTACAGCTACAACTAACTACCAAGAGTACACAAGTATAAGCAATATCATTTCATAATAAATAATAAATTATAAAAACATAACACATGGTCTATTTATATAAGGATTTATAAATAAGAACTTGAAACATGTCTTAAGTTAAACTAGTATATTGATTACATATTCAGCTCTATAAACTATCAGAAATACTCTCTAATTACATCCAGCTCCTACATTGACGCTGTATAGAACACTAACCTTGGGCATGTGACGACCCAACTCCACAAATAGATCGGCCTACGAAAGAAGACTATAAGGATATAAGCTAACTAGCTTAGTGAGATAATTTCCTTCAACCATACAACAATCAAGCTATACAATAATTAAGTTCAATCAAATGAATGCATGACAATAAGTATGCCAAACAAATACATGAAGGTGATTAGGTACTGTATGTAACTCAGATTTAACACCCTCCAAAGTCAAGGTTAGAGATACATCGATACAGTCAGATCCGAGTATCATATTAGAACTTATCTCATAGCGAAACTTCGCGTTTTGTATTCAAAATGTAATGGTATATTCATTATCAATTTTATCAAAATGAGTTCTACATATGGTTGTGAATAGGTTTACGTAGCCCTCACTCACCCCTAAACGAAGGCCTTTTGACTCGACACTTAGCCAAGTGGTTGGTACCTGCAACGCCTAGTCATCCTATAGGTCAAGGTAAGGTTATATCATACGTATGCACTGTACGAAATCTATAACAATCAATAATCAACCTACGTATGGCCTTTCGCTACCTCCATATAATGTGACTGCTAAAATTGGTTATGGTGCATGATCATGCGTGATCCAAGTTAACTTTTCTAGTCCAATAAAATTAGGTCTTATTTATTTAATGATCATTCCAAGTCACAAACAATCAATTCTTAGTGAATCTATTATGCAACAATCAATAAATTATTGTAATTTAAAGTAAATTTACCCTTAACAACAATTATCATACACAAGTATAACCTGACCTCATATACATTCATTTATCGATCCTAACTTATATTCATTGACTATAAACACAAATAAGTATGGAATCATCAGGAAAAACTTACTTAGTCATAGCTAACTTAGGGGTCATAATAATTTGGTGGCATGTTAGGGTCTATATCAAAATCACTTGAGAATAATAAAAATTTGTAAGTTTAGGAATTTAAAACCAAATTAGTATCATAATTTGTAAGGTTTACTTCACCTAGTTACGTGAAATTATCGATTCGAGCTTTTTCATCGAATCGCGTGTAATTTTTTCGCTTTAGCTTAGATCATTATGAACTTATAGTCCATTTTGATCATTTGCAAGCGTATTTTCTCGTAACGAGGTTTATTTTAGACGTTGTGACTTATAGTTTGAATTGTAATATAAAAATATCACAAGATTTATTATTTTTGATTAAAAATTATAAAATATTAATTTTAGTTTTTTCTTAATATATTTATGATTTAATAATTATTTATATCATATAATTGATATTTTTATTATTTTAAGCATACTTTTCTATTTTTGAAATTTTAGTCTTATTATAATTATTATTTCTATTATTATTTTTATTATTCATTATTTTTCTTATTACTCATTTATAGTTCATGATTTACACACATATGTATATACAGACTTATATTATATTTGATAAATTTTATAATTTTACTTTAATTAGTAATTTCTAATTTACGGTATTATATATATATATATACCTACTCCTCACATAATTATGAATTTATTTTATTTAGTAAATATTATTATATTATCTATACTACTTACCTAATATTTGGTATATATATATAGTATTTGATATATAATATGTATACTATATGTTATACTTTATATACCACATATATATACTATATGTTATACATATACTCTATGTTATATATATATATATATATATATATAGATACGTCATATGTAAATTATGTATATATGAATATACAACTACATATATACTATACAACTACATATTTATATATATCCATATGAAAATAAATTTGCATACATATATACATCCAAAGTGTTTTACGTATACATATATATATATGTATATATATATATCTAACTTATTTGTAAAAATACTTAATACATATTATATGTAATCTTATAAATACATACTACATACTCCTACCGTATATTATACCTATGTACATACATATATACATACATATATATCTCAATTTATTTACTTATGCATACATACATGTAATAGTAATGTTATATTTACTAAAATATAATACAAATACTACATATATACATGTACATACTATATAATATACATCTATACTACAAAAATAATTTTACTTACCTATTATTTTTAATTTTTTTCTTCTTCTTTTCTTCCTTCCTTCTTCTTCCTTTCTTCTTTCTTCTTCACATTTTTTGTTGTACTTTTTTGCAGAATTTTGTTTTTGGTTTGGTTTATATTCCAAATTTTTCTTCTTCCTTTTTATGTTCACGTTTCAACAATTTAAGGAGGAATGAAACAAAATAAAAATCCTATCTTAATCTCTTCATTAATGAGAATGTGAAAGTAATCATGTGTAATTTTTTTTTTCCTCTATAACTTAACACTTGGCATTTTATTTAGAGCATGTGGGTTGTTATTTCCAACAAATTTTTCTTATGTTTACAGGATGTGGCAGTTAAAGGAAAAAAAGAAAAGAAAGAAAAGGGAAAAGGAAAAAAAGAAAAAGGAAGAAAATAAAAATTAAAAATAAATATATGCAATTTTTCTAAACATATAAATTCTAATAATACTTATCAAAAATTAATTTTGAAATTTTTGTAAAAATTTATCAATTTAATTGATACCCACTAATATTATAATTTTTACAAGTTATTGTAGCGATTTTGTTAAAATTTTATGCAAATAAGTGATTTAGTTGATAATTACAATCGAATATAATTATATCAATATTGAGTAATATTTAACTATTTTATAGGCTTATAGTTATAGTTTTAAGGTCTCGATCAAATTCGAGTTTAATTTTAATTAATGGTGCATAAATCAGTTTTAGGGTTTTAGTACACGATTTAAGGTTTCGATCAATTTCTAGGGCTTTATTATTGGTGTTATATTCGATTTATTGAATTTTATAATCTTTTATTATTACTAACCTTATCGACTTATTACATAATTTAGGACACTCGAACTTAAAATAGGATTCAGACTATCGATTTTCTAAGGTTTACAACATATCTAGCAAGACAGAGGAAGACATGAGATGATGCATAATATAGAAAATTTCCAGAGTTGTTCAAGTAACTGCACATAAATTTTCCTTTAGTGGAGGTGTTGGGTAAAAAGCCCAAGTATGGAAAATTTCATAAGGAGCTATTATCCAATTAGAGGAAGTTAGAAGAGCTATCCATAGTTACCCTTGGAGGAGAGTGTTTTGCTATGATTTTGAACAAACTACTTATGAAGCTCAAGGGTTCAAGTAGTTTTACCAAACCATACTTGATGGTGATCCACCTATTGAAAGGGCTCTAGCGGATCTTGGGGTAAGCATTAATCTCATGCCATATAGCCTATTTGAACAATTGAATCTGGGTGAACCCAAGGCTATAAGGTTGAGTTTGTAATTGGCTGATATGTCTATGAGGTTTCCAAGAGGTGTAGTAGAGGATGTACTGGTGAAAGTTCATGATTTTATCTTCTAGTAGATTTTGTAGTCCTTGATATGGATGAGGATTTGGTTAATGAAATTGTACTCATATTAAGTAAACCACTTTTGGCTACAATAGGGGTAGTAATTGATGTCAAGGATGGTAACCTTATCTTTAAAGTTAACGGGAATGAGATGGTGATCAAAATGCCAAATGTTTTCAAATAGTCTACGACCACTAACAATGCTATTAACTCTTTTGATTTCATTGTTTTTGATTTTGTGTAAGATATTCAAAGCAAAGATCCCTTGGAGTTATGTTTGACATAAAGGGAACATTTAGATGAAGTAGGGGAGATACATGAGGTGGTCACTCCTTTGGAAACACAAGTATGCATAGAAGAAAGATATGGGGGTTAGAAGAGATCAATAAGGGCAACATTGCTCGATTGAGGCCTTCAATGGAAGAACCACTTAAGTTAGAGTTGGAACAATTACCTTCTTACTTAGAGTATGCATTTTTGGATGATAATTTAAGACTTCTAGTCATCATTTCATCATAATTTGATTCATCCCATAAAGAGTAACTTCTATAAGTTTTAAAGGAGCATATAAGGGCAATAGCATTGAAGATATCAGATATTAAGGGGATTAGCCCATTCCTCTATACTCATAAGATATTGATGGAGGAATGTTACAAATCAGTAGTGCAGCCACAAAAGATACTCAACTCGAATATGAAGGAGGTAGTGAAGAAAGAAGTGGTAAAACCACTAGACGTAGGACTTATTTACCTAATTTCAAATAGCTTGTGAGTGTGTCCGGTCCAATTAGTTCCAAAGAAGGGTGGTATAATTGTAGCACTAAACAAGAAGAATGAATTGATCTTAATGTATACAATGACTGGTTAGAGTGTTTGCATTGATTACAGGAGACGCAGTGATGCCATAAGGAAGGATGACTTTCCATTGCCTTTTATTGATCAAATGCTGGAGAGGTTGGCTGCTCATGACTACTAATGCTTTCTAGATGGGATGTCTAGTAATTTCCAAATTCTAATTGCACCTAAAGATTAAGAGAAAACCACCTTCACTTGTCCCTATGGTACTTTTTCATGCTGTAAGATACCATTCGAGCTTTGTAACGCTCTAACTACTTTCCAGCATTGCATGTAGGCTATTTTTAGTAATTTGGTAGAGGATGTGATGGAAGACTTCATAGATGACTTTTCCGTAATTGGTGATACATTTGATGGATGTTTTGCTAATTTGAAGAGGGTACTTCAACGATGTAAGGATACGAATTTAGTGCTTAATTAGGAAAAGTGCCATTTGATGGTAAAATAATGCACTGTGTTGGGACATGACATATTAAACAAGGGGATTGAAGTTGACATGGCAAAGGTAGAAGTGATTTTGAAGGTACCACCATCATCATCTATTAAGGCTGTATACAGTTTGTTAAGACATGCTAGGTTTTATAGGAGGTTCATTAAGGATTTCTCTTAGATAGCTAGACCTTTAACTAAACTTCTGGAGAGAGATATATCGTTTGATTTTCATGCTAGTTACTGAAAGGCTTTTGGTGTATTAAAAGAAAAATTAACTAATGCTCCAATAATGGTGGTACCAAAATGGGCTTTATAATTGAATTGATGTGTGATGTAAGTAATTCTACAATAGGAGCAATATTAGGGAAAAGGAAGGATAGACACTTTTGATATCACAAACTGGGGATAGTCTAGTCATGGAAAATGCCATATACTTTATGAAGAACCCCTGATTGGTTATCCTTCCAATCATGAACTCTTTACATAATATACAAGGCTCTACAACCACTAGCTTCCCAAGAACATATAGATCCATAAGATATCATCACACAAACATATTTATATAAAATTTGAACTACAAAGTTTATAGTAAATAGTAATTTAGTACATCTAGGGCTATATTACTAATAAAACAAAAGTACATAAGTAAAAATCTACATAATCAGTTCTCTTAACATACTGGATGGCTCGCTCTTGCCTAGGTCCCTGAGCTAACTTATAGCTTCCCTCGACCAGCCTTAACAAATAAGCCATCTTGCAGCAAAAGTCTATAGGGATGTAAGCTTAAGCTTAGAGAGCAAAACTCTCAGCCTCACCATAACTAAATTATAAATACATTATATTTACACATATGAATAAATGGACAAATAGAATGCCAAACAATGTATATA
Source organism: Lumnitzera racemosa (assembly GCA_024138005.1). NCBI lineage: Eukaryota > Viridiplantae > Streptophyta > Magnoliopsida > Myrtales > Combretaceae > Lumnitzera > Lumnitzera racemosa. Next base: position 51,683,789 of record JAMXBC010000008.1, on the reverse strand, counting down.
GTTAACTAGTTAGTATACATAACTCAGATTTAATGCCCTTCGAATTCAAGTATTATACTAGAACTTACTTTACTATGGAACTCCATGTTCCGTACTTAAATCAAACAAGTCCTTTATTTTCATAAAAAACAAGTTCTAATATGATTGTGAGTGGGCCCCTATAGTCTACATTCACCCCTGAATGGAAGCCTCTAGACTCGACCCTTAGCTAGGTGATTGGTGCCTCCAATGTTTAGTATTCCTACAGGCCAAGGTAAGGTCATTTTGTATGAATGCACTATATAAAACCAATAAATTTATGATAACAACCTCCGAATGGCCTCTCTCTACCTCTGTATAATGTGATGGCCGGAATTATATCTATGTAATGCATGTACCAATCTCTTCTTATGAGCCGAGTATAGTTAAGTCTAATTATGATGTGGCCATCCAATAGTACATACAATCATTATCTATACTACCATGCAACAACAAAGTATTATTTATGCTTAAGGTAAATTCACAACTCAACACATTATAACATACACAAGCATTTCCCTACCCCATACAATAATCAATTAACAATATCATTTAAGTCTACTATCTGTAATCACATGCAAGCATGGAATCATAAGGTAAGTACTCACTTAGCCATAAAAACTCGCTCTAATCGTAGTAATTAATTAGGAGATCCTCACCTGTATCGGGATCACCTGATCATTACGATATAATAATGATAGTAAGTAATTGAATTAACTAATAATTTTAGATATCTATTTGCCTAATTATACTTAGATTACTATCAATTTTAATCCAATTAGACTTTATCACTAATTGTATGTAACTTTTTCATTCTAATTTTGATATTTACGAATTTATAGTCATTTTCCATCGTTTTTAGATGGACATTCACATGATAATGTCCGTTTTGGACATTAAAACCCGTGTTTTATGATATCGAATAAATTTATTGAAATTTTAACTATTGAAGTTTAATTATTCCTATTAGCTAGTTTTATGTTCTATTTTACTAGTTAGTAGTTTCATTAGCTATTAATTCTTACACTTTAATGATCTTATGGTTTATTATTTTAGAGGCTTATGTCATCACTTATGTCATAATTTAATTACATCATTATTCAATTATGTCATTTCTTATATCATCATCCATTATTATCCTTATATATTCATACACTTTATACATATGTTATATATATACTTATACTTCTAACATAATAGTATGTATACTTATGTACTTATACATATACTAGTACATATACCCATATATACATATGGTGACATACGTATTTTTATATGTATTTTCGTATGTCTAAAGTTCCCTCTTAAGAAAGCTTCACAATTTTTATATTTTTGTACTTTAAGGGTATATTTAGTATGGTATATGTATATATAGTTAGTATATGCCTCATTTTAGGTCATGTACATAATGGATACCTATTTACAAAGGTCTTACCACATGTATTTACCAAGTATACTCTTATATACACATACTTAAGTATATATACACATGCCCTTCTTCCATTTACTAAAGCTATCCTACACTTCTAAGCATAAAAGTTGGAACTTTATTCCTTCAACAACATATATGTACATGACACATAAACTTCCTACACTAATCTAACTTATACATCTAACTATTAAATAAGATAGAACAATACATAATAACATACCTTTTTTCTTCTTGAAATAAGGATGTAAGGTTTAAAAGTTGAGAAAGGGTGAAAGGGAAAGGGAATCATAGTTTTGGGAGGAAGACAAGGACTTTGTTTTGTATTGTTTTGTGCTTTGAAAATATAAACAAGTGGGGTCTTAAGTGGGGAAAGGAGTGGACGGCAACAAGGAAGAGAAAAAGGGAAAACAATCTCAAGAAAAGAAAAGAAAAGAAATCAATGGAAAAGAAGAGAAGCTTCTAGTTCATAATGACACATATGTTGACTTTTTATTATGTTGACTTAGTCAACATTGGACTTGGTCAACATTTCACGATTGCTTGTAATCTAAGTGTACATAATAAAATGATTAAGAAAAATTAGAAACAAAATTAAGGAAATGAAAGGAAATAAGAAGTTTAGTGAATTGATTAGTAAAAATAGGTAATGAAATCTTCTTTTAGGCATTTATATCCTATATACATCATTTGGTAGGCCACTTAATGTAATCATCATGAAAAGTTTCATTTAGGGTATTAATACTTACTACATGTAACATAAGCATCAACTAAACTCTTAACTTTATATAATACTAACCTATTTATATATTTAGAAGATGAATGCCATCTATGATGCAATATCTTAGTTTCTAAAGAATTAATTTAGTATTATATGTATTTATGAATTATTGAAAGTTATTTTTAATCTTTTATCAATAATTTGGTATAATACTAAGGTTATATTATCAATTAGGGTTTAAGGGTAAATTATGGTGAATTAGTGCTTTATACCCTTAAAGTTATAGTTTTAGGGTTTTTTATCACTTTCAAATGAAATCTTTAGTGTTTACATATGTATAAGGTAGAAAAATTTTATATGCAATTGATTAGTTATTTTTAAGTTTTCACTTTCACTACCCTTATTAAATCTTAAAAATATCTAACACACTTAAAACTACTTCAGATGTTTGGTTGAGAAATTTAGGGGTTTACATTCAACCTATATATTATGCTAGTAAAACACTCACTCCGACCTAATAGAACTACACTACAATTGAGGAGGAATTATTGTTGATAGTCTTTGCATTTGATAAGTTTTAGTCCTACCTTATTCTTTCAAAAGTGATTGTCTACATAGATGATTCAACTTTAAGGTATCTTCTATCCAAGACTAATGTGAAACCAAGGTTGATCTAATGGGTGTTATTGCTTCAAGAGTTTAATTTGGAGATAAAGGATAAGAAAGGAGCTAAAAATTTGGCAACTTATCTAGGTTGGATAATCTACATTTGACGATATTACATGAGGAAGATATCATTAAAGAATTTCTAGAAGAGAGTTTGTTTGCTATTCATATAGTTGAAGACCAAAATGTTCTATGGTTTCTTGATATAACAAATTACTTAGTGGGGGAAAGATAGAGGATCTTGCTTCATTGTCATAGTAGCTTAACAGGAGGCCATTACAGTGCTAATAGGACAACTCAAAATGTTTTGGAGGATGGTTTCTATTGGCTAAGCATATTTTAAGATACCAAAGGGTAGGGAATGTCTCCAAAATGGGCAAAACACCACAAAAATATATTTTAGAATATGAAGTCTTTGATGTTTGGAGAATAGACTTCATGGGGCCATTCCTTAATTCTTTGGGAAATAAGTACACTTTGGTAATGGTAGACTATGTCTCAAAGTAGATTAAAGCTCAAGCTTTAACAATAAATGATCCTAGAGTGGTACTATGATTCTTAAGAAGGTTATTTTCCAAATTTAGAGTAGTACAAGCATTGATTAATGATAGAGGAACCCGCTTTTGCAATACTCAAATTGAGCGAGTCCTTAAAAGTACGGGGTACATCATAGGTTGGTCACTCCTTACAATCCACAAACTAATAGCCAAGTAGAAGTATCCAATAGGGACTTAAAAAGAATTTTAGAGAAGATGGTGACTCATAATTGAAAGGATTGGGCTGACAAGTTAGATGATGCTTTGTAGGTATACCTAACTGCTTACAAGACTGCCTTAGATACTACACCTTAGAAATTGGTCTATGCTGTCATTTACTAGTAGAGATTGAGCATAAGGCTTATTGGGCTATCAAAAGGACCAATCTGGATCTTGAAGTAGCTAGCAAATGAAGAAATCTCTAAATCAATAGGTTAGATGAATGGTATTGGAATGCTTATGAAAATAACAGAGTGTACAATGATCAAGGCAAACATTTGCATGATTCTTACATAAAACACCTTAAGCAATTTAGAGAAGGTGATCTGGTACTGTTATATAACTCTATACTCATGTTATTCCTTAGAAAGCTTAAGTTTAGATGGTTAGGTCCATTTCTAGTGTAGAAAGTTTATCTTTATGGAGTAGTGGAAGTAACACATATGGCAAAAGGGACATTTAAGGTTAATGGGCAACAATTTACAATATACTATGGAGAAGTTGATGAGAATGAAGATATGGAGCAGTTGAGACTTCTCCAATTCGAGGAATGAAGTTGAAATTTTCTGGGAATGTCAAGCTTGAGATGTTAAACAAGCATGTATCCTTTGATTCGATTAGTCAATTTTTGTTTTTTTTGTTCACTTTCTGTTTGTTAAGTTTAGACTATTTGTTGTTATTGTTGTTTGTTTGTTTGTTTGTTTTAGTTGTATTTGTAGATGTTTTTAGCAAAAAGAAAGAATAACCAAGTAGAGTAATGAAAATTTAAAAGAAGAGGACAAAATTTCACTAAGTGTAGGGATATAGATGGAGGATGGAGAACGCAACACCTATCACTATTGTGATTAAGTAATAGGAGTGATCCACTTGTTCATCATGGCCATGATTAAGGATGGGCAAATTTTTCTTTTAAATAATAAGAACCATTACACCCTATGTCATAGGTGCGATCCGCCCCTTAATACGCGAGTATATAAAGAAATTTTCCTCTCTCTCTCTCTCTCAACTTTTACACTCTCTTTCAAAATTTCACCTTATGATCCTCTCTCTAAACTTATTCTCTTTACTTTAAATCACTCTACAAATTTCTCTCTTTAACTTGCCCATCGCACATATGACCACTTTGATCCATTTGCATAATCTTTGAAGGTATGATCTTTCCCTCTTTCTCTTAATTTTTCACAATTTAGGAAGATTGAGTTCATGCTACTTTAGGGTTTGTATATTTTATGTTCATTGTTCATTCTTAATTGTTATGATCATATTTAGGTTGTTGTTTATGTATTGATTAGGCCTAGATTTACATGAAAGTATGCTAAACATTTCATGCTTAGTTAAACCTTAGTTTCCATTGATGAATGCCAATGTAGGGGTTTTGCAATTTAAGCCTAGGTTGATGATTCATTCCTATTATTGACAACTATCTATCTATCATATCTAGTAGATGTTATTGTTAAGTCTATGTTGTGGTTTTGTGATGCTCATTTGGTGAAAAGGGAAGATTACCATACTTAGTTGTGTTTGTGAGTTGCAAGTTAAATTAAAGAAGGGATTTCTTATGTGAATCATGCTTAGAGTAAGAGTTGTATGATATATTTATCATCTAAATTTTATTTGGGTTTCTTTCTTCATTAGGATTTCATGGTTTAAATTGGGGGGGAAAGAAGAACTACTTTGTTTTCATCCTAGTTGCTATAAATTTGTGCATGATTTTGCTTTCTAGAAACTAATATGATTGTGATTATAGATGGCACCTAAGAAATCATTCACTACTTCCTAGCATAGAAGAGCTAGAGCTGATCACTTTCCCTGTCTTCTTCTACAACGGTCTAGTTCAATAAGCTCTAGTAGAGTAGTCTCTCCACCAAAAACAAAATTCAAGGAATTTGTTGAGAAGAAAATTATGAAAAGGCATTATGTTGTAGATTGGGATTTGTTGGGAGAGTATGGCTTGAAGCTAGCTATGCAACGGCTTTTAGGAAATGGCCCATGGCTTAAATTATTTAGCATTTAAGAGAAGGCTTACAAGTAGACAACTCTCACCTTCCTTTCCTCTTTTAAGATCAAATTTGAGTATATTGATACAAAATTGGAGAATAAGGTCAAGTTTTTTGCATTTGGCATAACTCATACCTTTGATATGATTACATTCATTCGTGCCATGAATCTCTCTACAAGAGCAGAATTAGAGGACGAAGAGTTTTAGGACTTACGAATAACTCTATCTCGGGGTACTTCTCTTTATGATTTTTCGAAAGAGAACTCCAATGAGAGTAGTTTCTAGGTGAGTAAATCAAAGGCCTCTACTTTAAAGACCACCATTACTAAAGTTCTTCATTGTCAGCTACCGAGGGGAACATGATTTATTACCCCTATACAATGTGCTCTGAGGGTACCTAGTAAATATCCTTGATAGGCATAAACTACTTTATAATTTTTTAGTCTTATTTATTAATAAATTGGTCATAATTGTATTTACTTCTCCAATTCTTAGTACTTAATTGTATAATATATCAATTTTAGATGATTTAAGAGTAAGGAGATAAATTTCCACAAGAACAATGAGATTCGGATCTATCACTCCCGTGATAAAAGGTGTGATCAAAGAAGATTTGAAAGCTTAGCATTGGTCATGCCTTCAATCATGGGTGTGACTAATTGTGAAGATTGTTATCCACCTATTAATCATGGTTGTGATAGCACATCAAAAGTGTGGTCACTCCTTCTTTTACGGATGTGAGGAGGTAGAAGTTTGTGACGAGATGATAATGTCATACATTGCGGCCATAGTGGGTAAAGATGATTCTTTTCCTCAGTCGATCACACCTTAGGTTACGGGAATGATGGGTTGGACACGATTATTCCTCTTTGACTTTTTCACATGAATCGATGCATTTAATAGGTTTAAACACTATAGGTTTAAACACTATAGGTTGTCTTGAAATGGTGTATTTCAAACCTTTTGATGAGAGGGATATAAATACACGAGCAATTTTTAGACATAAGAACACATGACATCAGATTATATCAAATTCATTAAATTAGGCATCTTAGAACTTTTTTGTTCTAAAAACATCTATTTACCTAAGTTGTACCCATCATATTTTTACATTTTTAGTACATTCTCTAAGTGTTGTACCATACTTTTCTTGGAATTACTCGAGACAGATGAAGGGTATTCATTTTTTGTGCATTATAAAGATTTCTACAATGGATCTAAAAGGGGTTTTATTCTTCTATTGATCTTATGTTGTATTTCTTATTATTTATGAGTTTTACTTTATGTGTTATCATTTCATCATGTATGAGTAATAATCTAGGACTTACTAAATCAACTTAGCATGAACAAGTATGTAAATTAGTAATTTCCTATTTTTTGTTCTTTCCGATGAATCGAACTTAATAATTGTAAGTATAGTGTAGTGCATAACACAAACTTTGGATGGATTTTGATAGAATATATTGAGAGACAATTTTGTTGAATAAATCAAATTCATTGAAACAACTTACTCCTGATAATAGAGGTATTATTATGAAAGTTGCTACACCCTTAGGGAAATAGACAATTTATCATGATATTAATGTGATTCTAAATTGGCTGTTAATTTAGAAAAGATTCTAATTGACACAGTTAGCGTTAGGAGTAAGTAATTCTAAGAAGAGTGCTTACAAACTAATAATTCTTTATAGATTAAGTGTGGAATTGTTAATATTCTTCCCTAGTCATTATGATATATGAAATTTGTTTATGGGTTAGCATAAGTTAGTAGGTTAGATGTTTTAGTACTTAATCACTTGATGAATTAGGTTGATGGATAATAAGAAGATTAATCAGTACTAGTGCTAGTATCTATTCCTAATAGAGACAACCCTATACTCATTCGTGCTAACAAACAATAGGTACACTTACCTATTGAATCGAGTTAAGCAAGGAATATAAGATTATAAATTTTAAGACTCGATAGCTTTAATTATAGGCAATCAGTTAGCATTTTAACTACACTTGGAATTCATCAGAAAACTTTTGAAAAGAGCAAGGGTAATTTTTTAGGTAGTTGAATCACTTGAATTTTGAAGAACTTCAGACTATGGCCTTGCAATGATGCGCCAAAAGACTCTTATACTAACCTTAATCCACTCCCCAAAGACCCTTTCAATCAATATGGCATTTCAAGAGTCTTAGACTCCAATATGGATGTTGAGGACCTTGATGCTCTAGATTTCACACTAACCACCTTATGTTTCTCTGTAGGAAATCTAAAATGTTTGGAAAATGAGGTGGTTGAAATATAAGAAAATTAGAAGGTGATAATAGAATTTTTGAAAAATATTACCATAGTTGTAAGACCACCAATACCTTCCTATTTTTCTCTACCTCCAACCAAAGAGGATGATGGGTTTAGGGAAGAGAAGACCAAAGCCGATAATGACTACTTTTGTTCTTTCTTTTTGTTTTATCTTGCTTTGTTTTTTTTTTTTATTCAAACTTGCTAACTATTTGAGAGCTACCCTCATTGATGTATGTTGATGGAGACTCTCATATTAAGTGTTTATTGTGGTTTGTCTTAGTTTTGTTTTAATAGTCAAGTTTCTTTTGTTGTTCCTTTTTCATGGTGTTTAAAGGATGTACTTTTTGATCATATACAACCTAATTCATCAGTCAAACTTCATATATTAGGGGAGTCCTATTCTCATTGTTTATTGCTTCTCATTTTTCTAGTTTTTCTTTTCTACACATATTCATGAGACCTTAAGGCTAATGTCTCTCTCTAAGTGTGGGGGAGGTTTAGCTCTATTTATCAAAAATTTCCCATTTAAGCAGTTTGTCTTCAAATTTGACTCAATAGATTGTAAATTTGGCAATCTGGTAGTAAATTTGGTGCCTTACTCACCTTGTAGACTTAGTATACCTAATCAAAATTGTCAGATAAAATCTAAGTGAAGCAAACTTACTTGCCATTTAATGAATGAATTTAGAGGTTAAGAGTGAATTAGAGTCTTTAGTTGAAGGTTAAATAGTTGTGTTTCTAAACTTACTAAGTACAATATCTACTTTTCAAATACTTTTAGAGCTAATTTAATTTTAAGTGGAGATGGCAAATGAAATAATTCACTTGTTGATGCTTCATGAGAATTTCTTCAACATAAGTAAATTGAAGTGCTTAAGGACATATAAGCATTGAGTTAGTAAGGATATGCTTTGGTTCCTCAAAAGAATGAAGTTTGACCCCACTACTAATTTAGGACTGAGTTAGTAAAGGCAGGCTTTGGTTCCTTAGAAAGGCGAAGTCTAACCCTACTATAAATTTTTGTCTTTATAACATTGCAAATTGTTAAAAAAAAAAAAAAGAAGAATTAAAGCAAAGTTAAGTTGATAATTCTCGTTATCAACTCATAAGCTTATACAAAATGGTAGAAAGAAAGAAAAAATTTGAAAATGCAATGTCTAAAGTTGTCCTTAGAGAGATTAAATTAAAGAAGTAGAAATACAAGAGAAAGATGGATGAAAAATACTTTACAATTACATCTAGATTATTGTACTTAAAGAAGTAATTGAAGGGTTTTGATATACTTATTTAAGTGGATGTAGTATAACTTTATTTCTTTTATACGAATTGACTTTGTGTTAACTTTGTAACTTTTTGGAAGCTATCATTAAATGGTAAGTGTTGATAGTCAGTTTTTGCTCATTTGACACTCGGCCTTTCATCTATTGAGATGCTGCATAACCAACTTTCTCAGCTTTCACACTAGACAAGTGACATAAGCATTTATGCCGAATATAAAAAGTACTCCTAGTTTGAATTTAAGTCTATGATGCAAATAGTTATTATACGTACAGTTATATTACATGATCGCTTGCTGCCCTTACATATTAAGGGAGATGTTAAGTTGAAAAGCTTTTACATATCTTAACAGTTATCCCAACAAATGCCTTAGACAATATGAACATCTTTAAATACTAGGAAGAAACTCTGTAAGGGTCTTGACACTTATTATTCACATACTTACTATACTAAGTTACCTTACTGACTTAGGCATCAGAGTGGCCGCTTTAAATTGGCCCCAATACTAACTATTTCACTTTCTCTTGTAGGATTTTTTCTCATCTAGAAATTCACTAACAACATTTGGCACCATCTGTTTTTCTTTAAACATGACCATATGGTTAGAACTAAGATGACCAAAAGTGCAGGTGCTAATACTTCCTCTCACTACCTTGAAGGGGGGAGTCGACATGCTAATGAATAATGACTGGCTTGACTTGAGCAACTTTGTCTCGATTTAGCCAAAGAAAAAGCATGAATCAGGACAAAGTGCATGGTTATCATGATGCCAACAATGCTAACAATTCCATTTATTCACCTAAATTGCCAAAAAAGCAAGCTGAGGTTCCAGTAAGACCCTTAGTTCCTGCTTTCAAGAAGAATGTTAAGGGTAAGCAACCACAACATGTGCATTACGTGGGACCCTTGCATGTCAACACCCCTATTGCAGCGACCAAACAGTTCCAAATCAAAAAAAGTCCTTTTGTCCTATAGATTTTGGAAGAAGTAATACCTCAACACATTAAGCTACTCCAGTTCAAAACATATGATGAGATGAAGGACCCTAAAGATCATTTAGAGTACTACCATAAACTAGCCAAATTGTATGTTTTAAGTGACGCGGTGGCCTGTCAAGTCTTTCCCTCAACCTTAAGGAGCGCAACCAACATATGGTTCAAACACCTAAAACCAAATACCATTTCACGTTTCAATTAACTAGTAGAGGTGTTCCTTTAACACTTTCTTGCTAACAAACTTCCTGTTAAGGAATCTTCAATCCTTAACACCATCAAACAGAAGTTTGATGAATCAATTAAGGACTATTTGGCTAGATTTATGGTCAAGATGGTCTAAATCCCAAAACTAGATACAAGTGTGGTACTTAATGCTATAGTCAATAGAGTCAAACCTCATGAAGATTGTCAGGACCCTAAAGGGTGCCTAGTAGAATTACCTAAAATTTCCATAACATGTATGTACCCATGATATGAAAACCATTTTGCAAGTCAGAAATTGCAAGACTCTAACTAATAAATCACTAAGATTATTGATTTTCAAGTAATTAATTTATTGTAACATAACATATAATATAAATATAAATAACTATAGATATCTGATATCTTACAATTCCTCAGAATCGCAAAGAATCGATATCTCCTACCAAATAATAAGATAGGATATACCAACATTAGAAAACTGCAAGAAAAATTAAATTATATTAAATTCTAACATATAGATATTTTCTACAAAGAATGTTTATGTATCACTTATAAAGATCTCAACTAAATCCAACACTAATATACGTAGCTTCATCTCGCACTCGACACTCGAGACTTATCCCAATCCCATCATAAGTAAATCTACAAAAGAAACTAAGGGGGAATGAGCATGAAACAACTTAGTGAGTTCGTCCATTACCATTATCATTCAAGCAAGTTATCACATATTATTATTATACATGCAAGCAAGCTATCTATATACAAAATGAATGTAGGCGTGACAAATGCAAACAACACATCTATAGGAGTCCGGAACTATGAATGGTATAGAATTGCATCATCTATACATTGATTATCCCTGTACTTACCCATACAGGGTACCTCACCTTACCCACATGAGGCTGCCTAGGGGTACCACCCCTCTAGGAAACACTTAACTATTACTTAGTCGAGAAAAGAGTTCCAATCTAAATAGGTGGATCCCAAACTAAGACTATCCACCATCCAAGGCCCTTCGAGCACAAACATGTAAGTTCTCTCGCAATCAAAATTATCTAAGGCCTTACAGGCACAATAAAGCGAGTTCTCTGGCTATCAATTGGAGATCCCATGATAGCATTGCATTAATACTAAAATAATATTTATGGCTCCATGAACCCTTATAGAGACAATACAAATATATGTTTAAGAGTAGAAAAGTTTTTTCTAAAAACACTTTTCTCAAGATTTTTGCAATGCTAACACTCTCCATTCATACATATACTGAGTCATAGACATGCAACGAGCATAATTGGTTATTTTGGCCTAATACTTATTTTTATCAATTTAAAAAGGTGTCACACAAATTATAGCAAACAAGTAAAGTAGTTATTTAGACATAAAAGCAATAGCAAGTAGCAAAATCTCATATAAGTAACATGCATAGGTAAGTAGCAGGTCTTTAGAACTCCCTTACCTGGATTATTGCTCGTTCTCTAAGCCGTTAGGGTTTCCAAAACTCGATATTGAAGACTTAAAAAAATAGTAAAACTTATAAGTATTCTGACTCGTTAGTTCACTAAAAGTCTATTGTAGTTTGTCTACTTCCCTTAATATAACCTAAGTATAATGTGTATAGAGTTTATTATATTCAATGGGATTAATAGTAACTATTTTCTTATAATTGTAAGTTATGAGACTTCCTTTATGTATTTAGTAATTTTTTTCATTCTAATTTCAATATTTACAAACTTATAGTTGTTTTTTCTTTGTTTTCGGATGTACGTTCACACAGTGATGTCCAGTTTTAACGTTAAGACCAGTGTTTTACAATATAGACTAAACTTATTAAAATTTTAACTCATTAAAGCTTAATTATTCTCATTGCTTATGTTTATATCCTCTTCTAGTATTTAATGATTTAATTAGCCATTTGATTCTTACACTTAGGGAATTTTACATTAGTATTACTAATTCACATACTTGATTAAGTTTAATCCAATTTACGAAGTGTATTAGAGTTTACTAATTCATGTACCTAATTCTTATGTACTCTTCTCATTTCTTATTTTATAAACTTATACTTATGTCATCATTTGCTTATGCCATGACTTATGTCATCTTTTAATTGCATCATTGCTTACATCATTATTTGATTACATAAGCCCTTACCTCATGTTTAAATTATACTTAAGTGTCTTATGTACACTTTACATATGTTAACTATATACTTATATCGTTACTATACTTATATGTATACTAGTATACTTATATATATACTTATACTTATATCGTATTTATACTTATACATATACCCATATATACATACGGTTACATACGTATTTTTATACATATTTTCGTATGCCAAAAATTCCTCTTAAGAAAGCTTCTCTAATTTCATTCTTTTTGTGTTTTAATGATATATTTAGCATGGTATAGGTATGTATAGTTAGTATATGTCTTAGTTTAGGTTATGTACATAATGAATACTTATGTACAAAGGTCTTTATACTTATATTTCTCTAGTAAACTATCATGACTCTAAAAGGGGCCTAGTAGGATTATCTAAAATTTTCATATCATGTGTGCACCCATGATTTGAAAATCATCTTGCAAGTCAGAGATTGCAAGATTCCAGATAATTAGTCACTAAAGTTTTTATTTAATTAACTTACGATCACATATATGTGACCATAAATATCTGATAAGCCACAGTCCAATAGAACCGTAGAGAATCGGTATTCCCTACCAAACAATAAGATTAGGTAGTAAAGTTTTAAAATTCAAACTAAGTAAAATAACAAAATTTAAATGTAGTATGACTAATTATTCAAATGGACCATATAGTCTGTCCTTAGAGTCTAACTTCTATGCATCTCGATGTTGGCACTCAACCTTTAGTTTTTAACCCATGCCCGATCATCTAACAACCTGTAAAAGAAAACTATTGAAGGGTAAGTTACCAGAGCTTAGTGAGTTATCCCTCTACTATACCAGCAATCAAGTTATCAAATAGTTTATTACCAAACATATGAATGCATGAACAAGCAGTATGCTAAACAATATATATGCAGTTGACCGGTACTGCATATAACATCGAATTTAATGCCTTCTGAAGTAAGGGTTGGAGATACATCGGCACCAATCACAACCAGGCTCTAGCACCTGGGTTTTTACCCTTATATCATCCTATTTCACTAAAAAAGTTTCTACTTCCATTAGTCAATAGTATACAAATATCCAAGTCTAGCGGTGAGCGGGTTCCCATAGTCCATGCTCACACCTTACAGCGGTGGTCCCTAAACATGACCCCCAGCCACCCATGGTTAGCGTCTCCGGCGCCAATAGAACCCGTGAGTGAAGGGTAGGGTCTTGTTGTACCAATGCTCCTACACTGTACTAATCAAATCATGTAGGAATCCATCTCTTCAAGGCCCTTCATTACCAATCGCGTGAGGTGATGGCCGGAACATTATATGCAATGTTCGTACTTTATGCATGAACCGTTTAATTTTAGTTGAGTTAAATATGATTAAGTCAATTTATGAGGTGGTCAAACATTATCAACAAATCATTCAAATAATGCAACAATCAATTATCTCATATTTAACGGTATTTTGTACAGTAATCAATCAATATTAGTCGCATGCATAACCCAAAACCCTATGCATCAAGTTATTAATATTTAATTCATGTGCACTAACTACAAGTACAAAACAAGTATAGAGTCATCGAGAGTACTCACTTGGTCATAAATGATCTCAAGGAGTATAGTAGTCCAAAGGTAAGTCGGTCTCAATCTTAGGATCACCTAATATTAAGGAAATATGGAAAGTAATAAGTTTGGGGATTTAAATAACTAAACTAGCATGTTAAATCATACTGTTTACTTAAATCGATTATTGATTTACATAAAATCACTAATTCGAGCTTTTTATCGAATCGCCTATAACTTTTTTGTTTTAGGTCAGATCATTATGAACTTATACTCTATTTTGATCATTTTCAAGCGTAATTTCTTGTAACGAGGTCCATTTTAGACGTTGTGACTCACAGTTTAAATTATGATATAAAAATATCACAAAAATTTTTTATTTTAGTTTAAAAATTATAAAATACTAATTTTGGCTTTTTCTTAATACATTTATGATTTAATAATCATTTAATTCATATAATTGATATTTTTATTATTTTAAGCTTATTTTTCCTATTTTTGAGATTTTAGTCTTATTACGATTGTTATTATTATTTATTACTATTATTTTTATTATTTATTATTTTCTTATTAGTAATTTGTATTTTACTATTTACATATATATATTTATGTACTTATACTATATTTAATTAATTTTATAATTTACTCTAATTTGTAATTCCTAATTTACGGTAATACACACATATATATTTATATACCTACTTCTTACATATTTATAAATTTATTTTATTTAGTAACTATTATATTATATATATACCACTTAATATTTAGTATACTATATATCTACTATATGTTGTACATATACTATATATTTTATATACCTTGACACCACATACATGTATACCTATATGTATATAAAATATAACTTACATGTACATATATCAAATATAGATTTACAAAAATACTTATACATACTATTTGAATACATTTCATGTATATATATATACATATGAAAATAATTTATATACATATACATCAATATGTAGTTCATGTGTACATATATATATATATATATGTATACACCTATAGTTATTTTGTAAAAATACTTAATACAAATTATATGTAATCTAAAAAGAATACATACTACATACTCCTACCATATAATATACCTATGTACATACATGTATACATACATAGCCTTCTACATACATATATAATTCAATTTAAGCATTTATGCATATATACATATAATAGTAGTGTTATATTTAAAAAAAAACCATACAAATACAATATTTATAGATGTATATATAACATACATCTATACTAGATAAAAAAAATAATTTATTTACCTATTAATTTAATTTCTCTTCTTCTTCTCCTTCTTCTTTTCTTCTTCTTTTTCTTCCTTCTTTATCTTCTTTCCTTTATGTTTTGTAGTTTTCCAGAATTTTTCTTTTTCCTTCTTCTTTTCAATTCTTTGGCTTTTGTTTTGTTTTGTTGCAGATTTTTTTTTCCCTTTTATTTCAAGCGTGAATAGCAAGCTTAGGATAAGAATGAATAAAAAAATCATAACTTAATCTATGCATTAATAAGGAAAAGACAACCTAATCTAATTGTATTTGTTTTGCCTTTCTAATTGCATCACTTGTCTCTTGATTTATCTCATGTGGACTGCTATATGCTAATTTTTTTCTTCATTATACAGGACGTGGCAAGTATGGAAAAAGAAGAAAAGAGAGAAAAGAGATAAATTGAAAAAGAATGAAAAGGAAAATAAAAATTAATAGTAAATGTATGTAATTTTTCAAAACATAAAATTATAACAATTCTCATCATAAATTAATTTTTAAATTTTTGTGAAATTTTATCAATTTAATTGGTACCCGTTATAATTATAATTTTTACAAATTATTATAGCGATTTCGTTATAATTTCACACGAATAGGCGATTTAGTTGAAAATTGCAATCGACTATAATTTTATTACTATTGAGTAATATTTAACTATTTTATAGGCTTAAAGTTATAATTTTAGGGTTTCGATCAAATTCGGGTTCAATTTTGGTTAATGATGCATAAATCAGTTTTAGTGTTTTAGTATGCGATTTAAGGTTTTGATCAATTTTTGAGGTTTTTATTAGTTATAATATATTTAAATTTATGATTTATTAAATTTTTATTTTGCTTGGCTTTATTGACTCTTCCAGTCATCTATAGTATTAGGGTTCAATTCTACATACTTAAAGACATATACACATGCATCTTCTTCCATTTTATAAAGATTCCTACTCTTCTATATATTTATATGGAGCTTCCACTTCTAACAACATAAATACACATAACATACAAACTTTTTATACTAACTTAGCCTACACAAGTAACTACTACATAAAATAGATAATCAAATGATAACATACCTCTTTCTCCTTGATTTATGTTAGTAGAAAGTGCGAAAGTATGTAAGAAAATATTTAGAATTTTAGAAGCAAATGGAATCACGATTGGGAAGAGGAAGAAAAGAACTTGGTTTTGTGTTGTTTTGTATTTTGAAAATGAAACAAATGGGGTCTAAAGTGGAGAAGTTGTGGATGGCAAAGAAGTAGGGAAAAGGAAGAAAAATCTAAAAGAAAAGAAATCATTAGAAGGAAGAGATATTTTCTAAAGTGAAAGTGACATTTTGTTGATTTTTCTACGTGTTTACTTTAGTCAACCTTTTAACCTTGGTCAACATGTGTTGATTGGGTCAACTTTTCAAAAGCATATGCTATTTGGTATACATAATGTAGTAATTAAGGAAAATTAAGAGAAAAATTAAGGAAATGAGACATCTGGTGAATTGATTAGTAAAAATAGATGATGAGATCTTACTTTAAGTATTTATGTCCTTATATATCATTTGGTAAGCTACTTAATATAACTAGTATGAAGTGTATCAATTAAGGTATTAAGGTTTACTACATGTAACCTAAGTATCAACTAAACCCTTAACTCCATGTAATACTATCCTAATTATATACTTAGAAGATGAATATGATCTATGATGCAATATCTTAGTTTCTAAAGGATTACTTTAGTGTTATAAATATTTGTGAACAATTGAAGGTTATCTTTAATCTTTTACTATTGATTTAGTATAATACTAAGGTTATATTATCAATTAGGGTTTTAGGGTAAATTATGGTGAATTAGTGCTTTTATAGCCTTAAAGTTATATTTTTAAGGTTTTTATTACTTCAAGCCACAATCTCTAGTGTCTTTATACATTTAAGGTTTAATATATTCATACGCGATTAAGTCTTCGATTGTTATCTTAAAGTTTTAATGAGGTTCAAGGTTAACTTTTGTAGTTACATATATTTGAGGTTTTAGGATCTTCATATGTGATTAGAGGTTCAATTGATAATTTAAGGTTTTTCATATTCACTTGAGGTTTTAAATTGAGATTTTAATTAGTTTTTAATCTCACTGGCTCTATTAACTTTAGGAAATCATCTATAGTTTGGGCGTTTTATTCTATACATAGAAAGCTAAATTCATGGGGTTTACAAAGACTTTTTGGAGTCTCTTGCAAAGAACAAGCCAAAAAATTTTGTTGAGTTTAAGGCTAAAGCCAACTCATACATCCAACAAGAAGATAACATAAAGGCACGACGAGAGGCTGATCAAAGGAGAAGATATGGAAATAATGACAAACAAAAAAGTGCAAATGATAAACTTAGCATGAATAATGACAACAATTCAGATGCCGAGAGGAAGAGGCTAAGGATTCGACATTCTCATCCCATTTACTTGTCAATTGTCCAATCTTGGACATTTTGATGGTGGTATATGGGGAGAGAGGTATCTTCTAGTAGCTGGAAAGATGTGAGGGAATCCCTCAAGAAGAAATTCAAACAAGTACTGTGATTTCCACCATGATAAGGGTCATAATACAGATGAGTACATTCAACTCAAGGATACAATTGAAGATGCAATACAATATGAGCACCTATGAAAATTTTTAGCGCATGATGCCAAAAAAATCTAAAGACCATCTCAGAGGAGAAGAAAGGAAAAAGAGAATGATACTCGGCCAATAATGGTCATGAGAGATGAAAGGGATGTTAATCCTACCAGAGCATCTAATAGAGTAATTAATACCATTATTAGTGGGCTTAGTATAGGCTAATCGAGTTCTTCAAACTCCATCAATGGCAAGAATTATGTTTGCAATATTCACGAAAAAAAGGTTAGGATTGACAATACAATATCTTCTGGAGAAGAGGATTTTGAGGGTATCTAGAGGCTGCATGATGATGCACTGATCATCAATGCAAGAGTTGCCAACTTTGATGTTAAGAAGATTCTTGTCGATATGGGAAGTTCGGCCGATATCATTTTTCGGCATGCCTTCCATCAAATGAGGCCTAAGATCAAAGCGTAGTTACGATCTTACAAGTATGACTTATATGCCTTCAATAACAAACCATCTAAGTAGCCGAAGTTATCTCTTTACCAATATAGATCGGGGATGATGAGCATGTTGTAGAGGACAAAGTGAATTTTCTCATAGTCAAATGTTAGTTCCCTTACAACATGATAATGGGACATTTATGCCAACATTTATTCGGTGTTGTCCCATTAATGTCACATCTAAAGGCTAAGTTTTCTACTCCTACGGGGGTCGGTGTATGTAGAGGGGATAAAAAATTCGTATGGTCTTTATGTATAAGGGCCTTGAGGTAAGAGGAAGTATTTCAAGTTAAAACCTATTCGGAAGGTAAGTTAGTTGGCATAGGGAATGGCAAGAATGATACAAAAAAAAATTCCTTTAGGAAATGATCCTGAGAAGACAACAATGATAAGAAAACCCATATTAGTAGATGTTCGGCAAAGTCTGATTGGCTTCTTGCAAGCCAATGCTGACTTGTTTGCATGGTCACCTTCGAATATATTAGGTATAACAAGAGACGTTATGGTACATAAGATTCCATTTGACTCAATTGTAAAAGTGGTCCAACAGAAAAAGAGACATTTTGCATTAGAGAGATAAGTAGCAATAGAAGAAGAGGTCTAAAAGTTATTGAAGGCAGGATTCATCCGAGAGGAGTCTTATCTGACTTACCTAGCAAATTATATGTTAGTCAATAAGTCAATGGCAAGTGGCAAATGTGCATAGGCTTCATGGATATCACCAAGGCCTATCCCAATGATTGTTTCCCACTACTAAAAATCGATCAGATGGTAGATGCAACTATAAGACATGTGTTGCTTTCTTTTATGGACGCTTTCTCTGGTTACAATCAAATCAAGATGAACAAAGCAGATAAATTCCACACATCATTTGTTACCAATTTTGGAACATAGTGTTATATGGTAATGCCCTTTGAGCTAAAGAACACTAGTGCCACATACCAAAGATTAGTAATGAAGATGTTTAAATCTCAGATCTACAAGAATGTAGAAGTATATGTGGACAATATGATTGTGAAGAGCATGAAGGAAGATCAGCATCTCACTAATCTGGAGAAAATATTTGCTACATTAAGGAGTTATAGCATGAAACTCAACCTACAGAAGTGCATCTTTGGCACAACATTAGGGAAATTCCTTTGGTATATGGTCATATAATGCGACATCGAGGCCAATTTAAGAAAGATTAAAGCTATAAGTGTCACAAACTGAGGATGGCCTAGTTGTGGCAGACGCCAAATACTATACGAAGAACCTTTGATTAGTTACCCTTCCAATCAAGAACTCTTCACACAATATACAAGCCTCTACAACCTCTAGTTTCCCAAGAACACATAGATTTACATGATATCATCACACTAATATATTATATAAAACTGGAACTACAAAGCTTACATTATATAGTAATGGAGTACATCTAAGTCTACAAGACTAGAAAAACAAAAGTTCATAAGTAAGAGTCTACATAAATTGTTCTCTCTCAATATACAGAACAACTCACTCTTGCCTAAATCCCCAAACTAACTTATGGCATCCCTCGGCTAGCCTCTACAAACAAGCTATCCTGCAGCAAAAGTCTAAAGGGGTGTAAGCTTAAGCTTAGTGAGCAAAACCCTCAGCCACACCACAAGCAAGTTATAAGTACATTATATTCACGTATATGAATGAATGATCAAACAGTACGTATAATCAACTAGTTCATATACGTAACTCGGATTTAATGCCCTTCGAAATAAGGGTTGGAGTATACATAGTACCAGTCAGATCCGGGTATTATACTAGAACTTTCTTTACTATGGAACTCCATGCTCCGTACTCAAAGCAAATAATTCTTTTATTTTCATAAAAACCAAGTTCTAGTATAATCGTGAGTGGGCCCCCGCAGTCTACACTCACCCCTAAATGAAGGCCTCTAAACTTGACCCTTAGCCAGGTGGTTGGCGCCTCCAATGCTTAGTGTTCCCACAGGCCATGGTAAGGTCATTTTGTATGGGTACACCGTACAGAACCAATAAATTAATAATGATAACCTCCGAATGGCCTCTCTTTACCTCCATGTGATGTGATGGTCGGAATTGTATCTATGCGATGCATGTTAATGCATGTTCTAGTTTCTTTTTATAAGTCGAGTATACTTAAGTTCAAATTATGCTGTGACCATCCAATATTACAGACAATCATTTTTTATACTATTATGCAACAAACAAGGCATTATTTGTACTTAGGGTATGTTCATAACTCAATGCATAACAACATATACAAGCATTTCCCCAAACCCTACACAATAGTCAATTAACAATAATATTTAAGTCTACTATCTACAATCACAAATAAGCATAGAATCATAGGGTAAATATTCACTCGGCCATAGCGACTCGCCCTAATCATAGTAATCGATCGGAAGATCCTCGCTCACCTCGGGATCACCTGATCATTATGATATGATAACACTAGTAAGTAACTGAATTAATTAATAATTCTAATTATCTAGTTACCTAATTATACTTAAATTAGTAATCGTATATAACTTTTTCGTTCTATTTCTGATATTTGTGAATTTATAGGGTTTTTCATTGTTTTCGGGCGTACGTTCACATGGTAATGTCCATTTTGGACGTTATGACTCGTGTTTTATGATATGAACTAAATTTATAGAAATTTTAACTATAAAAACTTAAGTACTCTTATTACTTATATTTATCTCTTTTGTTTACACTTAATGATTTAGTTAACCCTTAAATTCTTATATTTAGAGGATTTTACTTTGCTATTACTAATTCATGTGCTTAATTAAGTATAATCCAATTTAGAAAGTGTCTTAGGATTTACTAATTTAGGTACCTAATTATTATACACTCTTCTTATTTTTTTATTTTGTAATCTATGCTTATGTCATGGCTTACATCATCATTTGCTTATGTTATTGCTTATCTCATCACTTGCTTATGTCATGGCTTATGTCATCATGTGATTACATCATCGCTTACATCATTATTTGCTTACCTAAGCCTTATCTCATGATTATATGTTTTATATACACTTATGTACACTTATACATAATGTACATTTACTTATACCTTTCCTCTAATTTTATGTATACTAGCATATTTATACATATACTTATACTTATACCGTATTTATACTTGTATACCTACTCATGACCTATATAGTCATAGAAGTATTTTTATACAATTTCGTATGCCTAATTTTCCTCATAAGAAAATCTTCATAGTATCATTCTTTTGTGTTTTTAAGTGTATATTTAGTATAGTATAGGTATGTATAGTTAGGTTTTGTCTTAATTTAGGTTATGTACATGGTAAATATCCATGTACAAAGATTCCCATACTTGTACTCTTTTAGTATTCCCTTATGTATAAATACTTATGAGAATATACTCATGTATTCCTTTCTTTTTCTTCATGATTCCTAACTTCCTACACTTAAAGATGGGAACTTTATGTCCTCTTCTTCAAGATCACACATAACACATGTCTACTCATCTAATCTACCTAATTACCTAACTAATGAATAATATAAAGCAACATAAAGTAACTTAATTACATACCTTAGTTTGTATTGAAATTAAAGGGATAAAAAGGAAAGTGATGAAAGTGAAATGGAGAAGGAAAGCTCACGACAATGGAGGGGCTTTTTGTTTTGTTTCTTTTCCTTGTTTTGATTATGGAAGAAAGCAAATGGTGGGGTCTAGAAGGGGAAATGAATGGACGGCAATTAAGAGGAGAAAGAAAAGAAAAATTAAAAGAAAAGGAAAGAAAAGCCATCATTAGATGTTTAGATATTTTCTTTATGCATTAGTGTTTTTTGTTGACTTTAGTCAACATGTGTTGACTTGGTCAACCCTTTAACCTTAGTCCACATATATTGACTTGGTCAGCTTTCCTTAAGCTTATGCCATTTTGTACACATAATGTAGTAACTAAAGAAAATTAAGGGAATGAAACGAAATGAGGTATTTGGTGAATTGATTAGTAAAAATAGTTGATAAGGTCTTACTTTAGGTATTTATAGCCTATATACATCATTTGATAAACTACTTAGTGTAACTAGTATGAAAAGTATTAATTAGGGTATTAAGGTTCACTACATTTCACCTAATTTTCAATAATACCCCTAACTCTATGCAATACTATCTTAATCATATGCTTAAGAAATAAATGTAATCTATGATTCATTATCTTAGTTTCTAAAGGATACTTGAGAATTCAAAACATATATACATGATTGACAGTCATCTCTAACCTTTTACTAATGATTTAACAAAATATGAGGGTTATATTATCAATTAGGGTTTTAGGGTATATTATGATGAATTAGTGCATATATGTCTTTAAAGTGATCATTTTAGGGTTTCTATCACTTTTGAATGGAATCTTTAACATTTAGATGCATTTAGGGTAGAAAAGTTTCTTACGCGATTGATTAATTCTTTTAAGGTTTTCTCTTTCATTAGCCTTGTCAACTCCTAAATTGTCTAATATAACTAAGTCTATTTCAAAAGCTAGATCGAAAATTTTAGGGGTTTACAATAAGGAATATGAAATCACCTCGCACGGTAAAGAAGGTATTGGAACTCACCAAAACAAATGGCCACCCTTAACAAATTTGTGTTGAGAAGTGCAGATAGGTGCACAGAATTCCTTAAATTTTTGAAAAATCCTAAGGAATTCAATTAGACCAATGATTACGAAAGAGCTTTCAATGAGCTTAAGGAATTTCTTACATCACCCCTGATACTCTTAACACCAATTTCGAGAGAAAATTTATACTTGTATCTATCAGTTAGCTACTAAGCACTTTCGTTTACACTTGCCTGAATTGATAGCAAAGAGCATCGACCCATTTATTACGTGAGTCATGTTTTGTAAGGACTAAAGCTTCGATACACAAAGATTGAAAAATTTGTATTAGCAAGGGTTCTCTCAGTAAAAAAGTTGAAGCCATATTTTAAAGCTCACCAAAATATTATCCTTACCGATCAACCATTATAGCAGCTTGACTCTTCGAGGAGGAGGATGAAATATGCTTTAGAGCTCAATACCCATAGCGTACAATATAAACCTAGAACGACATTAAAGGCCTAAGTACTGACGGATTTTGTAGTCGAGTTTATAAGAGAAGACTGTGTGGAGATTGCCGAGAAACCTATCTGGTTTCTTTATGTTAATGGTTCTTCAACATAAGAAGGAAGCGATGCAAGCCTAATCCTTCAAGGTCCCCATAATGTCAAAGTTCATTATGTTCTGAAATTTGGATTCCCAGCCAGTAATAATGAAGAAGAGTACAAAGCTCTAATCGCCATATTGAAACTAGCAAAAGACATTGGTGCTAAAAAACTTGAAGTGTTCTCTAATTCCCAGCTAGTGGTAAATTAGGTCACCAAAAGTTATGCAGCAAGAGAAGAAGAGATGAGTAAGTACCTATTAGTGTTAGAAATGCTCGTAGTAGAATTTCTATCATTCTCCATTCACAAAATTTTGAGAAGCAAGAATATCGCTATTGAAGTTGGCTAGTATGGCATTCCTTGAGTTGAACGAGAAACTTTTCGTGGAGTTTCTCCCATGGAAAAGTTTATCCAATCTCTCATATAGCTATGAGGTAGCTCCTTGCCTAAGAGAAGAATCGTAGATGAATCCCCTAATGAATTATCTAAAAGAAGGTATTATCCCTAACGATAAGAAGGAGGCATGAAGATTAGCTTACCAGGCTGCGAACTACACGCTGATTGATGATCAGTTGTATAAGTGTGACATATCTCAACCTTGCCTTCTATGCCTCTTCCTAAGGGATGCCTAGAGGGTATTATCTAAACTATATTGTAGCATATGAAGTAATCATGTAAAGGTGCAAAAACTGTACATTCGAGCATTGTGTCTGAACTATAATTGGCTAACTATGACAGAAAATGCAAAAGAAGTTATCACGCCTCGATGTCAAAATCGCAATGGGAGAGACACTATTTGAGTTAGTCTACAGCATTGAAGCCATGTTGTCGACTGAGCTGGACTTGCGTAATCTACTGGTGCATAATTTTGATGTCATGCTCAATTAAGTTAGATTGATAGTGAATCTGGACACTATTGAGGAAATTTAAGACATTGCAAGAGCTAGGGTCACAGCATATCATCATAAGGTAGGAAGACACTACAATTAGAAAGTGAAGCATAAGGTTTTCCAACCTAAAGACTAAGTTCGCCATAAGATGAAAGCTAATGGTGCGTGAGCAACTCAAGGAAAGCTTTGCATAAATTAGGAGGATCCTATCAGGATTCACGAAGTCATTGGCGAGGGGGGCTTATCTACTAGAAAGGTCAGATGGATTCATCATCCCTTAAGCTTGGAATGCTAAGAATCTAAAATTTTATTTCAATTGATGCAGGATGATTTCTACTGTCCCTTATTTGTCAGCAGCCAACATGTTCGTAAGATTTGTACTTATTTATGACAATTATATATTTGAAGTCTTATTGTGTTTTGGTTATGATTGCTGAATTAACGAGTTCCATGCTACACGGTAAACAAACTGATATAAGTTCTAGCCGAACTTGGTTAATAACCTATACAAATGAACTTTACGGTCGAGTAATGCAGCTAGTCCACACCTCAAATGGTTAACCAAGAGAATAAAAGGATAGGCATGAGAAATAAAATATGCCGAGAGATAGTTGGGCGTGTGAAATAAAACATGTCAAGAAACAAATGGAGTATAAAATAAAACATGCCAAGAGATAGTTGGGCATATAAAATAAAACATGTTGAGAAACAAATGGCATTTGAAATAAAACATGCCAAGAGATAGTTAGGCGTATAAAATAAAACATGCCGAGAAACAAGTAGTGTATATAATAAAACATGCCGACGAATGAGAGCATGAAGAAACATACATATAGCATACAAACCAAGAGAGTGCAATGTGTGAAATTAAATGTCACAAGAACTCAGCATTGCCTTAACTATATTCCAATTAATAATTACATGAGAATGTAGTGTGCTAATACAATAACTCCTATGGCCTATCTTTAGATTCAGCAAAAGTGATTTTTAAATCATTAGTTGGGGCTTCATTGGTAGTTGGTTTCTCAAAGTGGGTAACTTCTTCGACAGAAGCTTCATTCCCACTTTGGTTCACACTCTTGACACTTGTCTCATCTCCATCATCTTCATCAGTAGTACTAAATTTTTCGTCGACGTCAGCAAAGTTGAGACACAAGAGATCATAATCGAGATGAAGCTTTAAGAACTCTTCTGTTGCCACTTCAACCCCCTCTAACAACTTTTTGCGTAGATACCTCTTGTATTGCCAACTAGAATTGACTATATCAAGAGCCTCTTTAACATATGGTCCCCTCCTCACAATCTCCTCCAACCCAACCATACAGCTCTATAAGTTCGAGTTGTTGGTCTCCAACTCCTTTATCTGTATCCTAAGCTTATCTTCATCATCACTCATCATGCAAATAGTTTGGCCCTAGCACTCTTTTTTTTTTCCTTCTGCAATTACTCTTTCAAGGTTTCAAACTTTTTATACTGTTCTTCCATCTTGGCCTTTAGGTTAGAAATTTCATCAATGATGAGGTCATATGCCAATTTCTCAACTACAACTTCCACCTTAAGCTTTCCTACCTCCATTTCAACCCTAATCCTCGCATTCTCAGTAGCAGTAGTTTGGGCCTTTAATGCATTGTACACATCCTCAACTTTCTGCAACAAATTCATTTATTACAATAAAAAAAGGTTGGGTTTTATATAGATGCAACTGAAGATATTACCTTCTTTGCCTCCTTGTAGGCTTATCTAAAGCTATCAGAATGTAACTGCTCATCTTGAAAAGGAAAAGTGTTAGTTACCCTAATGAATTCGATAATTAAAAGCAATGGTCTGGATACTCACATCATACAATTTGGCCATGATATGAGCCTTATTACAATTACCGACCCTATTAACATCATTCTTGGCAATATCTTTGTCTTTTGGAAGAACGATCCCTTCTGTTGAAGCTAAAAATTTCATCCTGTCTCCTAAGGCCGAGTCGGTATCCAAAATTTAGTAGCTCTAGCAAGGGACGAATTACTCGCTAACCTCTTTGTTGGGGACGAATTCGCCTCTATTGATGTCGAGAGCCTTAGAACACATTACCTCCTTTGCGCTTTTAGCAAAGCCCTTAGACTTCTTGATAGGTGGTTGGTCGGCAAGTTTCTTCTCTAGTCTTTTGTTAACACTTAGAGCCACCACAATCTCCAGCGATGAGCCTTCTACGATAATGGCATTTTCATCCTCCTCGTTGGGATGTATCTCTTGATGCTCACCATCTTGCGGCTCAATAGAAGTTTGAATAATCACAACTTGAGGTACCCTAGAACGAACAACCTCGGTTGACTGTATTTTCTAATTCTCCTTCAACCTCTCGATAGGACGAGAGATCTTCTTCATAGCCATCTACTTTGTTGCAGCTTCCTTTGCTGGTTTCTTTATGGTAGTAGGCTGAATGATGACTGCTAAGGTGGTTGCCCTCTTATCAACCTTAGATTTTTTAGCCTTTACATAGGGTAGTAGTTCGACCAAACTCACCTCTCCTACACCCATATCTGCAACATAAGTAAACCAATTAATATAAACATGGAAAAAAAATTTTCTATGCCGAATAAGGCTCAAAGTTTACTATTCTCCCCCTAAGTCTCAAGAATTGCTTTCCTTGTGGCAATACTCGGTACGACAATAACACATTGGCATACCTTCTTTTTTAGAAAATATTGGTTCTCCATTTTCATAATGCCGTATAATTCTCTTGACATCCTAGAAGAACTTTTTTTTTTTGTCCATCTCTCTTGAATTTTCTTCACTACTGTTGCATCATTTAGTATCAGATTTTTGTCTTTTGTATGTATTGGCTCAATCCATTAGGTCTAGAAGTCCAAATCCTTGTCAGACACTGTTGATATGAACTTGTTGTGCCACTTATGAATCTTAGATTTTAACTTGTCCATGAACTTATGTCCATGCCTCACAATAATAAAGTACCACTCTTTAGGCTACTTTTGAATAGTGAAGAAATACTAAAATAATTGAGGTGTAGCCCTAACTTCGACTTCTTCGTAGACTATCTCAAAGGCTATTAGAAGCCGATATGTGTTAGGTGAGAACATACTCAATGCAACTTTAAGGTAGTCGAAAAAACCCATAACAAAAGTCGGAAAAGGGAAAAGAAACCTAAAATCTAAATATCTCATGTATATATGGAACTCGCGCTCCTTAAGGAAGCATACCCTCTCCCTATCTCTCAGCCTCCTCAAGTTCCATGTTCTGGAAAGATTTTGCTAGTACTGATTATATTTTGTGATTAGAACCCCATTGATAGAACTGGCGGTTCCATCAAGAGAATCATAAAAATAGGCTATCATATTGAACAGATATCTTACCAAGGACTTCCCTTCCTTATCCTCAAGATAATTATCTATGGAGAGCTCATTGATTTGAGCAAGTTTATCCAACCTTTTCTCTATGTTATCGGCCAAATTGCATGACGAACAAGTCGCCTCACTCCATAGTTGGGGGGAAAAGTGGCCTGAGTCTCTGTTGCCTTAGAATTGAAAAGCAGAAGTCTATGGGTAACTTTGTGAACCATACTTAAATGGTTATGTGAAATGATAGAACATAGATCAAAGAGTTCAAGTTGAAGATGAGGAAATAAATGAAAGTTTAAGATGCGACTATAAAGGGCAATTCTGGTTGTGAATATTACTTTATATAAGAATAATTCATCTTCATAACTACAAATTTGCTTCTAACAATAATGATGCACTGATATATTAATCCCGCAGATCACTAACATGTGTTTTTTAATAGAAATCTAATGCCTGAAAACTCTCTAATAGTTTTAGGACTACCACAAAATAATGACTTAGGTGATAGATGTCATGCCTTTAATTTCTTGGTTTCTTGAGCAGGCGGGAGTTTAGAAATAGTGACCTTTCTGCTTGGATGTGATATGTCCTACTTCCCATATTACTCGACATAAATCTAAAGAATCTCCCCCCTTCCCCCCCCCCCCCCCCCCCGACTCGGCCTCTAGTGCAACATATTTATGTGTAACTCCCTTTGTTGATTACTTAAACACGGGAGTTGGGGGCCAAATGTTGATTATCAATTTTCACTCATTTGATACTTAGCCTTTTGTTTGTCAAGATGCCGCATAACCAACTCTCTTGGCATTCACACTGGATAGATGACATACGGCATTTATGATAAGTATAAGATGCACTCTTGGTTTGAATTTAAGTCTATAACACAAACAGTTATCATAAGCATGGTTATATTACACGACCGCATGCTACCCCTACATATTAGGGGAGATGTCAAGTCAAGAAGCTTCCATATGTCTTAACGATTATCTCGAAAACTGTCTTAGACACTACGACCATCTTTAAATACTGGAAGAAAACTCTGCAAGGGTCCTAACACTTATTATTCACATACTTACCATACTAAGTTATCTTACTGACTAAGGCATCGGAGTGGCCACACCGGACTAGCCTCAATACTAAGTATTTCACTTTCTCTTGTAGGATTTTTCCTCATCTCAAAATTCACTAACAACAGTAAGGATAAAGTTTGTTTTACTTAGATTAGTCTTAGAATATTGATTATAGTATCCTAAGAACATAATGCAGTAAGCTAAGTGGTAGTGTAAACCCCGCAAATTTAGCTATTTGAGAGTAAAATTGAACTCTAATACTATAGATAATTTTATGAGTCAATAAAGCTAAGTAAGATAAAAATTTTGTTAAATTATGAAACCAAATATATTATAAGTAATAAAAGCTTTAGAATTTCAATCAAAACCTAAATCACATATGAAAACTCTAAACCCCATGTATGCATAAATACTTGAGATTGAACTAAAACTTGACAAAAGCCCTAAAACTATAATTTGAAGCTTATAAAATGAATAATTATACCTTAACAATAATAAAACCATAATTGAATACAATTATTGATTAATATACATAATCACATAAAATTATTAATGAACACATTGAGATAATTCTTAAATATTATAAACATATAAGTAACAATCAAATTAATAAATTTTATATAATTTCAAAATTAGCAAAATTTATAATTTGTATATTTAGAAATTTCTAAATTTTTCTTTTCCTTTTTATTTTCCTTCCTTCCTCTTTCTTTTTCCTTTTCCTTTTCTTCTCTAAATTTTTTTTTCTTTGTCATGTGAAACTCTAGAACTATGTTTCGGCTGACACTTGTGTAATTTTATTTCCCCATATGATAGTTATGTATATAAAACAAACACATTAGATAAAGCTCATGTCTTGTTAATTAATTACATTATCTTACCGTGAATTTTTTTCCTTTCTTCTTTTCTTAATCACATTATTTTCTGCCCTTTCATAGTGCATCACATTAGCTAGAGAAGAAAAAAAAAAAAAAACCAACATCTAATTTTCTGAAACACAAAATTAAAAACTCCCTATTCTTATTTTCTTTAAACTGTGAAACATTTCCTCTTTCATTGTCCTTTTTTTTTTTTACTTCAAATACAATAATTAAAGCAAGGAAGCAAGAAGAAGAAGCCTTGTCATCTTCTATTTATCAAGTCATTTAAAGAATAGATAAATAGTATGTGTATTAAGTTTATTTTGCAATAAGTATTTAAATGTATTCTTTCATGTATATGTATTTCATGGAATTTCATACGTATTATAAGGTCATGTAATAAAAATATTTGTATAGTTTGTATTTCCTTATGTATATATGTTTATACATATACAAATACTAAAGTATGTTCATATATACATACATGTTATATTTAATTATACAATATTGAGTATAAAAGACTAGGTATATATATATATATATATATATATATGCATGTATAATATATGTATATTTATGTTTGTATAATTTTCATTACATTTGTATATGTACAAACATGTCACCATAAATATAAATATAAAGTTATGTATGTATAAAGTACAAAAATACTAATATAGTATAGTATATGTGATACATTGCTGTAGGTCACGAACTCAGAATGGGTCAAATGGGTAAATGGATAGAAAGTGAGATGGTTGGTTTCAACGATGAATGTGGAAACAGAAAGTGAGAAAGGGGGTTTTAATAGTGAAAGTGGATGGATATCATACACCAAGACATAATTACAATCAAGGGTTTGAGCTCAAAATAAAGTTCAATACGATTCACGAATACTAAATGTTGCTCGAGGTTTCAAATGAGAGGTTGGATATGACTCAATAACTTGCTCAAATGAAGGGTTCACCATAATCTTAGGAGTAAGATCAATAAGAACATGAGATAGATTAAAGAGTTCATTCAACACGAGATAATTCGACAATGTAAGCTCTAAGAGCTCAAGTGTAACCTTGCTTGAAAGAGAAATATACCTTTTTTTGTTTGATAATAATCATTGTTTCTCTATTAATTACAAGTACTACTATTTATAGCAAGTCTTAAACCCTAGTGGCAAATTATAAATAATATACAATGTCTTAAACCTTAAAGAATTGGGCCCATAAATAAAATAAAGAAAAAAAACATGTACAAAAATACAAAACTGTACATTTAATAGGATTCAATATGCAGTCACTTGGTACATCCTAAAAGGAGCAAGATCTAGAATGGGTAGGGTCAGTAGTTAAATGTTCGAACCCAAAAGGAGCCTCTAAAGTCTTGCATTACTTGGCCTAGACATTAAAAAGGTCAGCCCATTATTGCTGAGTGCTAGAATTAGTCGGCATTAGTCTCTTGGTGCCATGCAAAATATATCTTTAACCTCAAGTCCTTGGTCATACGGTCTCTCAACTTCTTGATAGATAATAGACTTGGTGCCAAACATCTCCTTTTCTTCCTCTCGGCCTTCTATAATTAGCTTGGCCTTAGTAAAAGTTGATCAGTCTCGGCTTAAGATCAGTTGGCCTCAGCTTAGGATTGGTTAGAGGCTAATTCCTATCATTACCATGGGTTCGAAAGGAAGTTTTCCTCGACATTCAACATTGAGCATAGGCCGAGATGCTGAATAAACTTCTCTTCCCTTTATGCTTGACCATAGGTACCGAATGTCTCTATATTTCGTCATCACTCATGGGTATCAAGAAATAGCTCTTCCTATCCTTCCAAACAGTGTAAGTGTTGAGGAAATCGTCATGGATCACTTTTTGATCTTACTCCCATGGTCAGCCAAGAAGCAAATTTGCGGCATTCATAGGTACCACATCAAAGTCAATCTCATCCCTGTATTGTTCTGCCTTGAATGCTATCCGAGCTCTCTAATGCACATGGACGATACCCTTATCATTAAACCACTTCAATCCATAAGGTCAGAGATGTGAGGAGGTTAGCAATTTCATCTTTTCTACTAACTTGGCAGAAGCGATATTGGTGTACCTTCACCCATCAACAACTAGGGAATAGGTCTTCCCATTCATCAAATATTACATATGAAATAAATTTTCCCTTTATATAGGATCTACCCTCAGGTCAGCTCATGTTGCCATAGCTAAGAGTTCATCTAAATCCTTAGCATAGACATCTTCTTCTATCAACTAGTCTTTAGAACTCTTGTAACGTTGACTCTCAATTTGAGCCTCGGCCCCTTGCCCTTCATGACTATGACCTTCTTATTCGGGTATTAGGACACAATGTGTCCGTAGCTTAAGCATTTGAAGCATTTCACATCTTAGGCCTTGTTGTCGGGTGCTTTTTCTTTCTTGGCATAGGCAAGTCAACTAGGCTCTTCTTTCTCCATTTTCTTCTCTAGCCCTTTTCTCTTGGCATACCTCTCAAACTTAAGGCTACCTTGTTGAGGTCGTCTACTCAACCTCTATTGCCTCCTTCTCCTCTGTCTCTCAACTCTTAATGCCAAATTGATTAGCTCATCTAAAGAGTTGAACGACTGCACTTTAATTATGTCAATAATATCATCTCATAGTCCATTCAAGAACCTAGCAATGGTACGGTCCTATAGCTCGGTAACCTCACATCTCGTCATCAAGGTCTCAAACTCTTGTAGGTATTCTTCAATAGTATTCCAACCTTGTCTGAAGTGTTGGAAATCATGGAGCATCCCATGCTTGAAGTAGGTCGGCACAAAGCACTGATTCATTAATTGCTTCATAAGCCTCCAAGTTCTAAATGGCTCCTCTCCTTCAACATCTTGCTTAGTAACTAGCTTAACTTACTAAAGGCTTACATATTCTATAAGGGATAATGAAGCTAGATTGGCCTTTATTTGATCATCACACTCAAGGAACCCAGTCAGGGAACTCTTCAGGTCAGCTACTTCCACTGAAGGTTGGTAGTTTAAGCGTTATATTATCAAGTTCTTGGCTAGGTACTCAGTGTTCATCCTTTGCATTATAAGCTAGTCGATTCACCTCAAATTAGCCACTTCTATTAGAGCTTTGTTTAGTCACATCTCTTCTTGGCCTCAGCTTTGGTCTTTAGGCTTCTTAATTTGCTTTAGAGTCCATACTCCTTTCATTTCTTCTTCTCAGCTCAATAACTCTTCTTAGCTGTCGCTTATCATTATCTAGCTCATTGGAACCACTTCCACTTATAGGTGTTTGTTCCCTCTTTTTATTTCAACCATCATATTTGCAATCTCTGACTAAACCAGTGAGTTCTTAGATAGAGTCAGTGAGATTCTAAATTTAATATTTTAGGTTATCAACACATCTCCTCAAGCTTCCAGAAGGACTATCACCATTATTGTTGACACTATCTTTTGACATTCTTGTACATACAATCATTTCCAAATGAAATTGAATAAACATAATCTATAATAAATCATAACTATAGTATCTCAGAGATAACCACTACTTGACTTTTGTAGCTACTACTATTGACAAACATGACTACTATAAACAACACGCTACATTATAGAACGATAATTAATAGATATGTAAACCTTACTTTTAGTGGGCCTAAGACTCGATTAAGAGTACCCTCCGAACATTCCTAAAGATCAACTAAACTAAAAACTTAAGTTTATATTTAGAAATAAATTAAATTTTTACAATTCAAACTACGAGCTCTAAAGCTACTTAAAACCCTAAACCTTAAAACCATTAAGGAATTTTAATCCTAAATAATTAATCGATAATTTAATTTGAATAATTTCATTCAACTTTAGAAAATTTCACAATTCTACAAAAATCAAATCATAAATTACAAAACAATGTAAGATGAAAATCCTAAAACAATTTTCTATAAGGCTATGCTCTTATCTTCATGTATAAGCCTTACACATAAATAAGTAAACCAACCATCACCTTAGATAACTTATCAATTGAGAGTTGAAATCATTT
The DNA here is from genome assembly GCA_024138005.1 of Lumnitzera racemosa. NCBI lineage: Eukaryota > Viridiplantae > Streptophyta > Magnoliopsida > Myrtales > Combretaceae > Lumnitzera > Lumnitzera racemosa. The sequence continues at coordinate 51,649,987 of JAMXBC010000008.1, read as the reverse complement.
ATCAATTGATAACTTATTAAAATCTAGTGATAAGACAATTTCCTTATCACCTCTTCATTTATACTACATATGGACAATTTTTCACAAGAATTCATAAGCTTGACTTTAATAAAAAAGACAAGACCACTCTATGGCATAAAAAGACTTCCAATGGCAGATCTAAAAAGGGGAGAAAGGGGGGCCATGCACTTGTCATTCACCCATCAATCACTTCTTTTTACACATCACAATTCACCTCTTAATGCTTACATCATCAAGAGTTGCAATTGTTAACTTTATGTAAGCTACAAGACAACACTTTCAAGACATTTAAACAATCCTTCTCTCTCCATTTCTAACTGGCCACTCTCTCCACTATTTCTGTCCCTTTCAGTTTCACTTTCACTTCATATTTATCTCATTTGAAACAAACATAAAAAGGAGAAATAACCTTACCCCACAAAATCAATTTTTCTTCCATTTTTAAAGCTTCACTCACGGCATTTTTTTCTTTTTTTCTTATGTCATTTTCTTTCACCATCCAAGACCTTTTAAGACCATTAGAACCTTCCATAAACCCCATACCAAAATACCAAAAGATTCGGGTTCCAAAATATAGCAAAAAGGATGAGGCAAAGTTAAGAGCTAAAGTGGAACCTTAGTGCACAACCACCAAACTTTGCGTTATGGACGAGTAAGTGTTTCTTGTGATGTGTGGATTAGTATTTATGTTAGGAGACTTGGATTTCTTAAATATATGAGTTAGGTTTAAGTTGTTATAACACCAAAAATTGTTTTAAGAAACAAACCATGAAACCCTTACATAAAGTTGAAATATGAGCATGTAAAGTTGGTGTTTTGTAAAGACATTTGTTTAATGCTTTGAATGGAAGATTTTAAGCTAAGAAAATCTTGAAATAAGAACTTTAATGGAGAATGATCATGCTGGACATGAGGGTTCCATAGTCATTTGGATGATTGATTTTGTTTCCATTAAGTTAAACATGCTCAAATCTAGACTTAAGTTAAGGAAAAATTCATCATATGAGGTTTTATGAAGAAACCAACTTTGTATAACATAAGCTATGATATGGAGGTTTTATTAAGTATAAGATCTTTTATTTCTTTATGTGGAGCATGAGTTAAAGGATCATTTGATGAAAGAAAATTTAAGTTAAGATTTGGACACAAGTAGTCTAAGTGCATAATCTACCACCTAAACTTAAGGAAATGATGAAACAAGTTGAAAAACCAAGTAAGGACCCCTTGGAACCATCATGGACAGATCTGGAACGTGGGAGAAAGAAGCCTTAAAATATGATAAAAGTGAAAGAACAAAGTAAAAAGATTAACCAAAGCAAGTATGGTAAGCATACAAAGCCTAAAACTTTCAAAACAAGCCTAGAACTCTAAGATGAGCCTTCAATGAAATTCTAACCAGCACCTTAAATTATCAAGAGAGGTTGTTTTGAAGCCCATAAGAAATCTACTTAAGGCCCTACAAGCCCACCAAAGTCACTAACTTTAGTTTGAACAAAAAACAAGCCCATTTGACAACTTAAGCCTAGTAAAAGGCCCATGAAGTGGTTGTTAACCTTAAGAATATAAATCAAAGTCATAAATCTGATCTCAAGGAGTATTTTAAGCTTAGGATAAAATCTTAAGACCAAGCCTAAAGGATTTCGCAAGTTATCAAAAAGCCCATTTATCATACAAGGCCCAAAAACACTTCAATACATGAGGAACGCTACTGTTCTGATCCATGGACAGAATTGTATGCCTCATTTTGAAAATCTAACCTCACCACATTAAAGTACACTCGAAAACGATGAATATTGACTATAAGATCATAAAAATCGGGTTTAAAATGAAAAAGTTATACGCGATTGAACTTTAGGTAAAAAGCGGGAAAAATTACGAAAACTAGTTAAGAATATAACTTAAGGAAAATTTACTTAGTTTCTTAAGTTTGCTTTAATTCCTCATAAAAATTATTTCAATGACCAGGGGACACCATTTACGGAGACGACTTGCCTCCGGATTACTTTGACTGACTCATATGGCAGAGTGAGTAAATTCCCGATGACTCTTTACTTGATTGTGCTTGTAAAGTAGATGCACCTAATCTTATATTTATAAATTTAGATCCTTGAGGGAAATGGGAGATGCATGTGTATGAAATTATCGATGAATGTGATGACTTATTAATTATAGATATAATAATGGGAATTGTTTGTATGAATATATACATGTGATTTGTATGGAATGAAATTGGTTGATCACCCTAAAAATCAAGTTAATCACTTATATGATTAAGAAATCGAAATGAATCATGCATTCCCCATATTGCATACGGATAACACCGACTGCTGCTTCACGCAGAAGATGGGAAGGGACTCACAGGAATACGAGTTTCCTGCAGGATTAGGCACTAACTATGCCATCATATATATTGAGTCTTTGTCTTAAGCTAATGGGCTTACTAGGCGTTAGGAGACACCAACCGTTGGCTAGGGGCTGAGCCTTGTGGCTTCTGCTTAGGGCGTGTGTTTGTGGACTGCGGAGGACACCACACCGCTAGACTTGGGATTTTTAAAGGATACGATTTTATTTTGGTAAAGGAAGTATAAAACCCAAGGTATAGAACTCGGATTTTGGTTTGGGTCGGTTAATTATCTCCAAACCTCGACTTCAAGGGGCGAAATTCTGAGTCGTATGCAGTTCCTAGGTCACTGCATGCGTTATTTGGCATACTGATTGTTCATGCATTCATATGATTGTGCATATAATAAACTTTTGCTATGTGGTACTGATGAGGGCATTTATCTCACTAAGTGTAAGCTTACATCCCTATAGATTTTTGTTGGTGCAGGAGAACCTCTTCGTCAATCCGAGCCAAGGCATGCTCATGGTAAGTCTCATGTAGAGACGGGTTGGAGTGATCAGAGAGTGAAGAGGACATTTTGTAATAGATTATAGATACTTTTATGTTTTTGTAATGAGAAAGGGAGCTTTGACAGTGAATGTGGATTGATATTACATACTAAGATACATACACAATCAAAGGTTTGAGTTCGAAATAGATTTTGATATGACTCACAAACACTAAATGTTGCTCAAGGTTTCAAATAAGAAGTTAGATGCAACTCACTAACTTACTCAAATGAAGGGTTTACCACAATCTTGGGAGCAAGATCGATAAGAATGCGGGAAAGATTATATACATATTTTCTATTTCCAATCGAAAAGAAAAAAAAAAAAACCCTTACCTTTCTCTTTCACTTTGGATTTTCCATTTACTTATCTCAACAATAGAAAAGAGGAAGAAGCTTTGCAATCAAATATTCATCAAACTACTTAGTAGAGTAAATAAGTAGTATGTATGTTATGTTTGTTTTGTAATAACCAACTATATGTACTCTTTTATATACATGTATTTTGTAGAAATATATGTATTTAGGGATCTTATAACTAAATTGATTTTGTAATTCTTTTCTTGTATTAAGGATTAATTGTACATGTAATAGAATTATGTGTAAAATTAACATTTTCTTATGTTTATTTGTTCACATATGTATAAATACTAAATTATATTCATGTACATACATATGTTGTATTTGATTATATAAGTATTTAGAATAGAAAGGACTTGGATACATGTATATATGCATATATAATAGTATGTATATTGTGTATTTTCATTATTTATGTATATATATAAATATGTGGCTAGTTGTATATCTATGTATAAGGTAAAAAAAAAATACAAGTAGAATATATGTATAGGTATCAGATATGTATGTATATGCATATAGCACATGTAGTATATTTAGGGTTATATTATTTAATTACATATGTATATATGTATAAATAAGTTGAGAGAAAATAATTACATAAATATATATATACATATAAAAATATGTATATTAATGTCATATTATGTATAAGTACATGAATATACTTAAAAAGTATATGTGTAGTATACTATAATACAAAATTAATAAATAAGATAAGATAATACATATATAATTGTATGTGTCATGAGTTCCTAAGAAAATGGAAAATGATTAATTTAGAAAATTTAACAAAACATAATAATAAAAATAATTAAATAAATATTAATTAAAATATAAAGTGGAAATTTTTTTTCAAAATATGGAAAATTTACAGAAACGACATGTAATACCTTCCTATGCTGTCATGTCAACATTTAATAAAATTTAATTAAATTCGTAATAATAATAATAATAAAATAATTAATTAATTAGAAAATTATTTAAATAGTAAAATTGAATTAAATAAGCAATAAATCTTAAAAATAGCAAAATAAGTAAACTATGATAAAATAGACTTAAAAATAAGAAAACTATAGAATATAAAATATAGATATTTATTAAATCATAAATATGTAAAGAGAAGCTTAAGATAATAATTTATAATTAATTAGGTTAAAATAATAAAATTTGTAATATTTTTACACCATAATGAAAAATACGAGTTACAACATCTAAAATAGATCCCGTCACAAGAAGTACATTTGAAAACAATAAAAATGGATTACAAATTCATAAAAATCAGAGTTAAAATTATATGTGATTGAAAATTTAAGATAAATTGAGAAAAATAGTTAAAAGATTTAAGTTAAACTATTCTTATACCATACTTAGGTTATAATGAGAAACTAAGCAAATAATGATAGATATTTAGTTAAATGAGGAACCTAGCTTCCTAGAATACTTACAAGTTTTATTATTTTTTAGGTATTCGATTATCGAGTTTTTGAACTCTCAAAGGTTGGAAGAATGAGCATTAACTCAAGTCAAGGAGTTTTGAGGATCTACTATTTGATTGTTACCCGATGTTGCACATTAAATGTTGGTTAATATTGATTATTTGTTGAATGACCGATTGATTTGTGTGCTATCATCTTTATGCTCGCTTTCTTAAAATAGTAAATATATATATCTAACGAAAATAACCTATCATATTTGTCTCATGTTTATGACCTAATTTTGTATACTAATGGAGAGTGCTAGCGTTGTAAATTTTGAGAAAAGTATTTTTGGAAAAAGTTTTTCTAATCTTAAATATATTTTGTATGATATTTGTGAGGGCTCGTTGTGCTCGTGAATGATATTTTTAACATTAAGGCAAAGCTAGCATAATATCTCCAATTGATTGCAAGATGACTCGCATTTTTGTGCTTGTGGGGCCTTAGACATATTTTGATTGCGAAAGGACTCCCTTTGTGTGCTCGAGAGGCCATGGATATGTTCGGTAGATGGCCCTCATTGGGGTCCACTTATATTGATTACTATTTCTTGGCTAAGGTAATAATTGAGCATCGTTTGGAGGGACGGTGCCCCTAAGCAGCCTTATGTAGTTAAGGTGAGATGCTCCATAGGGTAAGTATGAAGGATAATCAACATATAGATGACATAAATCTATATCTTCCATAGTTTCAGACTTCTATGGATGTGTTGCTTGCATTCATTGTGTATGTAAGTAGCTTACATGTGTACTAATAATGTTTGATAACTTGTTTGAATAGTAGTGGTGAGGAACAAACTCACTGAGTTGTAGTTTGCTCATTTTGCTATAATTTCTTTTATAGGTTCCTTTAATTTAAGATTGAGGAAAGTCTTGAGAGTAGAATACAAACTAAAGATAGGTTTGATAATGTTAGAGTTAGTTGAAATGTGTATAGTTAGTATAGTAACAATTTATGTAGAAAATATTTGTATGATAAGATTGTGTATAATATAGTATTTCTTGTAAATTATTAAGTTGTTTTACCTTAGCTTAGTATTTCGTAGGGGATATCGATTCTCTATGGTTTTCATGGACTATAGATTATCAAATATCCATAATCACTTATATTTTATAGTAAGTTAATTAATTAAAATTGAAAACTTTAGTAACTAATTGTTTAGAATCTTGCAATCTTTAACTTACATGACAATTTTCATATTATGGGTATACACGTGATATGAAAATTTTATGCAATTCTCTTAGGCCTCCCTTAAGGTCATGACAGCAACAATTATGCTATTATTATATATTTAAGTCTCTATCTTAGCTATCGGGCTTACTAGGCATAAGGGGATGCTAACTGTTAGCGAAGAGCTATGTCTTATGACTTCCGCTTAAGGTGTATAATGTAGATTGGGGAGGCTACGACACTATTAGACTTGGGAATTTTGACTTAGATTTTGGTCTTTTTGAAAAGGAAAAATGTATTTTGCATATGAAAAGTAAAGTTATTTGTATTATGTATAAGTTTGATTTGTTTTGAGCACGTTGGTGTTAGTAGAATAAAAACCTAGGTGCTAGAACCCGGTCGATGGTTTGTGTCAATTAATTATCTCTAATCTTAACTATAAGGGGCATGATTCTAAGTTACATGCAGTTCTTAGGTTTCTATATGTACTGTTTGGCATTTTGAGTATTCATGCATTCATATGTTTATGCATTTAATATAATTGTTGCATGATATAATGAGGAAATTAACTCACTAAGTGTAAGCCCATACTCCAATAGATTCCTTTTGATGCAAGAGCATCTCTTCGTCTATTTAGGCTGAAGAATGCTTGAAGTGAGTCTCATGCGAGGATAAGGCTATACGATTAGGGGAGAGAAGAGAGAAGTTTAGTATGCCCAATAGTTGTTTATTTATTTTAGTTAGCTAAATTTTAGTGTAAATAGATAGATTGATGATAGACTTGTAATAAACTACTGATGTACTATAATATTTTGTCGTGGAATTCTAAGTTCCATGCTTTATTTTTAGTAATTTACAAAGTTAGTAATTTTAGTAATTATACTTGATATTACTCATCGATATACCTAGCAATAATGTAGGGTAGAAGGAGCCTTGTATATCATATGCAAGGCATACAATCAACGAAGGGGTTGATTGTAGATCTTCGTATGATACAAAACGATCTACCATGACAGTGATACTATTTAGGTTGTGATAATCATTAGGTCAATCATTCTATCCTTAGCTTAGGAGGTTCTCCTTGGCTCAACATGAATAAGTTGGTGCAAAACAGGGTTTAGGAAAATATCGGCCTAAGTTAACTCGAAGCATTTTTCTTCTATTTTTATTTACTCTCTATGCCACCTTAATTGCTTCTTCTAGGGTATAAAATTGCTATACTTCTACAATATTGTGAATCTCATATTTAAGGCCTAAAATGAGCCTTGATACCGTACATGCCTTAGGTTTATCCACGTCAACTTGGATCATAAGCATCTAGAATTCTTTGACATAATCATCAACAGAGTGGCCTCCTTGGTAAAGTTCCTATATTCTAGCAAATGTATCCTACAAGCAGGTCTTAGGTACAAATCAACCCCTTAATAACCTTTTCATCTCATCCGAAGTTCTTACTCCTCGTTGCCTATCCCTTACTCTAGATGCATTTAGATTCTTGTACCACATAGTAGCATATCCAAAAAACTTAAGTACAGTAAGTCGTACTTTAATAACATATGTATATCCATAACAATCAATCAATTTCTCTACCTTTTCTTCCTACCCTGAATATTTATTTGTATCTCCACTTCCACTAAAGGATAAGATCTAGACCTTAACATTATCAAGTCCCTAAAGAGCTCAAAGTCGTCACTCTTATGCTTAATAATATTCAACCTCTTCTTCTTCCTCCTGATACTCATTGGCATCTATCTCCTCATCATCTTTCTCGATTTCCTAGCAACTTAATCTGCTACTCCTCCAATTCGAAGGGGTTAAACTAGGTGATCGACTTGGCCACCTTAGCCATAGCATCTCTTTGGAACTTGTTTAAGCAGGTTATGGTATGACACTCCTTAAGGTTGTTATATATGAACTTACAACGTGATGACTAGACTCTCAACAAGATCAATGAGTCTAAGAAGTTTATCATCAACTAACTTAGGAGTATACTACAGTTAAGGCCATGACTGAGTTGAGCACTGCTACTTTAGTTACTAATAATATCTTGAACACTCGAATCCAATATGGGATAATACTTCTCAAACAAATTGACAACATAATATATGGAAAACACTACTGCCTTACCACTTAAAACTTCAACTAATACACTCCAACAACTTCAACACCCAATAATCATTCGAATATGATAGAAATGAACTTGCTCTATTTTCCTAACTATAGGGTCATTGACCACTACTCCTTGTTGAAGGGAATAAATAAGAGTTAAGGGTAATGAGAACATTAGGATTGTTAACAAAGGAAACTTATATTAATCTAACAATCAAAAGGTAAGTGATGCTTGCGTACAACAAATGATGTTTATATACTAGCCCCACTAGAGTTACAAGTACGTATGTAAAGACAAAAGGATAATTTCCAATTGAATACATGAAATATACTAAAAAGGATGAAAGTGAAAAAGAATATTCAATACGGAAAAGTAAAAAATCCTTTTAGAATGTTATGCTAGAAGGCATATGTTGCATGGTGGTTGGCATTCAAACATATAGTATAGTTCAAAATAAATGAAGAAAAGAAGTTGTAGTCAGAGTTGACCTGATCTAGATTAGGTCGAAGCTCAGTTAATTAGTCACTAAAGGATGTATGATTGAGATTGGGGTTAGGTATGGGGTAATTCACTCGGGAGCTTGGCTCAAATAGTCTCTTGAAGCAAGTTCGCTCTCAAATGCTATTTGTGTCATAGCAATGCAACTCAGTAGGTTAGTTTGTCTGCTAGGAAGGTCGGTACCTTAGCTTAGCAACTTTAGAAACTATGCTAGTGCATATGAGAACTTGGTATTCAGGTCGGTTGTAGAGTGAAACATAGAGGTTAGGATAGGAATTCTTATTTTGGATGGGGCTTCAAGTTAATATTCTCGATGTGAATCCTTAGAGTCCTCTAGCTTGGCTATATGTAATCAGTGCAAAAAGCCGATTCCTATTACATAAGGTGCTTTTTGTAGGTCTACTACTACTCATGGTTGCTTAACCACTTAGAGTATAAATGAAAACTAGCTTAGTGATACATATTATCACTAAGAGTGAACTCAAGGTCTAAATAATCATTATGACATTTTTTTTAATTATTAATATCTTATTCTTTTTATTGTAACAAATGTGGTCATGAACTTTACGTTGTTTTAAACGTTGAAACAATTGTAATATCATCAATTTCATTATGACATTAAGAGTTTCTAAAGACAAATGACCACATATGTATAAGAACTAATGACACCTCTATTGTGTTAAATGTACAATTTCGTCCATTGGTCTTGCTTAACACCTTAGCAACCAAGCTATTCTACTTTAACTAAGTTCATTAATTTAGCCTACTTAGATAGATTGCTAAACTAGGCCTAACTTATTTGATGGGCCTGAGGGCCTAGCCAACTTATTTACTCACTCTAAATTTGAAAAGTGATGGGAATAGTTGCAATTTTATCTAACTTTGTTACATAACCGCCTACTACTCTATCTCTATAGGCATGTGCTTAATTAAGGTGCTACCACATGGTCTATGAACAATGATTGCCTATCACAATAGTTATATAACAAACATTTATAATTAAGGAGATGAAAACATTGTAAAGACTCTCTATTCACTTATTTGATAAAAAAGTTGATAAAGGAAAGCAACCACAACAGGTACACTATGCAAGGCCATCACATGTCTGTGCCCCTACTTCAACTAGTAGACAATTTCAAATTAAGAACCCTTTCATCCCCAAGATTTTGGAGGAAGTAATACCACTACATGTTAAGTTACTATAATTTGAAACATACGATGGGATGAAAGATCTAAAGGATCATCTTGAGTATTATCACACTTTATGCAAGTTGTAGTTCTAGCATTTGAAGCCAAATAAGATTTGATGTTTTGAGGATTTAGTAAAAGTATTATTGTAGCACTTCCTTACAAGTAAACTCCCTATTAATGACTCATCTGTCCTTAATACCATAAAGCATAAGTTTAATGAGTCAATTAGAAAATATTTAGCTCAATTTATGGTTGAGATGGTTCAAATCCTAGAATTAGAAATGAGTATTCTCTTAATGCGGTGATTGATGGAGTTAAACCACATAGAGACTTCTTCAAATCTCTAGCAAAGAATAAGCTAAAAACATACATGGAATTTAAGGCTAAGGCTAATGTCAAAGCTTAGCATAAGGCTAACCAGAGTAAAGACGATCGAAAAAATGATAAGAAGAAGAATGTAAGCAATTGACTTGGTGTACGTTATGACCAATTTTTATAAGGATGGTAAAAGAAAGAGGCTATGTATCCTAAACTACTCCCTTTATACCCCACTTAACCTCCCCATTTTTTATGTATTAATGGAAGTACACAATCTGAGGGGGTGTTGCAGTGACCAAAATGGATGAAAGGAAACCTGTCACACAAGAATTCAAGTAAGTATTACAACTTCTATTGTAATAGAGGCCACAATACCAATTAGTGTATTCAACTCAAGAATGCAATTAAGTACGCAATCCAAGGAGGATATTTAAGAAAGTTTCTTACTCATGATGCCAAGAATATTGAGTGGCCTACCCAAAGATGAAGAGACAAACATGAAAATGTAGATTGAACTCCTCGACCTAAGAGAGAGGCAAGGGATGATGGAAATAATAGAGATCTAAATGGTGCAATAAACAACATTGTTAGTGGACCTTCTACCTTAAGCTAATTAAGCTCTTTGAGCTCAACCAATGCCATATCGTATGTTTACAATTTGTAAGGCAAGAGAGTTAAGGTCAACAATTCCATCTCCTTTATGGAGGAGGATTTTGAAGTCATATAAAGGCTCTAAGATGATACATTAGTGATCAGTGTAAGAATTACCAACTTCGAGGCCAAAAGGATCGTAGTTGACATTAGCAGTTTAGCATACGTTATTTCCTAACATGCCTTCAACCAAATGAAGCCAAAGTTCAAGGTACAGTTAAGATCTTATATTATGATCTATATGCTTTCAATCATCAACCCATATGTGTCAGTAGAGTTATTTCCCTTTTGATTAAGATTGGAGATGATGAGAACATTGCAGGGGACAAGGTAGATTCTCTTGTTGTTAATTGTTGGTCTCCTTATAATATGATTATGGACCGATTTTTCTCTAGAATAGAAAACAACCTTAGAAGAAGAAGTTGAGAAGTTGCTAGGGATAAGATTCATTAGGGAGGAGCCTTATCCAACTTAGCTAACAAATTGTGTTTTAGTGAAGGAGTTGAGTGACAAATGGTGCATGTACAATGACTTCACAAATCTAATCAAATGGTAGATTTAACTACTGAGCATGCGATACTCTTTTTTATGGATGCATTTTTTAAGCTATAATTAGATTAAGATGGAGAAAGATGTTGTTTGACACAAATTTTGGGACGTATTGCTATATTGTAATGCCATTTGGGTACAACTTATCAAAGGCTTATAACCAAAACATTTTAGCCCTAAATTCACCACAATGTCAAGTTCATGTCAAAGATATGATAATTAAAAGCAGAACAGAAGGTCAACACCTTGCCAACCTATAAGAGACACTTGATATACTTGCAAAAATGTGCTTTTAGGTCTAGTCCGGGCAAGTTTTTGGGATATATGGTCACTCATAATGGAATTGAAGTGAATTTTAGAAAGATTGATGCAATAAGGAACATAAAATCCCCTAGCACTATTAAGGAAGTTCAAGAATTGATTGGGTGAATTATTGCCCTAAATAGATTTGTGTCCAATAGTGATAGATACATAGAATTTTTCAAAAATTTGAAGTACCCAAAGGAGTTCCAATGGATTAATGAATGCATCACCACAAGAACTTTTAATACCTTTCCTTGAGAAGAATCTTTTTTTATATCTATCAGTTGGCAATTAAGCTCTTTCATCTGTCCTTGTTTAGATAAAAGGAAAGGAGCACAAGCTGATTTATTATGTGAGTCACATCTTACAAGGCCCATAACAGAGATATACGAAAATTAAGAAGTTTGTATTGGTCGTAGGGATCTTGGTGAGAAAAATGAAGCCATACTTTGAAGCCCATCATATTATAGTTCTCACTACTCAGCCTTTGTAGGAAGCCTTGCAATGACCAAATTCTTCAAAGAGAATCATGAAGTACATTCTACAGTTAAGTGCCTATTGTCCGCAATACAAACCCAGAATGGCATTAAAAGCTCATGGTTTTAGTAGATTTTGTAGTAGAGTTCACCAAAGAAGAGGATAACATTGACATGGTTGAGAAACCCACATAAAACCTATATGTGGATGGTTCCTTTGCTAAAGATGGGTATGGTGTGAGCCTTATCTTATAAGGACTACATAATGTAAAAATTTAATATAAACTAAAGTTTTGATTTCTAGGCAGTAATAATGTAGCCAACTATGAAGCCCTTATTTCATACTAAAGTTAGTAAGGGGAGTTAGAGCCGAGAAAGCAAATGTTTTCTTTGATTCACAACTAATTATGAATCATGTGAAAGGAAGCTATGCAGCAAAGGAAGATAAGATGAGTAGGTACTTAATGATAGTACAAATGCTCAAAGAAGAATTTTAATTCTTTACAATTGAGAAGATCCTGAAAATCAAGAACATTGCTACTGACTAGCTTTCAAAGTTGGCCAGTACAACACTTTTGGACATAAATGATAACCTCTTTATCAAACATCTCCTTAGCAAGAGTTTGGAAGCAATAGGGTAAAGTTATGAAGCAACTCCTTACCCAAGAGAGAAGTTTTGGATAGATTCAATTATTTACTATTTGAAAGATGGTGTCTTAGGTGAAGACAAGAAAGAAGCTTAGCTGCTAATATATTAGGCCACAAATTACACATTGATTGATGATCGGTTATACAAACATGGCATCTCACAACCCTACCTTTGATGTCTTCTATTGATGGGTGCTTAACAAGTTCTTTCTAAATTTTACAAAGGTGTTTGCAGTAGTCATGTGAAAGCTTAGACTCTATATATCTGAGCACTAAGACTCAACTATTATTGGCTAATGATGAAAGAAGATGCTAAAGTTGTTGTATGGCAATATGCATAATTCCAAAAGCATAAGACTTTAAACCATGTGCCTTCAACTAAATTTCACAATCTAATTAGCCGTTGGCCTTTTGCTTAATGGGGCCTAAATATACTCGAATATTTTCTAAGGCCTATTGTGCAACAACAATTTATACTAGTGGTAGTGGACTATTTCACTAAATGGGTAGAGGTCAAGACGGTAACAAAGATCACATAATAGATAATAAATTCATTTGTTTTCAATTTTATTATATCGCGATTTGGGATTCCTTTCATGATAATAATTAACAACGAGCCACAATTTGATAGCAATAATTTTTTAGCTTTCTGTAAAGGTATGGCATCTGGCTAAACTATACTTCAGTGTCTCATCCTCAAATAAATGGACAAGTGGAAGTTATTAAAAAGACTATCTTGTACATTATAAGAAGAAGAGTTTACCAGGCTAAGGGTAGATGGGCTGATGAATTACTCAACACTTTATGGGGCTACAAGACCAACACAAGACTTCAACAAGGGAGATACCCTTTAGATTAATTTTTGGGTTAGAAGCCATTCTACCAATTAAATTAGAGTTACCTAACTTATAGACAAAAAGGTTTGATATCATGGCAAATCAAGTTACCTTGACAGCTAATTTGGGTACCATTAAGGAAATAAGAGACATCGCAGGAGCAAAAGTTGCCGCTTATTAGCATAAGGTGGCAAGGTACTATAATTAGAAGTTCAAGCATAAAGTCTTCCAACTTCAAGACTTGGTTTGCATGAAATTGGAGGTAAAAGGCACACAAGAAAATAAAGGGAAACTCAGTGCAAATTAGGAAAACCTACTAAGGGTTTGAGAAGTTATAAGTAGTAAGGCCTATTGACTAAAAAGGCTAGATAGTCAAGTCATACCGTGTGCATCAAATGCTAAGAACCTAAAACTATATTTCAAATAATTTTTCTATATCATCAACAATGTCCAATGTTTGCATTTATATTTTCCTTTCAAGCAATGTAAGGCATAAACTTATGTCATGATCAATGTGAGGTATTCCTTTTAGTTTAAGAGCAACTCTCTTACAATCATTTTTATTTTTTATCTAACTATGATTAATGGACAAATATAGTTCTAGCTATGTAGCAAATGAGTTGCTACTTGGAAAGTTCTGACTAATGTTGGTTAACGAGCTCAATATTAATTGGAAAATAATGTTAAACTCTCTTTGAAAAAAGTTCTTACCTAGCCAATGAACTTAAAATTGTCTATAACAAACAAATGCACGATTTAGAAAATGAACCCTAATGTTTGAAGTTCAAGTCTTAAATGATTAACAAACTTCCTTTAGCTACGACGATGAAAAAGATAGAAACACTAAACTATACGTGAAATAAAATGTGCCAAAAAGTGAAAACATTGGATGAAAGCTCAATTCCAACCGAATGGTTAGCATCCCGACCTAAATTAAAGTTCAAGAAAAGATTTTTCAAGGCAAGTAATTGATAAAAATTAGTTAACTCCTTAGGAGTCAAGAATATTCTTGCTTATAGACTAAACAAAGTTATGCTTTGGTTGGTGGAGCATTTAAGGACCTTATAAGAATTGACTTCTTTATTAGCACTAGGAGCTCTATTTGTGGAGTTGGAGGTTTCTTTACAAACATAAGGAGTCTCCTTTACGGATAGCACCTCAGCATCCATAGGGATTTCAACATTAGCCTATTCATTATCACCCCGCTCTTGACCATCAACCTCTTCTTCTTTACTGACTCCTTTGTCAAAACCACAACTGGCATCGTCATTATCAATGTTGGCAAATTCAAGGCATGACAGCTTGTAGTTGGGATAAACTTTCAAAATTTTAGCCCTAGCCAGTTAGTTGAAGCCCTTGCAAGAACTTTTTATCAAGCAATTTCTTGTTTTGCCATCTAAGGGTTACTATTGATAGGGCCTCTTATACAAAAGGCTTCTTATTTGTAGCTTCTACTTGTTCAACAATGCATGCTTTAAGTTTAGAGTCCTTAATCTCCAAGTTCTTTATCTAGATCCTTAATTTGTCCTCTTCCTCACTCATCGATTGAGCATCGTCCCTAATCCCTAGTACTCCATTCTTTTCTTAAGAATTTCTCTTTCAAATCCCTAGTCTGCTTAAAGTGCTAGTCATTCTTTATTTTAAGGTTCGATACTTCATCAACGACTAAGGAATGTGCTATTTTTTTAGCTGAAAGCTCTTCCTTTAGTCATTAAGCCTTCATCTTGGCCTTCATCCCTACACTCTTGGCTACCATTATCTATGCTTTAAAGGAGTTTTAAGCCTCCTCCAACTTCTATAACAAGATACCAATCTAAGTAAATTAATTAGCTTTTAAACATGCCAAACATAAAGATGAACATACCTTCCTAATCTCCTCTTTAGCCTCATCTAAGGCCATCAAAATATGACTCTTAATTTGCACAAAAATAAAGGATCAATGATAAGACAAATATTGTGAAAAACTTGCATTGCTTAAATTGACAGCAATATGGCCTTTATTGCCATTACCAACTATGTACATGTCCTGTTTAGCCATTTCCCTATCCTTTGGTAGAATAATCCCCTCCATCAAGGCTAAAGAGTTTGTCCTATCACCTAAAGCTAAATCAGTAGCTAAGACTGTATACTTTAGTAAGGTATAACGTACCCACCTACCATGCACTTGGGAACGAACTCAATAGACTTGATGATAAGAGCCTTCTTCCTTAAAGCCTCTTTAGTGGTCCCATCTATTCCTTTGCTTCTTTTGGATAAGGGTTAATTATCATGTTCTTTCCTAGTCCTCTTCTTAGTTCTCGACATGGAACTTAGCTAGTTTACTGAGTTGTCCATAACCCCTATGGAATAGCCTTTGAGTTAGTATTGGTTGTGTCACAACTCGAGAAGGCTAATCGTAGCAGTCACCGTATACCGTACAAAGGACTATAGATTGAATTCCCTTACAATTGACAACCCTTTATACGATATACAAGGCTATATCTATAACTAACAACAAGAGTTGCGCAAGCATTTGCAATATCATTTCATGATTATAATAATAAGATAACAAAATATAAAACATAATCTATTTATATAAGAATTTACAAATAAGAGGTTTTTAAAACTTTCTAACTTAAACTAATATCAGTTTATCATATATTCAGATCTATAATCTAGATAAACGATCATGTGAACACTCTAATCACGTCCTACTCTCACATCGACCCCCTGATGAACAGCTAACTTTAGGCATACGGTAGCCCAATTCCACAAACAACTCAACCTGTGAAAGAAGACTATAAGGGTATAAGCTAACTCACTTAATGAGATAATCCCTTCAACCATACCACAATCAAGTTATACATTAACTATATTCAATCAAATGAATGCATGTCAATCAGTATGCCAAACAAATACATGTAGGTGACTAAGTACTGCATGCACTTCAGATTTAATGCCTTCCGAAGTCAAGGTTAGAGATACATTAGCACAATCAGATCCGGGTATCATACTAGAACTTATCTCATAACAAAACTCCACGTTTCGTATTTAAAATGTAATGGTATATCCATTATCAGTTTTATCAAAAATAAGTTCTACTTATGATTGTGAGTAGGTTCACGCAACTCTCACTTACCCCTAAACGGAGGCCTCTAGACTCAACCGTTAGCCAAGCGATTTGTGCTAATGCCTAATAATCCTATGGGCCATGGTAAGGTCACATCGTACATGTGTACCATATGAAATCTATAACAATCAAATAATCAACCCACGTATGGTCTCTCGCTATCTCCGTGTAATGTGACGACCAGAATTAGTTATGCAATATATGATAATGCGTATTTCAAGTTAACTTTTTCTAGTTGAGTAAAATTAGGTCGTAATATTCAGTGATCAACAAGGTCATAAACAATCAATTCCTAATGAATCTACTATGCAACAATCAATACATTATTGTACTTTAAAGTAAATTCACAATTAACAAACAATTATCACACACAAACATAACCCATCCCCATACAATATTCAATTATTAAGTATAATTTATATTTTTTAATTACAAACACAATCAAATATGAGATCATTAGGAAAAACCTACTCAGCCATGATTTACTCAAGGGTCGCAATAATCCAAGGGCAGCTCAGAGTTAAGGTTGGGATCTCCTGAGAATAAAGAATATAGAAAATTGTAAGCTTGGGAATTTAAAGCTATACCATTATCGTAATTTATAATGTTTACTTTACTTAGTTATGTAAAATTATAGATTTGAGCTTTTTATCGAATCGTATATAACTTTTTTATTTTAGCTCTGATCGTTATAAACTTATAGTCTATTTTGATTGTTTTAAAGTGTATTTTCTTGTAGCGAGATCCGTTTTAGACATTATGACTCGCAGTTTAAACCGCGATATAAAAATATCATAAAATTTATTATTTTATTTTAAAAAGTTATAAAATATTAATTTTATCTTTTTCTTAATATATTTATGATTTAATAATTATTTAAATCATATAATTGATAATTTTATTATTTTAAGCTTATTTTACCTTAATTACTTATTTTTACCTATTTTTGAGATTTTAGACTTATTAAAATTATTATTATTATTATTACTTTTATTTTTATTTTTTATTATTTACTTGTATTTTATGATATACATACATATATATATATATATATATCTATTTCTTACATATTTATGAACTTATTTAATTTGGCGAATATTATTTTATAGTATATATTATTTAATGCACGGTATACTTTATGTATGAAATTAGTTTGAATTCCATTATATACTTTATGCTAGACATATACGTATCATATGTATGAGTATGATATAGATGTCTTTATATTTTATATACAAAATATTATGTTTATATATGTACATGCATACTATCACGTCACCTATACATACCTAGTATACATAAAAAAAAATACTTACTTGAATACATAAATATAAAAACATAACTAATGCATGTATATGTATAATATACCAAATACCAATTATATATAATACATACATACATAGATATATTGTCATGTACATCCATATATATCTATATAAATATATATATCTCAATACTTTGATTAGTGAAAATACTAACTACATACTATATGTATTCCTATTGATACATATGTGTATATATATATATATATATATCATATATGCTACCTAATAGTATATATATATATGTATACTTGTCCACATACATATGGTTATACACACATAAGAAATACATACATATATCTTAAGTTATCTACTCATGTATATGTACATATATATGTATACATAATAGAATACCTAGTATATAAGAGTACATACTATATAATATACATATGTATAACAAAATATACTTACTTAATTATGTTGGTACTACTTTTAATTTTCTTTTTCTTTTCCTCCTCCTCCTCCTTCTTCTTCTTCTTGTTCTTTGATTTTCTTCACTTGTGTTTCGTTTTGGTGCTTTTATTTTTTTTTTCTTCTTTCTAGATTTTTTTCTTTTATTCTAGACGTGTACAGCAAATAAATGAAATAAATAATAATAATAATAATAATCTAACCTAATCTCTTCATTAATGAAGATAAGACAATGCAATCATATATAATATCTTCTTCTTTTATAAAACCAACACTTGGAGCTTTATTTACTAATGTAGGCTGCTGTTCTTGATTTTTTTTCTTTTTCTTTTCTAGAACATGGTAGCAGTAGAGAATTAGGAGAAGAAAGAAAAGAGAAAAAGAAAGAAAGAAAAAGGAAGAAAATAGAAATTAAAAATAAATATATGTAACTTTTCTAAACATAACAATAATAAAAATAACCATCATAAGTTAATTTTGGAATATGAAAATTATCAATTTAATTGGTACTCGTTACAATTATAATTTTTACAAGTTATTTTAACGATTTTGTTAAAAATTTTATGTGATTACACGATTTAGTCGATAATTGCAATCGACTATAATTATATCACTATTAAATGATATTTAATTATTTTATAGGCTTAAAGTTACAGTTTTAGGGTTCCAATCAAGTTCAGGTTCAATTTCGATTAATTGTGTATAAATCATATTTAGGGTTTTAGTACGCGATTTAGGGTTTTAATCAATTTCTAAGGTTTTTATTATCGGTGTTATATTTGATTTATTATATTTTATAATCTTTTATTATTACTAACCTTATCAACTCATGACGCAATTTAGAATACTCGAACTTAAATTAGGGTTCAGATTATCGATTTTTTAGGGTTTACAGGTTGCAATAACCTCACTCGACTCTCCTAGTAGTTCTTTCCTAGTGTTATCCTTAGCTGTAGGAGCTAAGGATAGCACCTTAAGTTAGGTGGTGCTAATAGCCTCCATTTGCTGAACTTGCTATCCTTCATTAAGATGAGTAGTCTCTTTCTTTTTTTTATACAATCACCTATTCTTTAACAACCTTCTTTGGCACTACTAGTTGACTAGCAGCAACTTTAGTAGCAAGCTTATTTGCTTTTTGCTTTTTGGCCTTAGCTTATGTCAGCAACTTCTTGGGATCTATGTCCCCTATACCCATATCTACATAGGAAAAAAAAGCATTATAAAAAGGAAAATAGAACTTACAAATACATACGAAGCAATGCTTAAGTGCTACAAATCTCCACCAATGAGTTAAGAAGATCAGCTTTCCTCTTGTAGCTTAACTCAACATGGTAAGATAATCAAACCTTACCTTCATCGTTAGAAAGTACAGGCTCGCCTTTCTCATATCTTGGGATGATCCTTTTAGAATCTTAGAAAAACATTTTATTGTGTTGCTTATTTTAAATCTTCTCAACAATGGCGGCGTCATTCTATAACAATTCTATATCCTTAGTATGGATGGGTTTAGTTTATTTACTTTGGAAATCCAAATCTTCATCCAACTAAATCAAGATGTATCAGTCATGCTACTTATGGATTTTAAACTCCAAGCCGTCCATAAACTTGTGACCATAACGAGCTTTTGCATAAAACCAACCATTCAGTTGCCTCTTTTTTGTAAAAAGGAACTGAAAGAACTATGGTATAGCTTTAACTTCAAGTTCCTTACATATTATCTCAACCATCATGAGGTGCCTGTACATATTTAGAGAAAACATGCTTGGAGCTACATGAAAATAGTTAAAGAATTGTTTTTGGAATGAAGAAAATGGAAGTTTTAAACCAAAGTTTAGGCACTTTAGTTAAATGTGGAACTCACTTTCAATGGGAAAACAAACCATTTCGTCCTATCTTAGTCTATGCAAATGCTACTCAACAAGGAGATCTCACTAATATTTATTGTATTTCATGACAAGACCCAACAACACCGCTCACCACTCCATTTAGAGAATCGATAACATAT
Organism: Lumnitzera racemosa; assembly: GCA_024138005.1. Classification (NCBI taxonomy): domain Eukaryota; kingdom Viridiplantae; phylum Streptophyta; class Magnoliopsida; order Myrtales; family Combretaceae; genus Lumnitzera; species Lumnitzera racemosa. Next base: position 51,629,640 of record JAMXBC010000008.1, on the reverse strand, counting down.
ACATCATTGTTATATAAACACTTGGCAAGTGATTTATCTTCCTTATCATTAAGATAATTATCCATTGGGAAAGCTTCAATATGGGTAAGCTTTTCCCATCTTTCCATCATACTATTTGCTAAGCTATTGAATGATGAACTTGAATCGATTCTTTCTTAGGGAAGAGAAGTAGCCTTAGAGAGAGTAGCTTTAGAATTGATGGAGATAAGAGAGCAAATCTTGCTTGAAATGAAAGTGGAAGCAAAAAAGAGATTATTGAAATAAATGAAGGCCTTTCATATGTGATCCCCTCTCAAGAATTGAAAATGGGGTTAATTGGGATTTGGTTCGGATTTAATGTCTTTTCCATAGGTGAATGACACACGTTTATAGGTAGAAATTCAATGAACACTATACCATTGGAAGTTAATAAAGTCTGTAACCCAATGATAACAAACGTGATAGTTGTCTTATATGCTTAAATAGGAAACAAGCAAGTGAGAAAACCAAAAGGTTATGACCTTTCATTTGAAGCGCAATACGATACATTTCAAACAAAGAATATAAGTATGCCATTAACAAACCTAGGAGATCATGAAAGTAGTTGATTTTGAGTATCAATTTATAGAATTAGCACTACTAACACCAAGAGGTGTATAAAGAGGGGAAGAAGATCAAAAGGAAGACCTGTTACTTGATGAGAATTTGTTGTCTCCATGCAGCAATATACAAATTAAGTAATTTTCCATAATTATTACGTCTCAAACAATGATAAATCATATATAAAACAAATTAAATAAATGGAGTAAAAGAGAAAGGCTAGCTACACAAGCCTATAATAAAATAAGAGAGAAAAAAGTCCCATTATTATTGTTGTTATTATTATTATTATAGATAAAGAAATAGCCTCCTATTTTAATATAATGTTTCTTTAACCTATTTCATATTTTTATAGGAGATTGGGAGGAGAAATATGTCATATATTTGAATTACTACGATCATGCCTAATGGTCTATGAGAATCTTATGTCATGTTTGGCATGTAGATTGGAATGGAACTACGATTCTCTAGTCCATTTCCTTTCCCCATATTTGGTAGCACATTTCGAAGGTGGAATTACAATTTCATGAAATTTTTTATTCTACCCCTAATGAGGAATTTTATTCCACCTTTAAAAAGGTGAAATCGCTATTCCATTCCTATTGCATTATTATTATTAATAAAAGTACTCACTTGACATTCAATTTAATTATAATATTCAATAATTAAGGGTTTTTTGACAATTGCTCCTATTTATGCATTTCATTCCATTCCATGACATTTCTAAACACAAGAAGGGATTTGTCATTCCACTCTTCAGTTTATTTTGCTCCATTCCATTTTAAATCATTATTATGTATCAAAAATGACACTAATGCTTTAATACCCAATTAAATTTGGATGTGTAGCTAAATTATTTAACGTTTGAACTTATAAATGTTATTGCATTTATATTTACCAATTAATCAATTAAATCCTATGTTCATAGTATAATACTATAGAAAAATATTTTCAAAAAACAATGGTAATTTGGTCTTTCCAACGGTTACTAAAACCCTACCTTTCTTAAGTAGCCACCATTCCAAAACCTAACCTTTTCTAAATATAGACTAATCACTTTCTATTTGCAAAAACTAAAAGAGCAATCCCTATATTAAACCCTTTTAATTTGAGGATTGCTGAAGTTTAAGTGTGAGGGTTTGACTTTATATTTACAATAATTTTCGAGTTAGAAATCATTATGAGATTATGTCTTCATTCTTGCTTAGAGGTACATCAAAGTTGGAAGTAAGATGGATGAATTTGTATGTGATTCAAAGTAAAGTTCTCCTTTCAAAGTGCAAAATCGTCGTTGGGTATGTAGGTGCCATTTAGGCCAACATTTGAACACTAGGCTTCTATAGAAGGTGTTAGCTTAGCATCCAGATGTTAGCAAGCCCTATTTAGCTTCTAAGCTTATAACTCACGATCATTTTTAACCCTAAACTTGTACCTAAGTTTTTTATATATCCAATCTTACTTGTTGCTTCTACTTGTTAAGACTCTAGTAAGCTATTCAAACTAAGTTATACTTAGCCGAATTGAAGTGTTTATTAATTGTGCGTGACTCATTAGTCTTAAAGGCCCATAGTAGTAGACTCCTAAGCAGCAACTATTGAACATATGTGTCGTTTCCCTAGTGGACTTGCATATAGGACAACACAACTAAAATATTAAGATTTAAGGACTTTGGACTCTCAACATAAAAAACTTGAAGGAAAAATAATATATCTATGTATGCATAATGTACAAGTTCATAAAGTGTTAGGGTCATAAGTCCCTCTTTGTTACTTTCTAGACATAACTCGAGATAGTGAAATGGTTACTTGCTTTTACGTGCATTGTATATGTGAATTGAATTATGTAGCATTTGCATGTACTTATGCATTACATACTAGGACTTAGCTTACTTTTTATCATTTTCAAGAACAAGTGCTAATGAGTATATAATCGTTGAGGAGCCATTTGTTGATGATAAGTAGGATGAGAAGGGTATTTAATATTTATCCTTCTATGATGATTAGGGAAGAGATTGATCCATGAGATGGTTTTGTTAACTGTTGGATGATCCCTAGAGTTAAGATGTTTATATTACTTTATTTGTAAACTTTATCTTTTGTCAAGGATTTCTAATTTCTAAGTAAGAGAGTTAAACTCCTTGATATGTTTTTTACTTTTTTATGTTTTTCAAAGCTTATAGACTCCTTATGTGGTCCTTTTTGTGTTTAGAGTTGTTTGGAGCATGTAAACTACCAAGATATTATGGACTTATATACTTCAAGCTAAGTTTATGATGAGTAGATGATGCTATACACCCTCTTAGATTTATCAGGTAGACTTTTGTGACTCTGGACAATAAGTTGTTACATATTATGTTTGTTTGAGGATCAATAGACCCTTAGCATGTTCTTAGATAGCAAGGGCATATGGTATGCTATCATGACATTAGGATCCTAAGGCATTACAATTTGGTGGTATTAGAGCTAAGATTTGGGGAGCATAGAAGGACTTAGGTTGGAGGATCAATAACAGAATTAAGTTGGTAATCAAGGAGACTTAGCCATTTAGGGTGCTTAATTTAAGAATTTGTAGGCAATTGATCATAGAGATTACAGTAAATGAATCTTGTAGTTATTTAAGTTGTTGATCATAGCACGGATTAGGAAGTGATCCTTGAAGTGGGAAATTTGCAATTTAACATGCTAAGACATTGGTTAACTATTGTTAAGTATCCTATCATTCTTTTAATCTTGCTCTTTTAGTTAACTCCTTTGCTCTTGTTTGTTGCTTTCTTTTCCCTTACCTATAGTATGGTACTTTAACGATTATCTAAACTAAGTTCTTCTTCAACTAGGGGACAGGATACCTCAAGAGATGCTTTTACCCCTAAACCTCCATGCCCTAGAGGTTTAGTAGTACAAATTAGTTCAAGAGCTTAAGGAGGTGTAGGAGCTCAAAAAGATTAGGTGGGATAAGGTCAGGCTCCAAACACCACCACTATGTTGATTAAGATGACGAATTACTTGATCAGTATGTTGGCTTAGTAGACTATCCTAAGAGAGAGGGTCATTAGTTTAGACAAGTTTGCATAGCATGTCAATGATTTCAATCCAAAAGGGAAGGATTACTTAGCAAATGATAAGTTAATGGAAGATATAAAGAATGCTTTTGTTGTTTTTCATGCTCTTGAAGAAAGAAAAGTAGATTATGCTATGTATAAGTTGAAGGGAGATATTGCCAGTTGGTAAGATAATGAGCTCAAGAGGTCTGAGGGGCTTAAAGGTCGACAAGAGTTCAAGAATTTGTTTTATGCCAAGTTCTTTACATTCAGCGTAAAGGATAATATGCAAGATGCTTGTTTCAATTGCAAGCAGGCAACAAATCTTTAGAGGAGTTTAAGGTTAAGTTATGCCTACTACTAAGTTTTTTTCTCCTTGTTATGTAGGCTAATAATGGAGCAAGGGCCCATCAATTTCTAAGTGGCTTGGAATCGGAGTTGTAGCATATTATGGATGCCTTCCATCTTGAGACTTACATGAAGAATGTTAAAAGGGCATAGCAAACCTTAGCTGGTAGATTAGGTTCCATGTTAGGAAAGAGAGCTACCCTAGTAGTCTTAGTGCAAGGTAACGAAAAGAAGTCTCAAATGATGACTAGGTCGATGGTTAAGACACTCCCTTTAGCACTAGTTAAGATAATAGCCTAACTCCTCTAGCACCAGTTTCTCCAATTGTTAAGTGCCCTAGATATTATGGCCTCTACGAGTTGGGTTCTTGTAAATGGCTAACTGGTGCTTACTTTTCATGTTGGAAGATTGGACATTTCACTGGAGACTACACCAAGAATCCTATGCCTTTTCCTTTTTTACCATATTTGTACCTAAAGAGAACATTTGGCAACATATTGTACTGAGAAACTAGTAAGGGGTCAATTTAAAGCAACCTAGTAGATTACTAGAGCTTAAGTAGGATAACATCAATCTAATAGCCCAAGGCAGAGGATGCTAACAAGGGTTTTTACACTTCATCAATAGCATTAAGATCTACTTAATGAGGACATAGCTACAGCTATGGTACTTGTTCACTCTTATAGCGTTTATACTTTTTTTTTATACTACTGGTACAAATTCTTGCATCTTTGATGTATTTATGTATACTTATGGCTTGTTTCTTGAATATTTGAATGGTTCTTTAAATGTGTGTACTTTATTGGGAGGCAGGAGCTAAGAGAGTGGAAAGAATTTGTAGAGGAGTTAGTATAGAGGTTGAGGGTAGGGTTTTATGAGTAGAATTCCTAGTTTTTGGGATAAGTAACTTTGATGTGATTTTAAGAGTAGATTGGTTGGTGAAATATCAAGTTATTATAGACTGTTAGAATATGATGGTGCTCTTTACCCTAGTTAATGAGGATGTGTTCAACTTTATACTGAATACTCAAAGACCCACAAAATTGCCTACATATTAGTTACGAGATAAGGAGATAGTAGTAGTAATGTTAGTAAGGTCTCTAGATAGCCCTATCCTTCTTAAGATAACCTTAATGCTATCACTACCCTTAAGATTAGGACATCTGGCAAAAGGGTCTCATTAAGATAGACCACAAAGCATCCCTATCTTTCCTTAAATAGCCCTAGTATTGTCGTATCCCTATCTCTTTAGGATTAGGACATCTTGCCAAAGGATCTTGTTAAGATAAACTACAAAGGAGAACCAATTATCCTTTCATAGCCTTAGTGCTATCTCATCTCTTTAAGATTAAGATATCTACCTAAAGGGTCTTATTAAGATAGATTGCAGAAAAGTTGTATCCTTCTTAAGATAACCTTAATGCTATAGCTTCCCTTAGGATTCGGACATCTCATTAAGATAGACTACAAAAGAACCCTATCCTTCCTTATATAGCCTTAGTATTGTCGCATCTCTTTAAGATTAGGACATCTTGCCAAAGAATCTTGTTAAGATAAACTACAATGGAGCCTTATCCTTTTTTAGATAGTGATAGTGCTATCACATCTCTTTAGAATTGGACATCTCGCTAAAGGATCTTGTGAAGATAGATAGCATAGGAACCTTATTGTAATACCCCTAGGTTCCAAACCCCCAAAACTAAGGTATTGATCAATGCTAACCAAATCAAGTGAGATGTTATAGCTAAGCTATAAAATTTAGAAGAAATTATTTTGTGAAGTTGAATCACTAAAATAATGCATACAGGTGAAGCAATTAAATAATGTCTTAGGTTAACTGAAATCGAAAGTCATTTAAAAAGTAAAGCTCATGATTATGCTCAAAATTTTATTTAAAGTGATATATGCTTAGTAAATATAAATTATATATTACAAACATATAAATATGAAAGGATTGTGACATGAAATAAAGCCTTGTAAAAGGTTAAGAAAATCCTTATAGAAGCTTACAAATATGACATAATGCATATAAAATATATAAAGAATAAATAAATGAATTAATAAAATGGTGCTTTTAGGAAAAAGTGGGCTGTAAATGGTTTTTGTCTCCTAAAAAAGAGGTAGCCTATGTTTTGGGAAATTAAAAGAAGGATGGCAAATGGTTTTGAATGGCAAAACAAGTTTTAGAACGTAGTTTTTGTTGATAGTCGAGTTTCGTTCACTCATCCATTCATCTGCTGGCAGGCTTAGTAGTTTATATTCTTGACTAATGCCAAGTAATATAGATCCATGTCTAATTTAAATTAAAGGGAAGTGGCACAAACAGTTATTACTTGGTACAATTATGTTACATAACTTTCCATTCTCCCTACATTTTAAGAAAACGTCTAATTAAGAGGCCTCTATGTGTCTCCATTAACCATTTTGATAATTGCTACTTCAAATACAATACCCGCCTATAAATATAGGAAAGAAACACTGTAAGAGACATCTGATAATTCCCCACTACCTTCAATTTTCCCTACTCACATTTACTAACTGAGGTCTTCAAGTAGTTGTACTAGACTGGCCCTAATATCAAGAGTTTTTTCCTTTCTTTGTAAGACAATCTAGATCCTAAAATCCACTAACAACATTTGGCACCGTCTACGGGAATTGAACCTACTACCATATGGCGAAAACTAAAATGACTAAGAGTGCAACTGCTTCTACTTCCTTTCAACACCTTGAGAGGGGGAGTAGGCATACTAACGAGCAATGTTTAGTTGGGCTTGATTAACTTTGCCTCAATTTAGCTAAAGAAAACTAGGAACTAAACAAAAAGCATGAACAAATCCTTAATCTCCTCCATAATAGTGTTCACACAAATCAAAACAAAGAGCATGCAATCATGATGTTGAGAATAACAATGACTTAATTTATTCACCTAAAATGCCAAAAAGTAAGCTGAGGTTACGATGGGACCTTTGGCTCTTACGCAAAAAAAAATTGACAAAGGTAAGTAACCATAGTAGGTGCACCACACTGGATCCTTGCATGTTAATACCCCTACTACAACAAGTAAATAGTTCTAAATTAAGAAGAGTCCCTTTATTCTTGAGGTCTTAGAGGGGGTCATTCCATGGCACATCAAGTTACTGTAATTTAAAACCTATGATGGAATGAAAGATCTTAAAGATCATTTGGAGTATTATCACACCTTGGCCAAGTTGCATGGCTTGAGCAATGTTGTAGCTTACTAAGCTCTTCCCTCAACATTGAGGAATGTAGCAAGTACATGGTTTAAGCACTTAAAGCCAAACATAATTTCGTATTTTAAACAACTAATAGAAGTGTTCCTTCAACACTTACTTACCAGTAAACTTCCTATTAAGGACTCTTTAGTCCTTAACACAATAAAACAAAGATCAGATGAATCCATTCGAGACTATCTAGCCAAGCTTATGGCTAAGATGGTCTAAATTCTAGAGTTGGACATGCATGTAGCCCTCAATACTGTCATTAATGGAGTTAAGCCCCATAGAGACTTTTTCAAGTCTCTCACCAAGAATAAGTTGAGAACTTTTGCCAAGTCCAAAGCCAAAGCCACGTCCTATATCAAACAAGAGGACAACATAAAGGCTCAGTGAGAGGTTGATCAAGACAAAAAAAAATCGATAAGAGGAAGTGTATAGAAGATTGACTCAATGTGGATGACAATTAGAGTCCTAATGCCAAGAGAAAGAGGCTATGAATTCTGACATATTCATCCTATATTCTGATCACTCATCCAATTTGGGACATACTAATAGAGGTGTGTAGGTAGAAGGGAGTGCTATAGTAGCCAAAGAGGATGAGAGAGAACCCTTCTAGGTGAAATTCTAACAAATACTGTGATTTTCATTGCGATAAAGGGCACGATACGGATGAATGCATTCATCTTAAGAATGCATTTCAAGATGCTATACAACGAGGGCATTTACGTAAGTTTTGGCATAAGATGCCGAGAATATTAAATGACCATCTCAAAGGAGATGTAAAGACCATGAAAATGTTATTCGGCCAGTCAATGCTGGGAAAGAAGCAAGAGATGGGAGTACCAATAGAGCACCCAATGGGTTAATCAGTATAATTATCGGTGAACCTACTATAGGCTGATAAAGCTCTTCTAGTTTGACTAATGCCATCAATTATGTTTGTAATATCTAAGGCAAAAAGTCAAGACCACCAATATGATTTCATTCCCGAAAGAAGATTTCGAAGGCATCTCGAGGCTGCATGATGATGTACTAGTCATCAGTATGAGAATTGCCAACTTTGTGGTTAAGAAAATTCTCATTGATACTAAAAGTTCGGTAGACATTATTTTCCAACATGCTTTCGATTCGATGAGGCCAAAGATCAAAGCATAGCTAAGATCTTACAATTATGATTTGTATGCCTTTAATAATCAACCCATTCAGGTAATCAAAGTAACCTCTTTACCAATCCAAATTGGAGATGATGAGAATGTTGTAGAAGATAAAGTGGATTTCCTCATCATCAAATGTTGGTCCCTATATAACATGATCGTAGGATAGTCGTGTCAACAGTTATTCAGTATTGTCCCTTCTACTACACATCTCAAAGCCAAATTCCCTACTCCCATGAGAGTCAGCATGTGTAAAGGGAAATAATAGTTGGCAAGGTTTTTGTATGTGATGGCCTTAAGATGAAAAGAGGTTTTTGATGTAGAAACCTATCCGGAAGGAAAGTCATTCGCTATAGAAAGTGCTATGAATGAGACAAAGGAAATCTCTTTATGAGATGACCTTTGGAAAACAACAATGATTGGGAATCCCTTATCAGCTGACATTCATCAAAGTTTGATCAACTTCTTATATGTCAATGCTAATGTATTTGTATGGTCCCCTTTAGACATGCCAGGTATCCTTAGAGACGTTATTGTACACAAGCTCCAGATTGATCTAAGCACGAAGGTAATCAAACAAAAGAAAAGGCATTTTGCCTTTAAGAGACAAGTAACCACAAAAGAAGTTTAGAATCAACTGAAGGCAAGATTTATTTAAGAAGAGCCTTATCTAACTTAGCTAGCCAACTGTGTACTAGTTAAGAAGTCTAACAACAAGTGGTGCATGTGTATAGACTTCATGGATCTCAATAAGGCCTGTCCTAAGGATTGTTTTCCAATGTCGAAAATTGATCAGATGGTAGATTTAACCACTTGACATGCATTGCTTTTTTGTACGGATGATTTCTCGGGTTACAATGAAATTAAGATAGATAAGGATGATGAAGTTCATACATCATTTATTACCAATTTCGGAATGTACTGTTATACGATGATGCCTTTTAGGTTAAAAAACATCGGTGTAACTTACTGGAGACTTATTACTAGGATGTTTAAACCCTAGATACACCGAAACATCGAAGTATATGTCGACAAAATGATTGTGAAAAGTGTAATAGAGGATCAACATCTTGTTGATCTTGAGGAGATATTTGCAACTCTAACACGAAGCTTAATCCATAGAAGTACGTTCTTGGTGCAATTACGAGAAAGTTTTTAGGATAAATGGTGATTCAACATGGCATTGAAGCCAACTCGAGAAAGATTAAGTGATAATAAACACGAAATCTCTTCGTATAGTTAATGAAGTACAAAAACTCACTAGGCAAATAACCACCCTTAATAGGTTTGTGTCGAAAAGCATGGATAGGTGTATAGAATTCTTTAAAATCAGAATCTAAAAGAATTCAAATGGCCCAATGATTGTGAAAGGGACTTCAATGATCTCAAAGAATTCCTTACATCACCTCCGATACTCTTAATACCTATCTCTGGAGAGAATTTATATTTATACATATTGGTTAACTGCCAAGCTCTTTCTTTTGTATTGTTTGAATTGATGGCAAGGAACATCGACCCATTTATTACGTAAGTCATGTCTTACAAGGGCCAAAGTATCATTAAATGGAAATTGAAAAGTTTTTTTTAGCAGTGGTTCTCTCGGCAAGGAAATTGAAACCATATTTCTAGGCTCACCAAATCGTAGTCCTCATTAATCAGCCATTGCGGTAGGCATTACAATAGTTGGACTCATCTAGGAGGATGATAAAATATGCCTTAGAGCTAAGTGTCTATGGTGTATAGTATAAACCTAGAACAACATTAAAAGCTCAAGTGTTGGCAAATTTTTTGGCCAAGTTCATTGGTGAGTAAGATAATGTAGCAATTGCCAAGAAACACATATGGTACCTTTATTGGATGGTTCTTCCACTAAAGAAGGAAGTGGTGCAAGACTTGTTCTTCAAGGCCCCTACAACGTCAAGCTTAATTATGCTTTAAAATTTAGATTCCCAACTAGCAACAATGAAGTAGAATATGAAGCTTTGATTGCTAGACTTAAATTGGAAAAAGAAAACGATGACAAGAAACTCAAAGTATTCGTTGATTAACAATTGGTAATGAATCAAGTCATAGGAAGTTATGCAGTAAGGGAAGAAGAAATGAGCAAGTACCTGTTGGTGGTACAAATGCTTGCAATAGAATTTCAATCTTTCTCAATTTACAAGGTTTCAAGAAGTAAGAATATTGTTTCTGATAAGTTATCCAAGTTAGCTAATATAGCAATCCCTAACTTGAGTGACAAACTTTTTGTTGAATTTCTCCCATAAAAAAGTTTATTCATTATCTCGTAGAGTTGGAAATTGCTTCCTTGCTTGAGAGAAGAGTCTTGGATGGATCCCCTTGTAGATTATTTACGAGATGGTACCCTCCTTGACGATAAGAAAGAAGTATAAAGATCAGTTTATCAGCCGCAAATTATATGCTAAGAGATGGTCAGCTGTACAAACACAACATATCATAACCTTATCTTCAATATCTTCTTCTGAGAGATGCTTAACAAGTGTTATCAAAACTATACAGTAGTATCTATAGTAACTACGTGAAAGCACAAACATTGTATGTCTATGCATTACGACTCGGCTATTATTGGCTAACCATGAAAGAAGATGCAAGGATAGCTATTGGGCATTATCCATAGTGCTAGAAGCATGAGGTGTTGAGTCATACGTGTTTAACTGAACTATGTTGCCTATCTAGTCCTTAGCCTTTTGCCCAGTGGAGATTAGATATTCTTGGACCCTTCTTGAAGTCTATAGCCTAGCGATAATTTGTCATTATTACTATGGATTTTTTACAAAATGGGTAGAGGCTGAGGTAGTAATGAGGATCACCAATTAGAAAATGGAGGCATTTGTTTTCAACTCCATAATATCAAGATTCGGAGTTCCTTTTGTGATAATCACGGACAACGGCCTATAGTTTGACAACAACAAGTTCAGAGCATTTTGTAAGAAATACGGTACCCGCTTGAACTACACGTCTGTAGCATACCCTTAGATGAATGGCTAAGTTAAAGCTATCAACAAGATCATCTTGCACAGCTTAAGGAGGAAAGTTAATCAAGTTAAAGGGCAATGGGCTGATGAATTATCGAATGTCTTATAGGGGTACTGAACCACCTATAGAATCATAATAAGGGAAACCACCTTTAGGCTAGCATATGGCATACAAGCAGTTTTGTCAATTAAGTTGTATCTACCTAAACTATGAATGCAAAATTTTGATGTGATGGTTAATTAAATTGAATTAATAGTAAATTTGGACACAATTGAAGAAATTAAAGATATTATAAGAACCAAGGTTATAGCATACTAGCATAAAGCAGCTAGGTATTATAATTAAAAAGTAAAGCACAAGGTTTTTCAACATAGGGACTTAGTTTACCAAAAGTTGGAAGCAACTAGCATACGAAAAAGTCAAGGAAATCTTAGCACAAATTGGGAAGATCCTATTAGGGTTCGAGAAGTCGTTGGCGAGGGGGCCATCAACTAGAAAGGTTAGATGGATCAGTTTCCTTTGTATATGGAATGCTGAGAATTTCAAACTATATTTCAATTAATTCCTTGGATAATGTCCATTACAATTTGTTTTGTAAGGTGACAATCTGCTTGTTCGTAAGCCAATAACTTACTTGATTGTGAGACAATTAGATTTGAAGTTTTATTTTCCTTTTGGATCTATTTATGACTTATGAGTTAATAAGTTTAGACTGCATGGTAAACAAACTATTGTAAGTTCAAGCCTATCATGGTTAACAAACTTTATAAATCAATCCTATAACTAAGTAAAACAGCTAATCCACATCTCAATAACTAACGAACAATATCAGTAAGATGCTCAAATTACGTGTATAAAATAAAACATGCCGACAGAGTTAAGCGTATGAAATAAAACATGCTAGGAATATTCAAAGCTATGCTAAAAGATAATTCTCATTCATCACAAAACGATTACAATTACAACTTTTAGCCTTTCGACCAAAACGGTTCGTACAAAAGATAAACTGTAGGACAATCCTATGACTTATTTATAGATTGAAGATCAGAAGCTAGAGCCTTCTTGAAGCATATTTCCTTCTCAACACTTGGGGTCTAAGAACAAGTGGATTTTTCTTTTCGCTCATAGGAAATTTCCTTACATAGACATTCTTCGTCTTCCTTTGGATCATCGACATGAGCTTCGTTATTATCCTTCATATCAATCTCAATCTCCCTCATCACAACTACTGACTTTGTCGTCAACATTAGCGAAATCTAAGCACGAGAGATCATAGTTAGCGTAAAATTTGAGCATCTCTTTTCTTGTCTCCAAGACCCCCTCCAACAACTTCTTTTGCAACAGTCTCTCGTATTGCCAACTAGGAGTGACGATGTCTAGTACCTCTTCAACAAAGGGTCCTTTCTTCACAATCTCCTCAACAACATGCCTTTGTAACCCAGCATTGTTGGTCTTTAGTTCCTTAATATGCATCTGGAGCATGTCTTCCTTACCGCTCATAGAATTGAGTATTCAACCTAAACCCCAGCACTCTTCTTTCTTCTTCAACCTTTGCCTTAAGGCTTGAGACTTCATTAACAACTAAGGAATACGCCAGCTTCTCAATAGCCAGCTCATCTTGATACATTCTGGACTCTATCTCAACCCTTATTCTTACGTTCTTAGCAACCATTGTTTGAGCTTTTGAATAGTTGTATGCATCTTCAATTTTCTATGACATGTTGATATAAAATGATGAGTATTCCAAATCACCTGGTAGAACACATGAAAAGTTATTGTTATTACCTTCTTCATTTTTTTGTCGGCCTCATCCAAGGCTATTAGAATGTAGCTATTATTCTAAATATAAAGGAGTGTTAGTAACCAAATGAATCTAACAGTTGAAAGGATGTAATAGGTACTTACATCATATAGTTTAGCAGCAATATGAGCCTTATTATAACCTCCAACCCTATCGATATCTTTCTTTGCAATCTCTTTATCCTTGGAAAGAATAATGCCTTCGATTAAGGCCAAAGATTTCATCCTATTGCTTAAGGTCGAGTTGGTATGTAAGACAGTATGGCTCTAACACAAGATGAAATATTCACCAACATCCATGTTGGGGATGAATTTGGGTTGTGCAAGGCCTCCTTCATCCTCTTGTCCAACTCTTTGAACCTCTTAGTAGGGGGTTGGCCAATAAGTTCCTTCCCACTTCTCTTATTGGTACTCGACATAGCCTCAATCATTAGTAGTCACCCTTCGGTGACTGTGGTAGCTTTAGCCTCATTTTTGGGTTAAGTTTCTCGACTACCCTTTCTTAACTCTATAATAGATTAAATGTTCTTAGTAGGAGGTGCCTCAGTATTTGAGGCCTCGATCAACTTAAGCTTTTCACTCCTTTTCCGCTTCTCAACCAGTTAGGAGGTCTTCTTTTGGGTTACCACTTGCATCACTACATCCTCCTTTGTTGCTTTCTTGATAGTAGCTGGCTGAGTGGTAATAATAGTACTGGCTACGTGCTTGTCAGCCTTTGACTTCTTAGCCATAGCTTGGGCCAATAACTTGGCAAGACTCACCTCACCAATGCCATGTTTGCAATATGAAGTAGACATATTAATATTAATGTAAGGAATAAGAAAGAACTTACATTCTCCATACCAAGCAAGGCTCAAAGGCAATAATTCCTTCCCCAAGTCATGAGAATGGCTTTCCTCTTATAGTTATACTCATCATGGCGATTACTTATTAAGGTACCTTCCTTCTTGAAAAAGATTGGCTCTTTACTCTCATAACGCCATTTTATTCTCTCGGCATCCTAAAAGAACATTTTGTTCTTCTTCCTTTCTTGGATCTTCTTTGCCGCAGCGACATCATTCAGCATCAACTCTATGACCTTAATGTAGATTAGCTTAGTCCATTGAATCTAGAAATCCAATTCCTTATATGAAATGATAAACATAAATTTGTTGTGCCACTTATAGATCTTAGACTCCAACCTATCCATGAACTTTCACCCATGCCTCATAGCGGTAAAGTACCAACCATCAAGTTGCCATGTAATCATAAAGAAGTACTAAATAGTTAAGGTGTAGCCCTAACTTCAACCTCTTCATAAATTGTCTTGAAAGTCACTAGAAGTTGATATGTATTTAGTGAGAACATACTTGATGTAACTTGGAAGTAATTGAAGAACTACTTAGCCAATGCTAAGAAACGGAAGCATAACCCAAAATTGAGATATTTCAAGTAGATATGGAACTCGTGCTCCCTTAAAAAACATACCCTTTTCTTTTCTCTCAACCTTTTAAGATTCTACGCTTTAGAAGGGCCTTGTTAGTACTTGTTATATTTTGAAAGAAAGACCCTATCAGCAGCATTGGCCACTCAATTTAGTTAATTGCAAAAGTAAACTATATTATTGTATAAATACTTAGCTACGAATCTTCCCTCTTTGTTTTCTGGATAATTGTCTACCGTAAGAGAATTGATTCGAGCGAGTTTATCCAACTGCTCTATAATACTATTGTTGAGCCCGATTTCAATTTCCTTAACTTAACTTATATCAAGCCTAGCCCTCTTAATATAAATTACACCACATTAAACTAAAGAAATTATTTTCTCAAAAATAAAATTAAAAATTGAAGTCGGCAACCAGTTCAACTTGTAAAAATGAAATTAGGGTTTTTAAGTGGAAAAACCTTAATTTAGCCACTAGTTTGTAGATATTCTAAAAATTTGATTTTTAGAAAATTAAACTAGAGAAAACCAGATTCGGGAGCTAACCTATTAAGACTAAGTCACTATGTAAAAACTAAAAAAAAATTAATGGGCTTTTATTTTTATAATTTTTCTAAAAATACTAAATTTACAAAATGTAACTAGAAATGATATTTTTTTTCTATTTTTCATTACGAATTTTTAAGAAACAAGAGAAAAAGTTTATTTATTTATTTTTTTTATGGTTACCCCTAATGTATTTACGTAACCGTTAATCGGGATCAAACTAACCGTAGTTCTCTTTTTATAAAATTTTTAGTAGATGGATTCTTTTTATTTTGAAAATCGAACCAGATTTACATTTTCTAACAATTTATTATTTTAAAAAAAAAACGTAAGAAATCTAATTTTCCCAAATTAAAGAAAACTAACCATATCTTTTTGAAAAACTCAATTAGTGTTTTTTTTTTTACTTTTGAAAACCACTACATATATCTCTATATGTATTTCTTTTAACTCTTAACTACTAGATACATATCTTGATATGTATTTTTTCTAAATCTTAATCATTAGATACATATTTTTTCTAAATCTCAACCATAAGATACATATCTCGATATGTATATTTTCTAAAATTTAACCATAAGATACCTATCTTAATACGTATGTCTTTTCTAAAAGATAAGATAAAGATGCATTTGTTTTTTCAAAAAAACACAATTTTACTAATAACAAGATGTAACTAAATTTTGTGGAAAAATGGAATTATCTAAAATAAAATATGCGAGATGAAAATAATAATAAAAAAACTGCACTTAAACAAAGAAAAAAAAGGTTAGTAAAATAATTGAACTATCTAATAAAAAATTAAAATAAAATAATTTTAGCTACTCGTCGTACGTACTCATACGTCGTAATCGTCTAGGTATAGTGCCCATGCTCATATATGTACTAGCTTGTTGGACTTGTGTTGTGCTAATAGGATTGTGTATAGGATTGTGTATAGGATGTGGCTTGGAATTGGACTTTGGCAATTGTTGTCGTTGTGCATTGGATTGCGGATTGCTATGAATTGATTCAAAAATTTGATTTTGGATTACGGCTTCGAATGTTTGTTCGATATTGACTTCGAATGGGGGCTAATGTTCAGATTGCATGGAATTCAATTATGGGCTTCGAATATTTGTTGGAATTAGACTGTCCAAGAGCTTGTTTTTGTATGGAATTGATGGTCGATTATGAGGGCGAACGTGGAAGAGCTTTGGTTAGTATGGGTTGTTCATACGACGATGGGGCAAGGAATTAACTTTATGCATGAATTGTCGTGATCAAATGAGGAACATACGTTAGCAAGTCAGGTGATGGATCAAGTTGCAGTACGTTGGGGACTTGTTAGATGGTAGTGTATTTGGAAATTTAGGCTTCAGGGGATTGTTGGAAAGTGGCTTCAGCTTTGTTAGTTTTTTAAAGGAAATTGGATTTCGTTAGGGAGCATGAATTAGAGGTTGGATTTTGATTGTCTTTAGAAATTTGAGCTTCGTTGTATTTTAATTATGGGAATAAAAAAAAAACTGCCAAACTCCTTCAATAATTCCCTATTTATAAACCCACTTATTAAATCTTTCGTATCTCAACAAATCTTAGATACAGTAACGAACTATAGATATGAAAAATACATTTTTTTTTTTAATTTTTGAAGATTTATCCTAGTTTTTTAGAAAATTCAGGCTTTCTATTTTTCTAGGCCTAATCCGATCCAATTAGATGTAACCCAATAACTTGTCTACTGAATCTTAAGTCTATTTTGTCCCAATATAAAATAGATAAAATCTATTTTAAATTAGACTGAGCCAAAATTATTTTAATAAAGCCTAAATCTTAAATGACTTAATGATTTATTAAATTGATCAAACACCATTATCCAATTTAATATTAAACGATCCAACGCAACTCGGCTCAACTTTATATGATATAACTTGATATGATACGATTCGATTCTATTCGATTCGACTCGATACGATACGACTTGACTCGATTTGATTCAACATGACTCAATACAACTTAATACGATTCAATTCAATATGATTTTATACGACTTAATACCATTCGATTCAATACAATTTGATATAACTTAATACGATTTGATTCAATACAATTTTGTATGACTTAATACGCTTTGATTCAATACATTTTGGTACAACTTAATACAATTCGATTCAATACGATTTAACTTGACTCAACTAGGTTTTACTAAACCCTCTTTTTTATTTTTTTATTTTTCCTTTTTACTTTTAGTTTTCTTTTTTCTTTATTATTTTCTTGTTTTTTATTAACTTGGCTTAACTAACAAAAAATAATAAATGGAAAAATGAGGTGTCTACAGCTACCCCTCTCTGTAGTGAAGATGGATTAGAATTTCGCTATAAAGATAAAAGAGATACCCATTTTTGTCAAACCTCACGTAGATAATTCAAAGATGATAGATCTCTTTAAGATTAAAAAAGGAAAAAAACTTATTTTGGTGGATAATCTGAAGAGGATAGATCTCTTTGAGAATTCAAATGTTTTGGTTTAATGGATAATCTAAAAAGGATAGATCTCCTTCAGGACAAATTACTTGAAAGGATAGATCTTTCAAAGATAAGATAAGATGACATGAGACAACGCTCACATGAGCAAACAATCTTTTAAATGACTAGAGAGTGCTCCTTTGAGCAAGTGTTCCTAAAAAAGGACTAGGACAATACTCTTTGAGCAAGCAATCCTCGATAAGATTGGATGGCGCTCTTATGAGTAGACGATCCATCAAAAGATAGAACAACACTCCTTTCAACAAGCGATCCTAGAAAAGATTAGATGGTGCTGCTATGAGTAAGTGATCCAACAAAGGAATAGATAGGACAATACTCCCATGAGCAAGCAATCCTAAAAGGAATGGATAGCACAGTGCTTCTATGATCAAGCGATCCTAAAAGAGATTGGATGTGCTCCTATGAGTAGGTGATTCAATTAAGGAATAAATAGGATAGTGCTCCCATGAGCAAGCGATCCTAAAAAGAATAGGACAGCGCTTCTTTAAGCAAGCGATCCTAGAAAAGGACTTAATAGGACAATACTCCCATAAGCAAGCGATCTAACTAAGGGAAAGGACAGCGCTCCTTTGAGAAAGCGATCCTAAAAAAGATTAGATGTTGCTCCTATGAGCAAGCGATCCAGGAGGGAAGAAAACTTTCATGAGTTTTGAAAAATTAATCTGTGACTTGAGTTTGAAGGATTTTGATGATTCCTTAAAAATTTTAAAATATCTCTCTTGATAGTTTTTTTTTTAAAAAAAATTCATTTCTTTTTCGAATTTTTTTTCTTTTTTTTTCTTTTTGTTAAGAAATTCAAAAAACACTCTTTGATAGAAAATTGTGTTGCTAACAAGTAAGAAAGTCTCAAAAACTCTAAAGATCACAAATAAGGGATTAGCTTACCCCTTACTTGTTGATCACTCATTCTCTCAGTCTTCTTTCTTAAAGCATAATTCATGACCTCTAAACTTTTTTAGAAGCACTGATTTGTAACTTGGGATAAATGATCATTCACGTTTTTGATAAAGTACTTAACTCTTCAAATTTCTACTCAAGGATAGATATCATTACTTGAAATGTTTAGTCAAACTAGACTTCCTTACACTCTTACAGTTCTGTTTTTACTCTTAGCATCAATTCCAAAAATTATAGTCTATCTTTTAAGTGATACATTCTGGTCAATCAATAGGTATTTTCTAGGTTTGCAATGTAAGCCTTTTGGTTAATAGTTTAAACAAATGGATATCAATGTACTTAACCTATTTTAAAAGCAATTGTATACAATCCATCATGGGCTTACAAGCCAAGAACCTAGGAGAAACTAAACATAGGCTTGCCTCAATTTCATGAGCAAGTTTTACTTAAGATAATTCAATTTCTTTAGTCAATAGAGTTTTATCAAGGATGGTATAGTGGGTTGGATCATAAAATGAGAGCTTTGATTTTAGGCTTATGAAATAATAATTTTCAGATTTTGGATACCGTCACAAGTTCAGACTTCAAGCTTTATTGGTAATTTAGCTATTCTTTAAAGGTGATCACATTGCTAATATCTTCAATCTTTTTTTTTTCACTTTTTCTCTCTTTTTTTTTATTTTCTTCCTTCTTTTTTCCTTTTTTCTTTTTCTTTTTTCTTTTTTTTTTTATCAAGGTGATCACCTTCCATTGTTGAGTTTTCACTTAATAGGATTTGAAGCACCAAAAGGTAGGTTTAAGGTATATAAGCTTGGGAGAAGTGTACATGGCTTTGTAGTGTTTGGGAAAGAATATATGGACTTGATGTGTTTGAATAAGTATATGAGCTTAAGTGATGGTCTAAAATTCTTCTTCATCCTAAAGAAATTGAATTATCAATGACAACATTTGCTTATGAATTGGCATAACTAAGGCAAGCACAATTTAGTCTCCTCCTTTTCTCCAGATTAATGACCCTAACCTTTTGATTGCCCTAGTTTAGGGTAGTTTGTGGCAAGGCTAATTTTAAGAAAAATCCCCTAGAGCTTCAAATGGGTTTACAAGGGATAACTATATTTAGGGATGATTAAATGAATGCCTAAATCATTTTGACACGTATACCAAGTTCAAGACAAACCTCATTTAAGGAATGAGCCCAATTATTCACCTTGATGGCACTCTCCTCACATGTTAGTCTAGGGTTAGTGTTTAGGATATAGGTTACTTCTTTTCACCATATACCTTTCAAGTAATGTGTTATCATTCCCTAAGGTGAAAAGTTTTAAGTTTTAAGTTCACATTTTCTTTATCCATTTTCACTCATTCAAAATGTCCTTATTTGAATTGAGTTAGTTTCAGAACATATAAAGACAAAAATGTACATGAAAACTACTTCATTTAATAACTCTTATCTATTACAAGCTCCAAAATGAAATATGATTCTGAAAAAAGAAATGCAAGAACTAAAATTCTTTTCTACTGCTTGCCCCTATTTCTGCACTTCTTCGAAATCGGCCTGTTCAATTGAATTGATCTGTCAGAGATATACCTAATTACTTTAAATGGTGAGTCACCTTATAATAGTAGATCCTCAATGCCTAATGTTCATGGTTATGTATTTGATGACCCTTCAAAACTTGGGGAAAGAATACCACTGCTAATTGACCCATCAATCTCTAAAAAACTTAGTTGGATAATCTTAGCATCAATCAAATCTTGCACCTTATGCTTCAATCTCCAACAATCTTGAATGGTATGTCCCACTTGGCCTACATGATAGTCACATTATTTGTTGGGTTCATAATCCCTTGGCTTGCATTTCTTAGTTAAGTTTTCGCATGTCAGTAGTCTCATGTCTCTCAATTGCTTGAAAACTTGGGCCATTGTAATCTTGAATTGCGTAAATTGCCTCCTCTTGTTGTGGACGGGCTTGTCTTCATTCTAGGCTTTCCTAATTGGCACATTCACTCCTTATTTCTCTTTCATTGAATCAACTTCATGCTTAGGCTATAACTTCCTATTTGTACCAAGACCTAAGCTTTCAAGCTGCTTGAGCCCATAACTCATTACCATTTCTATACCCATAAGTCTTTCTTTTATCTTTGCTAAGTTTTCTTCTAAGGCTACAACACTTTTTTCTAGACCATGGCAGTAAAATACCCCTTAGACTTGACCATTCAAATTTGTTTATGGGAACTTTTTCCAATCCTTATATCTTGTTAATAGTAGGTTCTATATAGAATTTAGACCTTGGATCCCTAACGAAGTCTAACTGGACCAATTTTTCATTAATCAAATCTTGGACTTTATTCTTCAACTCCCAGCAATGGTCAATAACATGCCCCTACTAACCCATGTAGTACTTACATTGTGCATTAGGATCATATTTCCAAGGTTTATACCTTGGTGTTGGAGTCGTAAGATGCAGTAAACCCTCTTCTTTTAGGTGACGATAGAACCAAGACATAGGAATCGAGATATGAGTGAACCTCCTTCTAGGTGATTTTTAGCTTAGCTTATTTTCCTTAAGCTTTGGACCAATGCTTAGGGCATTAGGCCCGTGTATCATTAGATAGGACATCATAGTGTTCATAGCAACCTCTAAATCCTACAGAGCTAATCCCTTCCTTATCAATCTCCCTACTGTAATAGCATCTTCAACGCGACCACCAGCTGTAACTACTTCTACAAATGTAGAAGCAGTATGGCTTAAGAGGTGATTATAATAAGGTTCACATAATGTGTAGATGAATATGTTGATCAATCCATATTCTGGCAATTGTACTATAGCTTGAGCAGCTATAGATCTCCGTCTCTAGGCATACTCCCTAAAGGACTCGGTCAGCTTCACTTTCATGTTATTCAAATCCATTAGGAATGGAGCCACTTCTTCATTGAACTTATACTGTCAATAAAAGACTTGAGCTAACATATACCAAGTATCAAGCTTAACTAAGTCTTGTTAGGCATACCAAATCAACGCCGGCCTAACTAGGCTATCTTAGAAAGTTTGAATCATCAACTACTTATGTTTAGAGAATTGGGCCATCTTGTGAACATAAAGCCTAAGGTGAAGTTTAGGACAACTTGTTCCATCATACATTTCAAATTTGATATCATAAACTTCCTGGGTAACTCATGGTCTTCAAAAGCGTAAACATTGCTCAAGACCAGATCACTATGCACATCATGATCCTTGAGAACTCCCATTTTCTCTTCAATTTTCTAGAAGATTTCTTCTTCCATCTTCATCAATTTCTACACCAATTCTTTCCCCAAGCCTTTACTACTATTGTTAAGCTCATAAACCGGTAACTCTTCAAACTTGTTTGTCTCAGATGGTATATCAATAGGCCCTTGGCTTAGGTATGGGCTATGGTCTTAACTTGCTTCGCATGCTTTCCTAAAACCCCTTCAGCTGTAGTTATTCTATGTTCAAGAGTTTCAGACATCTTGTTTTTGAAAATGAATGATTATAGGCTTTAAGTTGGGCTAGATTACTTAAAAAGAAATCTTTCAAAGCTTGCAACAATCCCTTCTTGTTAGCAACACTACATCGAGTTTTTATTTTTGAAAACCATTCCTTTTTTTTTTTTTGGAAACATATATTATAAAATCAATTCTTATTTTATGTCATAGAAGCCTAATACTGACATCGATAAATCGAAACAAAGAAAATATTAGGATTGACGACTAAGGACATAAGATGACGATAATATTATAAGAATGATATGGAGAAGCGAAATTATTTTACAATGAGAAACTTATTGAATAAATAACATAAGGGTGATAACTCATGTAGATGACTCTATTAAGACTATAACAACTTAGAGGCCAAACATGAGAATGAGAACTTAGACGTTTACAAAATTAAAGACTTTGAGATGGGAAATAATTTACAATGGGAATTTGATAGTTAAATTTTTTTTTTCTTTTTGATTTTTTTTTTATTTTTTTAGTTCCTAATAGTATGGTATACGTAGGGTATTGCAATAGAAATTTACTAAGTAAAAAATTATCATGAAACTGTTTTTTTTTTATCATAAAATATCTTTTGAAATTTCCACTTTTTAAAAAAAAATTTTGGAAAGCCTTTTATAAAATTGACAATTTCATAATACTCTTTATTATAGTTAATTTCCATAATTACATACCCCAAAAAATTTACAAGTTAATACAAAAATTTTTTCTTACTTGTTTTTCTTTTTGTTACTTTTCATTTTTTTTTTATTTTTGTTTAAGGAAAGTATCAAGAAATGAGTAGAAAAACTGCACAATCAATAAAGGTTATTGTTTAATAAAGCTGCAAATTTATTAACAATGATAAAATTTAACCTATACAACAAACTAAAAAAAAAAAACTCAAATCCTATATTTTTAAGAGTTGACGAATCTGGCTAAAACAAACTTATGGGGTTGTTACTAACCTAACTTTCTATATTTATATTACATAAAATATGAAACGATGCAATTATTTATAATGAGACCACTAAATTTAGAATAAAGTTGGATATGATGTTAATAATTTTATAGCTTTTTTCAAAAATTTTCTTAAAAATTACGTAGCTTTTCACTCACCAATAAATGATAAAAATACAACACCTATAATACACGAAATAGAATATTCATAGAGAAATGAGCATAATCAAATATATAAACATACAATACTATACACATGCATGCAATGTAATAGGGATTGGTAATTAATAAATTATATTAAATATGTTGAATCCACAATCAGAAAATACCCATATATATAAGTAGGTCTGAAATAGGATCTTTTAAAAAAATGAAGTTTGTGAATACTTATAAACTCGTAAAAATGTATTTTTGACTCATGATTTTAACAACCATACTTGGCATGATTATATTACATAACTTCCCACTCTCCTTATTTTTCAAGAATGTTTCTAATAAAGAAGCCTTCACTTGTATCCATTAACCTTTCTGATAATTATTGCTCTAGATACAATACTCTTTTATCTTTGTAAGGCTATGATAGTTAGTCTTATGAAATTGTAAATATGTAATGTATCATTTGTAAGGCTAAACTCCATTAAAACCCTTTTGATTATGTAAGTTATTATATATATAGCCTTATTCTCTAGTCTATTGCAAGTTAGTTATGGGTGTTGCATTCAAGGCTAAAAAAAGATGTGACATCTATTCTTTCTTAAATAGCCTTAGTGCTGTCGTATCTCTTTAAGATTAGAACATCTCGTTGAAGGGTCCCACTAAGGTAGATTGTAAAGGAGCCCCATCCTTCTTGAGATAACCTTAGTGCTATTGCTTCCCTTAATATTAAGACATCTCCTAAAAGCATATCATTAAGATAGACTACAAATGAGCCCTATCCTTTCTTAGATAGCCATAGTGTTGTTGCATCCTTTCAAGATCAAGGCATCTTACCAGAGAGTCTCTCTAAGATAGACCACAAATGAGCCATATCCTCCTTAGATAGCCTTGCGTAATTGCATCTCTTTAGGATTAGACATCATTGTAAAGGGTCATGTTAAGATAGATTGCGTAGGAGCCATATCCTTCCTTAGATGTCCTTAGTAATACATCCCTTTAGAATTGGACATCCTATGCAAAGGTCTCATTAAGATACCACATGGGAGCCCAATTCCTTCAAATGCCTTTTAGGCTAGGATATCATAAATGAGCCTTATCCTTTCAAGTATCTTTTAGGGTAAGATATCTCATGGGAGCCATATCCTTCTTTATTAGCAATCTCATTCTGTACCTAATGGGTTACATTACTTACTTCATCCTTAGGGTAAAGGATATCTCTTTTATCTTTGTGGTACAATTTTTACCAAACTCCTCTATAAAGAGGGGCAATTGTAGACATCTTTATTTTAGGCCTCTTTAATTTATTTTAATAAACCACAGGCCCTAATTAAGAAAGGTATTTAAAAAATGGAAAAGTTTGAAAAGTTACAAAAATGAAAAATTATAAATACAAAGAAATTTAAAAATGGAAAAAATACAAAAGTATAGGATTTTAGGAAACTAAGGGTCAATAGGTCTCATTTCTATAGCCTTTTGGCTTGTCAAGTTCAAAGGGCTCAATTAGAAGCTAAATAATTGTATATGATATGATTCACAATTTCTTGGTAAAAATGGTTGTTTAATTAAAAATTGATTTTTGATCAAGTTTAGCTTGCTTCTTTTCCAAAATATTTTGAAAATAAACAATTTAGGTTGATCGTGCCTTCAAATGGCACCTCAATTGGATTTAAATTGATTTTTTTTTTTTTTTTTTTTTTTGCATTTGAAAATTTTAAGTAATGCTAAGCACCAAGCAAAACCAAGTCTATAATTCTATTAAATTGGTATATTTTTGTAAATAATTTTTCAATATGCTCAGTAGACTAAGTATTGCATGTAAGGATAAGTTGACTTTTTATGACTCAAAAGGTAGAAGCCTAAGTTCATGAGGCCTTTGGTAAACCCTTCAAATCTAGTCATCTAAGTATAGAATCAAGCTCCCATACTGTAAATGATTTCTTAAAGTTAATATAGCTAGTGAGATTTAAAACCGACTAAAATTCTACTTTGAAATCTAAAGTGAATATGAAAAACCTTGAATTATTAATAGAAACTCTAATCACGTACAAAAACTTTAAACTCTAAATATATGTAACTTTAAGAGGTTATACCTTAAATGTAGATAACTACTAAAGATTGTCCCCAAAAGTGATAAAACCCTAAAATTATAACTTTAAGGATATAAAAGTACTAATTTATCATAACTTACTCTAAAACCCTAATTACTAATATATCCTTATTATCTTACCAAATTATTAGTAAAAGATCAAATATAACTTTCAATCATTCATAAATACATATAATATAACTTTCAATCATAATCCATTAAAAACTAGGAAATTGCATTATAGATCATATTCATCTTCTAGTCACCTAACTAGATTAGTATTACATAGAGTTAAGTGTTTAGTTGATATTTATACGATATGTAGTCAAAATTAACATACTAAATGGCATTTTTCATGATAGTTACACTAAGTAGCATACCAAATGATATATATGTAGGATATAAATACTTAAGAGTAAGATCTCATTAACTATTTTTACTAATTATTTTAATAAACTCCACATTTCCTTTCATTTTCTTAATTTTTCTCCCAATTATCCTTAATTACCTCATTATGTATACACAATTTACATGTAATTTTAAGAGAGTTAACTAGGTCAACATTTAACCAAGTCAAATGTTGACCTAAGTCGAAAGGTTGATCAAGTCAATAAATGTCATTATCATCTAGAGTTTTCTTTCACTTTCCTTAGATTTCTACATATTTTTCACATGATTTATTCTTCCATTTTGCTTCCTTTTGTCATCCACTTTTTCCTCCATCTACACCCTACTTGTCTTCATTATAAAACAAAAAATTACATAAAAACAAACCCCTTTTCTTCCTTATCGTCAAATTGTCACCCTCTTCCCTTTCATCCCCTTCCACTTTTCAAAATTTACCTATGTATTTCAATAACTTTTTCTACACTATATACTAGCTATGTTATTATATGGTTTTTTATCTTAATTAGCAATTAGTTGTATATGTTAGATTAGTTTTAGAATATTTCATGTACATGTATGTTGAGACAAATAAGATTCTTATATACATGTACCTAAGTGTAAGAATACTTGGGTATAAAAGTAAAATACATGAGTACATATACCATATGGATACATGTGAGATACTTATGTATGAATTTTTTTAAATACATGGTATAAGTGTAGGTATATATATAGATTAGGGTAGAATAACACATGTACATATGTTGGAAGATTCTTATACAAGAGTATTTTTTATGTACATAAAAAAAAAATAAGGAGTATACTAAGTATACATACACATAACTTACTAATTAAGCCTACAAAATGCAAAAATATGGATTTTATGAAGATTTCTTAAGGGAGTATAGAAGGCATACGAAAATATGTATAAAAATACATATACCACTATATGGATATATATGTACATATATAGGTATAAGTACAATTATATGTATAAGTATACTAGTATACATATAAGTGTATTAGAAGTGTATATATACATAATATACGTATAGAATATATAAGTACATAAGTATTAAAGTTGCACATAAGTAAATTACAACATAATTACTTAAATTACTAAAAGATAGTATAGTAAAATAATAAAATATACAATATGTACAAATGTATACACATATGAGTTGAACTTACTTTAAGCCCATAACATGCATCTCAATTTGAGTTAACCTTATTTAGGTATATATAATAGTAACAATAATATAAAATCATCTAAATATAAGAATTTAAGAGTTAATTAAATCATTAAGTACTAAAATAAGATATAAAAATAGACAATAAGAATATTCAAGCTTTCATAATTAAATTTTCAATAAATTTAGTTCATATCATAAAATACAGGTCTTAACGTCCAAAACGGACCTTCTTATGTAAACATACATTCAAAAATGATAACAAAAGACTATAAGATTGTAAAAATCGGAGTTAAGATGAAAATACTATACGAGACTAAAGATGTAAGATAAAAACTAAAAGGAATAAATAAGATAACTAACTAATAGAATAAACCTTATAAATTGATAATGAGCAGAAATAAGTAATTAAATACATAAAGTACCATAACTTATAAATATATGAATATAGTTACAATTGATCCCACTAAAAATGATAAACCCTATATACAATATACTTAGGTCATATTGGGAAACTAGACAAACTATAATAAATTTTTAGTTAACTAAAGAGTCTATTTCTCAAGATACTTATAAGTCTTATTATCTTTTAGGTATTTCGATATCGAGTTTTGGAAACCCCAAAGGCTGGGAGAATGAGCAATAATCTAGGTGAAGGAGTTCTAATAACCTTTTACTTATTTGTTCATATTACTTGTATGATTCTTTGCTGCTTGTTGTTGCCTATATGTTTGAATGATTGTTTTGCTTGTATGGTATCTATGTGATCATCACTTTAAAATTGATAAATATAAATATCTGACTAGAATAACTGGTTCTATTCGTTACATGTCTATGACTTAATAAATGTATAGATGGAGAGTGCTAGCTTTGCAAAATTTCGAAAAGTATTTTTGGGAAAAGCTTTTCTAATCTTAACGTATTTTGAATGATATTTTATTGTTAAGGCCAAGCTAGCATAGGATCTCCAATTAATAGAGGAAGACTCGCTTTATTGTGCTTGTAAGGCCTTAGATAATTTTGATTGCAAGAGGACTCGCATGTTTGTGCCCAAGGGGCTTGAAATGGTAGGTAGTCCTAGTTTAAGATTTACCTATTTAGATTGGAACTCTTTTCTTGACTAAGGTAATAGTCAAGTGCCACCTAGAGGGGTGATGCCCTTAGGTAGCCTCATACAGATAAGTTGAGGTACCCTATGCGATTAAGTATAGAGGATAAGCAAAGTGTAAACGATGTAATTCTACACCTTTCATAGTTCTGGACTTCTATGGATGTGTTGCTTACATTCATTTTGTATGTAAATAGCTTTCTTGTATGTTAATAATGTGTGATAACTTACTTAAACAATAGTGGTGAGGACCAAACTCACTATGATGTTTTATGCTCATTCCCCCTTAGTTCCCTTTACAGGTTTACTTACGTTGGAATTTAGATAAGTCTTAAGTGTCGAGTGCAAGGTGAGGATAAGTATGTTAGTATTAGAATTAGTTGAGATCTTTATTAAAAATACATAACATTCTTTATAGGAAATATTTGTATGTTAAAATTCCATATAATTAAATTTTATTATAATTCTATAAAGTTGGTATATCCTGTCTTATTATTTGGTAAGGGATACCGATTCTTTACAGTTCTAAGGAACTATGAGATATCGGACATTCATAGTTAATTATATTTTACAATAAATTAATTATTTAAAAATAAGTAACTTTAGTGATAAATCATTTAGTGTCCTGCAATAACTGACTTGCAAAGCGATTTCCATATCATGGGTATATATATGCTATGGAAATTTTAGACAATCCCACTAGACACCTTTAGGGTCTTGACACCTTTTGTTAAAGTAGGCTTCTAAAAGCATATATTTATGAGAACATAGATTAAGAAATAAGCTTGATCCAGCAGTTTGCATGTTAGTTTGAGGCATTAAGAATAGGAAGATCTTAAGTTCAATCCAAGATATAGCCATAAATCTATTTTTTTTTTTCCAATTCAATCAAATGGCCACATGGCACAAATTAGTTAATCATTGACCAAAGTCAACACCAACCTCCATTTCATCCTCTTGAAAACTCAAAATAAGCAATGAAAAGGAAGAAAAAAATTAGTCTTGCTCCTTGCCTTTCACGACCCAATTAAATTCCTTCTATAGTTAGGTTTTGCCAAAAAAAAAAAAGAAAAGAAAGAATCCATAAATGACTTGGAGTATTTTGATTCTAGACCCATTTTTCCCCTAAAAACACACATTTAAGGCTTCTTTTCTCTTACTTGAAAATTTGGAAAATTCAAAACCGCATGTCAGGCCAACTTACAAAAATTGCTATTACTAGAAAGATTCAAAGCTTCCAAGCTTCTAAATGGAAATGCCATATCCATTCCGCATTTAGTCCTTCATTAATTAATGATTTTATCCTTAGATACATCCTAATTAAGGGTCATCCCACTCAGACACTATCTCATCTAATACGTAGTAATGGAGACTTCCCATCCTAGATTTGTGCTTGAAACCTATGAATAGTACCATATTGAGCTTAACCAAGCATCTAACATCATTTAAAATCACTTGTAGAAACATGCCCATTTGTTTTCTCTCTACCTGCAAGGAGCTCATTTTCTCTCTCCAGAATCACTACACAATGATCATTTTCATGCTAAACTAATTGCTATGAGATTCTACATCCTTAAAGATCTAAGAAAGCACACATAGCTCGATCGAAATCACCCCCATTTAAGCTTAATTTCATCTCTTAACTTGAAGTAAGTTACCATAAACTACCACCAAAACTACTATAGGCTAAGGTAGCACCACCAATCCACTTTTCATCAATGAAAACCTCATGAAAATCCTCTTACCTACTCAGAATGATGGGTAATGCACTTTGAGACAACCCCGTTGTAGTTACTTCTCTCTCTCCTTCAATACAAGTACATTGTATATGATGACTCTATCCAAGCCTTTTACTTAAACCCAATGGAGCTTTGACTTGCTTCATAACCTAATCTACGATCTAGGTTCTTTTCTCTTTTATTTAATTTTATATTTTACTTTTTTCATCCAATTCTTTTTACTTAATTGATTTTATATAGCTAATTCATTTAGGGTAGGGGCATGTTTATGTTGGTGGGGTAGCTATTTCCTAAGGATGATTAGGGCCTGTACATATAAATAATAAAAATGATAAAAAAAGAGAAAAATAAAAAGTAACAAAAATAGGGAAAAAAAAATATATATAAAAAGTTAAAAATATATATATAAAAAGTTAAAAATATATAATCTAATAAAAGATTTTAAGATTAAAAAAGGTGTTTTCTTATAAAAAAAATCAATAAATCCTTTTTAAAAATTTTAGAAGTACATGACCGTTAAAAAAAAAATCTAAAAAGAAAAGAATTTTATTTTTTCAATTAGAAAAAGGATTTTTTTTCTAAAGAAAATAACAATTCAATCAACCCTTTTTCCAAAATTTAGAAAATAAGATTCTTTTTTTTCCTAAAAAATGCACAAATAAATTAGGGTATTTTCTAGGAATTTTTTTAAAAGTCAAATAAATAAATTAATTATGTAAGCTTGACTTGTTTTCAAAATTAAAAAGAACCAAACTACTAAAGTTTTGCAAAAAGGAATTACAGTGGTATGATTCCAAATAGTGAATAAGTAGACACTTATGGAAGCAACTATAAAAAAATAAGAATTTTATTTTCCTTTTCTTTTCATAGAAAAAAAAGGTTTTGAAAAAAGAAAAAGGAAATGTCAAAAAAATTAAAAATAAAAATAAAATTTCCTTTAAGTTTATGGGGTATTATAAAAGATAGGACCTAATTTAGTATTTTTAATGTGGTAATCTTTAGGTTTTAATAGAGTAGGTATCGAATCTAGTTTCTTTAGTTCCTTACAATTTTTTTAAAAGGATTTTCAATTGCCTAATTAATTCTAATTTACTCATTTTTCTTAGTTTTACTAGGTTACAACTCTAATTTTCAAATTAAAAAAAAAATAAAGATGTTTTTTTTTCTTAGCTTCAATTAAGGGTTTTAATTAAATAGGCATAGGATTTAGTTTTAACTAAGTTAAACAAAATAAGAAACCAAATTTTAGGATTGATAATGAGTATAAGATTACTTATAAATTTGAAAAAGATGGTTAACCTATTATACTTTTCTCAATGACATCAAGCCAAGTTAGTAGTGTGAATTCCACTTTAAGTCATGCATCTACAATGACTTTAGTTATGAGCCAATCTAAGTTAAGAGGAATTATGAAGTTTGATGAACTGACCTTTTTGCTAGTATAGGGGTTATTGGAATTGAAAGAGCAAACCGACTTACCTGAAGAGGTATAGAAGATGTTAAAGAAACTTGCCGATCTATTCCCTAAAGAGTAACTAAGAGAATTACTACTAAAGCGAGGAATAGAGTACAGAATTGACTTACAACTAGGACTCGCTTTACTAAATCAATTGACCCTATTTCAATCACCTCATTCAATTGCCTAAGAGAAAGCTTGAATATGTTGTTGGTTCCTAAGAAAGACAAAAGTTGGAGAATGTATATGGATAGCCAAGCCATTATAAAATCACCATCAAGTATAGATATTTGATGTTAGGACCCTATAAGAAGCCTAGTAGGATTGCTTAAAATTTCCATAGCACGTGTGTACTCATGATATGGAAATTGCCTTGCAAAATAGAGATTGCAAGGCTCTAAATGATTAATCACTAAGGTTACTGATGTTTAAGTAATTAATTTACTATAAAATACAAATATAAAAACTATGGGTATCCAATATCCCATAGTTCCTCAAAACTGCAGAGAATCAGTATCCCCTACCAAATAATAAGACAGGATATACTAACATTATAAAAAAAAATAGATACAAGAAAAATTATATTATAATAAGTTTTAATATATAAATATTTTCTACAAAGGATGTCTATGTATCATCTAAAAAGTACTCAATTGCTTCTAATACTAGTATACATATCTTTGTCTCGCACTCAGCACTCAAGACATATCCCAATCTCATTGTAAGTAAACCTATAAAGGAAACTAAGGGGAAATGAGCATAAAATAGCTTAGTGAGTTCATCCCTCACCACTACCGTTCAAGCAAGTTATCACATATTATTATCACACATGCAAGCAAGCTACCTACATATATAATGAATGCAAGCATGATGAATGCAAGCAACACATCCATAGGAGTCCGAAACTATGGAAGGTGTAGAATTATGTCATCTACACTTCGATTATCCCTTGTACTTATCCACACAGGGCACCTCAACTTACTTGTATGAGGATACCTAGGGGCACTACCCCTTTAGGCAAAACTCGACTATTACCCTAGTCGAGAAAAGAGTTTCAATCCAAATAGAGGGATTCCAAACTAGGACTGTCCACCCTCCAAGGCCCGTTGAGCACATACATGCGAGTCCTCTGGCAACCAAAATTATCTAAGGCCTTATAGGTACAATAAAGCGAATCCTCTCACTATTAAGTGGAGAACCTATGCTAGCTTTGTCTTAACGATAAAATATCATTTCTGGCACTACAGCCCTTATCGAAATCATACAAAATATGTTTAAGATTTGGAAAACTTTTTCTAGAAATACCCTTTTCAACATTTTACAAAGCTAGCACTCTCCATTCATACATTTATTGGGTTATAGACAAGCAACGAATAAAACCAGTTATTTGGGTCAAATATTTATATTTATCAATTTAAAAAGGTGATCACATAGATGATGGCATATAAGCAGAATAGTCATTCAAATATACAAGCAACAACAAGCAGCAAAACATCATACAAGTAACACGCACTAGCAAGTAGCAGGTCATTAGAACTCCTTAACCTAGATTATTGCTCATTCTCCAAGCCTTTGGGGTTTCCAGAACTCGATATCGAATGCCTAAATCAAAATGGTAAAACTTATAAGTGTTCTAAGAAGTTAGATTCCTTAGTCAACAAAAAGTCTATAGTAATTTATCTAGTTTCCCCCAATATAACCCAAGTATAATGTATATAGGGTTTATCATATTCAATGGGGTTAATAGTAACTATTTTCTTATATTTGTAAGTTATGAGACTTCCTTTATGTATTTTGTAACTTTTTCATTCTAATTCCGATATTTGCGAACTTATAGTCGTTTTTCATCGTTTTCGAATGCACGTTTACACAGTGATATCCATTTTGGACATTAAGACTCGTGCTTTACGATATAGGCTAAATTTATTGAAATTTTAACTCATTGAAGCTTAATTATTTTTATTACTTATATTTATATCCTAATATCTTTTGTTTTTAAGACTTAATGATTTAATTAGTTATTAGATCATTACACTTAGGGAATTTTACATTGGTGCTACTAATTCACATACTTGATTAAGTTTAATTCAATTTAGGAAGTGTATTAGGGTTTAAAGGATCTTCAACTCCTAAGTACATGTATACATATATAGGTTATATTCTTATGTAATCTTATAATTTATTATTTTATAAGCTTATGCTTATGTCATGGCTTATATAATTTTTTGATGATGTTATGGCTTATACAATCATTTGATGAAGTCATGGCTTATGTAATTCTTTGATGACATCATTGCTTACATCATTAGTCTATTATTATCCTTATATATTTACATACTTTATACATATGTGATATACATACCTATATGTCTAATATACTAATATGTAAACTTGTATACTTATAAGTACTTATACATGTGTACTTCTACATATACTAATACACATACCGATATACACATACGGTGGCATACGTATTTTTATATGTGTTTTCGTATGCCTTATTTACCCTCTTAAGAAATCTTTATAATTTCATTCTTTTTGTATTTTAAGGGTATATTTGACATGGTATATGTATGTATAGGTAGTAGATGTCTTAATTTAGGTTATGTACATAATGAATACTTATGTATAAAGGTATTTATACATGTATATCTCTAGCATACCTTTATGTATACATACTCAAAGACATGTACACATACATCTTCTTCTATTGCCTAAAGATTTCTACACTTCTACATGTAAAGATTGAAACTTTAAGCCTAAAGCAACATATATATACATAACACATAACCACTCAACTTATCCTACTCTCCTTCTAACTAGTAAATAAGATGAAGGAAGACATGGTATCATAAGTACATACCTTAATTTTGCTCTTGAAAATGGATGAAAAGTTGAAAAGGAAAGAAGAGTGGAAGGGGAAGGGAAGATATGGTTGGAAATGGGAAGAAGAAAGGGGCTTTGCTTTACTTTAGTTTGTGTTGGAAGCAGTGAAGAAAAGTGAGGTCTAGAAGAAGGAAGAAGTAGATGGTAAAGAAAAGAAAAAAGAAGGGAAAAGCTAAAAAAAAAAAGGAAAAGAAATCATGAGAAGGAAGATATTTTTTTCAAATGAAAAAGACATTTGTGTTGGACATTAAGGAAATGAAAGGAAATGAGGCATTTGGTGAATTGACTAGTAAAAATAGATGATAAGATCTTATTTTAGGTATTTATATCCTATATACATCA
The DNA here is from genome assembly GCA_024138005.1 of Lumnitzera racemosa. NCBI lineage: Eukaryota > Viridiplantae > Streptophyta > Magnoliopsida > Myrtales > Combretaceae > Lumnitzera > Lumnitzera racemosa. Next base: position 51,595,291 of record JAMXBC010000008.1, on the reverse strand, counting down.
TTTGATAAGCTACTTAGTATAATTAAGATGAATAATGTCATTTAGGGTATTAAGGTTTACTACATTTAGGGTATTAAGGTTTACTACATTTAACCTAAGTATCAACTAAACCTTTAACTCTATATAATACTAACCTAGTTATATACTTGAACATGAATGTGATCTAGGATGCAATATCTTTGTTTCTAAAAGATTACTTAAGTATTCTAAATGTTTATACATGATTGAGAGTTATCTTTAGTCGTTTATCGATGAAATAGCATAATATGGAGAATATATTATCACTTAGGGTTTTAGAGTAAATTATGATAAATTAGTGCTTTTATATCCTTAAAGTTATAGTTTTAGGGTTTTTATTACTTTAGGACACAACCTCTAATGTTTTTACACATTTAGGGTTTAATATATTTATACATGATTAAGTCTTCAATTATTATCTTAGGGTTTTAATGAGGTTCAAAGTTAACTTTGCCAGTTACATATACTTGAGGTTTTAGGGTCTTCATATGCGGTTAGAGGTTCAATTGATGATTTAAGGTTTTTCATATTCATTTTGGGTTTTGGATTGAGATTTTAATCGGTTTTAAATCTCATTGGCTCTATTGATTTCAAGAAATTATCTTAATTTTGGACGTTTGTTTCTATACTTAGAAAGGTAAATTCGTGGGGTTTACATTTGATCATTAGATTAGATGATATGTTAGATGAATTGTACTATTAATGTCATAACCCTAGGGGGCTAGTTGTGGCAGTCGCCATATACCGTACAAAGGATTACAGATTGAATTCTCTTACAATTGACGACCCTTTTATATGATACACAAGGCTATAGTTACTACTAACTACCAAGAGTACACAAGCTTAAGTAATATCATTTCATAATAAATAATAAAATTATAAAAACATAACTCATAGTTATTTATTTAAAAGTTTACAAATACAAAGTCTGAAACGTGTCTTAAGTTAGATTAGTATAACAATTACATATTTAGATTTATGATTTATCAAAAGTACTCTCTAATCTCATCCAGCTCCTACATTGACCTCGTGTAGAAAATTAACCTCGGGCATGTGATGGCCTGAATCCACAAAAAGATTGACCTGCGAGAGAAGGCTATAAAGGTATAAGCCTACTAGCTTAGTGAGATAATTTATCTTAACTATATAGCAATCAAGTTATAAAATAGTTAGATTCAACCAAATGAATGCATGACAAATAGTATGCTAATCAAATACATGTAAGTGACCAGGTACTATATACAACTCAGATTTAATGCCCTCCGAAGTCAGGGTTGGAGCTTCATCGGTGTAGTCAAATTCGGGTATTATATTAAAACTTATTTCATAACGAAACTCTGCATTTTGTATTTAAAATGTATTGGTATATCCATTATTAGCTTTATCAAAACAAGTTCTACATATGATTGTGAGTAGGTTCACGCAGCCCTATTCATCCCTAAATAAAGGCCTCTAGACTCGACCCTTAGCCAGATAGTTGGTGCCTCCCATACTTAGTGATCCCATAGGCCAGGATAAGGTCATATCGCACGTATATACCGTACGAAATCTATCACAATCAATAATCAACCCACGTATGGCCTCTCGCTACCTTTGTGAAATGTGACTGCCGAAATTAGTTATGCAATGCATGATTATGCGTGATCCAAGTTAACTTTTTCTACTCGAATAAAATTAAGTCTTATTTATACAATGATCATTCCAAGTCATAAACAATCAATTCTTAGTGAATCTACTATACAACAATCATTACATTATTAAAATTTAAAGTAAATTTACCATCAACAACAATTATCTTGTACAAGCATAATCCAACCTTCTACACATTCATTTATTAATCATAACTTATATTCACTAACTACAAACACAAAGAAGTATGGAATCATTAGGAAAAGCTCACTCAGTCATGGCTAGCTCAAGGGTCGTAGTAATCTGGTGGCAGCTTAGGGTTTATATCAAAATCACTTAAGAATGATAGAAATTTTGTAAGTTTGGGAATTTAAACCTAACTAGTGTTATAATTTGTAAAGTCTACTTCACCTAATTATGTGAAATTGTCGATTCAAGCTTTTTATCGAATTACGTATAACTTTTTCGTTTTAACCCGGATTGTTATGAACTTATAGTCCATTTGTGATCATTTTTTAGCGTATTTTCTCGTAACGAAGTCCATTTTGGATGTTATGACTTATAATTTAAATTGTGATATAAAAATATCACAAAAATTACTATTTAATTTTAAAAATTATAAAATATTAATTTTCATTTTTTCTTAATATATTTACGATGTAATAATTATTTAAACCATATATTTGATATTTTTATTATTTTGAGCATATTTTTCCTATTTTGAGATTTTAGCCTTATTATGATTATTTGCCATTATTATTTTTATTATTTCTTATTTTCTTATTATTTATCTATATTTCATGATTTATACATATATATATATAGACTTATAATATATTTTATAAATTTTATAATTTTACCTTATTGAAAAATCCTTAATTTACGGTAGTATATATATATATATATATATATATATATATATATATATATATATACCTACTCCTTACTTAATTATAAATTTATTTTATTTTATACATAATATTATATTACATATATATTTTCAGTATACTATATATATATATATATATACTATATGTTATACACCATATGTATGTATATGTATTTATTAAAAACATACTCTTATGTATATATTCATATACTCATGTATTTGTATTTATACATATAAGTTTTACATGTGTACATAAATATAAATACATACGAATACTTATTCATGTTTTATATATTCGATATATATATATTTATATAGTATTTGCTATAAAATATGTATACTATATATTTTACATGTATTATATGGTATATGTCATATATTGCAATATATACTCTTATTATATATATATATATACTAAAATAATTATGCATGTATACATATATATATAGTTTACGGGTACAAATATATATATATATATACTATAGTTATTTAATGAAAACAGTTAATACTAATTATATGTATTATTAAAAAAATACATAATACATACTCTTTCCGTATAATATACTTATATACATTCATGTATACATACATAACCTTCTACATACATATATAATTCAATCTAAATATTTACTCATATATATATATATATATATGTACTAGCAATGTCATATATATAATAATACCATACAAATATTATATTTATACATGTATATACTGTATAACATACATCTTTACTAGAAACATAATTTGCTTATCTATTGATTTAATTTCTCTTCTTCTTTTCCTTCTTCTTTTCTTCTTTCTTTTTCCTTCCTTCTTTTCACGTTTTGTTTCCTAGAATTTTTTCCTTGTTTTCGATTTTTTTTTTAAAAAAAAATTCCAGACTTCATTTCTTCTTTTTATGTTCAATGATTAGCAAGGAAAAATAAAGAAAAAATATTATCGTAATCTTTGCATTTATGAGGATGGAACAAAATTAATCATTTCAAAAATTTTTTATTTTTTGTAAATCAACGCTTGGCATTTTCATTTCCTCATGTGGGTTGCTGGTTTGGATCTTTTTTCAATTTGGTTCCAGGATGTGTTAAATGGAGGAAAAGAAGAAAAGAAAGAAAAGAGAAAAAAAGAAAAAGAAAGAGAAGGAAAATAAAAATTAATGATAAATATATATAATTTTTCTAAACATATAAATTATAATAATATACATCATAAATTAATTTTTAAATTTTTATGAAAATTTATCAATTTAATTGGTATCGGTACAATTAAAATTTTTACAAGTTATTATAACAATTTCAATAAAATTTCACGCAAATAGGTAATTTAGTCAAAAATTGTAATCGACTATGATTATATCACTATCGAGTAATATTTAATTATTTTATAGGTTTATATTTATAATTTCAGGCTTTTGAACAAATTCGGGATCAATTTTGATTAATAGTGTGTAAGTCAATTTTAGGGTTTTAGTACGCGATTTAAGGTTTCGATCAATTACTAAAGTTTTGTTATTGGTGTTATAGTTGCTTTATAAAATTCCATAATCTTTTATTATTACTAGCCTTATCGACTCATTGTACAGTTTAGGACACTTGGACTTGAATTAAGGTTCAATTACTGATTTCTTAGGATTTACAATTAAAGAATATTTTTGATGATTGACCTAAAGTTCAAATACCATCAGATACACATATGAGAAGGTGAAGAATGAAAGACTACCTTCATAATGAGACATGGATTATATGAGTGGCTTGTTATGCTGTTTGGTTTATCTAATGCTTCGAGAACATCAATAAGGTTAATGAACCATATGTTATAAGATTAGATAAGGGAGTTTGTTGCAGTCTATTTGTAAACCCCTAAAGGTTTCGATCTAGTTTTTAAAATAGACTTAACTATATTAGACTATTTAGGAGTTGATAAGGCTAATGAAAGTGAAAACCCTAAAAGAATTAATCAATCGCGTAAAGAACTTTTCTACCCTAAATGTTTCTAAATGCTAAAGATTTCATTCAAAAGTGATAGAAACCTTAAAAATGATTACCTTAAAGATATATGTGCACTAATCCAACATGATATACTCTAAAACCTTAAATTAATAATATACCCCTCATATTTTGCCAAATCATTATAAAAGGACTAGAGATGACTTTCAATTATGCACATCTATATTAAATCCTCAAGTATTCCTTTACAAACTAAGATAATGAATCATAGCTTGCATTTATTTTTTAAGTATATGATTAAAATAGTCTTACTTAGAGTTAAGGGCATAGTTGATGATTAGGTTATATGTAGTGAACTTTAATACTCGAATTAGTACTTTTTACACTTATTATCCAAAGTAGTTTATCAAATGAGATATATAGGCTATAAAGACCTAAAGTAAGACCTCATCAACTATGTTTACTAATCAATTCATCAAATACCTCATTTTCTTCATTTTTTCCTTAATTTCCCTTAATTACTACATTATGTGCACAAAATTACACATACTTAAGGAAAGTTGACTAAGATAACACATGTTGACTAAAGTCAAAGGGTTGACCAAGTCAATATATGTTGATTAAAGTCAACATTTTGAAAAGTCAACAAAAGACTAAGAGATAAAAAAAATATCTCTTCCTTAATGATGGCTTTTCTTTTCTTTCTTTTTGATTTTTTTCTCTTCTCCTTCTTCTCCTCAATTACCATCCACATCTTCCTCTTCTAGACCCCACCATTTTCTTCCTTCCATTATGAAAACAAGACAAAAGAAACAAACCAAAACTTCTCTTTCCATGCCGTGAGCTCCTTCTTCCTCTTTCACTTTCATTACTTCACTTTTGTCTCCATAACTCCAACACAATTAAAGGTATGTCTTTAAGTTGTTTTATGTTGCTTTATATTATTCATTAGTTAGTTAATTAGATAGATTAGATAAGTAGTTATGTGTTTAGTGTTGTCTTGAAGAAGAGGGAACAAAGTTTCAATCTTTAAGTGTAGGAATTAGAAATTTTGAAGAAGAAGAAAGGAAGACATGAGTATATGCTTATAAGTATGTGCACATAAGGGAATATTAAAAGAGTACAAGTATGTGAACCTTTGTACATGAGTATTTATCATGTACATAACCTAACTTAAGACCATATTTAACTATACATACCTATACTACACTAACTACATACATAAAAACACAAAAGAATAGAATTAGGAAGCTTTTCTTAAGGAAAAGATTAGGCATACGAATTTTAGTATAAAAATACGTATCCAACTGTATAGGTATATGAGTATGTATACATGTATAAATACGGTATAAGTCTAAGTATAGGTATAAGTATATGTATGTATAAGGTATATGTACAAAAGTATAAGAGGAGAGGTACATGTACATAATACATGTACATATGACATAAGCATGAGGAAAGGCTTATGTAATCATATGATGAGGTAAGTGATAAGGTAAGCAATGAGGTAAGCATATGATGAGGTAAGCCATGAGGTAAGCAATGACGACATAAGCAATGGCATAAGCATAGGTTTAGAAAATAAGAAAAATAAGAAAAGTATAGGTAATTAGGTACTTAAATTAGTAAATCCTAATATACCTTCTAAATTAGATTATACCTAATTCAGTATATGAATTAGTAATAGCAAAGTAAAATCCTTTAATTATAAGAATTTAAGGAATAAAAGATTAAATATAAGTAATAAGAGTACTTAAGTGTTCATAGCTAAAAATTTCTATAAATTTAGTTCGTAACGTAAATTAGAGGTCTTAACACCCAAAACAAATATTACCGTATGAATATACGTTCGAAAACGATAAAAAACGACTATAAATTCATAAATATCAGAAATAAAATGAAAAAGTTACATACGATTGATAATAAAGTCTCACCGAGTAAAAGTTGATAGTAATTTAAGTAGAATTAGGTAATTAGATGTTTAGAATTAGTAGTTAATTCAAGTACTTACTAGCGTTATTATCACATAATGATCAAGTGATCCTGAGGTGAGCGAGGACCTCCCAATCGATTACTACGATTAGGGCGAATCGCTATAGCCGAGTGAGTATTTAGCCTATGATTCTATGCTTGATTGTGATTATAGATAGTGGACTTAAATATTATTGTTAATTGACTATTATGTGAAGTTCGGGAAATGCTTATATATGTAATTGTATGTTGAGTCATGAATTTACCTTAAATACAGAAAATGCCTTGTTTAGTGCATGGTAGCAAAGAAAATGATTGTATATATTATTGGATGGTCACAGCATAATTTGAACTAAATTATACTCAGCCTAAAAAAAAGAAACTGGGACATGCATTAACATGCATAGCATGGATACTATTCCGACCGTCACATCATATAGAGGTAAAGAGAGGCCATTCGGGGGTTGATATTATTGATTTATTTGGTTTTATACGTTGCACTTGTACAAAATGACCTTACCCTGGCCCGCGAGAACACTAGGCGTTAGAGGCGCCAACCGCTTGGCTAAGGGTCGAGTTTAGAGGCTTCCATTTAGGAGTAAGTGTGGACTGCAGTGGCCCACTCACAATTATACTAGAATTTGGGTTTTTCTGAAAATAAAAGAATTATTTGATATAAGTGCGGAACATGGAGTTCCGTAGTAAAGTAAGTTCTAGTATAATACCCGGATCTAATTGGTGTCGTATAAACTCCAACCCTGACTTCGGAGGGCATTAAATCCGAGTTACGTATATGAACTAGTTAAGTATGCGTATTGTTTGGCATTCTGTTTGATCATTCATTCATATGCATGACTATAATGTACTTATAACTTGCTTGTAGTGTGGCTGAGGGTTTTGCTCACTAAGTTTAGGCTTACACCCCTTTAGACTTTTGTTGCAGGATAGCTTGTTCGTAGAGGCAGGACGAGGATGCTACAAGTTAGCTTGGGGACTTGGGCAAGAGCAAGCTGTCCTGTGTATTGAAAGAACAATTGATGTAGATCTTTACTCATGTACTTTTAGTTTCTTAGTATTGTCGACTTAGATGTACTCTCTTACTGTATGATATAAGCTTTGTAGTTCAAATTTCATATAAATATGTCAATGTGATGATATCATGTGAATCTGTGTGTTCTTTGGAAACTAGTGGTTGTAGAGCCTTATATATTATGTGAAGAGTTCTTGATTGGAAGGATAACCAATCAGGGGTTCTTCGTACATTATATGGCGTCTGCCATGACTAGGCCATCCTCAATTCATGATACTATTTCAATGACATTCTAGTTTATAGTCCTAATTTTTCATGCCATGTGAATCATCTTTGAACTGTTTTTAAAATATTACAAGTTAGGAAATAGTTTAAGAATTTAAAGAAATGCTATTTCTATTAAGAAGAGGTAGCATTTTATGGGTATGTTGTTAGTGGAGGCTAAAGAGTAAATGAGGAGAAGGTCTAAGAAATTATAGAATGGCCTAATCTGACCTCTTATTTAGATGTATGAAGCTTCCATGACTTAACATCTTTTTACCACAAGTTCATTTAGAACTTGTTTTGTGTCTATAACCCTTAGCAAACTCACCAAGAAGAATGTTGAATTTTAATGGGGAAGTGAGGAGGAAGAAAGCTTTGTTGAGTTTGAGAGAAGGTTAACTTCAGCCTTAGTACTATCTTAACTTGATTTTAGCTAAGTTTTTAAGTTAGAATGCAATATGTCTAACGTTGGTATTAGAGAAATTCTCATACAAGACTACTGACCTATTGTCTATTTTATCGAAAAACTTAAATATTTTATATATGAGAAGGAATTGCATGCTTTTGTCTGAGCTTTACATATATGGAAGTGTTACCTATTGTCAAAAGAGTTTGATGTATACTATCATCACCAAACCTTAACATATTTAAAGAGTCAACCAATGTTGTCCAAGCAACAATTCGAATGAATTGAGTTCTTAGAAGGACTTTTGTTTGTGGCAAAATATAAGCGAGTGAAAGCATATGTGGTTGCAGATGCCCTATAGACGACAAGTGATGCTTTTTGAGCTTCAAATATGGTTGATGGGATTTTAGAGCATTAAGGAGAAAGACCCTCATGACCTACATTTTGGTCTGATCTATACTTAATGCATTGAAGGAAGGACCTTAGATAGCTACTTTATGGAAGAAAGATATTTATTGCAAGTTGGTAAACTATGTGTACTGACCAATTCTAAGCTTGTAATTGTTGATTCTTTTCGACCCTAAACTTGTACCTTAAGTGTTTTGTACACCCAATCTTATCCAAATATTTAATCTTTCTACCTATTCTAAACCTTAGGAGCTTAGTAAGTTTAGTGTCCTAAAGTGTTGGGGGAAATTTTTAACTTAAATCTTATTAGTTTAGCATAATTAAGTAGATTAAGGGATGATTTATGTTCTCTAGCTTGGTTCTCTTTTGAAACTACTTCCACTTGTTTTGTTGCAAGTCATATGGTTGTTATTCAGTGATTTAAGTATGTGATGCTTGGTTATTGCTTATACTTGCTAAGGCTATAGTAAGCTAACTGGATTAAGTTATACTTATTGTAATTGAATTTATTATTGTTTGTGTTTGAGCTACTCGTCCTAGGAGCCTATAGTTGCAGATCCTTAGGAGATAACTAATGATCATATGTGAGGTTTTTCTCGTAAACTTGCATTTAGGACGATGTAGCTGGAATACTAATATTTAAAGACTTTAAACTCTAGGCGTAAACAACTTATAAAGAAAACTTATATATACACATGCATACATACTTATGTGTATAAAATCATAAAGCGGTGGGCTTATGAGTATCCCTTTATTGCTTTCTAGACCTAAGACAATAGAATTAAATGGTTCTTTTTTTTTTTCTTTTGGCTTGCATTGTGTATGAGAATTGAATTGTCTAGCATCCATATGTGCTTATGCATCATATACTAGACTTGTCTCATTTTTTACTTTTTTCAAGCACAAGTAGTAATGAGTGTAGCATCTTTAAGGAGCCATTGTTGATGCTAACTAGAAGGAGGAAAGTGTTGAATATTTATTCTTTTACCATGATTAGGATGGAGATTGATTCATGAGATGGTTTTGTTGATTGCTAGAGGATCCTTGGAGTTGAGATGTTTAATTACTTTATTTAGAGATTTTATTTTGCTGAGGATTTTTTATGTTTGAGTGGGAGTGTTGAACTTCTTGATATGTTGTTTTTTACTTTTTGATGTTTTTCAAAGCTTATAAACTCCTTATCTGATCCTTTTAGTGTTTAGAGTTGTTTGGAGCATGTAGACTCCTAAGATACTATGGACTTGTATACTTCAAGCCATGTTTATGTTGAATGGATGATGTTATTCCAACTCTTTGATTTATCCGGTAGACTTTTGTGATTTTGTATAATACGTTATGACATATTAAGTTAGTTCAAGGATTAATAGAGCCTTAGCATGTTCATGGATAGGAGGGGTTTGTTGCAGGCCATAGTGCCATTAGTATTCCGGAGCGTTACACATAGTATACGTTTTGTTTGCACGTTACAGACACACACTTGATTTTCTTCCGTATTTCCAGCACATCGGCAAATATGAAATAGTTCGTTTGCCAACTTTTGAACTTCAACTGTACGCCCAACTACTTTATTTCAACAATTATGGAGTTAATTCAATGGGCTCGGAGAAAGGAACAAAACAATTCCCACCTACGTTTGACATATTTCGGGACAAACAAACTAAGTTCGTACAGAAAATTAAACACCATAATTTATTTGAAAAATCCCAATTGCTCTTACAGCAATCACAATATAATCTAAAAATTTATTCCCACAAGACGCAGCTAATGTCATCCGTAATAGTAAATGATATATGTTTGTGCAAATAATGAATATAGTTGGTGATTCTAGGAATAATATAAGATCTAGTGGGTCTAGACAAAGACCTGTAGGTAAGTGGAATTGTGGTGGATTCGATGTTTTGTTTGACTGAAAACACATGTGCCCCACAAGGAGATTGAGGTTTCTGCTGGTCGGCAGACTTCATTTCAAAACAAGAAGGAAAAGCAGCTTTCACACCCTTCTATATTGTTTATAGTTGATTTGCTAGGATACTCATTAGTTCTTTGCGTTTCTTAATTGTTGTTTATGATTCGTCAACTCGGTTTTTCATTGAACTACCTACCTCAGCAAATCTCAGACTCTGGGCGACAACAGATCCTCAACTTTATAGAAGGGAAACTATAAAAATATTTCTAATTAATGAAAGAAGTTTTGTTTACGGGTGCCCGAGGGTTGCTGTTACAAATCGAATTAGCCAAATCTTTTACTTGTTTATTTTCTAAAATTTGCTGATAAAATATCCGAATATCATGTGATGCGTGTTGATGTGTCGTAAAAAAAGGCCATATAATTGGGTTTGCCTTTGATAACCGGGGGCACTTACATAAAGACATTTTGTCTCATCAGCTGACTCGTGAACTTAGGTCCGGTTTGTATTTTTCAAATCACCTAGCCTATGGACCAAAGTTGAAATATCTAATTCCTTTGTCATTGTTATATTTCTATTTGTTAAAAGAAATACTTTACTTTAACATCTTTCAAGAGAAAAAAACTATGGAATACATTTGCGGCATGATAAATAAGAATCGGATTCCATGTTTTCTGCCTAACAAGAGCGATTCTCTCTCTCTCTCTCTCTCTCTCTCTCTCTCTCTTTCCCCCCTCCCTCTCGAGGTAAAGATTATTTCCACTTGACCAGAAAAAGAAAATTTATCTCTTTAGCGAAAAAAAATGTTGAATTCCGGTCCATTTACGGATGTCTCCTGTATTTTCCTTTTTCCATGTACTCTACCTAGAATTGTATTTGGGAAAAGTTTATCTGCAAGTGGCTTTATTAGCTTAAAGTAGTAAAGGCTGTAACAGTGTCTTTTTCAAATATCATCCCTTCTAAGAACGCGGCTTTACTACAAGGTTTTCGTATCAGATTTTGTGTTTTAAAGCTTGATTGCTCTATTCTTTCGGCTCCACTTACTGACGCATGCATTGGAAACATGAAGAGAAATATTTAATTAAGCTATTGCTGGACAAGCACCACGCACTCTAGGATCTTAAACAGACTGTAGTGTTGCATATATAACAGCTAAATCTTAAATCATCTGAGGTCTGGGAGCATTGACATGATAGCTGGGAAAAAACATCTTATTACTTATAACCGACTGAAATATATAAAAAATAATTACGTACCTGTGTTGTGTTAGGGTCAATCATGAGGTAATGCATAGAGTATATATTCCACTGAGCCGGGTGAAAATTCGATCAGGTATTTTTATACGCCGTCTGGAACAAATTTCGAAAGGTACTAATACCTTTCAAAATTCAAGTGGAGTTATATATATATATATTTTAGATCACACGCATATACATAACCATCGAAATTATGAATTTGAACTATTTATTTAAATTATATTAACTTACTGGTTGAGCTAGCATTATATCGAATATATTAATATCAAATTTGATATGCAAAAATGATCAAAATGAAATTGAGCTAGCAGCTCTCTTTCCTTTTATAGTACTTACAAATATTTTTAGAAGGTAAAATCATGATTCCAAGTAATTAGTAATTCCAACTTTAAAGGGAATTCTACTCTACTTTTGAAGAAGCGGATTTACAATTTCATTCTACCCTCTTTAATTATCATCATTTGAATATTAATCATTTAACTTTTAACATATTTCTATTATCAGTATATGTATGTTATTCCATTTAAATATTTTATGATCAAACATAATATTGAAATGGAATAAGTGATTTTATAGGCATTTCAAAATACAGTAATGAATTTATTATTTTGGTCTTAAGACCATTTCAATCCTCTCCATTCAATTTCAAACCAACTTATACATGCTAAACATGACATATAATGCTTACTATATGGATCATGTCCTATGTTAAAATATCATATAGGATCTGGAGTGAGCTTCTAGACACGTGATATGGTATTTGAACGGGTTTGGGTGTTATACATACCATATGGTGTTGTTTGATTCACTATAGTTCGTCACTTCAATGAACAGAATAAGGCAGAATTGAACGGAATAAGACAGAATTAAATTACAATTCAATACGAATGGGATAGAGATATAATAACCATTTTTTATCTATTACATCATTTAGTTCACACAAAAGTAAAATAATAGAGTTAAAACATCCACTCTACCCCTTATTTTTTCAAAACCCTTGAATCATTTTTTTTTCTTTTCTTCCCTTATAAACTCTAGCGACTACATATGCAACTGCTGCCACCTGATTTATTTATTTAAATGAACTTTCTTATATTTTAAGGCAAAGGTAAAACCACTGTCCATTCATTCACCCTGTTGCTCATGTAATGTATAAGTTATAAGTCATCTACCAAGTACGAGTACGATGTGTACTCAATTTATTTTAAGTCGCATGGTTATCCACATAGCTATACTTTTAGTAACCCTTATGCATTGCTTAATATCATTAGACTGTCTGATTGTACACACCATTTTAAAATAAAATTTTCTATGTTATATGTTATAGCAAAACCCAGCTATACTACCAAATATACAATTTTTATATCAAGTAATTGCAATTGTAAGAAAACTTGAGTGATTGATTATGAGTAATGGTTTGAGGGTAATGTTGGTGTTGGTGGTCTAACGGTTTAATAACAACACATCAATGTGAAGTATGTTGAATAGACAAATGATTAGTAATTCATGAAGTGAAGGGTATGAAATGCAATTTAATATTTTGTATGTTAGCTACTCATAGTGAGTGGTTATTCGGGTCTAAAATGCAACTAAACATCTTACAAATTTTCTCTATGAAATAAGGGCGGAATGGCAAAACTATTTACTTAAGTGAATATATAGCTATTATCAAGAAATAGATACTATCTAGGAATGACTTCATCAAGAATATACATTCCACACTTATAAATATATAATTAAGATTCTCTGTTAGTCTTATATTTTTATTTTTAATTTCTTACAATTTCTATCACTTATACTTTTACTTAATAATACCTTCTATGTTTATGAATTTTCAATTTTATTACTTGTACATTTTAGTTATAAATACCTTGATAATTTTTTTTTTTTAACTAGGTCCCTAAAAACATTGTCGTGTGCAACTGATGGCATGTAGAGCGTTGCAACCTTTACATGAACTAATACATAATCGCACAACACTTCGTACACGGAGTTATATTCCTGTGATTTCAAGTATGATAAATCTTCCTAAGTGCCATACTATATGGTATAAACTAATTGAAACACAACACTATGCTATGATATTGATTAGTTTTATTAGCAAACAAATTAATTCATTGAAAAGATTATAACTCAACACATGTTTATAAATCATTAGGGAAATGGACTTGTAATGCCTTAGAATCTAGGGTGTTATAGCCTACTACGTATCCTTTTTATTTACTAACACATTAGACACAAACATTTACAGCAATCACTCAAATTACCTATTAAAATCTTCAAATAATTCCAACAAAATTTAAATTTTTCAAAGAATTTAGAATAACTACAAAGTATATTTCACAAATTTTAAATAAAAATTTACTAATTATATAATAAACTAAAACCATCCAAATTTAAAATTTATTCTCATAACAGAAGTTATAGTTGCAGCTTGCCATCTTAATAATCTTACCAATAGTATGCAAATCGTCAAACTTTATAAATTTTACTTACGTGCTTGCACTTGAAAAATATTATCGAGTGAACCAAAGCATGGGCACAAGTCAAACAACCAACATAGTCACATGCATAACAAGTAACATCTAATGTAACAAACAAAATTTATTTATCTTTAATTAATTAGCCAACAAACGATAGATGGGTTAACCATGACCCTTAGGTAAATAATAAATAAATACCATATAGTATTGGCATGGATCCTACCTAACACTTAAGTAACCCTTCTTAAAATTAGTTAGGGTACCTTAGCATGCGACTCCACTAAAGACAAGGTCAAGCAAAGATCATCAAGTGCCTTGCTAGCTCCATTAAACCCTAACAATGGGTAACCAAAGCTAAGCACACACAACATAACAATATTTGGAAATGTCTATTTTTTCTTACCTATCCACATGGCTCAAACAAGGTTAACAAAAAGTGTAGGTGCTGGTATTTCATCTTACTACCTTAAGGGGGGAAGTAGGCACACTGATGAATAATGTTTGGCTAAACTAAAGCAACTTTACCTCAACTTGGCTAAAGAAAAATAGGAATTAAATAAAAAGTATGAAGAGATCTTTAATCTCCTTCATAATAGTGTCTTCCGAATTCAAAACAAAGAGTATGGCAATCACAACACCGAGAATAGCGATGACTTAATCTATTTACCTAAATTGTTTGAAAAGTAAGCCAAAGTTACAATATGTCCCTCGACTCTTACGTTCAAGAAAGTTGATAAGGGTAAGCAACAGCAGTAGGTATACTATGCTAGACCCTCGCATGTTAGCACCTTTGCTACAACAAGTAAATAGTTCCAAATTAAAAAGAACCCCTTCATTCTCGAGATTTTGGAAGAGGTTTACCACAACACATCAAGTTGCTGCAATTTGTGACCTATGGTGGGATGAAAGATCCTGAAGATCATTTAGAGTACTAGCATACTTTGGCCAAGTTACATGATTTGAGTGATGTCATGGCTTGCTAAACTTTTCCCTCGACATTGAGGAATGCAACAAGTACATGGTTTAAACACTTGATGTCAAACACTATTTCGTGTTTCAAAGAACTAGAAGAAATGTTCTTAAAGAAAAGATTAGATGAGTTTAGAGATTACCTAGCCAAATGTACCGCTCAAATGGTCTAAATTCTAAAATTAGACATAAGTGTAGCCCTCAACATTGTCATCAATGGAGTCAAGTCCTATGGAGACTTTTTAAAGTCTCTCGCCAAGAATAAGTTGAGAACTTTTACTAAGTTCAAAGCCAAAGTCACATCTTACATTCGATAAGAGGATAATATAAAGCCTCGAAGAGAAGCCAATCAAAATAGAGGAGATAGGAAAAATGATAAAAGGAGAAGTGCAAAAGATCAACTCGAGATGGACAATGATCAAAGTCCTAATGTTGAGAGAAAGAGACCTTGAATTCTAACATATTCGTTCAACACACTAGTCAATCGTCCAATTTTGAACATATTAATGGAGGTAGGTAGACAAAAAGACGTGTTGTAATGGCTAAAGAGGATGGGAGGAAACCCCTCGAGGTGAAATTCCAAGAAATACTATGATTTCCATCGTAACAAAGGCCATAATATAGAATAATGCATCTAACTTAAGAATGCGATTGAAGATGTAACTCAACGAAAACACTTATGCAAGTTTGTGGCACATGATGTTAAGAACATTAACCAACCATCTCAAAGGAGACAAAAAACTAAGAGAATGGTACTCGATCAACCATTGCCAAGAAAGATGCAAGAGACAAGAATACTAGTAGAGCACCTAATGGGATAATCAATACTATTGTTGATGGAACTTTTGCTTTAGGCTGGTCAGGCTCCTCGAGTTTGACTAATGCCATAAATTATGTTTACAATATCCAATGTAAGAAGGTCAAAATTGATAATATGATTTCTTTCACAAAGGAAGATTTTGAAGGCATCCAAAGTCCATATAATGATGCACTTGTGATTAGTGTGAGAATTACTAACTTTAAGGTTAAGGAAATTCTCATTAACATTCGAAGTTTGACAAACATTATTTTTCAACATGCTTTTGATTAGATGAGACTAAAGATCAAAGCACAGCTGAGATCTTACAACTATAATTTGTATGCCTTCAACAATCAACCCATTTTGGTAGTCAGAGTAATCCCTTTACCAATCTAGATTGGAGATGACAAGCATATTGCAAAAGATGAAGTGGACTTCCTCGTTGTCAAATTTTGGTCCCCATACAATTTGACCATGTGATGGTCGTATCAACACTTATTTGGCATTATCCCTTCTATTACTGATCTTAAGGCTAAATTCCCCATTCCCACAAGAGTCGGCGTATGTAAAGAAGATCAACATTTGGTAAGGTTTTTGTACATGTCAGCTTTAAGGCATAAAGAAATCTTTCAAGTAGAAGCTTGTCCAAAAGGAAAGTTAATTGGCCTAGACAATGCCGAAAATGAAATAGAGGAAATTTCTTTAAGAAGTGACCCTAAAAAAAGAAGAAGATAAGGAAACCCTTACCAGCATACATCCATCAAAGTTTAATCAACTTCTTGTAGGAAAATGCTGACATATTTACATGGTCCCCTTTGGATATGCCGGGTATCCCTAGAGATGTTATAGTATGCAAGCGCTAGATCGATTCAAGTGCGAAAGTAATCCGACAAAAGAAAAGGCATTTTGCCCTTGAGAGGCAAGCAGCCATAGAAGAAGAAGTTTAAAAACTCTTGAATGTGGCATTCATTTAGGAAGAGCTTTATCCGACTTAGCTAACCAACTGTGTCTTAGTTAAGAAGTCTAATGGCAAATGGTGCATGTGCATGCACTTCACAAATCTTAATAAGGCCTATCCAAAGGATTGCTTTCCACTACTAAAAATTGATGAGATGGTTGATTCAACCGCCGGGCATACATTTCTTTCTTTTATGGATGCTTTTTTCGACTACAACCAAATCAAAATGGACAACAAAGATGAAGTTCACACATCATTCATCACTAATTTTAGAACATATTGTTATATGGTGATACCCTTTGTGTTGAAAAATGTCGAGATAACTTACCAAAGGTTTGTCACTATATTGTTCAAACCCTAGATCTATTGAAATGTTGAAGTATATGTTGATGATGTGATTGTGAAAAGTGTGATAGAGGATTGGCATCTTATTGACCTTCAAGAGACATTTGCAACTTTGAGGAGATATAACATGAAGCTCAATCCATAAAAGTACATCTTTGGTGCTACTTCGGGAAAGTTTTTCAAATATATGGTCACTTGACGTAGTATTGGAGCCAACCTGAGAAAGATTGATGTCATAATAAACATGAAATCTCCTCGTACTGTCAAGAGAGTAGAGGAACTCATTGGACGAATAGCCATCCCTAACCGGTTTGTATTAAGAAGTGCGAACAGGTATACAAAATTCTTTAAAATTTTAAAGAATCCAAGAGACTTCAAATGGATGGATGATTGCGAGAGGGCATTTAATGAACTTAAAGAATGTCTCACGTCACCCATATACTCTCGACACCTATCTTAGGAGAGAATTTGTATTTATACTTATCAATTAGCTGCTAAGCATTATCTTCTATATTGGTCTGAATTGATGGCAAAGAGTATCGACCAATTTATTAAGTAAGTCATGTCCTACAATGACCAAGGCATTGATATATAAAAATTGAGAAGTTCGTATTAGTAGTGGTTCCTTGACAAGGAAGTTGAAATATTTTGAGGTTTACTATATCGTTGTCCTCATAAATCAACCTTTGTAGTAGGCACTGTAACGACCAGACTTTTCCAGAAGGATAATGAAATATACCTTGGAGTAAAGTGCCTATGGTGTATAGTATAAACCCAAAATGGTATTAAAAGCTCAAGTATTGGTAGATTTTTTGGTTATGTTCATAGGTGAGGAAGACAGTGTAAAGATTGTTAAGAAACACACATGGTATTATTATGTAGATGTTTCTTCCACTAGAGAGGGAACTGGTGTAGGCCTTATTTTGCAAGGATCCCACAATGTTAAGGTTAATTATTCCTTGAAATTTAGATTTCCAACTAGTAATAATAAAGCAAAACATGAAACCTTGATAGTCAACTTAAATTGGTAAAAAAATTTGGTGCCAAGAAACTCAAAGTTTTCTTTGATTCACAACTTGTGGTGAATCAAGCTATAGGAAGTTATGTAGCAAGGGAAGAAGAAATGAGTAAGTACTTATCAATGGCATGAACGCACGTAGAAGAATTTCAATCTTTTTCAATCTACCAAGTATCGAGGAGTAAGAATATTACTGCTGATAAGTTGTCTTAGTTGGCTAATATGGCATTTCCTAACTTAAGCAACAAACTCTTTGTCAAGTTTCTCTAGTACAAAAGTTTTTCTATTGTCTTATAGAGTTATGAATTAGTTCCTTGCCCAAGAGAGAAGTCTTGGATATATCTTGATAAGGAATATTAATGGGAATGGCAGCAAATCTCAAAAACACAGAATGGGTCGAATGGGTTTGGCAGATAAGAAGCGAGATGGTTGATTTTGACAGTAAATGTGAATGGATATAACTCACTATTAGGGGTTTGAGCTCAAAATAAGGTTCGATACAACTCACAAACACTAAATGTTACTCAGGATTCAAATGAAAGTTAGATGCAACTCACTAACTAGTTCAAATGAAGGGGGTTAACCACAATCTGAAGGTCAAGATTGATAAGAATGCAGGAGAGATTATAGAGCTTAATCTATACTCAATAATCCAGCAAATGGTAGCTCAAGTGTAGCCTTACTCAAAAAGGGAACAGATTCCAAACGCAGGAATATACTCTTCTATCTATTTTCATATATATTATCATATATCTTTTATGTTTACAAATGTTGCTATTTACAGCATGTCCTAAACCCTAGTGACAAAGCTGTAAATAATGTATAAGGCCTTAAACCCTAAAGAATTGGGCCTATAAATAAAATTAAGAAAACATACACAAGAATACAAAATGGTGCCTTTAATAGAGGTCAGCATGTAGTCACTCAACGCTTCTTGGAAAGAGTAGGATCCGAATTGAGTGAGGTTGGCAGTGAAATGTTTGGGTTCAAAGAGGAGCTCTTAAAGTCTCGCAGTGCTTGGCTGAGACATTAGAAAGGTTAGCTTCTAATTGCTGAGTGTTAGAATTAGTCGATATTAGTCTCTTGGGACTATGCCGAGTGATTCTTTGGTGTCGAGTCCTCGACTATGTAATCTCTCATCTTCTCAATAGATGTCAGACTTGTTGCCAAGTAGCTCCTTTTCTTCTCCTTGATCTTCTGTCATTTGCTCAACTTTAGCGAAAGCTGTTCGACCTCATCCTTGAACTATTTGGCCTCATGTAAGAACAAGTCGGCATCTTCTTCTGGAGGGTCGACGTGGGCTTCGGACAGGTTGGCCTCGGCTTGGACATAGTTAAAGGCTAATTCCCATCATTATCGTGGTTCTGAAAGGAGTCGTCCTTGACATTAAGTGTTGGGTATGGGCCAGGATTTCAAATAAGCTCCTTCTCCCTTTTTACTTTACCATGGGTGACAAGTGTCTCTAGATTTCCTCAATGCTCATCGAGGTTAAGAGATAACTCTTCCCATCCTTTCGAATAGTGTAAGGGTTGAGGAATCCATCATAGATTACTTTCTGATCAAATCCCCTAGTTGGCAAAGAAGTAGATTCAAGGCATTCAGAGGCACTACATTGAAGTCGATCTCATCCTTGTATTGTCCTGCCTTAAATGCGATCTGCGTTCTTTTATGCACATGGACCATACCTTGGTCATTAAACCATTTCAATCCATAAGGTCGGGAGTGTGGGTAGCTCAGCAATTTCATTTTTTCTACTAACATGATAGAAATGATGTTGGTGCAGCTGCCTCCATTAATAACTAGGGAACAAGTCTTCCCATTCACAAAGTACTGCATGTGAAATAAATTTTCCCTTTGTTCGAGATCTACCTTTAAGTTGGCTTGTTGACTCATCATTGATAAGTGTTCATCCAGATTTTCAGCATAGACATCTTCTTTGATTAATCTATCTTCCAAGCTTCTTATCACTCTGACTCTCTACTTGAGCATTAGGTCCTTTGCCTTTTAAGACCATAACCCTCTTATTTGGATACTGAGAAGCAATGTGTCCATAGCCTAAGCACTTGAAGCACTTCACTTCTTAGGCTTTGTTGCCAAGTGCCTTCTCTTTTTCGGCAATCTTTTTCTCAGCATGAACTGGTCAGCTAGGCTCTCCGTTCTCTATCTTCTTTTCTTCCCTTCTATCAGCATACCTCTCAAGCTTAAGGTTACCTCATTGAGGTTTACTAGTCGGCCTTCGATGCCTTCTTCTCTACCATCTCTCTACTCTTAATTTCAAATTAATTAGCTTGTCTAGAGAGTTGAATAGCTGTAATTTAACTATGTCGACAATATCATCTCGAAGTCCACTCAAGAACCTAGCAATGGTGCGGTCCTGTGGCTCAACAATTTCACATCTAGTCATCAAGGTCTTAAACTCTTGCAAATATTCTTCAAAAATATTTCGACCTCGTCTTAAGTGTTGGAACACATGGAGCATCTCTTACTTAAAGTAGGTTGGCACAAAGCACCGATTTATCAATCGTTTTCATAAGCCTCTAAGTTCTAATCGGCTCCTTTCCTTTAACATCTCAGTTAGCGACTAACTTATCCTACTAAAGGCTTGCGTATTCAACAAGGGATAATGAAGCTAGCTTGACCTTTGTTTGATCATCACATTCGTAGCACTTAAACAACTTCTCGACTCGAGAAACCCAGTTAAGGAATTCTTTAGGTCGACTACTTTTACCGAATGTAGGCAACTTAAGCTTTATATTATCATTTCCTCGACCAGGTGCTCAAGGTTTATCCCTTACATTTGAGCTCTTCGGGCTCATTGATTTGTTTTGGAGTTAACATTCCTTTCATTTCTTCTTCTTAGCTCAAGTTGGTTTTCTCTCCTTCTCGGCTCGGTAGCTCTTCTTGGCTATCGCTCATGATGATAAAGTTCATTAGAACTACTTCCATTTATAAGTGTTCACTCCCTTCTTTCCTCTCAACCATCTTGTTTGGGGCCTTTGACTAATGTAATGAGTTCTTAGATAGAGTCAATGAGATTCTAAATCTAATACTCCAAGTTATCAACACATCATCTCAAACTTCTACGAGGGCCATCATCGATGTTGTTGATACTATCCTCTGACATTTTTATCCGTATAGTAATTTTCCAAAAAATCAAATAATCAGCAAAACAAAATTACAGTAACTCAGAAACAACTAATGCTCAGCTTCTACAGCTACTACTTCTGACAAACACTTCTACAACAACTAGAACCTACTACTAAAATTAATGTTATTGGACTCAATTATAGCACAATATCATGACGACCAAAAACATGAACAATGCACTAACTATGGAATGATTATTATAAGAAATGTTCAAACCATGAATCAACTTTAAAGAACACTAACACATGCGTCTCCCTAAAGCTTTGATACCAATATGATAAGGAATATTAATGGGAATGGTAGCGGATCTTGAAAAACGCAGAATGGGTTTGATGAATAGGAAGTAAGATGGTTGGTTTCGATAGTGAATGTGAATGGATATAACCTATTAGGACACAAACACTATCAGGGGGTTGAGCTCGAAATAGGATTCAATACAACTCACGAACACTAAATATTGCTCGGGATTCAAATGAAGGTTAGATGCAACTTCATTTGAGGTATCCGAAGGTTTTCTAAAATGGTCTTTTAATTGGGCTAAAGATGGAATGGCAAGAAAAGGCACTTGTGTCGTAAGTGTACATGTATAAGTGTGGCAACAAAGTGAGGATTGGTTAGGCTTAGATTACTTTTGTGTTTATAAGTGAAATGTGTTTGAAAGGTGATTGAAAATGAGAGGATTTGGAGTAAGAGTGGTTGGTTTGGAATTTATATATATGAGCTCTAACAAAGTTCTTTTTGTTATCTTTTAATTAGTACATGAGCCATGCTTTGTAATGATTTGATAACATAAGCAATAAAAGACAAATAGTAGATGTGAAAAATAATTGATTTGATGGATAATTGACATGGTATGGCCTCCCTTATCCTTTCTTTTCAACCATCTATGGAACTGTCATTAAGGGTATAGGCCTTATCACTTTACATATTTTAAAATTGAATTAATAAGGTGATGAGATAGCTTATCCTTATGTAGTATAAGTTATGCTGAGATAAGGAAATAGTCTTGTCATAAGCTTTTGATTAGTTATTAAGTGATATGTGATTCTAACTCTCAATTGATAAGTTATTGAATTTGATTTTTTGGTATGCCTATCCATATATATAACATAACTTATAAGGAATATATATTGAGAGCATGAGTCAGAGTCAATGACTATTGTATGGAACTTGTACTAAGTCAAGAATCTTATTATTGTAAAGATGACAAAGGAAAAAGCCGGTTCATGTTTTGATGTAAATATTATGTTGTACACATAAGTTGTAATAGAATATCTAATTGAACTTTAATATAGCAACTCCGTTATCATGTAAACAATGTTGTCTTTTGATGAATGAGCCAGTTGAGTTAAGTTTTCAATAGGTATTCTTATGTGATGGTACATTCCGTGCTAAGTCGAGATGTGACAACTGGCTTTGAACCTAATGCCCCCAATCTCTTCCCGACCTCCTCTCTTACCAATTTGGTTTGACCATGGGTAAGGAAAGGTTAGTTAACTGCAACTCCATTAAAGGCATCAGAATTTAGCTAAAGAAACCTAACTGACCCCTAATGGGATGTGATGTATATCCGTTTATAGCTTCAATTAGTTTGGTTAGAGGTGATCAACTAATTCATAGCATACCAAACAAGGTCAACCAATACAACAAAGCATGTAGCTAAGGTACTAATGAACATTTTAGTAACTTATAACTACAAGCGGGCATATACTCCAGTCTCCACAAATCCCACTTATTTATGTGAAGCTCACTCTGACAGATTTGGAACATCAATGTTTCGCTTACTTGAAAATCCTCTATTCACTAAAATCTAGATTCAGTTTTCATAAGATTTATGAAAACGTTAGGGTTTTATTTAGCTCTTCATATTATTATAAAACTTGGTTGGAATATTATCTATATAGTTATTTAATGGAGTTGCATAGATAGGTATATATATGTATATATATATATATGTATGTATACTTGAAGTATCTTATAGGCTTGTTATTCTCACTTCATTATATTTATATCTTAAGGATATGCGTTTATGTTTACATCTAACTATGTATATATGTATATGTATATGTGTGTATGTGTGTATATATATATATACTTCTTAAGTGTATTATTAATATAGAAATGCGCACATATATATACTTCTATCACAAGTTTATATTATGTCTAAATTATATAAAGAGACTATACTCTATATAGTTCCATAGCATAGCTTAGTAATATATGTAGTTTTAGTCCTAACAAAAGTATATCATAGCTTAGGTCACATGGTATTACAAAATATGATAGAAACCCAATCCAATCACACCTTATCAATATGTGCATTTATGATATTTATTAAAACATTTATTATATTTTAGCCTAATTTTGTTAAAAAAAGTGCCTTGATTATTAAATTTATTTTTTTATTTAAGAAAATTTATAATAAATAGCTTGGGTCACCAAATAATTCCACAAAAATTTCTATAGATTTAGAAAAATATAGGGAATTCAACTAGCAATTAGTTTCATGCTATTAGATTTATTACCCATGTAAGTGAAATTACATTTTTGTCCTTAAATTATGATTAATTAGGCAAACAATATGATTTTCGCTCTAAATTAATTCCAACCTATCTTGATATCATTACAAACATCTAGAATCAATTTGATCCCAATTTCATCAATTATTTCCTCTAAAATCCATTTATTTCATAAATTGCCCTATTTTTAAGGTAAAAAAATGCAATGAATATTAAACATATTTATAATCATAATTGGGCCACATAGCAATAAACTAGATGTAATATGTACTTTATAAAAATATTTTGAGCTCAAAAGAACATCATTTAATGTATTTATTTTAAATTTGAAAATTTGGATGAATAAAGCATTTGTTAAGAAAGTATATAAAATATTCATAATTTTGTAAAAATACAATTCTAACATAAAAGTACCATAAAAATAACCTAGGAATAATTTTTCGAAGTAATTGACTATTTTTAGAAAATATAAGAAAAATAGGGGAAAAATGAAGACTAACGATTTATCGAAGCTCTAGTGGTCATCGACTGGTAAGTGGAAATCGGATAGCCTAGATGGTAGGTCTTCCTTTACTGGTTGTAAGGTCACATTGTCAAGTCTTAGGTAGGTTCATAAACTAGCTTAGGTTAATCAATCCCTTGTTTTTTATTTAATTTTCTAATTTTCAAGAATTTTTTTTATCAATCCCCTAGTTTCCAAAGTGCCAAATGAAAGATGTTTGAGGTTTGTAGCAATTTATAAGAATTTTATTTGAACCAAAATAAATTTTCTTATATAATTTTTTTTCTTTTGTTCAAGTAAGAGGTGTATGTATTTCATGGGTTATGCTTTTGAGTTCCATCCTCAAATTGATGCTACAAGTGTTGTGTAATGATTTTCGAATTGAACTTAGCGGTTTTGATTGATTTTTTGTTTAATTATTAGTATTATATATATTATATTAAGATTTAGTATATCTACTAATATACATGTATATATTATATATATGTGGTCCACGTAAGGTGTAATTATATGCATATAATCATGTTTTTACCATGTGTTTTATTTTTAAGATATATTTTCTATTCAATTTTGTGAATTTATCGCTTATTTTATATATTTTTAGGTTTTTGAGTTAATTTATGAGTATAATTATTATATATACTAGTTATATTCATAAAAATTTATATATATCAATATAGTATATTATGTTATATTATTTCTTTTTATAGCTCAAACAACTTATTGATGAGGTTTTGTTGCATTTCAAGCTCGATTTTAGGGATTTTTATGAGTTTTATGCTATATCAAATAATTGTATTTCTAAGGCTAAAATTAGGGTTTTATAATATATTTTTGAAATCTAACTTTATTAGGTCGCTTTAGCTAGCTTTTCTAACTTAGCCATAAAGTTTTGGCATAATTGAATAACTTTTTATGAAGACCTTAAATCAAGGTACGGCTGCCTTAAAGGCAATTTTAGGAGCTTACAAGTAAATACTAATAATAGAAAGGTAATATATTAATAGCTAGAAAATTTTTTTCCCCTTCTTCCTCAATTCAAACAAGAATTCGTCTCTAAGTTCAAATCTGAAATTCTTAAACCAAAGATTAGGGACTCTA
This sequence comes from Lumnitzera racemosa, assembly GCA_024138005.1. Taxonomy (NCBI): domain Eukaryota; kingdom Viridiplantae; phylum Streptophyta; class Magnoliopsida; order Myrtales; family Combretaceae; genus Lumnitzera; species Lumnitzera racemosa. The sequence goes on along the minus strand of JAMXBC010000008.1, from coordinate 51,569,726 downwards.
TAATGAGCTTATCTATACGACTGATCAATATCCTCTCTTATATTTATGATTTTAAAACTAATACATGCTTGAAAATCCTACTTCTCTCTCAATATAAGATCAATTCTTTTAGCTAAACTAAAGTGATATCACAGATTGGTCACAAATAATATAATTTATCCCATAAAAGGATGTGAATTTAATACCCTTATCTCATCAATTTTTCACGCATTTTCTTAATAATGTTACAATACTAACAACCATTACAATTTTTCTATGAAAAATTCTTGATTATGTTCTAAACTTATGGGTAAACTCTAACTGCATGACAAACATTAAGGATAAGGTGAAACGCTTACCTCAAACAATTACTCTTTACATCAATAAAATAAATCTAAGATGTATGATCTAATCATTTAGTCACTCAAAATTACTAACTTCCTTAGTTAGTAGATAAAAGGTATTAGAAATCTCACACGCGACTAAAAATTAAACTTTGAAGAAAAGAGATTAAGAGAGCTTACTTACATCATTCAATGGTCAATGTAAGTTTAGACCATTAGAGTTCCTTTTACTCTATTTCTATTTTTTAAGTTTAGGTTTCAAAAAGACTCTTGCTAATATGATGGGAAAGTAACCACCAAATCATTTGCAATTCTAATAAAGAGGCTATTACTAATATTACTTCTTTAAGGGAGAATTACTAAAGTATCCCTCATTTAAAATTATATATATTTATATATTTTTGGAGTATTATTGAAGTAAAAATTGTCATTTAATTATGTAAAATAAGGTAAACTATAAATATACTCCGTTATGTATATTTCATGTGTGCTAAGACCCTTAACTTTAAAATTAAGCTTTCACACCTTAAAACTTTTTTTAAAAAAGTATGTATTTAAATTTCTATATGACCTTTTTTGGCCCTTGACTTTATTCATTGTTTTCATGTTAATGTCCTTGAAACTATTTTATTGAAAAGAAAAATAGTAAAATTTATTTTAAGAAAACATTCCTCAAAGATTCGAGGATTAAAATGCTTTGTTTCAAAGATAAAAGTATTAAGCAATTGTGAAGTAAACCAAATAAGGTATATTTACAATTCTCCTTATCAAATATAATCTATTCTAATCTTATGTCACTATAGGATAGTTTTCCATGAAATTAATGTATTAAACCCAAGACCATCGAGATACAATGACTCTACTACACATTCATATAATGCACAATATATATATATACACATAAACCACATATTGCAAAATCTCAAATATTGATTATCCATGGTGTAAAAGACGTAAATCAAACTTTAACTCATTAGGGATTAGGTTGCAACTCAAGCAAAGAAGGGGATATGTAGAGATTTTAGGGATCTTAATCCCCCATCCCCTTTAAGACCATGAACTTGAGTTTGTATTATAGAAGTTTCTATTGAAATAAATTACTTTTGGCTAGAAAGAAAGAAAAACTTCAATCATTGGGGAAATTCTCAGATTCATAACAACTAAAATAGTCTTCAAAATTATAAAATTTGAAAAGATTCAATATGTGAACATTGATTTATAAGAGGTAAAATTATAGGTTATAATTGTCTAGAGTATTAATGTCACCCCTACTTTTGACCCATATGTCATATCCTAGGCAATCATAACTACTAACTTGTTACAAGTCATGTGAACCAAAAATAAAAACCAAAACATGGATGAACTATGAAAACTAATTCTAAAACACTATGTAAAGTTAAAACAATTATACTAATTCCCATATAAATTAAAAAAAAAATCTATAGGGTTGATTAATTTTTTTTATTTATGATTTTAGAACCGAGTGTAGGGGTTTGGGTTTGTGGTTTGTAATAAACATAAGTAACCTAGCATCCTAAGCCAATATGATAGTGTAAGAGTACATAGTCATTAGATCAAAGATATCTAGATTTAAAAAAATAAAATAAAATCATCTCAAATTGGGTTCACAACCTGAATCTACAATCGATAGCATACTTTACTATCAAATTTCCATAATTATTCCACATTACTCTATCAATACACTATGTAGACTTTTTAATTCCGAATACATATTAACAATAGTTTTACCATATTAATAACCGGTTTATCTATTTACTATACCATAAGTTAGATCCCACCATCAATGCAAGCATAAATGTAAAAATAATTTTATGCCGAGTAGCTATTATGTTGTTTTTCTAGTCTTAAACGCATGTCCATTCCCCAATAATATCATATGAACATGGAATTTTCTTACCAACTTGCAAGAAATCTTACTCTATGGAAAAATTTGTAATTATTCATATTTATCTTAATTATACTATCTAATTGTGCTAAATACAGGATGCCTACCCTACTCTTAAACAATTATACTAAGGCCCATATAAATTAAAAAGAAAAAACCTTTAAGGTCAATTAATTTTTTTATTTATGATTTTCTAACCAAGTAAGAGGGTTGTAATAAACATAAGCAACCTAGCATCTTAGGCCAAAATGACAGTGCAAGAGTCTATAGTCATTGGATCAAAGAAATCTAGATTAAAAAAAAAAAATAACATTGTCTCGAACTAGGTTCACCACATGAATCTACAATTGGTAGCATACTTTACTACCAAATATCCATAATTGTTCCATGCTACTATAGTAATACACTACGTAGACTTTTTAATTTTGAATCCATATCAACCATAGTTCCACCATATTAATAACCTGTCTATCTATTTACAATAGCATAAGCTAGATATTACTATTAGTGTAAGCATAAATGGAAAAATGATTTTAAGTTGAGTAGCTATTATGTTGTTTTTCTAGTCTTAAATGCATGTCCATTCCCCAATAATATCATATGCACATGGAATTTTCTTACCAACTTGCAAGAAATCTTACTCTATGGAAGACTCTATAATTATTCATATTTATCTTAATTATACTACCTAATTGTGCTAAATATAGGACCACCACCCACTAATGCCACTACCCCCTCCCCCCCTTGCGAACCCTTCAATAACATCTTAAATTGGTCAACTATATGCGAATTCAATTTATTAGAACCTCCTTAGGTACAAATTAGTAGATCTATCCTAACTACCCTAAGTTACCTCATAAACTCTAAAACAACATATAGCTACAAACTTAGCTAAATTAATAAGAAATTCTTTCCTTAATTAATAAAACATCTACATACTCTTTACAACTTTGAAAATTTCATAAATCTATAAGTTACAAGAACTTGATAAATGATATTTTATGCTTCAAGGTTAATACACACAAAAATATTTAAGCACAAACAAAAGGGAAATAGGAAAATGTAGATTTAGCAAATATATGAGCTACCTACTAAATATTACAAACAAGCAAATCCTTGATGGCCTTATAACTACTTGATACTATGCATAAGTATTTGTTAGTCATATTGCCATTACTCTTACTAAAGGAGTATGTAAAAGCGTAAACATAAAAGGCTCCCTCTTTAGAAGAAGATTCAATACATTTAATATGTAAGGTGATTCAATGAATATAAGAGATGGCCTTATATACTCTGACCACTAGGGTTTAGACACAATTGGAAATTACAAAAGGGTAACTTATATGAAAGGGTAAAACGGGAACCTAAGATACATCCAAAAGGGAAAATTTGAGAAAAGACAAAAAGGAATAATGTTAAAGAATCATCCTTAGGATAAAAGATGTTAAGGATCTCAACATAGATGAACATACGTAAACCTATCAAACAAACTAAAAGGGGTGGATCCTATCTGCAAGATGGTTAAAATGGTAAATTGTAATAGATGGTGAACTGGGTTTCATGTACAAATAGTCAAATATGGCATATCAAGATGCTTCACATGAGCTTAAGAATGACTTAATAAGATGCATAAGTTCTCCTTAAGGTTACTCACCGCTATTCCTTTACTTAAGAGAATAGATAAGAGTAGCTTGAACTTAGTTCCCAAGGAAATACAAGCATAAGGTTAAAAGAAGGACATGAATATTCTATTACTTGGAAGTGTGTGCGATTACATTGTAGAGGTTCCATACTTCCCATTTAGGGTAACTCCCAAGATTACATAATTTTACAAAAATAGATGTGTTGCATAACATATATTACATAGAACTTATAGGGACAAAATGGAGAAAGAAGCAAAAGAGAACACTTGTTGAGATAGTACAACAAAGGATATGTTTCAGTGGCTCAATCTATGGTCCTAGGTGTAGTTGGGCTTTCTTAGTTCAAGGTTGAGTTAGTTTGAATGAATTGGCATGTTGTCTTTAAGCTTAGCACTATGTTGGCCGAGCTATTAGGATAGCATGTCGAGATGTTTGTCTTTCTCCATCCAGGTCTAAATAAGTTGTCATTTTGTGGCATTGATTCCAACCTAGCTCAAAATTAGCATTAAGTTCGTCCATCCAAGATATAGTTGTTTGTTGGTATGAACTCAAGAACTCAAATAGGTTGGCTTGTAGGAACTTAACTTCCTCATTTGTGAAATGCGGTAAAGGAGGTCAATAGGCTAAGGTAGTTAGACCATAAGTCCATGCTATGTTACAGGACCGTGAATCCTATCATCCCTTTTGAGCTATTTAAGATTTGAGATCAAATCTAGCTTAATATCTCATTGCTCTTCCTCAAGGATGTATAGACTAAGGTTGACAACATTGAAGACATCTGAGACTGCATATTTACTCAACAAGTGTACTCAATAAGCATTTTGGTTGATCTTTTCCACTAGCTTGAATGGTCCATCTACCTTGGGGGATAACTACTCTTCCTCAAGCCTAGAAATCGATCCTTACTTAAGTATATCTACAATAAGTTACTAGGCTGGAACTCCATAACTTTCATTCTTGGCCTCTTCTTTCTAGCTTAGAAGTAGCTTGAGTCAGGTGATTTGTCACCTTCTTATGTATTACCCTAGTGGCTTCATATTGGTCTACAACTGTTAGATCTTCTAGGAAGCTTAGTAGAGGTATTTGGTCAAGTGGATGTAAACCTCGCAAATTTAGCTATTTAAGAGTAGAAGTGAACCCTAATACTATAGATGATTTGAAGAGTTATTAAAGCTAAGTAAGATAAAAATTTAATAAATCATAAATCTAAATATATTATAAATAGTAACAACCTTAGAAATTGATCAAAACCCTATATCGTATACTAAAACCCTAAAACTAATTTACACACCATTAATCAAAATTGAACTTGAAATTGCCCGAAACCCTAAAATTATAAACATAAACCTATAAAATAGTTAAATATTACTCAATAGTGATATAATCATGGTCGAATACAATTTTCGACTACATTGCCTATTTACATAAAATTTCAACGAAATGGCTACAATAATTTGAAAAAATTATAATTGTAATGGGTACCAATTAAATTAATAAAATTTCACAAAAATTTAAAAATTAATTTATGAGGAAAATTGTTGTAATTTATATTATTCGAAAAATTACATATATTTACTATTAATTTTCATTTTCCTTCTCTTTCATTTCCAATTTATCTCTTTTCTTTCTTTCCTTTCTCATTTCAATCCTACGTCTTGCACAAACCGAAACCAAAATTAGCAAAATAAAATCCTAATTAGCAGCCTACATGATGAATTATCTTGATCTTATATATATTAATGCACAAATATTTGATAAGATTTTAGCTTAAAATCTAAGCTAAATCGTCACGTGAATAAAAGGAAAAGCTGAAAAAAAAATATTTCTGCACATGGAAATCTAGAAGCAAATCGTATGGGAGAGAAAGAAAAAGAAAGAAGGAAAAGAAGAAAGAAAGGAAGAAGAAGAGCAGAAGGAAAAGAAGAAGAGAAATTCAATAAATAGGTAAGTAATTATTTAGTAGTATAGATGTATAATATGTAGTATATACATGTATATATAGTATTTATATAGTATTTTGTTATAAAAAATAACATTATTAATACATGTATATGTACACAAATACATAAATTGAGTCGTGTATATATGTATAAGGCTAAATATGTATACATGTATATACATAGGTATATTATACGTAAAAATATGTGTTATGTATTTTTTTTGGAATACATATAATTAGTAATATGTATTTCAATAAATAATTATAAGTATATCTATGTATATGTGTGTATCGTAAATATATATGTATATGTCTATCCATGTATAATTACTTATGTATACATATATATATAATCGTATGGTACATATATATATATATATATATATATATATCGCAGTATACCTCCATGAGTGGTAATTATATGTATATACCAAATATATATGTATGTATTTATAATTATGTATAAATGTAAGACTTATATATAAATAAATACAAATACATGAATACATGAATATGTATATGAGAGTATGTTTATTTTCAATAAAAACATATACAAAACGTATAATATATAGTATATATATATAAGTAGTATACCGAATATGTATTAGCATATATAATATATTTACTAAATTCATAAATATGTAAGGTGTATATGTATATATATATATGATACCATAATTAAAGATTTTTCAATAACATAAATTATAAAATATGTATTAAAAGTATATGAATATACATATGTGTATAATTGTGAAGTACATAAGAGAAATAATAAATAAGAAAATGAGAAATAGTAAAAATAAAAAAGGTAATAATAATGATAATAATCATAATAAAGTTAAAAATCTCAAAAATAGGAAAATATACTCAAAATGATAAAAATATCGAATATATGATTTCAATAATTATTAAATCATAAAAATGTTAAGAAAAAGCTAAAATTAATATTTTATAATTTTTAAATGTAAATAATAATTTTGGCGATATTTTTATATCACAATTTAAATTACGAGTCACAATGTCCAAAACGAACATCACCGTGTAAACGTACGTCTGAAAACGATGAAAAACGACTATAAGTTCGTAAATATCGGAATTAGAATAAAAAAGTTACAAAATAAATAAAAGAAATCTCATAACTTACAAATATAAGAAAATAATTACTATTAATCTCATTAAGTATGGTAACCCTATATACATTATACTCGGGTTATATTGGGGGAAGCTAAATAAACTACAATAGACTTTTAGTTTATTAAGGAGTCTGACTTCTCAGAACACTTATAGGTTTTACCATTTTGATTTAGGCATTCAATATTGAGTCCTAAAAACCTCAAAGGCTTGGAGAATGAGCAATAATCCAGGTAAGGGAGTTCTAATAACCTGTTACTTACTTGTGCGTGTTACTTGTATAATGTTTTGCTGCTTGCTGTTGCTTGTATGTTTGAATGACTGTTCCACTCATATACCATCATCTGTGTGATCACTTTTTTTAAATTGATAAATATAAATATCTGACCTAAATAACTGGTTATATTCGTCGCATGTCTATGACCCAGTAAATGTATGGATAGAGAGTGTTAGCTTTGCAAAATATTGAAAAGGGTATTTTTGGAAAAAGGTTTTCCTAATCTTAAACCTATTTTGTATGATTTTTATAAGGGCCGCAGTGTCAGAAATGATATTTTATCGTTAAGGCAAAGTTAGCATAGGTTCTCCACTTGATAGCAAGAGGACTCGCTTTATTATTCCTATAAGGCCTTGGTTAATTTTAGCTGTGAGATGGACTTGCAAGTTTGTGCCCGAGAGGCCTTGGAGGGTGAGTAGTCCTAGATTAGAATCCCCTTATTTGAATTGAAATCTTTTCTCGACTAGGGTAACAGTCAAGTGCTGCCTAGAGGGGTGAGGCCCCTAGGAAGCCTCATGCGGGTAAGCTGAGCTACCCTGTGCAGATAAGCTGAGGTACCCTGTGTGGGTAAGTACAGGGGATAAGTGAAGTATAGATGACGTAATTCTACACCTTCCATAGTTCTGGACTCCTATGGATGTGTTGCTTGCATTCATCACGCTTGGATTCATCACGCTAGCATTCATTTTGTATGTAGATAGCTTGCTTGCATGCGTGATAATTATATGTGATAACTTGCTTGAACAATGGTGGTGAAGAACAAACTCACTGAGCTGTTATATGCTCACTCCCTCATATTTTTTCTTGCAGGTTTACTTACATTAGGATTAGGATAAGTCTTGAGTGACAAGTGTAAGATGAAGATATGTATCTTAGTATTAGAAATAGTTGAGTACTCTTTAGATGATATATAAACAACCTTTATGGATAATTTAATTTTTCTTGTATTTCTTTTGTAATATTAGTATATCCTATCTTATTATTTGGTAGGGGATACTGATTCTCTACGGTTTTGAGGAACTGTGGGATATTGAATACCCATAATTATTTATATTTGTATTTTACAGTAAATTATTTACTTAAAAATTTGTAACCTTAGTGATTAATCATTTAGAGTCTTACAATCTCTGACTTGCAAGGCAATTTTCATATCATTGGTACACATATGGTATGGAAATTTTTGGTAATTCTACTAGGCCCCCTTTAAGGTCATGACAGTAGAAGGTTAGGGTTAAACCTATAGACAATTTCAAATGGTAACTTACCTACCATACCACATCCTATCCTATTGTAAACTAACTTAACTATAGGTAAGCACAAATCCTAATTAGCTTGGTTTCTTCCAATTGCAACTTGAAATAATGTACCGAAGGTCTGGTTGATAACTTTGGTTTGTTTGTCTATCTATATAGGGACGGCATGATGTATTGAATAGATGTTCTATTTCAAGGCATCTGCAATGTATCTTCTAGAAAAGGTTAAGAAACTTCGAGTCGTTGCTTGACATGATGATTTTCGATACTCCATGCAACTTGACCACTTTTTACAATAAGTAAAAATGCATCATTTATTTCGAAGCATCTCTAATGCATCGTTTGTTTCATTACATAGCATAAAGTGTATCATCTTACTAAACCTACCAATGACTACCATGATTAAGTCCTTCCTTTGTGATGGTCTCAATAGGTTAATGTAATACCTCGAGTTCTTCTAAGTCAATAACCCCATGATTTGAGCCCCCAAATTTAAGATATTGGACCAAGTTATCATTTTTATTTCAAACTTTATTGTAAGGTTAGATAAGTTAGATGAAGTAATTCAAGTAAAGTCATTTTCTCAAAAGAAGTTATATAAAAATATTAATTCAAGAAAAACATCAATTTATCGATAAAGTTGATAATTGTAAAATTCGAGCTTTTAGATATAGTTCGATATTAGAGATAAGTTCATTAACTTTCAAAAATAATAATTAAAGTTGAATTATACATAATATATATGTATTACATGTGATATATATTATATGTATTAAATGTATACATATAATAATAATAAAATATCAAAATTAGGTAAAATAATGAAAAATTAATAAAAAATTGTATGGATGAGTAACTAAATGATGTGTCAAGCTAAGATTAATTACAAATGATGAGTCAACACTTGGTTAATGAGGAAATAATACATGGCAACTAGGGAAAAGTGAAAAATGACGTATAATTTTACTTTTTCATGCAAAAAAAAAAAAAAAAATCCAAAAGCTTGTAAATAGAACCTCAAACTTTATTTGTAATATTTTACAAACCTAAAAATACGAGAACATAATTTTAGAAAATCGGAAAAAATTAGAAAATAATAAAATTAAAATAGAACAAAATACAGGGTCGAAATAGATCTAGGGCAGTTCATATACCAAACCACCACATGAGTTAGAGCGGCTTAGAGGACCAACAGAGAGTGGCTGGAGAAGTCTTTCTAACAAGGTGTGGTGGCTAGGCAATAGTCAAAGGTGGCTGGTTCAAGTGAACCAAAATTTTGCTTATAATTTATTTAATTTTCTAAAAATATCAAATGTTATCCATTAATTATAAAATTTGGTTTTCCAAGGTTATTTTAGGTGTAGATTATTGTAGTAATTTTATTTTAATTAAATAATTAGTTTAAATATGGGTTCCTTAAGAAAAGTCCCTCTTTAGGCAAAAATTAATCTAATTTTTATAAATATTAGATGATGTTGTTTTAAGCTCAATTTTTGTTTTGTAATACACCTAATATATATACATATATATATTTATTTAATTTTGGTAACAAGAATTTTCTAAATTAAGCACGTTTACTATTTTTTATAATTATTTTGAATAAAACTACTAGTTTTACCTAATTATTGAAATAATTAGTTTTTGATGATATTAATTAATGAGCACTACATGTTTAGACTTCTGGATGTTTATGATTATATTTGGAATATTTAATTTTTATCTCACTCATAAATTTATTTTCCTTAATTTTCCATAATTTGGAGCTAAAACTGCTATTTTTGTAAAAATATATAATAGCTAGTTTAGTATAATTCATGATTAATAATTAATCAGGCTTGTGTACTATTTATTATATATTTTCCTAGTATAAGCTTATATCGTGGCTTAATATATAATATAGTAGTTAGTACTAGTTAAATACTTGTCAAATTCACGTAAAATGAACACTTTCAAGTATATTAAGGGTTATTGGATAAGTTTGGAAAGTATGATTTTTAGGGTTTTTAGTTCAATACTAAAGCTTACATGGGTTAATTACAAAGTTGGGATAGTTTACGGTCGAGTCGTAATGAGAAAAGGGTATTTTTGAACTTTGATAATATTGATAAACTTGATTCTTAAGATATATTAATAGTACTTTAAATAACAATCGTGAAAATATAAAGTTTACTGAAATTGAATAATAAATAAGTAAGATACGGTCAAACAAAGTTTAAAAATGTGAAAATGAAAGTTTATAACAGTTTAAGTTCGACCCATTTTTGATTTGAAAAATATGCTTATATTTTCATAGGTACGATAAGTATGGAAGGACCACGTCACGAAGTTTAAGATTTTACGCTATTGTTAAGCCCAAGTAAGTGGATCTAACTCATGCTTGGAGTAGATTTATTACTACTCATAACACTGCATGCTATTTGATGTTGCATTGATTGAATATAAGTATATCGTAGGTAAATTGATATGCTAGTATAGTAGATGTTGATGAAGCGATTTTGAATGACAGTAATTGTATTCTGGTTAAACTGTTATGTAGCTATGTTGGGTGATGATTTGTGCTTATGATTAATTATGCTAACCAAGAAAGTTAAGTGATTTAACTCAATCTTCTAAGTGTTCACCTAAGTGAGATACTATAATTATGTTAGGGAGAGTTTCAAAACTAGAATAAGATCACTAGGTTGAATAAAACTGGAAGATTGATTGTACTAATTGATATTCTTGAGTTGCTAATGCACATTATGGCATGGCATGGCACAAAAAGTGACTTATAAGTCAAAACTTTTAGAATGAGGCTTCCAAATGATCATAGAAAAAGCATGGCTTTATGAACTCAGTTTTTAGAAGCATATAGATTGCATTGCCTAAACATTGTGACTATTTTGATAATCAAATTTGGTAGACTATAGTGTATGGTTTAAATTGGCAATGTTGCCACTATGATTTGGTGAACTATAGTATGTAATCTAATTTTGTAAAGTTCGGGGTCCTACCCCTAGGTAGCTCCTTGTTGCCATTTTTGATATGGTAAACTATAATGTGTAGTCCAATATGGTAGGAGGCCTACTCCCATGCACCTCCTTGTTGCTCTAAGTTCTTAGATGTTGTATCCAGATACCTAGCTATGTCGACTAACCGAAAGAATTTTGGAGGGCATAGGATATCAGTATCGATGCGTACTACGTATATAAGCATAGCATGCTACATTACTAGTAATAAATACCCAGTTGAGTAGATGGATATGTGAAGTTAAACTTGCTGTTTATGATTGAAATGTTTCAGTTATGATAGGCAGTATTGTCTATCATATTGTCTATATTATGTTTTTTGTTATCTACTCACCCTTAGCTTTAGTAGCTAAGAGGATAAAATGTTTTATCCTTAAGTTAACTGCATCATGAAGGGCCTAATACTAAGGGAAGATATATATATTTATTGAGAGAATGAGTCGGAGTTAGTGACTTGTATGGAACTTGTACTAAGTCAGGAATCTTATTATTGTGAAGATGACAAAGGATAACACTGGTTCATGTTTTGATGTAAATATTATGTTGTAAATATTATGTTGTATACATAAGTTGTAACAAAACATCTAGCTAAACTTTGATGTAGCAACCCCTTTATTAGGTAAACAATATTGTCTTTTGATAAATGAGTAGGTTGAGTTAAGTTTTCAACAAGTATTCCTATGTGATGGTGCATCCTATACTATGTAGAAGTGTGTCAGATAAGCATAAACTCTATGCTTAGCTTGGATAGTGGCTTGCTTCGGACGGGCAATGGTAAGTAAGACCATTATTCAGCTTGGCTCTTGGATCTTTTGTAGGTAGTATACCTCTCTAGGATTGAGTGTACATTTCTTAGCATCTATAGTTAGAAGAACCATGACTTCAACAACTTAAGTGTCTGCTTCTCACTAAGGTGGCCAAAAAGTCCTCCTTTATGTGCTTCTTACACTAATAATTCATGCATTGGGCAAGTTAGGAAATATAACTTAGTCATAAGGAATAGGTATCCGTCCTTCCTATTATAATCATTAAACAGTTCACCCATCACTACACCGAGCATAGATTTGCTCAAAGTAGGGGTCTTTGATGTATAAAACCTTGATAATTGAGAATCTAAGTAGCTTAATGTAGAGGTTAATCAAGAACATATGTTGTTTAAATAGTGTGTCAATCACCATATTGGCTTTACTAGTCTTATACTTCATCACATATGAAAATCCCTCTATAAACCCGATCCTTTTAGCTTGTTGTTAGGATAACTTTAGCTAAATCTTTAGGTATTGTAGTGATTAATAGTTAGTGTATATGATAAATTCTTTAGGCAACAAGTAATATTACAAAATCATTAAAGCTCGAATCATGGAGTATAACTTCATGTCATACATCAAGTAGTTAAGAATAAATTCCTCAAAGCTTGTCATTGAGGTAAGCAATAGGTTAACCCTCCTGCATCAACTTAGCACCTATCCTTATATTAGATGCATCACACTTAAGTTCATTTACTTTCTCGAATTTTGGTAAAGTAAGGACAAGAGTCGTAGTCAACTTCTCGTTTACTCTTTAGGTCCTCATTTAAATTCCACATTCTTCTTTTACAGTTTGTTTAAAGGAACCATGAAGGCAATGAAGTTCTTGATGAAACATTGGTAGGAAGCCAATCAATGAAAACTTTAGATGACTATAGAACAAGTTAGCTCTAGCCACTCATTTATGGCTTACTCCTTGTCTTCATTAACATAGATTCCACCCTCACTTACAATAGATCTTACGAGCACCACTTCTAATTGGAGAAAGTCACACTTCTTTAAGTTTCCATAAAGTTTTTTATTTAAAGTATAGAAAAAATATCTCAAAGAGGCTCATAATGCTTCTCTATGTTAGGATTGTGAATCAAGATGTAATCAAAATACACCACCATAAATTTTTCTATTAAATTTTAGAGTACATAATTCATCAATCTCATAAACATGCTTAAAGGATTTGAAAGGATAAATGGCATCGCAAGCTACTCTTATAGCCCATGCTTCCTTTTAAATGTGGACTTCCATTCATCTCTAACTCTATTATGATATCATGGTAGCTCAAATTTAGGTCAATCTTAGAGAAGATTATAGCTTCATGTAACTCATCTAACATATTGTCAAGCCTTGGGATCATATACCAGTATTTAGTTGTGATTATGTAGATATCTTGACTATCGACACACATATCCTCCAAGACTAGGTCCTTTTTTAACACTAGTCAAACATATACTACACTAACAGGCAAGTGCACCTGATTAAGTAAAAGTATAGATTAAAATAGATGTCAGTCCGAGTGTCAATCCTATAGGGAACCATTTATGTGACAACCTAAGTTACTAGCAATTTACCTTAGAATGTCTAATTACTTAACTACAGAATAGAAGGATGATTGTGATTAAATAGGAAAGAAGAATAAGGATTGGTAAAATAAGAATAATAAAGTAAATAAGAACAAGTAAAATAATGAAATTAATTAAAACTAAAACTAATTAACGTAAAAAATCATGATTCAATTAAAACAAAAAGTTAATGATCCTTAAGAAATTGTTATTATTCACTCTTTAGTTCCATACAACCTTCCAATCTCAATTATTATTTAGACTATGGAGATTCATAATCCAATTCCTATGGAAATTGGATTTTAAATCAATCGAACTTGTGTCTCTAGTTAATTCCTAATCTTCAGACTCTCTCTAGCTGAATTGCTTCTAAATAGATCATCACAAGATTGCACTAAGAACCTAGATATCATTATTAGGTTGCTTTAATTTGGAGAAATTCAATACCTAATCTCTTAACATAATCAATTCCTTCTAATTACACTTGTCTGTTTAACTACAAGACTAGCATCTTTACAGTAAACTCATATATCAATATAGCATGCCGAGAAAATACTAATTGAAGACAATATATTATATATAATTAGATCATCAAAGAATAATATCATAGATATAAGGAAAAGTTATTGCAAGAAGAAATAGATTTCAATAACAATTTACCAAGAATAATTTAAAGGAACAACATAATAAAATTAAACGAAGAAGAGAAATAAATTGAGAGACCCTTAACATTATTTTAGCCTACAATTTTACCAAAAGGGGACCATCCTTGAAAACCTAAGCCTAAGGATCTATTTATAGAGATACAGGACTAGGTTTACAAAAAGAACTTGACAAAAGAGAAGATTCGCTAAATATAAGATTCCTATACCTTAGATGCACAATTATGGAGTGTAAGCATATTCTTTCTCTTTGTACAAAAACTTCAAATTTAATGAAATTACTTGACGAATGGAACATCAGTGGGGACCATGGTCGTAGTCCATGATCCTAGCCTTACTAGGCTTCATTCTTCACCCGATTCTTCGCTTGCTTCAATTAGTGATCAATGCTTTTACTTTAAAAGACTTCAAAAATTGCTAAAAACATTGAAAACTCCACAAAATGCTCCAAAAGTCACTAAAAATAAAATTTAAATGGATTAAGCCCAAAATAACACAAAATTAACTTGATTAAAGTCTAAAATTGCATTAAATAATAATAGAAAATGTGTTCATGTTATTAGGCACCAATAAGGCTAGTGCTGCACATGGACTTAGTGATTTTTATACATAACTCTTCTAAATTAGCTCATCAATGTACCATTGAATATCAATAGCTTGCTTAGGGTTCATTCCATAGGCAAGCTTATTTGGTAAAGCAACTCATGGTTGTAAGTTAGTGGCATGCTCTATGCCACAGATTGGGCAGACAATTTAATACTCTATTCCTTTACCTAAAGTTATCTTTGAATCAATAGAAAGATTTGCACGCTTGACTTCACCTGTCATGAAAGCTTGGCTCTAGTTATAACTAAACCTTCCTTCCTCTAAACTCAGCTAAGCTAAGTCTACATATACTTCACCTCATTAGGGGTGATTAGGCTAAACTTTACCTACTTTCTTTCATGCACAAAGGAGTAGGTATTCTTGAACCCATTGTAAAAAACTCTTAGATCAAATAACCATGGTCCCCCTAATAGAACATGAGAGACACTCAACCATAGGACATCACATAATGTCTCACCTTGGTACTTTCCAATTGAGATGAGCACTAAAGCTTGCTTAATAACTTACAAGGTTCACTTATCACTTAGCCAATGCAAATTTTACGCATTAGGTTAAGTGAGGTTGGCAATTTTAGTTGATGGACCATGAATGTAGAGGTAGCATTGGTACAACTCTCATTATCAACTAAGAGTGCACACAATATCCCTTTAACCTTACACCTAATGTGAAATAGGTTCTCATTCTATCCATCTTCATTTACGAGATTAATGTTCATCACTCTCTATGGTACCATGATAATTGGCATAAATTTACCTTGCTTATAGTAGACCACATCATCCTCTCAAAAAAGTAAGTTTGATTCATTTCTCCCTCCTTCTTTCTCGTTCTCTACCTCCTCATCCATGCTATTGACGTTAGTGGTCAATGTTTCTCCCTTTATGATCATTGTCCTTCGATTTGGTAAAAGCTTGATATCCTAGCAGTCATCTAGTCATTGAATAAAAGCTTGATATCCCTTACTTGGATGGGTTTTGTCCAACTATTCTAGAAATATAAAGTTGCCTTTGACCTTATGGAAACAAACTTATCTTATTAGTCATGGATTTTGGACACCAACCCATCTAAAAATTTTCTCCTATATCTAGTAGCTTCATAAAACCACCCATCATTCTTATACTTTATTGTGAAAAAAAAAAATAACCTAAATAACTATATGGTATCCTAAACTTCACCTTTTTGCAAACCATCTCAAAAGTTGCAAAAATCCTGTACGTATTCAATGAGAACATACTTGACAAAACATAAAAATAATTGAAAAAAGCCTTCTGAAAATAAGAAAAGGGAAGTCATAAACCAAATGTAAAATATTTAAGAAAGCTATGAAACTCTCCTTAAATTGGTAAACCAAACCTCTCATCTCTTCTTGGTTTCCTAGGATTCCAGTCCTATGAAACCTCATGAGAAAAGCGTTATACCTCTACACAATTTCTTTATTAGTACAGCTTTGAATCCCATTCAATGCCTCGATATTGTATTCTATATAAATAAAAAGGTATACTATACGTTTATTACCTTTACCATCATTAAAGTATACATCTTGTAGAAGAGCCTTAATGCGAAGATATTGATCATACCAATCAATAATGCTACTATAATTAGAAGCCAAGCCACCACTACTACTATTGGTTGAAGTCGACTTTGTCATCTCATGGGGCTGGGAGTAGTCTCTGAGGAAGAAGAATGAACGATTCTAGAATAAGCCATACCTATTGTTGAGAATATAGACAACCATGAAGAAAAAGTTTTGAGTTTGAAAGGAAATTGAAGTTAAATGTACAATAACTTTTCAAATAATTAAGAGAAATTAGAAATTTTTATAAATAAAGAAGATAGATTGTCTAAGGATTTTATAAGAGAAGATAAGTAATTGAAGGTTTATGGGGAATAAAATGGCAGTTTTGGAAATAAGTACCCAATTTGATTTATGATAGCCTTAATAGTGGATACAATTTCTATGCAGTATTTGATAGATAGCATCTTTTTGATAGTTACTAAGCACATAGAGGAAATGATTATAGACAAGATAGCTATCATGTGCATTTCGAAGGAGCAAAAAAGTAAATGGTCAAGACTATTTAATTGGAAGTTTTAATTGTTCCTATGGTTAGAGCAGCATTAATGTATAGTAATGAAATTGGCAAAACATTTGAGAGTAGCATGACAGTTATATTACTCAAGGCATAGCATAAGTTTGACTACTTGCTTGCTTTAACTTACAGTGAAAATTTTCCTCAATATTCCTCCTATAGTCAAGTTATTGACCATGGTAGTCGGATGGCAAATGTTGATAGTGGATTTTCATCCCTACAGTTAGGTGATGGGCATACCATCGACATGTCCTAAATTGGAATTGCACCGAGTGTAGTGATTATGCTCTTGACTAAGCCTTAATGTGGTTTCAATTGGTAAGCACCACATGATCGAAAATTCTACTATTAACTTTTGCTAGAGCTTCTATAGCTCGCCATAATTCTTTCAACCAACACTCTTTAGGATTGAATCACCAAAGCTCAATGTATTAAGTTCAAATATCAAAATAAAGGCACAAACAATTTGATAGTTATCTAGACAATAACTACTTAACTACCCAGTTCTCCCCTCGATTTGCACATGGATGAATCTAGGAGATGCCACATCTCACTTACGATTCAACTACCTTCCAATATAGTTTTCCGAAAGAAATCTATAAAAATGAAAGATCAACCTTTGCAAGAACTCTATGAACTCTGCTTACTCAATTGCTCTTTTACTTCTTTATACTCAAACGTACAACTGACTTAGGTATCAGAGTGACTATGCCTGACTAGCCCTAGTACCCCTAAAGCTTAACTTTTGTTCCATTTGTAGATTCCAAATGCTTACCCATGTTTACACAACAACATAATAGCTTAGGGGGCCCCTCTTAGCGACACCAAAAAGAAGAGGGCACAACTAAGCAAGCCCAAGCTAGCCTTTGTAAAGAAAATCAGTTACCCTAGGAAGACTACCTAAGGCCTATAAGTCGTAGCCCCAATATCGAGTTCACCAGCCAAACCTTTAACTTTGCTAATGGCAACCTCTACATGAGATCAAAAAAGAGAGGGTAAGGAGACTAAGGCACCTCTTACAACCCCATTATATTTAGCAAGGAAATTTTTTTTTTTCAACTTTATCCATAATCCTTTATGATTTTATTACACTTTGTTGAATTTGAGTGATTAAATCCTTATGATTCAGAGATCCTTGTTGCATATGCATAGACTAAGATACGAGATTAAGACGGATATAAATGAGTTAAGGAGTAGTGATTTTGATTTCTAAGCTTAATTCTAGAGGATAGCTATCTTTTCCTACTTTTCCAAAATTTTTTAGATTAGATGAATAAAGGAGATTTGTTCTTTGAAAGTTTTTTGAAAAATCAATTAAGAAAGAGTTTAAAAGATATGTAAGGATCAATCTTGGTCCCTTACTACCAATTGCAAAAGAAAAACTTAATTAACTCCAAATTATTGGGATTGATTATTGATATTCAATGGTTTTTAAGAGCTATTATTTAAGTGTTCTAAAGACATTATTAAGTTAAGGAAAAAGGATGATTTTGAAAGAAACTTTTGCGAAGCCACTTGAACTTAAGGGTGTATTTTTTTGATGAATATTTTTTTATCTGCCTTATCCTGAAGATTTTTTTACTTTTTTATATTTTTCTTGAGGACAAGTAAAAGATTAAGTACGTGGGTATTTGATAACATGCAATTAGCATACATAATCTATAGATATTTTATGACATTTTCTATTTAATTTCATAGTAATTTAGAGCTTAATCTATATAAATATCATTTTTAGGGACTTCGGGAGTACTTGATGAACTTTTAAGGATTTTTACCAAGTTTTGAAGTATTTCAAAATAGAAGCATTGATCGATAAGTTGAACCGGAAGAATGTTAACTGAGAAACAAAGTCTAGTGAAGAATACGGTTGAAGATTATGGTTATTTTCCATGCCCGCATTCCCCTCGTTATCAATTTCCATTGAATTTTTAAGATTCAAATGAATTGCAAGAACACATCTAAACACCATGGTCCTGTACCTTGCCCATAGACTTGCAATGATTTATGAATCTTCTATGTTTTTTCAGGTTTTCTTTCTAAATTTAGATCTTACTCCTATAAATAGATGTGGAAGCCTAGGTTTGCAGAGAGAGTCCCTTTAGGAAGAGTCATAGGTTAAAATTATATTAAGGCCTTCCCATATCTTTTCTTTAATTTCATCATGTTGTTCTTTTGATTATTCTTAGTGAATCGTTATAAACCTTAGCTTCTATTGTAACAATTTTTTTATTCAATCTATGACATTATCTTTGAATATCTAATTACACTATTTATATTATCATTGAATTAATATTTACTAGGGTTACTAGTATAACATTTGAGTTTACTATTAAGACATAAGTCCTTTAGTAAATAAACCCTTGTAATTAGAATGAATCGACTATGCTAAGAGACTAGGTACTGATTTCTCTTAATTATGGCAACTCAATATGGCTAAACTAATTATGGGATCCAAGGTCTTAATGCAATTCTATGATATTCTATTAAAAAATGATTTGGGAAGAGAAGGTCTCAAGATTAGGAATTGGCTAGAGACACGGGTCTAGTCAATTTATATTAGGCATCTTCATGGCTTAAAGAGTAATTAAGATTGAAAGTTTCGTAGAACTAGTTTCTAAATAAGAATAATTTGCTAATATGACATCCCAACATAGCATAAGATGTACCATCATACAAGAATACCTATTTATATTCAACAAAGATACTATGTATAACAAAATAGTAGTACAATAGAGTTTAGTTTTATGCCTGATTACACAAATTGTACAACCTCAAACATGACTAAACTTAAAAGATAGTAATTCTTCTTTTTTTACATATGTATCCTTCTTGGAACTATGATCGAAATATAGTGAGGCTTCTTTTCAAAAGTAGCTAACTCCATCTAATGCACTCTCAAAAGTTTTCCCCTACATGTTAGTGGCACCTACCTAAATATCTTCTTGACTCGAGGATATACAAGTATCTCTTCAGCTCTCTATGAGTTAAGAGAGAGTGGATAACACAAAATGCAACACAAGCATAGCATACTTTTACAAACATCATTACCATAAAACGTTCAATTTCATGTTGAGAATTACCAACAAAAGGTCTATGTTGGGAATATGTGCTATACTTATGCACTTGACATACTTCGATACTGGTATCCTAGCCTAGCCTAGATTTCATTTAGTTAGTTAACATACCTAAACATTTGGATACAAAGTCTAAGAACCTAAGACAACAAGGAGTTGCCATACCCAACTTAGCTAAAATCACATGAAGTGGCCATAACTGATTGAGTAATACAAATCTATATACTCAAAACCTATCAACAATATTTCAGTTTCTAGAAAACTTTGACTTGTAAGTCTATTTGTGCCATGCTATGAATGCAGCAAGCAATATAATAGTCCAGTATTAGGTGTCAGTCTTAAGTTCCATACCAAGTGCAACTTAAGTAGCCTTGTCACGACCCTAGGGAGCTAGTCGTGGCAGTTGTCGTATACCATATAAAAGATTGTAGATTGAATTCCCTTATAATCAATGACCCTTTTATACGATACACAAGACTACAGCTACAACTAACTACCAAAAGTATGTAAGCATAAGTAATATCATTTCATGATAAATAATAAATTATAAAAACATAACACATAGTCTATTATATAAGAATTTACTAATAAGAAATTTAAAACATGTCTTAAGCAAACTAGTGTTACTCGGTTACATAATCAGCTCTATAAACTATTAAAAGTACTCTTTGATCACATTCAGCTTCCACATGAACCCCGTATAGAATACTAACCTCGGGTATGCGATGGCCCGACTCTACAAATAACTTAGCCTGTGAAAGAAGACTACAAAGGTATAAGCTAACTAGCTTAGTGAGATAATTCCTTCCACCATATAGTAATCAAGTTAAATAATAATTAAGTTCAATCAAATGAATGCATAAAAATCAATATACCAAACAAATACAAGCAAGTTACCAGGTACTGCATGCAACTTAGATTTAACACCCTCCGAAGTCAGAGTTAGAGATACTTTTAGTATAGTTAGATTCGGATATCATATTAGAACTTATCTCATAACAAAACTCTACGTTTCGTATTTAAAATGTAATGGTATATCCATTATTAGTTTTATCAAAACGAGTTCTACATATGATTATAAGCAGGTTTACGTAGCCCTCACTCACCCCTAAACGAAATCCTCTAGACTCGACCCTTAGCCAGGCAGTTGGTTCCTCCAACGCCTAGTCATCCAGTGGGCTAGGGTAAGGTCATATCGCATGTATGTACCGTACGGAATCTATAATAATCAATAATCAACCCATATATAGCCTCTCGCTACATTCATGTAATGTGACTACTAAAATTAGTTATGCGATGCATGATTATGCGTAATCTAAGTTAAATTTTCTAATCGAATAAAATTTGATCTTATTTATTTAGTGATCATTTCAAGTCACAAACAATCAATTATTAGTAAATCTACTATGCAACAATCAATACATTATTGTAATTTAAAGTAAATTCACTATTAACAATAATTATCATACACAAGTATAACCTAACCTCATACACATTAATTTATTGATCATAACTTATAATCACTAACTACAAACACAAACAAGTATGGAATCATTAGAAAAAACTCACTCAGCCATAGTCGATTCAGGGGTTGTAGTAATTAGTAGTAGCTCAAGGGCTATATCAAAATTACTTGAGAATAATAAAAATTTATAAGTTTGGGAATTTAAAGCTAAACTAGTATCATAATTTGTAAGGTTTACTTCACTAGTTACGCGAAATTGTCGCATAGAGCTTTTTATTGGATTGTGTATAACTTTTTCGTTTTAGCTCAAATTATTATGAATTTATAGTCTATTTTGATCGTTTTTTAGCGTATTTTTTCGTAACGAGATCCATTTTGGATGTTGTGACTCGTAGTTTGAATTGTGATATAAAAATATTAAAAAATTTATTATTTTAGTTTAAAAATTATAAATTATTAATTTTAGCTTTTTCTTAATATATTTATGATTTAATAATTATTTATATCAAATAATTGATATTTTTATTATTTTAAGCATACTTTTCCTACTTTTGAGATTTTAATCTTATTATAATTATTATTATTATTATTGCTATTATTATTTTTATTATTCATTATTTTCTTATTACTCATTTATATTTCACGATATATATACATATGTATATATAGACTTATACTATATTTGATAAATCTTATAATTTACTTTAATGAGTAATTTCTTAATTTACAGCAATATATACATATATATATTCCTACTTATTACATAATTATAAATTTATTTTAGTTAGTAGATATTATTATATCATATATATATTTGATATACTACATATAAATATATATATACAATATATTATACACCATATGTTGACATATGTATATATTTATTTTGTGAAAACAATAAATACTTGTTTGACATACTTTTATGTACACATACATATATTCATGTATTTTTACTTCTACACGTAGGTATACTCATATGTATATAAAATATAGTTTTTATGTGTACATAAATGTATAACTACTGAATATATATATATATATAGATAATATACAAATTCTTATACAAACTATACGACTACATATTCATATATATATACATATGAAAATAAATTTGCATACATATATACATCAATAAGTATTTTACGTGTGCATATATATGTATATCTAACTTATTTTGTAAAAATACTTAATACATATTATATGTAGTCTTATAAATACATACTATATACACCTACCATATATTATACCTATGAACATACATGTCTGCGTACATATCTTTATACATACATATATATATCTCAATTTAATTACTTATGCATACATACATGTAATGGTAATTTAATATTTACTAAAATACAATACAAATACTACATATATACATGTAGATACCAAATAATATACATCTATACTACAAAAATAATTTTACTTACCTATTATTTTTTATTTTTTTCTTCTTCTTTTCTTCTTTCTTCATGGTTTTGTTATTTTGGTTTCTAGATTTTTTTCTTTTCCTTCTTCTTTTTGGTTTTAATTTGTACTATTTTTGTTTTTAGATTTTCTTGCTTTTATTTCACGTCCAGACTTTTACTTTCAACTGGAATAATTATATATATATATATATATCTTATACAAATCCATTTGATTTAAGCATTTATGGAGAAAAAACAACCTAATCTAATTGTTTTTTCTTTGTTTCTCCTAATTGCAACACCTATAATTTTAATTCCTCACGTGGATTGCTCAATCTGATTTTTTTTTCTTTTGATTGCAAGATATGGTAGCCAAGGAGAAAGAAGAAAAGAAAGAAAAGAGAAAAAGAAATAAAGAAAAAGGAAGAAAATAAAAATTAAAAATAAATATATGAAATTTTTGTAAATATATAAATTATAACAATACTCATCATAAATTAATTTTTACATTTTGTGAAAATTTATCAATTTAATTGGTACCCATAATAATTGTAATTTTTACAAGTTATTGTAGCGATTTTGTTAAAATTTTATGCGAATAAGTGATTTAGTCGATAATTGCAATCGACTATAATTATATCACTATTGAGTAATATTTAACTATTTTATAGGCTTATAGTTATAGTTTTAAGGTTTCGAATAAATTCGGATTTAATTTTGATTATGGTACATAAATTAGTTTTAGGGTTTTAGTATACAATTTAGGGTTTCGATCAATTTCTAGAGTTTTATTATCAGTGTTATATTCAATTTATTAAATTTCATATTCTTTTACTGTTACTAATCTTATCAACTTATTGACTTATTATACATTTAGGATACTCGGATTTAAATTAGGGTTCAAACTATGGATTTTCTAGGGTTTACAAGCCTAGTTCCAACTTTATGTCAAACTTTATAGTTTAACCCTTCATACATGGTTTACGTAGGTGAACAACTAATCGGATAGTTCAAGTTTGAAGTTTTCTAAGTAAGAAGGTGTAAACCCTAGGAAAAATAGTAGTTAAACCTTAACTCAAGTCCGAGTGTCCTAAACTGTACAATAAGTCGATAAGGCTAATAATAATAAAAGAAAATGAAGTTTAATAAATCAAATATAACACCGATAACAAAACCTTCGAAATTTATCAAAACCCTAAATCGCTTACTAAAACCCTAAAACTAGTTTATGCATCATTAATCGAAAGCGAACTCAAAATTACTCGAGACCCTAAAATTATAAACGTAAACCTATAAAATAGTTAAATATTAGACAATAGCAATAAAATTATAGTTGAATGTAATTTTCGACTAAATCGCCTGTTTGTACGAAATTGTAATGAAATTACCATAATAACTTGTAAAAATTATAATTGTAACTGGTACTTGTTAAATTGATAAAATTTCACAAAGTTTTGAAAACTAATCTACGAGGAGATTCGTTATAATTTATATGATTTGAAAAATTACACATATTTGTTAATAACTTTCATTTTCCTTCTCTTCTATTTTCAATTTATCTCATTTTCTCTCTTCATTTCTACTTTATGTCTTCCCTTACACAAAACGTAAGAAATAAAGTTAACAAATTAAGACAAGAATACAGCCGCCACATGAACAAGAAAATGACCATGTGTTGAGTTTATTTTGTCTTATTTATATTAATGTAAAAGTTACCATAGCTTACAATTTAAGCTATGGCCATATAAATATGGAAAAAGAAAAAAAATGCACAAACATACACACATAATCTGCGTACCGTGAGGAAAAAAGAGAGAAAAAGAAAGAAAGAAAAGAGAGAAAGAAGGAAGAAAAAGAAGAAGGAAAAGAAGAAAAAAAATAAAAACTACAAGGTAAGAGATTTATTTTAGAAAATATATATGTATATGATAGTATACATGTGTAGAATTATAGTATTTTTATGGTATTTTTATGATATTTTATGGTATTTGTACATATAATACTAATAGTATATGTTTATGTGCATGTATGCCTAAATTTAATTATATGTGTAAATATAAGGTTAGGTTATGTATATATGTATGTACATAAGTATATGGTATGTATTATGTATTTGTTTTTTAATACATCTAATTAATAATTTACATAACTAATTTACATCACTATAGTATATATATATATATATATATGTACCGTAACTTTGTATATATATGGGTATACATATATGATTATATATATATGTGTAGTTGTATAGTATATGGTAAGGTATTTTTATACGTATGTATATAAGATATATGAAAATATATATATAATAGTATACGGTGTATTATGTATGTAATATATAGTATACATATTTTATGATAAATACTATATATTTTATGATAAATGATAAACACTATATAAGCATATATATATACCAAACATATATATATATGTATTTATAGGTATGTATATCGAATATATATATGTATGTATTTATATGAATGTATTCCAAATATATATATATATAGATATATGAATATGTGTATAAGAGTATGTTTTAAAGAAGTACATATACATACATAATACGTGTAATATATACAGTGTATATATGTATATATGATACCGTAATTTAAGAATTTACAATAACATAAACCATAAATTATATATTATAAGTAGAGGAATATATATATATATGTATAATCGGAAGGTACAAAAGAAAAAAATAAAAAAAGGAAAAAAAAAGGAAAATATACCCAAAATAATAAAAATAACAAACGTATGATTTAAATAATTATTAAATTATAAATGTGTTACGAAAAAGAGAAAATCAATATTTTATAATTTTTAAATTTAAATAATAATTTTTGTGATATTTTTGTATCACAATTTAAATTATGAGTCATAACATCCAAAACGGACCTCATTACGAGAAAATATGCTCGAAAACGATCAAAATTGACTATAAGTTCATAACGATTCGAGCTAAAACGAAAAAGTTACACGCAATTCGATAAAAAGCTCGAATCGACAATTTCACGTAACTAAGTGAAATAAACCTTACACATTATAACTCTAGTTAGTTTTAAATTCCCTATCTTACACATTTTCCTTATTCTCAAGTGATCTCGATATCGACCCTAAGTTACCTACCGACTATTACGATCCCTAAACTAGCCATGGCCGAGTGAGTTTTTCCTTATGATTCCCTACTTGTTTATGCTTGTAAGTAGTGAATCTAAATTATGATGTATAAACGAATGTATATGGGGTTGGGTTATGCTTGTGTATGATAATTGTTGTGAATTGTGAATCTACTTTAAAGTTCAATAATATAATGTTTGATGCATAGTAGATTCAACAGATTGATTGTTTGTGACTTGGAATGATCACTGATTAAATATGACTTAACTTTTATTCGACTAGAAAAGTTAACTTGGATCATTCATGAATCATGCATTGCATAACTATTTCCGGGCAGTCACATTACACGGAGGTAGCGAGAGGCCATACTTAGGTTGATTATTGAATGTTATTGATTTCGTACAGTGTACACGTACGATATGACCATACCCTTGCCCGCGGGATGATTAGGCATTGGAGGCGCCAACCGCCTGATTATGGGTCGAGTCTAGAGGCCTTCGTTTAGGGGTAAGTGAGGGCTACGTGAACCTACTCACAATCATATATAGAATTCGTTTTGATAAAGCTGGTAATGGATGTACCATTATATTTTAAATACAGGACGCGGAGTTTTGTTATGAAATAAGTTCTAATATGATACTCAGATCTGACTGTACGGATGAATCTCTAACCCTGACTTCGAAGGGCGTTCAATCTGAGTTGCATGCAGTACTTGGTCACCTATATGTATTTGTTTGGCATACTGCTTGTTCATGCATTCATTTGGTTGAACTTAACTATGGTATAACTTGATTGCTGTATGGTGGAGGGAAAATATCTCACTAAGCTAGTAAGCTTATACCCTTGTAGACTCCTTTTACAGGCCGACTTATTCGTGGAGTCAGGCCGTTGTATGCCCAAGGTTAGCTTTCTCTACGGGATCAATATGGGAGCTGTTTGAGGACAGAGAGTACTTTTGACTAAATGTAGAGTTGAATATGTAATTTTTATATTAGTCTGACTTTAGACATGTTTCAAACGCTATATCTGTAAACTTTTATACACATAAATTATGTGTTATGCTTTACTATATTATTATTCATCATGAAATGATATTGCTTAAGCTTGCACACTCTTGGTAGTTAGTAGTAGTTGTAACCTTATGTATCGTATAAAAGGGTCGTCGATTGTAAGGGAACTCAATCTATAATCCTTTGTATGGTATACGGCGACTGCCACGACTAGCGGCCTCGGGTCGTGACAGAAGGTGCCTTAATAAATCATTCATATGTGAAGATACATTTCACTCAATTAATACACATTTTGTAGAATTTGTAAATTTAACCTTCTAATCATGGTGTTGAACTCGAGTATCGTAAATATTTCCCTAATTCAATAAGACTACATAAAATGAAAATCGACTAAAATTTTAAACTCGGAACTTAAAACGAACTTAAAAGACCCAATTATACGATTTGGAAGCCCTAATCATACATGAAAACCCCAATCCCTACATGCACGTACTTTTGAAAATGTAAACCTAAACTTAACAGAAACCATAAATATCAAATCATAAAAATTTTTAAAAAACTCTATAAAATTATCTTAATGCTTGAAAAGCTATAAATCAATAAAATTATCAATAATTTTGTGAAATCATATAAAACTGATAACAAACGAATCAATAATTATTTCAAGTAATAATAAACAACAAAACTAAGCTAGTTAAAGGAATAATTAATAAATTTACAAAAGTTATTATACTTGTAACATAAGTAGCCCCACAATATGTATATACATATAAATATATTAATAAGCAATTTCCTTTTCTTTTCTTAATATATCATATGATATATATATATATATGTTGCATAATAAAGCGATATTCCTAAATAATTAAGCCAATTGAACCTTAAGCTCCTAAGTATAAGTCAATTAGTTCTAAGTTGGTGAAAAATCCTAAAACGTACTTAAACTCACTCGAACCCTAAATCTTAGGATAATCAAGGACTTATAGCCTTAAATAAATGATTAAAAATATAATTTCAATAAATTTTATTCAACTCTAGAAAACTCTAAAATTTCTTAAGAGGCAAATCACAACCTACAAATTAATTTGAGAACCAAACTCTAAAAGAATTTCATATAAGACAATTCCCTTATTTTTACTTATAAGCCTCGTTATATATGGATAAGTTGTAAATCCTACCTTTTAGTGAATTTGTGATTCAACTAAGAACACTTTCCAAATATTCCCAAGGATAAACTAAGCTAAGAATTTAAGTTTACATTTAAAAACGAATTTAATTTTCCAATTCGAAACACTATTATCGATAAAACTCGAATACGAGAACCATATACTCTAAACCAAAAACCCTAAAACAATTAAGGACTTATAACTCCAACCAGCTAATTAAGAATTTAATTTGAATAACTTTATTCAACTCTAGAAATTTTCATAATTTTATAAGAATTAAATCATAACTTACAAATCAATGTAAGAGATAAACTCTAAAAGAATTTTATATAAGACAATCTCCTTATTTTCATGCATAAGATTTGTGCACATGAATAAGTAACCTAACCAATCATCCTAAATAACTTATCAATTGATAAATATAAACCCTACTTTTAGTAGGCCTATGATTCAATTAAAAGTACTATTCGAACGTTCTCAAGGATCAACAAAACTGAGAACTTAAGTTCACATTTATAAACAAATTAAAGTTTTCCAATTCAAAAACCAATTATCAAGAAAACCTAAGCTTAAAGAACTACGAGCTCTAAACTCACCTAGGATCCTAAACCCTAAAACAATTAGGGAATTTTGACCCTAAGTGACTAATCGATAATTTATTTTGAATAATTTCATTCAACTTTATAAAATTTCACAATTTTATAGGAATCAAATCATAAAGTACCAAACAATGCAAGATGAAAATCCTAAAACAATTTCCTATAAGACTATGCCCTTATCTTCATATCTAAGTCTTACACATAATAAGTAGACCAACCAATCACCTTAGATGACTTATCAATTGAGAGTAGGAATCATTTATCAATTGATAACTTATCAAAATCTAGTGATAAGACATTTTCCTTATCACTACTTTACTTATACTACATATGGACAATTTTTCCATAAGATTTCACATGCTTAACTTCATTAAATGAGAGAAGACCATTCCATGACCGCAAAGGACATTAAATGGAAGATTTGAACAAGGAGAAAAGGGGGGTCATGCTCTTGTTTTTCAACCATCAATCACTTTCTGTTACACACTATTATTCACTCCTTAATGCTTATATCATCAATAGTTGCAATTGTTGACTTTTGTATAAGCTATAAGACAATCATTAAAGCTTCCTACACACACTTTTTCTCTCATTCAAAAATCTGCTACTCTCTTCCTCTTTTACTCTCATTTTCACTTCCTTTTCTCTCACTTTAAGCATAAATCAAAAGAAGAAATTCAACTCCACAAAAATCCTCCATTTGGCCGCCACTTCTAAGTCTCACTCACGGCACTTCCATTTCTTTTTCTTGTATCATTTTCTTCCAACATCTAAGCTCTTTTAGAACCATTAGAACCTTCCAAAAAACCCACTCTAAATGATCAAACAACTCGAGTTTCCAAAAGGTTGCAAAAGGAGGAAGCAAAGTTAAGAGCTTAAGTGGAACCTTTGTGTATAACCACCATATTTCGCTTTAAGGACGAGTAAGTGTTTCTTGTGATTAGTGGGCTAGTGTTTATGTTAGGAGACTTTGATTTCTTGAAGATATAAGTATGATTTAAGTTGTCATAATACCAAAGACCATCCTAAGAAACAAATTCATGAAACCCTTACATGAAGTTGAAACATGAGCATGTAAAGTTAGTGTTTTGTAAAGACACTTGTTTAACACTTTGAATGGAAGATTTTAAGTTGAGAAAATTTTGAAACAAGAACTTGAATGGAAGATGAGCATGCTGGACGTAAGGATTCAAAAGTCATTTGGATGTTGATTTTATTTCCATTAAGTTAAACATGCTTAAATCTAGACTTAAGTTAAGAAAAAATTCATTACATGAAGTTTTATGAAGAAATCAATTTTATATGACATGAGCTATGATATGGAAGTTGTAATAAGTGTAAGATCTCCTATTTCTTTGTGTCAAGCATGAGTTAAAGAATAATCTTACGGAAGAAAAGTTAAGTTAAGATTTGAATATAAGTAGTCTAAGTGCATGATCTAACACCTAAGCTCAAGGAAATGATGGAACAAGTTGAAAAACTAAGTGAGAACCCCTTGGAATCATCATGACCAGATCTGGAACATGGGCAAAAGACACTTAAAAATATGATAAAATTAGGTGAACAAAGTGAAAAGATCAACTAAAATAAGTATAGTAAGTATACAAAACTTAAAACTCAAAACCGAGCCTAAAACTCTCAAGACAAGCCTAGAACTCTAAGTTGGGCCTTTATTAAAATTCTGACCAGCACTTTAAAATATTAAGAGAGGTTGTTTTGAAGCTTATAAAAAATCTACCTATGGCTCCATAAGCCCACCAAAGTTACTAACATTAGTTTGAACCAAAAAACAAGCCCATTTGACAACTTAAGCTCACTAAAAAGCCCATGAAGTGGTTGTTAGTCTTAGGAGTATAAATCAAAGTTATAAATCTGAACTCAAGGAGTATTTTGAGCTTAGGATAAAATCTTAAGACCAAGCCCAAAGGATTTGTCAAGTTATCAAAAAGCCCATTTACCAAACAAGGCCCAAAAGTACTCCAAAACATGACGATCACTATTGTTCTGGCCCATGGGCAATTTTATGTGCCTCATCACGAAAATGTAACCTCACTACGTTAAATTACAATAAAAAATGATGAAGATTAACTATAAGATCATAAAAATTGGATTTAAAACGAGAAAGTTATATACAATTGAACATTTAAGTAAAACCGAGAAAGAATTATGAAACTAAGTCAAAAGTATAACTTAAAGGGTTTTAGCTTAGTTTTCTAGGTTTTATTTCAAATCCTTATAATATCATTTTTGCGATATCTAGGCGACTCGGCTTTAGGGAGACTACCTAACCCGAATTATTTTGATTGATTCTTATGGTTGAGTGAGTAAATTCCCGATGACTCTTTACTTGATTTTGTTTATAGAATAAATGCACCTAAACTTATATATATAAATTTAGATGCTTGTGGGATATGGGAAATGCATGTGTATGAATTTATGGATGAATACAATGACTTGTTAATTATATATAATAATGGGAATTGTTTGTACTAATATATACATGTGAATTGTATGGAATGAAATTGTTTGATTATCTTGAAAATCGAGTTAATCACTTATACGATTAAGAAATCAAAATGAATCATACATTTCCTAAATTGCATACAGATAACATCGACTACCGCTTTACGCAGAAGATGGGAAGGGACTCACAGGAGGATGTACCTCCTGCAGGATTGGGCACTAGCTATATCATTATATATATTGAGTCTCTATCCTAAGTTGATAAGTTTACTAGGCGCTAAAAGATGATAACAGTTGTCGACGGGCCAAGTTTTGTGGCTTTTGCTTAGGGCATGTGTTTGTGGATTGTAGAGCCCACCACACCACTAGACTTAGGATTTTGAAAATATGATTTATTATTTGGTAATGGAAGTATATATATGTATATATATACATAGTTTTGTTTTGACTTAAGCACAATAGTATTAACGAATGAAAACCTAGATTTTGGTTTAGGTCAGTTAATTATCTCCAAACCCTGACTACAGGGGGCGTAATTATAAGTCGTATGCAGTTTTTAGGCCACTACATACGTTGTTTGGCATACTGATTATTCATGCATTCATATGATCGTACATTTAATAAATTTCTATCCTATGGTATTAATGAGGGTAATTATCTCACTAAGTGTAAGCTTACACCCCAACAGTTCTTTTCCTTACAAGTTGATCGATAGTTGGGAATGGGATAGGAATCGAGTGCAGAGTGCTACCATTGAATTAGTATGATGAAAAGCTTATGTAGTTAATTCGGAATGCTCCGAAAAATGACTAATGTCTCAATTAAGTTTAGTATCTTTAGTAAGTTTAGAATTTTCTAAAATTGTTTATCTTATTTCACTATTTTGGTAGGGGATATCGATTCTTTGTGGTTCTGAGGAATTGTGGAAGAATGGATATCCATAATTATTTATATTATATAATGAGTCAATGAACTAAAATTGAAGACTATAGTAAATAACTATTTAGAGTCTTGTAATCTCTAACTTGCAAAGGGATTTTCTTATCATGGGTGTACACGTGATATGAAAATTCTGGGCAATACTACTAAGCCCCTAGTAGGGTCGTTACACATTTGACAAAATCACATATATAATCAATCAATTACACACTAGTAGTTTATAACATAACTGACTCTAAGTTAAGTAGACATTAGTCAAATTGCTCAAAAACAAAAATATCCATTTACTAAGGCTTGACAGTAGTTCAATGCCTATGCATCATGATGTGATACATCCTCAACTATCACATTTAGGAAAATACATATAGTTCCTAAGTTAACTACGAGTTAATACCAAAGCCCTAATTTTGCTTATCCTTCCAATATTACATTTCTAAACTTTGATTAGTTGTATCTTATTCATTTCTTATCCAATTTTAGTAAACTTTATACCATAATGATTGTTTCTTCAAGTACTATTCAAGTATCCTAAAAATTAAAACTAATCAATACAATTGTAAGGTTTAAAATGCACTTTTTCACTATCGACTCAATTGTGCGTTATCGTAGCTAGGTAATTAACCCAAATAAGCTTAATTATAAACAAAAAATCCTAAAAATTACATTTCCCAAGCTTGACCAATATCTATTATGTACAAAAAAATTCTAATCCTACATGAATTTAACAAATATCTTATTAATACTAACTATTATTTCACAAATTCGACTAATATATAGTTTTGTAATTGGAAAATACATAATAAATAGTATAAGAGTCTAATTAATTCCGACAAAAATTACTATGGACAAAAAAAAAAAATAGTTTAAATACTAACCATCAGTTGTACTAAATTAACTTATCACATATATTTGTAAAAATATCATTTTTAGCTCAAAATTATGGAAAATTAGCCAAATAGGAAAATTTATGTGTAAATAAAAATCAAGTATTTCAAATATCATTATAAACTTCCAGAAGTCAAAATATATTGGGCTCATAGGTTACTTTATTTAGAAAATTAATTATTTCAACAAATCAATAAAATTACCTATTTTATTCAAAATAAATCTAATAAATAGTAAACATTTATATTTTCAAAAAATTTTGTTATCGTAATTAATACATATATTAAGCATATTATGTATAAAAATTCAACTTAAAACGGCAATAGTTACTATTTCAAAAGAATACTTTAATTTTTGCCCAAACAAGACATTTTCTTAAGCACCTTACATTTCCACCAATTAATTGATTAAAATAAAATTACTACAATAATCTGCACCGAAAATAATCTTAGAAAACATTTTTCCATAATTAATTAATAAGATTTTGTATTTTTTAGAAAATAAAATAAATTGTGGGAGAAAAATAGAGGAAGGCGAATCATTGGCCTCTAGTTACCTTACCTTATCAAAATGATGCCCCTCATACCTAGCCTTTAAACTCCAAATAGCCAACACAGTAGCATAACCACACATTATTGAATTGTCCTTGACTAGCTTGTACCTTTTTTTTGTTCTTTTTTTGTAATATTTTTAATTTTTTTGTAATATTTCCAAAGCTATTTTGATGTGTTTCTAAGCTTACAAATGTTGCAAATAAAGTGTAGTTGTCCTATTTATAGTTGTAAGGGCAATTGCATGTCTAAAAGTGAATGTCACTCATTTTTCCACATTGTAACTAGGTCTTAGGTGTCATTGTTTTTTTTATTTGGTTGATGATTCATTTTTTTAATCCATTTCCTTACTACATCATGTTTTGATAAGTTTGATGACTCATTAAGTTACTTTTTGGATAATTATAACCATTTTTATTTTATTTTTCTATATTTATAATTTTATATTAATATATATACATTTTTAATACATATGATGTATATTCTATATAAATACAACTGTATTATCTATGATTTCACTTCATTTATTATTTTTATAAGTTGCATAATTTATCTCAAAGGGCTCATTGTATTTTGAAGCTTAAATCTTCAATTTTCAATAACTATTGGCTTTATCATTAAACTTACATATTTATGAAATTGAACTTTTATATACTTTATTTTGAGGAATTGACCAAGTTCCTTCTTCTAACTTTTTTAACCTTATCGTGAAGTTTGAGTTAAAACAAATAATATCACTTAATGCCTTAAATTTAGGGGTTGGAAACCCTTAGGTATTACATCTTACCCTCCTTATAAACAGTTTTGTCTTGGAAAACTTAAATACGAGTTGAAGGACATATACACATAGCCTTATCTTAGTAAAAAGAACGATTGACGATAAGATTGACAACCTTGCATAAACAATTCTGGGTTATGAGTTCTCATCTACTTGGTGGATTCCAATATTGCTTCCTCAGTAGTATGTCTACTCTACAGAACATTCACATATTCAATGTCTTATATCCCAATTCTTTGAATCTTTGTGTTTAAAATTTAAATTGGATGCTCTTTATATG
Organism: Lumnitzera racemosa; assembly: GCA_024138005.1. Taxonomy (NCBI): domain Eukaryota; kingdom Viridiplantae; phylum Streptophyta; class Magnoliopsida; order Myrtales; family Combretaceae; genus Lumnitzera; species Lumnitzera racemosa. Next base: position 51,534,787 of record JAMXBC010000008.1, on the reverse strand, counting down.
TAAAGTTTTCTTTTAACTCCATTGGTGGTACATCCAATATCGTTGCTGGATCACATACAAACTTTCTCAAGGTTGAAATGTGAAACACATTATGAATTCTTACCATCTTATTGGGTAACTCAAGTTCATAAGTAACTTTCTTAATTCTTTTCTTATTTTGATATGGTCTAAAATGCAAAGGAATTAGCTTCCTTTTTTTTATTGAATCACCTCAAACCATTTCTTAGGCATATCTTTAAGAATACTCAATCGCCTATTTGGAAATTTAATGGCTTCCTTCTAGCATCTACATAACTTTTCTACTAGCTCTAAGCAATTTGCATTTGTTCTCTAATAATTTATGCTTTCTCCTTAAGCTCTTGTAATATTGATGGTCCAATAACTTTCTTATTCCCTACTTCATTTGAATAAATTGGGGATCTACACTTATGTCTATATAGTGCTTCATATAGAGCCATCCAGATAGTACCATGACAACTAATATTGTAGGTAGATTCTACAAATGGCAGATGATAATCCCAAATACCTCCAAAATCCATTTGCATATTCCCTTAGCATATCTTCTAAAGTTTGTATTGTTCACTTAGATTGCCTACCACTTAAGCAATGATAAGTAATATTAAAGTTCAACTTAGTTCCCTTTTCCACTTACAACGATTGTTAAAATTAAGACTGTAAACCTTAGAAAATCAATAGTCTAAACTCTAATTTAAGTCTGAGTATTCTAAACTATTTAATGAGTCGATAAGGCTGGTAACAATAAAAGATTATAAAACTTAATATATCGAATATAACACCGATAATAAAAATCCTAGAAATTGATCGAAACCTTAAATCACGTACTAAAACCCTACATCTGATTTATGTACAATTAACCGAAATTAAACCCAAATTTAATCGAAACTCTAAAACTATAACTTTAAGCCGATAAAATAGTTAAATATCACTAAACAGTGATATAATTGCAGTCAATTGTAATTATCGACTAAATCACGTAATTGTGTAAAATTTTTAACAAAATCATTACAATAACTTATAAAAATTATAATTGTAGCAGGTACCAATTAAATTAATAAATTTTCACAAAATTCCAAAATTAATTTATGATGATTATTTTTATGATTTTTAGGTTTATAAAAATTACATATATTTATTTTTAGTTTCTATTTTCTTCCTTTTTCTTTCTTTCTTTTTCTCTTTTCTTTCTTTTCTTTCTTTTCTTCTCTTTTCCTTGCTACCACATCCTAGAAATCAAAAGAAAAAAATCAAAAGTTAGCAGCCCATGTGATACAATTCTAATTCCAAGTGTTAGTTTTATAAAAAAGAAAAATTAGAAATGATTATATTGTCTTATCCTCATAAATGTAGAGATTAGGTTAGCTTATTATTTTATCTTATTTTCTTTTCTTCTTAAATTGCTAATCACGTGGAAATGAAAAGAAGAAAAAAAAATTGGAAAAATTTGAAGACAACCAAACTGAAAACACAAAAAAAAAGAAAACCAAGAAGAAGAAGAAGAAGGGGAAAAAGAAGAAGGAAAATTAAGATTAATACAAATATAATAAGGTTAGCATATTTATTTTGGTTATACATATGTATATTATATGGTATGTACATGCATATACTAAGTATTTTTGTGGTATTTTACTAAATGATTCATTACATATACATGAGTAGATAGCTTAAGATATATATATATGTATGTATAAATATATGTACATAAACATGTATATATATATATATATATATATATACTATTAGGTAAAATATATGGTATATGAGTATACATATGTATATAAATAAGAATACATGAATATATGCATGTGTACATAAGAATATGTCAAGTATTTATTATTTTCACAAAATAAATATAGATATATACATAAATGTGTACACTAAAATGATTATTTATGTATATATGTATACAAGCTTTATTTTCGTATGTATATATATATATAAGAATATGTATTCGTATATTATACATACCTATTTTGTATTCATATATTCATATATACATGTAAGCTATATTTTATGTATACATATATATCTACATGTGGTGTAAATATATGTATAACATATAGTATATATATAGTATACCGTATATTAAGCAGTATATATGATACAATAATATTTTCTAAATAAAATAAATTCATAAATATGTAAGAAATAGGTATATATATATATATCACCTTAAATTAGGAATTATTAATTAAGTAAATTATAAAAATTAATCAAATATAGTAATAAGTATATATACTTATATGTATGTATCATAAAATATAAATAAATAATAAGAAAATAATAAATAATAAAAATAACAGTAATAATAATAATCAAAATTGTAATAAGTTTAAATTCTTAGAAATAAGTAAAAATGAGTAACTAAGGTAAAATATGCTTAAAATAATAAAAATTATCAATTATATGATTTAAATAATTATTAAAACATAAATATATTAAAATAATAAATTTTATGACATTTTTATATCACAATTCAAACTACGAGTCATAACATCGAAAACGGACCTCACTACGAGAAAATACACTCGAAAACGATTAAAATGGATTATAAGTTCATAACGATTCGAGCTAAAACGAAAAAGTTATACATGATTTGACAAAAACTCGAATCGATAATTTCACGTAACTAGGTGAAGTAAACCTTACATATTACGATACTAATTTAGCTTTAAATTCTCAAACTGACAAACTTTTATATTTCTTATTCTTAAGTAATCTTAACCTTAGCTCTAAGCTGCCACCAAATTATTATAACTCTTAAGTCGATTATGGCTGAGTGAGTTTTCCTTATGATTCCATACTTGTTTGTATTTGTACGTAATGAATATAAGTTATGATCAATAATTGAATGTTGTATGGGATTAGATTATTCTTGTGTATGATAATTGGTTGTTTACAATGAATTTACTTTAAATTACAACAATATATTGATTGTTGCATAGTAGATTCACTAAGAATTGATTATTTGTGACTTTGAACTATCACTGAATAATAAGACCTAATTTTACTTAACTAGAAAAAGTTAACTTGAAATACATATAATCATACACCGCATAACTAATTCCAGTAGTTACATTACATGTAGGTAGCAAGAGGCTATATGTCGGTTGATTATTTGATTGTTATAGATTTCGTATGGTGCACATGTGTAATATAACCTTATCCTAGCCTGCGAGATTACTAGGTGTTGGAGGTGCCAATCGCCTAGCTAAGGGTTAAGTCCAGAGGCTTTTGTTTAGGAGTGAGTGAAGGCTGCGTGAACTTAGTCACAATCATATGTAGAACTAGTTTTGATAAAACTGATAGTGGATATAACATTACATTTTAAATACGAAACATAAAGTTTTGTTATGAAATAATTTTTATAGTGATACCTGAATTTGACTGTGCCTTTGTATCTCTAACCTTGACTTTGGAGGGCGTTAAATCTGAGTTGCATACAGTACTTGGTCAATTACATGTGTTTGTTTGGCATATTGATTGATATGTATTCATTTAATTGAACTTAACTATTGTATAACTTAATTACTGTATGGTTGAGGGGATTATCTCATTAAGCTAGTTAGCTTATACCCTTGTAGTCTTCTTTCTTTCGCAGGCTGAGTTATTCGTAGAGTTGGCCCATCGCATGCCCGAGGTTAATGGTTCATCAGGGGGTTAATGTGGAAGCAGGACATGTTCGGAGTGTTCACAAAACTGTTTATCAGATTATAGATCTAAATGTATGATAAATTGATATTAGTTTGAGTTAAAAGTTCTAAAGACTTTATACCTGTAAATTCTTATATAAGTAGATTATGCATTATGTTTCTATATCTTACTATTGTTATCATGAAATGATATTACTTATACCTGAGCAACTTTTGGTTGTTAGTTGTAGTTGTAGCCTTGTGTATTGTATAAAGGGTCATTGATTATAAGGGAATTCAATCTATAATCTTTTGTACAGTATATAGCGACTGCTATGACTAGCCTTCTCGGGTAGTGATAGAGACATAAAGCGAGAATCACAATATGAGATTATTGACATCAAAACACCATGTAAATGAACTATTTCCTTGACATATACTTTTACTATTATGACCTAAGGGGTAACTTAGCATGGCAAGTTGTTGTATACCTTATGAAAGACTATAGATTGGTTTCCTTTCCAATCAAAGACCTTTTATACGACATAAAGGCTACTATGCAACTAGTTATCCAAGAGTTATATGAGTAAAGATAATATCATAACATATATAATATTAGATTTCATATAATAATCTCACTAAGTAAGTAATATAGAACCATAAGTCTCAAAAGACTCGTAAATATGCTATAGTAATAAAGTAAGTTACCTTACATGGCTACTAAATATTATACTACAAAATGTCATAGAAGTTCTAACTAAGAGTTCCACAATATATATATTATCATAACCCTAAAGGTAGCTTGTAGGATTACCTAAAATTTTCATATCATGTGTGCATCCATGATTCGAAAATCATCTTGTAAGTCAAAGATTGTAAAATTCTAAATAATTAGTCACTAAAGTTTTATTTATTTATTTAATTAACTTACGACAACATATATGTGACTATAGATATCCGATAAGCCACAATCCATCAGAACCGCAGAGATTCGGTATTCCCTACCAAACAATAAGATTAGGTAGTAAAGTTCTAAAACTCAAACTTACTAAAGTCACAAAATTTAAATGTAGTATTAATAATTATATATACATAATAATTCAAATGAACTATATAGTCTATCATCAAAGTTTAACTTCTATGCACCCCAATGTTGACACTTAACTCTCAGTTCTTAACCCATACTTGATCATCTAGTTACCTACAAGAGAAAACTATTGGGGGGTAAGCTACCAAAGCTTAGTGAGTTATCCCTCATACAATAATAGTAATCAAGTTATCAAACAGTTTATTACCAAACATATGAATGCATGAACAAGCAATACACCAAAAAGTATATATGCAGTTAACCAGTACTGCATACAACATCTGATTTAACGTCCTCCGAAGTAAAGGTTGGAGATACATTGGCACCAATTACAACTAGGCTCTAGCACTTGGGTTTTTAACCATATATCATTATATATATGAATTCCCTATTTCAAAAAATAGGTTTCTATGTCCAACAATCAATAGCATACGAATATCAAGGTCTAGCAGTGAGGTAGCTCCCGTAGTCCACACTCACATTCTGCAGCGGTGGTTTCTAGATGCAACTCCTAGCCATCTACGGTTAGTGTCTCTAGTGACAATAGAACTAGCGAGCCAAGTGTAGGATCTTGTTGTACTAATGCTCCTACACTATACTAATCAAATCATGTGGGAATTCATCCCTCCAAAGCCTTTCATTACCAATCGCGTGAGGTGACGACCGGAACATTATATGCAATGTTTGTGCTTTATGCATGAACTGTTTAATTTTAGTTGGGTTGAATATGATTAAGTCAATTGATGAGGTAGTCAAACATTATCAACAAATCATTCAAATAATGCAATAATCAATTATATCACATTTAACGATATTTTACACAGTTATCAATCAATATCAGTTGCATGTATAAACTAAAACCCCATGCATCAAATTATTAATATTTAATTCAAGTGCACTAACTATAAGCACAAAACAAGTATAGAGTCATCGGGAGTACTCACTTGATCATAAATGATATCAGGGATTGTAATAGTCCAAAGGTAAGTCAGTCTCGATCTTAGGATTAGCTAACATTAGGGGAATATGGAAAGTAATAAGTTTGGGAATTAAATAACTAAACTAGCATGCTAAATCGTACTGTTTACTTAAATAAATTATTAATTTACATGAAATCATCGATTCCAGCTTTGTATCGAATTGCATATAACTTTTTCGTTTTAGCTCGGATCGTTATGAACTTATAATCCATTTTGATCGTTTTCGAGCGTATTTACTCACTTGCTTTCAAAGGAACTCCCTGGAACTTTATTAAATTGAACTGGCCCGAGAAGTTCTCATTTGAAATTGTAATTCCTGCTTACCTACTTGCTTTCTTGCTCACTGGATCTGTAACAGGTTTTCAAAAACTAACTGGATGGCAGGGAAACTAGAACGGAGGTTCATTTTAGACGTTATGACTCGCAATTTGAATTGTGGCATAAAAATATTACAAAATTTATTATTTTAGTTTAAAAATTATAAAATAGTAATTTTAGCTTTTTTTAATGTATTTATGATTTAATAATTATTTAAACCATATATTTGATATTTTTATTATTTTGAGCATACTTTTCCTATTTTTGAGATTTTAGCTTCATTATACAGTATCAATTTTTATTCTAATATCTTCTATTTATTATATTTCTAATAATTGTGTATTGTGCATTATGTACTATTACTTATTCTGTACATAATACACATCTAATATTTTTATCATTTTAATTACCATCTCCTAACATCAATTATCATTTCAAAATGTCTAAATTCACCCTAAATCAGATTTTACACCTAATTACCCTAATTTACAAAATTAACTTAAAATTTATTATTTTCCCTATTACTTATTTACTACATAATTAACTTAATAATTACATCTAATACCCTAAATACTACAAGTATCATACTTTGTCAGATTTCAACATCCTAAAACATATAATTATTCACTAAATCAGTAATTAAGTATTTAATTAATTAATTAACCTTAAATTACCCATTTTATGCCTCATTTTAAGGCCTAAAAATTATCTAAAAATTTCAAATATTAATTTTTGAAAACGGGCTTCATAGCATTTTTTTATATTATCTAATTATTCACTAAATCAGTAATTAAGTATTTAATTACTTAATTAACCCTAAATTACCCATTTTATGCCTCATTTTAAGGCCTAAAAATTATCTAAAAATTTCAAAAATTAATTTTTGAAAACGGTCTTCATATCACTTTTTAATATCTTCTAATTAGTCTATAAAAAAATTTTGGGCTCAAAACTACACTTCTAAGGTCATTTATTTCTAAACCGAAATATGCTCGGTTTTGCATGATTTCTTAAAGACCATATATCATGGGACATATTTTTATCAAAATAATATTTTCCCTAAAAACTACATACAAAAATATTTTAGAATAACAAAATTCATAATTTTATGAGAATATTTACCATTTTTACTAAATTATATAAAATCAGGTTGGAAATCGAACTCATCGATTTTGGTAGCTTCGGCCACCGTCGGTGGTAATGGGTGTATCGGCCCACCTGGGCGCTTCTTCCACCGTATGGTGGTGGTGGCCATCCACTTCTAGTTGCTTGTCGGGTCTGGGTTTTCCTTACAAGCCCCAACTGTATAAGTTTTTGCTAAATTTTTGTAAAATCCAAATTTTCTCTCAATTTCACCTCTCCCTATTTTTCTAAACTTCCTGACATCCAAAATCAGCTTCTGAAAAATTTGGAGTATTTATAAAGCTTTAGGGGAATTATTGTACATTAATTTGATTAGACAATTGTCTTATCTTCTTCCAATTTGACTTTTGTGTTGTTCTAATTTAATTGGCTAATTTTTTTTCTTATTTTCCCTAGCTACCATGACTCAATTCTAGACCATTCCTTATTTTTTATGATTTTTATTTTTTTCGAAATTAATTATGAATTTTCTTTAATTATTTAGTATTATTTTAATACGTTTCTCGTATTTTAAATGATTACGCGTATTTCTACCTATATGTAAATTCATATATAGTACAAATAAATATTTTTAAATATTATTTAGGTCATTCTATGATTTTTACTATACATATAATTCATCTCTAACGATTCATTAATTATCGGAATGGATTTTACACATTTTCGATAAATAACGAGTTAAATACTTAAAATTTGAAATTTTTATATTCTTTTATTTTATTACTTATTTTCTTAAATTCAAACTTACAGGATCATTTTACTAATATTTTTAGCTTTACTTATAATTTATTAAATTTTTATCTTGCTAGGCTTTAATGACTTATTAAGTTATCTATAGTATTAGAGTTTAATTCTACTCTTAAATAGCTAAATTTGTCGGGTTTACATATATACACTCAATTCTCTTCTTCTGTACACACATTTTCCAAAATATATTAAATTGACCTCGGGCATGCCTCGACTAGAAGTTGTAAAAAGGTCCTCTTACATCGAAAGCCTGTAGGGGTATAAGTTATAAAGTTTAGTGAGTTATCCCTTAATTAGACAAACATACAAATTATTCAATAATTAATTACAAATATATGAATGCATAACCAAGTAAAATGTCACATAAATGCATATAGTTGACTAGGTACTATATACAACTTAGATTTAAAGCCCTCCAAAGTCAAGATTAGAGAATCCACAACACTAATCAAAACTAGGTATCATACTTGAACTCACTTAACTACGAAACTCCATATTTCATATTCAAGATAAGACAATTTGTTAAATTTCAGTTTTAAAAACTAAGTTCCAAGTATAATTGTGAGTGGGCACCTGTAGTCCACAGTTACCCCTAAATGGAGGCCTTTAGACTCAACTCTTAGCTAGGCGGTTGGCACCTTCAACGCCTTGTAGTCCCATGGGCTAGGGTAAGATCATATTGTACATTTGTATCATATTAAAACACTATAATTACAAATATATAGATATCAACTCCTACATAGGCTTTTGCTACCGCCGTATAATGTAACGGTCGAAATAATTTTAATGTAATGCATGTTTATTTATGATTCAGTTTAATTTAGTAAAGTCAAGCATGATTAAATCTGATTATCATACGATAAAACAATATTACAGATATCCAAATTCTCTATAGATATCTACAAAGCAACAAATAGTTTATTATAATACTTTAAGGCATTTTCACACTACAAACACACATCAACAATCACATGCAAATCCCAAACCCCATACATCAATTAATTTATCATAAATATTTAAATATCACTATTTACAAGTATAAACAAGTATGGAATTATTAGGAATACTCACTTGGTCATAGAAAAACTTAAGGATTGTAGTAGTTGGTGGGGAGATCGGTATCTTCGTCGAGATCACTGGATAATTAAAGGATATGAAAAATAGTTGGTATTTAAGTAAAATAATTATTCTATGTATGTATTTATTTAAAAATCCATCTAAATTTTCCATCCATCTCAAATAATTTTTTTATTTGAGCTTTTTCTTCCATTACGTGTAATATTTTCATTTTAATGATCTTATAGCTAATTTTTATTGTTTTCAGATGTATTTTCATGTAGTAAGGTTTATTTCGAATGTTGAAACTCTCATTTTTTGTCATAGGCTAGCAATGTTACAAATTTATTTTGTTTTGATCCAAATGTTTTTAATTATTATTTTGAGATTTCCTTTGTTGATTTTATGACTTAATCAATTTCTAAATTTTTCGTTTCAAAAAATATATTTTAAATTTTTTGTCCATTTTGTAATAATTTCTTTATTTCACCATTTTAAGCCTAAAATATTAATTATTCTTATTTTTATTATAATTTTAATTTCCTAATTAATTTATTATTATTAATATCTTATTATTTTTTTATATTATAGTTTTAATAAAAAAATATTGTAGAAGTTGATGTGGCAGCTTATTCGTCTAAGTTGCAATTTTCTTAATTCTTCCAATTTTTGCATTTGATTCCCAATTTGTAATATTAATATATACATATATATACTTCTATAAATTATTAAATATTGAAAAATAGCTCATATTCCTCCTTTAAAGGTCACATGCAATGTATGTATATATTTATACTTATTAACCTATTTTAAAGAAAATTAGGTATTAATATATATGTGTATGTAATCTTCAGTATATGTACATATATAAATACCTATACTATACTATATGTGTACTTATTTAAATATTAGAAAAATAGAGTTATATGTACACATATAGGCACATATATCTACTCCTATAATTCACTACTTATGTATATATATATATTAATATTTCAAAATTATTTCTATTAGTTTGTTAGCAATTTTATGTGATTATGCGCATTTATCGATCATTAAATTAGTAAACCCTAATACACTTTCTAAATTAGATTATATTTAATTAAGTATATGAATTAGTAATAGCAAAGTAAAATCCTCTAAGTATAAGAATTTAAGGGTTACCTAAATCATTAAGTGTAAATAAGAGATATAAATATAAGTAATAAGAGTAATTAAGTTTCTATAGTTAAATTTCTATAAATTTAGTTCATGTCGTAAAACACGGGTCATAACATCCAAAATGGATATTATCATGTGAATGTATGTCCGAAAATGATAAAAAATGACTATAAATTCATAAATATTAGAAATAGAACGAAAAAGTTACATATGATTAATAATAAGGTCTAATCGGATAAAAATTGATTGTAATTTAAGTAAAATTAGGTAACTAGATATTTAGAATTATTAGTTAATTCAATTACTTACTAACATTATCATATTATAATGATCAGGTGATCCCGATGTGAGCGAGGATCTCCTCATTGATTATTACGATTAGGGCGAGTCGCCATGACCAAGTGAGTATTTACCCTATGATTCCATGCTTATTTTTTATTGTAGATAGTAGACTTAAATATTATTGTTAATTGACTATTTTGTGGGGTTTGGGAAATGCTTGTATATGATATTGTGTATTGAGTTATGAATTTACCTTAAGTATCGATAATGCCTTGTTTGTTGCATGGTAGTATAGAAAATGATTGTATGTACTATTGGATGGTCACAGTATAATTTAAACTTAACTATGCTTGGTTTATAAATAGAAACTGGAACATGCATTAACATGCAGTGCATAGATATAATTCTGACCGTCACATTATATGGAGGTAAAGAGAGGCCATTTGGGGGTTATTATTAATTTATTGGTTCTATACGGTGTACCCATACAAAATGACCTTACCCTAGCCTGTGGGAACACTAGGCATTAGAGGCGCCAACTGCTTGGCTAAGGGTCGAGTCTGGAGGCCTCTGTTTACGAGTGAGTGTGGACTGCGGGGGCCAACTCACAATTATACTAGAATTTGGTTTTTATGAAAATAAAATAATTATTTGATTTGAGTACGAAGCGTGGAGTTCCATAGTAAAGAAAGTTTTAGCATAATACCCGGATCTGATTGGTGTCGTATATACTCCAACCTTGACTTTGGAGGGCATTAAATCCAAGTTACGTATATGAATTAGTTAATTATACGTATTGTTTAGCATTCTATTTGATCATTCATTCATATGTGTGAATATAATGTACTTATAACTTACTTATGGTATGGTTGAGGGTTTTGCTCACTAAGCTTAGGCTTACACCCCTTTAGACTTTTGCTGTAAGATAACCTATTCGAGCTGTCTTGTGTATTGAGAGAGAACAGTTTATAGAGACTCTTACTCATGTACTTTTGTTTTACTAGTATATTAGACTTAGATGTACTCAATTACTATATATTGTAAGCTTTGTAGTTTAAATTTTATATAAATATGTTGGTGTGATGATATCATGTGAATCTATATGTTCTTGGGAAACTAGTGGTTATAGAGCCTTGTATATTGTGTGAAGAGTTCTTGATTGAAAGGGTCAGGGGTTCTTCATACAATATACGGCATCTGCCATGACTAGGCCATCTTCAATTTGTGACAGTTGCTAAGGTAACTGTTAAGACAAGTAGAGTACTCTTGACTTGACATCTGGACTATTATGTAGGGGTCGTAAGCAGTTGTAAAATATAACTATGCTTATGATAACTGTTCGCGCTATAGATTTGAATTCAAACTAGGAGCATTTCTTCTACTTGGCATAATTTCCAAGTATCTAAAGAGTAAGAATGCTGAGAGATTCAATGAGTGTAAGTTGAGCGAAAATTGACTATAAACATTTGCCCCCCAACTTCCATGTTCGAATAGACGACAAAGGGAGTTATGTATATATATATTGCAACAGAGGCCGAGTAGTGGTTCTTTTAATTTTTGCTGAGTAACATGGGAAGTATGATGGATCATATCCCAACTGAAACGTCACCATTTCAAATCTCTCACCCATTTGGGAAGCTAAAAAGTTGAAAGCATGACATTTGTCACTTGGGTTATCATTTTATTATAGGCTTAATAACTGTTAGAAAATTTTCAACCGTTAGATTTCTAACATGTGACACGCGTCAACAATATGTGGGAATAGCATATTAGCACATCAATACTTTCAAAAGCAAATTTGTAGTTACAAGAATGGATCGTTCATATATAGGCACTGTTCACAATCAGGTTTTAGTCCTTTGGTTGCACCTAAAATTTTTGTTCATTTTCAAATCTTCAAAATCTCACTCTTCAACTTCTATTATTTCATTTCATACAACCATCTAAGTATGGTTTGCAAAGTTTCTTGTTAACTTGTTTTGTCCGATTTTGACGCAACGGAAACTGAGGCTACTCTTCCCTCCCAAAACAAGAGTGAGGCGGTGTATTCTTCAGGTGGTTTAGTCGATAGTATGGAGGCAAGGTGGGATAAACGTGCTCGGATTATTGAGCTTCCTGTGGATAATTATCTTGAGGATAAGGAAGGGAGGTCATCAGTATGGTATCTATACAACACAATAGCCTACTTTTGTGATTCTCTTAATGGAACCATTAGTTTCATCGACAGAGTTCTTATTACAAAGTACAAGCAGTGCTGGCGAGATCTTCTTAGAACATGGAACTTAAGGAGGCCAAGAGATGGGGAGAGAGTATGCTTTCTACGGGAGCGCGAGTTCAAGTATACTTGAAGTTTCTGGATTTGGGGTTGCATTTCCCTTTCTCGACTTTTGTTCAAGGCTTCTTCGACTACTTCATAGTCGCACCAAGTATGTTCTCGTCTAACACATATCGACTTCTGGCGGCTTTTGAAATAGTATGTAAAGAGGTTATGGTTAGGGCTATGCCTCAGTTGTTTAGATTGTTCTTCACCATTCGTAGGCAACCTAATGGGTGGTACTTCGCTGCTGTAAGGCATGGGCATAAGTTCATGGATGGGTTAGAATCCAAGATTCACAAGTGGTATGATAAATTCATGTTAATAATGTTTGATGAAGACTTAGACTTCTAGACCCAATGGACTGAGCCAATACATACAAAGGATGTAGATTTAATGTTGAGTGATGTAGTAGCAGTGAAGAAGATTCAAGAAAGAAGGAGAAACAAAGTGTTCTTCTAGGACACTGAGAGAATTATATGGTGTTTTGAAAATGGTGAACCAATATTTTCTGAAAAAAAAGGGTATGCTAATGTATTGCTATTGTGCCAAGTATAGCCATGAGGAAAGCTATTCTCGAGACTTTAGGGGAGAATAGTAACCTCTGAACCTTGCTTGTTTTGGAAAATCTAAGTTCATATTTTTTCCCTATTTATATTAATTGATTTACTTGTCTTGTAGATATAGGTACAGGAGAGGTGGATCTTGGAAAGCTACTTACTTAAGCCAAGGCTAAAAAGTCCAAGGCTGATAAGAGGTGGACCTTCTCTATAACTACCACAAGGCCTACTATCATAAGGAGACCACCAAAGGAGGTTACAGTAAAGCATGCAATTGTGTAGGTCTCTCGTCTTACCGAGAGAGTGAAGGGGAATGAGAATATATAGCCGACCGAGGTTCGTTCTGAGGAGCCTTCGGTTGTGATTATTCAAACTACTGCTAAGCTGAGGTATAGTAAGTATTGAGAGGCATACCTTGACAAGCAAGATAAAAATGCAATTGCCACAGAAGGCTTATCACAAGTGATTGTGGTGGCTCTAAGTGGTGAAAAGAGACCAGGGAAGGAACTTGCCGGCCAGCCGCCTATCAAGAAATCTAAGGGGTTGGACGAACGGGAGAAGGAGGTAATGCGTAATAAAGCTTTTGGCATTAGTAGTGCTGAATTCATGACAAATAGAGAGGTTGGTAAGTACTTCATCCCTTATTGGAACCATTAGATTTTAGACACTAACTTGGCCTTGGGAGATAGGATGAAATCTTTGGCTTTAATGGAAGGAGTTATTCTTTCGAAAGACAAAGATATTGCTAAGAAGGATGTCGACAGGGTCAGTGGTTGCAATAAGGCCCATGTCGCAGCCAAATTGTATGATGTGAGTATCCATAAACATTTTCTTTTTCTAGCTCCTTCGGATAATTAATATATTTTCGTTTCCCAAATAAGTAGCCACATGCTTACAACTTTGGATAAGGCTGACAGAGAGGCAAAGAAGGTAATGTCCTCTACTATATCTGTGTAATATCTGATTATTCTTAATTATAAGAATTGAATTTGCTATAGAAAGTTGATGATGCATATAATGGATCAAAGGCTTAAACTGCTACGACTGAGAATACCAAGATTAGGGTTGAGATGGAGGTGAGATAGCTTAAGGAGGAACTTGTTGTGGAGAAATTGGCACAAGATCTCTCTATTGATTAAATCTCTAACTTGAAGGTGAAAATGGAACAGCAATACAAAGAGTCTGAAAGCCTGAAGAAGGAACTGTAGAAGAAAAGGGGAGAGTATTGGGGCTTGAGCCGGACTATTTGTACGATGAGGAATGATGAAGATAAGCTTAGGATGTAGATAAAGGAGTTGGAGACTAACAACTCGAACATGCAGAGCCATGTAGGCAAATTGTAGGAGGCTATGAAGAAGGGACCTTCAATTTAAGAGGCTTTTGATATAGTCACTCCCAGTTTGCAGTATAAAGGGCTCCTACGCAAGAAGTTGTTGGAGGGGGTTTAAGTGGTAAGGGAAGAGGTCTTGAAGCTTCATCCCGATTATGGTTTCTCATGTCTCGACTTTGTTGATGTCAACAATAAAGTTAGTAGTGCCGACGAAGATGAAGGCGACTAGACAAGTGCCAAGAATATAGATCAAAGTGATAATGAAGCTCAATCCGAAGAAGTTACCCCTTCTGAGAAACCAGCTGTAGAGGAAGCCCTAGTGAAAGATTTAAGAATTGCTTTTTGTTAAATCTAAGAATAGGCCATAGGACTTATTGTATTGGCATATTGCATTCTCTTGTAATTAATCACTAGCATATAATCAAGGTAATGTCGAGTGTATGTGAATTTCACATAACTGAGTTTTCATAATTTGTTTTGTTTATGCATGTTGCTTTGCGCTCTCAATCGTCGAAATGCTTTAATTCACTTCATCATTTTTCTCGGCATGTTTTTTTTCACATGCCTATTGTTCCACGGCATGTTTTATTTCATACACCCATTTTTACTCGGCATAGTTTATTTCACATGCCCATTTTTGCTCGCATGTTGTATTTCACACACTCATTTTTGCTCGCCATGTTTTATTTCACATGCCCATTATTATACCATCCATTAATCGTTTGAGGTGTGGACTAGCCGCATTACTTGACTATATAGTTAATTTGTATAATTCTTCTACTGTATTAGGCTAGAACTTAGATTAGTTCGTTTGCCGTATAGCCTAAAACTCGTTCATTCGGCAATTATAACCAAATCACAAAGACATCAAATATATAACTAACATAAATACATCTTATAATCATGTTAGCTATCACTAGATGAGTAATGGCAGATATCATTTGATATTAATTGAAATAAAATTTTAGATTCTTGGCATTCCAAGCTCACGGGATGATGGATGTCCAACCTTTCTAATTGATAGGCCCCCTCACCAACAACTTCTCGGATCTTAATAGGATCTTCCCAATTCGCGCCAATCTTTCCCTAATTTGCCCATGCACTTAGTGCTTCCATCTTACGGCAAATCAAATCTTTAGGTTAGAAAACCTTATGCTTCACTTTTTGATTGTAGTATCTTACTGCTCTATGTTGGTATGCCGTAACCCTAGCTTTTGCGATGTGTCGAATTTCCTCAATAGTTTCCAGATTCATTGTTAATCCGACTTGACTAAGCATAATGTCAAAATTATGTGTATGAAGATTAGGCAAGTCCAACTCAATCAGTAAGACGGCTTCAATGCTATAAGCTAACTTAAATGGTGTCTCTCCTGTTGAGGTTCTATAAGTGGTTCTATATCCCCATAGGATGTTCGGTAGTTCATTAGCCTACTTCCCCCTGACTTGATCCACTTTTCACTTAGGCTATGCAGTATGATCTTGTTTACGACTTCAACTTATCCATTTGTCTGAAGTTGCGCAACAAATGTATAGTTAAGCCAAATGTTGTGCTTTTAGAAAAATGTTCGGAACTTATTGTTATGAAACTATGGGCCGTTATCTGTAATTATCCTATAAGGAACTCTAAATCTAAATATGATGGAGTTAAAGACAAAAGCTTCCACTTTTTACTCAATGATCTTTACCATAGCCTTGGCCTCAACCTACTTGGTAAAGTAGTTTACGACGATAGTGATGAATTGTTGTTGGGTGGTAGACTTAGGAAAAGATTCGAGAATATCTAGGCCCCACTAGGCGAAAGGCCAAGGACTAGTTAAGCTATATAATTCACTTGCAAGTACTTTACTCGACAACTTGTGCTTCTAACATTGAGGACATTGCTAAACAACGTCCTTCGCATCTTCTTTTATAGTCGGCTAATAATAGCCGAGTTGTAGTGCTCGAATATCATTGTTTGTACCTTTACATGATTGCTACATATGCTACCGTGAAGTTCAGATAATACCCTCTAAGCATCCCTTGAGGAAAGGCATCAAAGGTAAGGTTAAGATATGCCATACTTATACTGCTGACCATTAATCAAGATGTAGTTTGCAGCCTTGTAAGTCCATCTTCATGCCTCCTTTTTGTTGTTGGGGATAGAACCTTCTTTTAGATAATTCACTAAGGGATCCATCCATGATTCTTCTTTTGGGCAGGGAGCTAACTCATAGCTTTGCGAGAGATTAGACAAGCTTTCATATAAGAGAAATTCGATGAAAAGCTTCTCGTTCAGCTCAGGGAATGCCATACTAGCCAACTTGGATAGCTTGTCAACAGCAACATTCTTACTTTTCAGAATTTTGTGAATTGAGAAAGATAGAAATTCTTCTGCGAGTGTTTATACCACTAATAGGTACTTGCTCATCTCTTCTTCTCTTTCCGCATAACTTCTGTTGACCTGATTTACTACTAACTAGGAATCAGAGAACACTTCGAGTTTCTCGATACCTATTTCTTTAGCCAGTTTCAATTCGGCAATTAGAGCTTCATACTCTGCTTCATTGTTATTGGCTAAGAATCCAAATTTCAGAACGTAATGAACTTTGACATTATAGGGGCCTTGGAGAACCAAGCTTGCACCACTTCCTTCTCATGTTGAAGAACCATTGACATAAAGAAAGTAGATAGGTTTCTTGGCAATCTCTACATAGTCTTCGTCCCCTGTGAATTCAACCAAAAAATCCGCCAATACTTGGGCCTATAGTGCCATTCTAGGTTTATATTGTACACCATGAGCACTAAGCTCCAAGGCATATTTCATTATCCTCCTCGAAGAATTAGGTCTCTACAATGCTTATCAGAATGGTTGACCAGTGAGGATAATAAACTAATGAGCTTTAAAGTACGGTTTAAATTTTCTTATCAAGAGATCTACTGCTAATACAAATTTTTTTATCTTTGTGTACCAAAGCTCTGGCCCTTGCAGAACATGACTCACGTAATAAACAGGTTGATGATCTTTGCCATCAATTTAGACCAACACAGAAGAAAGTACTTGGTAGCTGACCAATAGATATAGGTATAAATTTTCTCTAGGAATGGGTATCGAGAGTATCAGGGGTGACACGACAAATTCTTTGAGCTCATTGATAGCTCTTTTGCAATCGTCAGTGCAGTTGAATTCCTTTGGATTCTTCAAAATTTTGAAGAATTCCATACACCTATTTACACTTCTCGACACGAATCTATTGAGGGTGGTAATTTACCTAGTGAGTTCCTATACCTCCTTGACCATGCGAGGTGACTTCATATTCTTTATTGCTTCAATCTTTCTCGTATTGGCCTTGGTACCATATCCTGTGACCATATACCTGAAAAATTTTCTTAATGTTGTGCCAAAAACGCATTTTTATAGTTTGACTTTCATGCTATATTTGTTCAATGTAGTAAACGTCTCTTCCAGATCAGCGAGATGATGATCTTCCTTCATGCTCTGCACAATCATGTCATCCACATATACTTTAACATTCTTATGGATCTGAGATTTGAACATCTTCATTACTAATCTCTGGTATGTGGCACAAGCATTCTTTAACCCAAAGGGCATTACCGTATAACAATATATTCTAAAATTGGTAACAAAAGATGTGTAGACTTCATCGGCCTTATCCATTATGATTCGATTGTGACTAGAGAAAGTGTTCATAAAAGAAAATAATGCATGTCCCGTGGTTGCATCTAGCATCTGATTGTTTTTTGGCAGTAGGAAATAGTTCTTAGGACAAGCCTTATTAAAATCCTTGAAGTCTATGCACATTTGTCGTTTGCTGTTAGACTTCTTGACTAGCATATAATTTGCTAGCTAATTTGGATAAGGCTCTTCCCGGTTGAATCTTACCATCAACAATTTTTAGACTTCCTCTTCTATTGCCGCTTGTCTCTCCGGTGCAAACATGTTAGCATTGGCTTGTAGGAAGTTAATCAGACTTTACTGGACATCAGTTGACATGGGTTTTCTTATCATTATCATCTTCTTGGGATCAATCCTTAAGGGAATTTCCTCTATATCATTCTCAGCATTCTCTATGCCGACTGACTTGCTTTCTAGGTAGGTCTTGACCTAAAATACTTCCGCTTGCCTCAAAGCCCTTATATATAAAGAATACGCCAATTGCTAATCCCCTCCACATACACCGACCCCTATAGGAGTGGAAAACTTGGCTTTTAGTTATACTATTGAAGGGATGATACTAAATAAATGTTGGCATAGCCGTCCCATTATCATGTTATAAGGGGACTAACATTTGACGATGAGAAAATCTTCTTTGTCCTCAGCAATATGCTCGTCATCAC